>JANBXA010000398.1:25740000-26340000 GCA_030556225.1 Cricetiscus sungorus
CTAAATTCTGGTCCTAGGGAAGGTGCAGCCCATGCTCTTTACTACTGAGCCATCTCTCTGGCTTGGTTACTATAATTTGAAAGAAAAAGTATAAAACAATGCAGAAGACACACATGAAAGGTAAGAAGAGCCTCTTACTCACCTGACTTTTTTTTTTAACCTATGGAATGACTTTGAGTTAGTGTAACCCTTTGGGAGCCTGCGTGTAAGGGCTGCCCGTAGGACAAGGGCGGCACTTTGCTCAAATGATTTTCCTGGCTTTTGATCCAGGACCCAGTTGGGCACTCTGTGGACAACTGTAGGTTTTGAGATTTTTCTAGTCTCATTGGTGGATAAGGAGTCTTCTTGGCACAGACGCTGGTTTTTCTAGGCCTTCCTCACAGCCCTTTGCTGGTGTCTGAGTTGTCACAGGTGCAGCTATCAATCAGTTGAAAACTTCAGGGGTCCCAGCAGACTTACTGAGTGCTCCCTCCTTCTGGATAACACTCTATTCGTCCACTCTTTGGCCTGAAAACTCTACCCTCAATTCAGGGAGGTGGCAGATCCCATCTACTCTGGGGCTCAGAAACTCTTAAGGGGAGGAACTGGGCAATCCTAGGATTCTTAGTTCTTAATGTTGTTCTCTTTTGCCTAATGCCTAGGGAAGGGAGTAAATCTGCCCCTAACACACCATCTTGCCCAAATAATTGTGTGTGTGTGTGTGTGTGTGTGTGTGTGTGTGTGTGTGTGTGTGTGTAGTAGAAATTCCACATAATTTGCTCACAATGACTCTTAAGAAACCCGTGACTCAGAAGTGCCCTGGACTCTGACCTGTGCAAATTTCTGAGCTTCCCCCCAAAACTGCTCATTCAGAATCTTCTCTCAAATGAGGCCCTGGCCCATTTCAGTAGCTTGGGTACCAGACACACCCAATGAAGACTCCGAAGGGTGGACCTCAACACAGAAAGCATTACTAGTTGTAGTCTAACAAGCCCATGGATGCAGAAGTAGGGATATTGGCTTGAAATTCTTTCAGGGCAAAGCTCCTTCCTGCTGATAAAGGGGCTGCTTATTATCCAAGGAGCCATCATATTATGTTTAGAGGGGAAGCCACAGATTCTTTAATTGTTGACAAAGGACTTTGGGGCTAAGGGTTCATCAGTAACTTGCTTATTTTGGTTGTAGAATGTCACTTGTCCCAAAACACCAGAGTATTTTCTTTAGAAGGGAAACATGCAAATGGCATTGAGCCTTCCCCCCCACTTCTTTTGAGAGAGGAAGATTAGCAGACTAAGGACAGGCCTCTCTGAAAAGGGGCGTAGGTTCGAGGGGACTAGGATCTGTGCAGTGATGGAAACAACTAGGACTAAAGGCATGAGGAACTTGTGTCACTGAGGCTGGGAGGAACCATGGGTGGCAATTCAGTGGCCACTGGCTCAGTGCCACACACGAAGGACATTACTTTGAGTTTGTGTGTCCTATCTGAGGTACTAACAATGACACTGGTGGCAACTAAATTCTCTCCCTCTGAGGAGCCTTCATCACAGATGACATGTAGTCTTTGGTTAAGAACTTGCTAAAATCTCAAACTTCTTTGAAGGCTAGCATGCTATTCACTTTCCTGTATGATATGTGTCTTGCCTTGCATATTCAGAAATAACAAAGATGGCGGTGAGACAGCCATGGGAAAGATGTTTCGTAAACTTTGCCCAGTATTCACAGAGATTATTTCCCAGGCTTTCTAAGAAAACCTAGAGTTTTGTGATGGAGCAAGTCTGTGTGCAGACGTCATTTGTGCTAAACAACCGCCAGCACCACACAAGGGCCTTAGTTTCCGCTGAGTGTTGGATTCTGCACATGACATACTCTGCTTTCCTGGAAAGGGTTGGTCTTGCATGAACCCACACTGGTGTTGGTCAATCACAGCTCTTTTCATTCCTGGAATTGGGGAAACAAGGAATGTTCCCTATTCTCAATAATAACATGTATTTTTTGAGGATACCAATGAATTTATTTGTTGTTTGAAGAATCACACTATTTAAGTAGAACTATATTGGAAACCAGGAATCTTGTTTTGAGGTCTTGATTCTGTCCCTAAGTAGGCGAGACAACTTGTGTGGGTTTAATTTTCTACATCTTTAACATGAAGGCATGTGAAAAACTGGCATTATGTCTGACTTCATTCCAAATTGTGTAATTCTATGTTACCCATTCAAATTGTGATGGCACAAATTAATGGTTGACTGACTTGGAGACCATAGAGATGGGTGTTCCTATAATAATCACTGTCCAATTTGTTTTTAAAATCTTATTTTTATGTGTATGCCTGTTTTGCCTGTGTGTGTATCTGTGGACCACATGCATGCCTGGCACCCATGTAGGTTAGAAGAGGTAGTTGATGCTTGGAACTGGAGTTCCAGATGATTGTGAGCTGTTGTGTGGGTGCTGGGAACCAAACCCGAGTATGTATGTATGTATGTATGTATGTATGTATGTATGTATGTATGTATTTATTTATTTTGAGAGATAGTCTCACGAAGTTGCCTAGGCTGGCCTTAAATTTACTCTTTCTTCCACATAGGGCATTCACTGACTTGAGACTTGAAATTGTCTTGTCTCAGCCTCTTGGTTACCTGGGATTATAAGACTGTATCATCAAGACCACCAAATCTTATATAAAAACCTTTAAATTAATTTAAAAATTGACTTACTATTAAAAGTACTAACAAAGCATGCATAACCTGTTATTCTCTATGTACATAATTTCCCTGTAGTTGAGCACTAAGAGCCCAGGCCATTTTGCTTTGGGGCCACAGGGGTTGAATCCAGTGTATCAGTGTCTGGAAGCCCTTCCCTGACAGTTAACTGATGACTTTTGCTGGCATCTTCACTGAATGTGTTTATTGTATGTCCATGGCTCTGCAGTGGCACAACCTTCCACATAATAGGACCAAGTTCTTTCTCACATAATGAATGTGAGACTGTTTACCAGAGATTGATGTCACTGTCATTTCATAGAGCATTGTAATTCGCATATTGTCTTCTTTCTGGAATATTTCTAGTGTCGTTTACTGAGATTCTTGTGAAAAAGCAAGGGCATGGGCATGGCACACTGCCAGCCTCTGTATCGCGTTCAACACATTTGAGATGACTGGGGAAGGATACTTCATAAAAATAGGGAGTATTGGGCTGGTGAGTTGACTGAGCAAATGGGACCATCTGATGCAAACCCTGGCAACCTGGGAGGGATCCTCAGAATCCACCGAAGGGTGAGAAAAGACAATACACCTTACAAAGTTGAGCCCTGGCTTCCTTATCCACTCTGTGGCATGCTTACCCACACACAAAACACAGCAAGTGCACGTGTATACCAATACACACTAATTCTGTTTTTAAAATTAAAAGGGGGGAAGGTTACTGTAAGACATCATTGAATTAACATTTTTTTCTAGAGTTGGCCAAGCTACCACATATATTGAAAGCCCATTGTTTGTGTTATTAATAATTATATGTCAGTGTCCCTACTTCATTAAACGTGCTGTGGCTTCCTGTCTTTAGGATTTAGGCTTGCAACAAGCATTTCGAGGGCCAGCATGAGCTGTGCCTTCTCCCCATGAACTTTATATATTGCTTTTCTCATTGTTCACTTTCCTGGTGCCTCACTGAGGCTAGACAGGATAGTTCTTGTAGTTTCCCCATCCTAGTATCTCTACATACACTGTGGTGGTCTGCAGTCAACAGTTGGAGTGAAGTGCTAATTCAATCCAGATCTGAGCTAGAAAACGACTTCTTTAGAAAACATAGCCCAAAGCCCCAGCCCTGTCCTCCCTAATGTTTCTCATGTTGTAATCAGACAATGAACTGTGTGTCTCATTGCTTCCCTTGGCATCCGTGTCTTTTGAGTTTGGTATCTGGCTGGTTTATCCCTCAGAACTCAAAGCATGCCGAAGCCAATAGTAATCTCCAGTAACTACCTGTTGAAGCCGTGAGTGATCAGTGGATGCACATTGGTGTTGGTGTTATCATTGCTGACATTCAATTGCATTTTCTGTCTCTCTCTTTAGCTGGGAAGTTATCAATTCCAAACCAGATGAAAGGCCCAGGCTGAGCCACTGCATTGCAGAATCATGGATGAATTTCAGCATATTTCTTCAAGAGATGTCTCTTTTTAAACAGCAGAGTCCTGGCAAGGCAAGTTTTGAAATCCTCAGTGTAACCCGGGAACAAATGAGGTGACCTGTTTTAGCTGATACAGACTCTCTCATTTGAACATACTATAAGCAAAAGAGTTGGCTTCAGCAACACTGAGACATGGCCACATGTGCAACTCTTAAGCATTTCTATTTTGTACGGATTAATTTAGCTCATTACTGGAAGGAATTGTGATTGGGCTTCGCCATACTTAAAACCGAAAGGGAACAGAAGGGGTGTTGTTTAGTGATGGGAGATGTTATCCTGTAAATATGTTTCTCATACTTGTTAATTAATAAAGCACCATTGGGCCAATGAGATAGCAAGATAGGCGGGGCTCAGAGACAAGGAGGAAAGAGGAAGTAGGAGGGAGGAGTCGAGATGGAGACCTGAAAGAAAGAAGATGCCGGCTGTGGCTCCCGGATAAGATAACCATGTGGAAATACTTAGATAAGTAGAAATGGGTTAATAATTAAGGCAGAGCTAGTCCATAAACAATAATGGTAACTGGCCAACAGGATTGTATCAAATATAGAGTCTCTGAGTGTTATTTGGGGCTGGTGCGGCTGTGGGCCCAGACTGGCGGCAGGCGGGATGGAGCTGGCGGGAAGGAACAACCTACTGTAACAGTTTAGAACTTTGGTTAGCATCTGGGATCTAGTTCAAAATCAAAAGGCAGTTGAGATAAACATACAGTTCTTTTAGGGTTTCAGAGGGAATGGAGTCTCACCTGTGGTGTAAGAGTGTAGTGGCCATTCTGGTTTGGTTCATGTTAAGGAAATTTGCTGACTGTGGTGGATCACAGTGATCCCAACACTGGTGAGGTAGGAGGATCATTCATTCAAGGTCAGCCTGGGCCACACTGCAAGATCCCCACCCCAAGTAACAAAAGAGAGAAAGAATGAAGAACCAAACAAGTTTTGGAAAAAATATACATCGTGGTTACACAACTGGAGTGAGGATTTTTTGTGTTTGTTATCAGCTTTTTTTTTTTTTTTTTTTAAATCTGACTGAGATAACAATCCTCTCAGGGAAGAGTGATGAAAAGGGATTTTAAGGAGAAGTGCACACTTGATGACTGGAATCTGCTGCTTTATTTGAGTGAGGGGCAGGGCCATCAACAGACTGTGCTGGATTCAGCACTGCCTTCAAGATTAAATTATCCACTAGGAGTTGGAAGGGAGAGCTAGAAATGTCAGCATTAAGATCCACATGTGCTATGTAAGGCAATCTCATAACTTCACCAGTATTGAGCAATAGAGCAGCCCTTGGGAATGAATCATTCCTATTAAACTGGCAGTGCTCTATTTGTAAGCGTTTCTTTAACCATAGTCAGTGATAGAATGGATACACTAGAGGGGCTTGATGGATTTTAGTGCTCATTTGACCAACATGACATAATATATGCTTTTAGAAGATTCTGAACTTAAAATGTCTGCTTTGAACCTCATTAATGTGCCCCAAGGCCGTTAGTTAAAGGTGATGGTGTTGCAAAATACAAGTGATAACAAATGCTTTTGTAAAGCCAACTTCTGGGTGTATGATTATATCTTTACTGTCTCACTTTTTCCTTCAACTTCTGACATTTTATTTCTAGAATCCCATATTTTTTTTTTAAGAACCCATGCTTTCTTCTGAATCAGGCTCTTAATTTTCACCTACTCTTTATTAGCCTGTTAACCTGAAATTTAGAGTCCTTATTCTTTCTCTTAATCAGTTCTTGGCCAGGGATATGTATGTCTCCCTATGTTTTGAAAGCCTTGTCCCTCCAGGGAATTTGCTTGGCCTTTAATTCAGTACTTCCACTTAGGAATAATGCATGAAAAGTAGATAGTTTACATAGACTGTGAAAAGCAAGCGAAGACTTAAAAGAAACTTTTCTGTCTTGATTTTTCTCCTGTGAATTAGGACAGTTTCCCAAAGATTGCTCTAAAATTCTTAAGAACCAAAGATTTTGTTTTTTGCTTTGTGATTGACGGAGTGAAGGAAGAGAATTAGATGTCACTGCGGACATTCCGTTTCATTTAGCATTTAGTTTTGAGGTAGCCTAGATGTGGGTGGAAACTGTTAGGAGGGATTATGATGTTCACAGATTTATGCCAGAGGTTTGCCAGCGGAACAAACTCCATCAGATCCACATAGGTGCTTCTATTGCATGCTTTGACCTGTCTGTGGATTTCAATGGTTTTATGGTCATAATTTGAAGTGCAGATATATTTACAAGGCTGAACAAAGTTGTTGCTGGGGACATGTTACTATTTGAGTCTCTTGCACCTGGCAGTGATACATCATCAGGTCAGTGTACGAGAACTTGTCATTCTTAGTGCCAGAATTAGCTCCTCTGCTTGCGAATTGATTGTTATGAAGTGTTAAAATGCCTCTTTAGTGTTCCAAAGTACAAAGAGTTCTGTTTGAGAAACGTGTGACATACAAGATAGAACATATATAGATACATATCATGCATGTATTCTACAGTGTCTTGCTGTTTTGCATAACTGTCCCATGTTATTTCTGTTACTTCTAGTTTTGTCTCCTGGTCTGCAGTGTGTGCACATTTTTTACAATCTTGGGAAGTTACATTCCTGGGGTCATACTCAGCTATCTACTGTGTAAGTATAGAAGAGTACTTTCCTAATGTGTATGACACGTATGGCCTCATTAATGCTTATCAGATCTTCTGTAGTTTGGAAGATAAAAGGTGTGCTTTGAATTATTAAACAATGTCACTCCATAGATGACATGTCTCTTGTCTCCTAGAGACATTTGTATGTAAAAAGTTGGGAGAACAGATGTAAAATACAGGATTATAAAAACAATATTAAATTACAATTTAATATACAATTAATATACAATTACATGTATAACTAAGCAATATGTTCCTCTCTGCACATATACCTGAACTTTTGCCTTCATGCATGTTCTGTGGCACCAAAGATAAAATCACAACAAGATACCACTATATATCTGTCAGAAATATCAAGTAAGAAATGATACAGAACAACTTGAATTCTTGCTTGTTAGTGGTAGGTAGGCAGGCAGAATGGTGCAATCATCTAAGAAAACTGTGGCTGACTGCCCCACAATTACTTACCCAAGAGAAACAGATGGCTACATCTCTGCAAATACTTATTCACAAATGTTTGTTGCAGGTTAGTTTTTGGTAGCAAGGACAAAGGAATACAATTCATCTGAGTCTCTCAGAGACATGGATAAACTGTGCAATATCCATATCATGGATTATTGCCCAGCACTATAAATTGCTACATGCAATACTATGGATAAATTTCAAAGCAATTAAGCTGAATGGGAGAAGCCAGAGCATGCACCATACAGTTCTAATTATATATAATTCCAGGATGTTCAAAATAATGGTTAGTGAAAAAGTAGATCAGTGGTGGCTGGGGATGAGTTGGATGGGGTCAGGGAGAGGCTAGAGTCAAAAAGGAAGGATTAATAAAGACATGAAGATATTTGCTTGCAGTAAATTGTTTACTATCTTGATTGTTTCAAGGACTCTTTGTCAGACCTTATTATGTACTTTATATGTAATCTGTTATATGTGATTACAACCCTAAGATCTTCAAATTAAATATTCTGGTTTTTTTTCTTCTAAAATACACGAAGATCTGGTGCTGTTATCTCTCAGCTAGGTAGTACCTCTGCTAACCTCACATTTCCTTTCCTACACTGGCTTTTGAGTTTTACTGGGCTCTAAGGATAACTGAATAAGAGAGGACACTGCCCCAAAACAACAAAATAGCAAACACTGAAAATGCAGTGCAGCCAGTGTTGCTCGATTCCTTTCTTTTGTATTCCTAATGCATGACACATCTAGCAAATGACTGGAGCTCAATTCGGTCTTCCAAATAGACCATAGAGTCCTGACTTGATCTCTATTACATAGGGAAAAAGTGAGAAAAGTGCTGGCAAAAGAGAATAGGAGCAAGACATTATCTGGTTTGCCCTGAGCTCAACTACAAGTTCAGCAAACCGGTTTAGCACCACTGCAAAGAAGCTAACAATAGGAAATTACTTCCTCATGGTAAATGGCAATAATAAATGAAGGTAATATTTTAGTTGAGAAAAGTGGTTATATCTTTCCTTAAAATTTCAGGACATACAATTAAGAGAAAAAAAATCAACCTAATTTCAAGTTTAAAAACAATAGCTGTGAGTATGGGATGTGTGTGTGTGTGTGTGTGTGTGTGTGTGTATGTGTGTGTGTGTGTGTATGCTCATGTGGTAAAACAGTATCTTGTAAAATACTAAAATTGAAGCATTCAAAATGAACACCTTACCTGCATTATTTTCTTCTTTCTATTGCAGTGCTGTTTGCTTTTTTGTGTCCACTGTTTAAATGTAATGATATCGGACAAAAAATATACAGCAAAATCAAGTCCATTCTATTGAAACTAGATTTTGGAATTGGAGAATATATTAACCAGAAGAAACGTGAGAGATCTGGTAGGTTAAGTTTGAATATGTTCTATGTGTGAAATGAGACTTTTACTCAGTGGTACTGTAAAAGCTAATCCCCAAAGTGTAATCTGTGTATTTTTTTCTTACATAGGCTTTTCTTCTTTTTTCAAACATACAGTTAAATAAATTGACTTTTAAAATATACATTGTGCATGTTCCTAATGACATGGGAAGATTTTGAGAGTCAGAGGTTGGGGGACACTGCTGCATAGCAGTGTCTCCTGGATATGACACAGCAGTCATGAACTCAGTTAAATACAGGTACCGTGCACAAGAAGTACACAAGACTGTGCCCGTCAGCATTTTAGCCGGGAAGGGTTGGGCTCATGAGCCCCCACAGTTAACTGTGGCTTCCGGGAGGCCGTCACTCCCTTCAGTAGGGTAGCAGAGAGTAGTGTTGCCCATGTTTCAATACATTACCTCCTACCTCTGCTCACACAGGCAACCCTACCTGAACTCAGGGGTCACACACAATGACAGCAAGGAAGAAGAAAGGAGACATGTGGAGAGGCTTCATCAGGAGGATGGGAGATGAGTCAGGGTGATAGGGAGGCAAAGGATTAAAATCCTTTACACACATATGAAACTGTCAAAGGACTAAAGCATAAATAGATCACATCGGTGAGGAAGAAGAAAGGGCCTCAGCAACTCTGTGTAATGACATGCATTTGTGATGCACTTTATTTTATTTGGGTTGGATTATGGAAAATTCAGGGGTGAGGGAAGTGTGGGAGCCATGTAAGAGGGAACTGAGTAAAGGAAAAAAGGAGGGATGGTTCCATATATACCATCCATCCATCCATCATTCCATCCATCCATCATTCCATCCATCCATATCCATCCATCCATCCATCCATCCATCCATCCATCCATCCTTCCATCCATCCTTCCATCCATCATTCCATCCATCATTCCATCCATCCATCCATCCATCCATCCATCCATCCATCCATCCATCATCTGTTTGTCTGCCTGTCTGCTGTCCATCCATCCATCCATGGCTTTAGAGTTTCTCAGACTGTAGTATGCACCAGAATGGCCTGGAGGTAGCATGCAGCATAGAGTATGGGCCCTGCCTTAGACTCTTGACTCAGAAGGTCTAGGATAGTGGCTGAGAGCCACAGAGTCCCCAGGGCTGCTGCTGGATAGTGCTATGAGAACACAAATGTCCATCATTTTCCCTGGAAAGTAATTGTTTGCAAATATGTGAAGCTTCTTCGGTACAAACAATTACAGGGAAGAGCTGGAATATATGGGTGGATGTGAGACTATACATTAAAATAATTGTACCATATTTTAAGCTTGGGAGGAAACTAAACACTTCCTTTTTTTTTCTTTCTCTCTCTCTCCTGAACAGAAGCAGATAAAGAAAAAAGTCACAAGGATGATAGTGAATTAGACTTTTCAGCTCTTTGTCCTAAGGTATTTTTGGTTAATCTGTCTCTGTGGTTTGGCCATTTATTTACAGAAAGATGATTGTCCTAATAGTGTTCTAATAGACTTACCTAGAACATGGGTTATCCTGTTTTACAAGATGGTTGGATAATCACAAAAGAAAGTGCTCATTGCTTTTCTGTTTTAAAATTTAAGGAGTTATTGTGGGATCTTTAAAGAGCTTTCTTCAGTTTAAAATGTGCAACTGGTATTTCTATTGACACAGATTAGCCTCACAGTTGCTGCCAAAGAGTTATCTGTATCTGACACAGATGTGTCAGAAGTATCTTGGACTGATAACGGGACCTTCAACCTTTCAGAAGGGTACACTCCACAGACAGACACATCTGATGGTAAGCTGATGTTCCTGGATTCTCTCACTTTTATTAGCACTGCATACATGTAACACTACTCAAATTTTGTCAACCACCGCATGGATAAATAAAATAAATGTGGAATATTTGCACAATTGAATAGTGCTTGGATTAAGAAGTGAATGAAGTATGGAGAGTTGCTAAAGCATGTGTGAACCTTGAAAACATTGTGGCATGGTTCCTATTACACGATCATATATATCTTCTTTGGCTTAAGATGGTTACCATCTTCAGGGAAGGATAGAATTATTATGATGAACACTATATTAGTTAGTTTACCCACTACTGTGACAAAGCAACTCAGGAGAGACTTGACTTGGTCTCAGAGCTTAGGGGTCAAGGTGGAGAAAACATGGTGGTGAGTGCTGTTCTAGCTGCAGTGTCAAGAATACCAGGCAGATGGTCACATTGCAGCTGCAGTCAGGAAGCAGATATAGATGCATGCTGGTGCTCAGCTTGCTTCCTCATTTTCTCCGTCCTTTTATCCAATCTCCAGGGCCTTAGTTCATGAGATGGTGCTGAACACAGTCAGGGTGGGGTCCCCTCCCCACCTCCCATCCCCTCACCCCCGTTAAACTTCTCTGGAAACATCTTCACTAACAGGCCCTAAGGTGTGTCTCCTAGGTAACTTTAAGTTCAAACAAATGGACAGTGTATATCAGAAACATCAAAACTTTGGTTAAAGCCCATAGCTCATACTAGGCAAAGTTGATTGGCCTTGCATATACACTTTCATGGAATAGGAGCCAAAGGTACAGGGAGAACATATAGTATTTATCTGCTTGTGGAGAAGTCCAACATGTGGCTTGAAATGATTCTGGTAGACTGAGGACTCTTGGTGAATGCCAAGTTGCTCTGAGGCTTCAGGTCAAAATCATTTTAGACAGCTCTTACTTCATGTCTTCTGGCACTTATGCATAGATCTCTGTGACACATTTTACAGATCTTGACCGGCCCAGCGAGGAGGTTTTCTCTCGAGATCTTTCAGATTTCCCATCTCTGGAAAACGGCACGGGAACAAATGATGAGGAAGATGAGTTAAGCCTCGGCTTACCTGCTGAGCTCAGGAGGAGAAAACAGCAGCTGGATGCTGGTCACAGACCAAGCAAAGGTGGGCCATCAGCAGCTGGTCTCTCGCTTCCTCTGAACAGTGACCAAGCCCTTCACTTGATGAGCAACCTGGCTGGGGACGTCATCACAGCTGCGATGAGTGCTGTCATCAAAGACCAGCTAGAAGGGGCCCAGCAGGCCCTTGCTCAGGCTGCACCCACTGTGGGAGAGGACACAGACACCGAAGAAGGTGATGACTTTGAACTGCTTGACCAGGCAGAGCTAGAGCAAATCGAGAGTGAACTGGGACTAACTCAAGACCAAGACGCAGAAGCCCAGCACAGTAAGAAGCCTTCGGGCTTCCTTTCAAATCTACTTGGAGGCCATTAATCTGGGAATCAGACGCAGAAAACCACAGACAAACCACCCAAAAAAATGTCAGACAAGCAGGGAAGAAACAAACAAACAAAAAAAAACAGAAAAAAATTGAATTGTAAGCTTTAATCACTTTAGATTCTTTTTTGTTTTCTTTTCTCTTCTATAGTGAGTTGGATACGTATCAGCTGATAATGATAGATTGACATTTCTGATAGCTATTTTTATGTAATAAGCATGGAAATGAACTTTATAGTTATACATATATATATATATATTACATACTGTGGTGTCATAAGTAAATAGAGGTTGTTTTTAAAGAGAAGAGAAAAAAAGGAAAAAAAAAACCAGACCCATCAAACTTAAGATCTTTCTATAAGTATTCTTTTTCTTTATAATTTTCAAGCATGCAAAGATTTAATCCTAACTTGCTGAAAAGTAACAATTGTGAACAAATGTATCAGCTCCCATACTGCTCACACTTGGAAGTAGTTTTTCAAACCTTGTTAGATTTTAATAAAAAGAAAAAAAAAGGGGGGTGAAATTATCAAAATGTTTGTAGTTGAAGGGCTTGGGAAATGCTATCAAAATTAATTTTCTAAGAAAACCTTTAAAAAGTACTACCTATAGGCTGAAATATTTCCATGTTATCTCTACAGCTGTGGACCTAGGCTTACTTGTAAAGTGGCGCGCTCCACTGCCTGCCACATCTAATCTTGGAAAGAGGTGGTATTGACCCACAGAAAGCAAGCAGTTATGTATCCCATAATGATGCTTTGCTTTTGTTCTTTTTTTTTTTTTGCCATGTTTGCAATGGGGAGGTTGTAAGTGCATATCTATTTTGCACACTCACATGTAAGTAAAACCTGATGTTTTTATATTGTGTTTCAGTCTTCTAAGATGGTGAAACTAGCTACTGGTATGTCCTATAAGTAATGTGGTCATTGGTAATAAAAACAACTGTTTCTCTTTTTAGTTTGCAGACGCAGAGGAGAGGAACTTGCTTGAACTTCAAAGTTATTTCTTTGCCACTGCAGTCTAAATACATAATTTGTTTCTTACCGGGAAGCTAGAATATATCCTTCCCTTTAAACCTTTTTGATCACCTTTACATAATCAAATTTGCCTTACAGTGGAAACCAAGATAGTTGTTTTTGTGAAAGAATCTTTTAGTAGTACTGAGGGACCATGTCAGCAACTATCTTAAATCTTTAGTTTTAGCTGGCATTTCTACACAGACACACATGACCCTTAGCAAGGTAGGGTTAACCTAAGACTATAAAAATGTGTTTTCTTTTGGTTTCATCCCTTTTAGTTCTAAAGAGTAACTACAAGCAACTTGAAATTTAACGTACCATCTCTTATTTAATTTTTTTCTTTCTGAGGTATTAAAATCTCTAGACTGAATTTTGCCAAATGTAAAAGGGAGAGAAGTTACTGAAGACTTTAATATGTGCTGTTTTTGATTGATGTCCTATGCTTATGTCATTAGTGCCTCACAACTGTGTTTGGTGTCCTTTATTGATACAAAGTGAGCCTGTGCCTTCATTATCTTGCCCATTTTGGTACCAATGTAAATTTGTGTTAGAAAATCTTGAAACTATGTGAGTCTGGAAAGACTATATCTGAATTCTATTCAATACATTTGCTGGATGTGAAGAAAAATACAGCCACATATTTATAAAATAGTTGTTACCAGTACTCCTTTTTATGTGTATGTTTCTTTATTTAGAAAATAGTCTCAGTCCTCACATTAAAAAGCAACCAAACAAAGGTCACTCAATTTCTTCACTAAAGTAAAAACAAGAATTATACTGATCAGTGATCAAAGCGTGTGTTTTAAGTCACTAGACAAGCTTACACGATAAAGTAAAAAAATGCTGAACAGTGGTAGTCTGAACAAAAAGAAATCTGGTGTAACGTATCACTAGATACAAATTAAAAGTTGACAGGGGAAAACAGTCACCATTTCGGGAGAGTACCAGAGAAATGCACCAAAATCACATGCATTTCAGTATGACTTGTACAAGAATCTGTGATTATCCGTTTACACGGTAGAGTAAGAAAACTCCACTCGGACCTTGACTTCAGATGTAGGATGTTGAAGTGTATGTGTGCTTCTGTGGGAACAGTGTTTCTACTTTTAGGCTATAGTAGCAAATAAACCCTAAGAGTGATCTAGTTTAGTAGAGAACTCCATAGCCACTATCGTGAGAATGTGCACAAACTGCACTATTTTCTCACTGTGTAATCAACTGGATAAAGAACGGCTTGTAAGACCCCAGTGGAATGTTATCATTAAAATGTGAACTATTTTAATTTTAGAGGAGTTACAGAAACAGTTTTCTCATTTCCTGAAGAAAGGGCGTAAGCAAAACATAACAAAGGGAACAGCACACACTGACCATGTATATTGCTCAGGAACCTGAAGTCTGAGGTGGAAGGTTAACTTCCACTTGCATATTCGCCTTCACTTTTGCTTTTTGCTACACTAAAAATCTTCAAAAAGGATTGAATTTCATCCTGCCTACCTTTATAGACTATGGGGAAAACAAACTGTCACAAAAGTTTTATAATGATGAAATATCCTCATATTTGGGTATTATCTAGAGACTTGCTGCGGGAGTATTCTTTTTATGTTGTCCAGGTTGGCCTTGAACTCGTGTTCAGTCATCTTATTGAGTCAGCCTCCTGAGTGCTGAAATTAAGGTACTTACTTAAATGTGTGTACTTATTTAGATAAGCACAACTTTCTCCTTTTCAAAAACTGGAAAATTTTAGCATGCTACTATTTTTCAGGTGGAAGTATATACAACTTTAAGAAAATATTTTAATATTTCTGATTGTTGTTGTGTGTTTACACTCCAGCTTTATTAGTTGCAGAAACTTACCTTGAAACTCTTAGTAAACTGTTTTCACAGATCATGGAAATCCCAGGCACACTGCCCCTCCGTTTTCATGGCAGCATTTGAGTTAGACTGCCCGGTGGAAAGATATCCTAGCCCAACAGTCATCTCAGCTGGGGAAACGCACAGGCAGCTCTCAGGATTAGGCCTGTTGACATTCCCTTACAGAGTAAGGGATGGAGAGGGTCATCCGATTGCCACCTGAGATCTTAGCCACTTCCTCTGGAGCCTTCCTGATAGTTATACATAATTGTGCCCTAACATTTGCGGCCTCATGTGGTGCTAGCCAGTACAGAGCATGAAAGGTTAACTGAAGGGGGAGGGGCACTATCTATGCAGCTTGGAGAAGTTATCACGCAGGTAGAGCTGAGACTTTCTGGTGGCATGGTTGCTTTGGAGCTACCCATTGTTAGGAGCAGTTTTCCTGCCAGCCTGGTCCCAGAGCTGAGTCAGCCCCAAATAACACACAGAGATACTGTATTAGAAATAAAGCTGTTGGCCAGTTACTAGTGTTTCTTATTGGTTAGCTCTGTCTTATATATTAACCCATTTCTATTAAGCTGTTTCCACGTGGTCTTATCTTACTGGAGAGAGGGTCTAGACCTCTTTCTCTCAAGTCTCTACATCTTGACTCCTCCCTACTACATCTTCCAGAATCCTCATTGTTTTATAGTCCTTCCTATCTTGCCTTCCTATTGGACAACAGGGCTTTATTCATTAACCAATAAGAGAAACATATTTACAGAATGACATCTCCCATCATCTCCTCTTTTCTGTCTAAAATAAAAAGGTTTTTAACTTTAACATAGTAAAATATATAACAAACCAGTTATCAAATAAGAACTATAGTTAACAATATTTAGTCCATTAACATTTAGCAAGATTTAAAGAAAACATTCCATCCTATCTTTGTGAGTCTAAAGTTTTATATGTAACTTATAATCCTAAGTAAGGGAAATTATAACCATAACTATCTGTCTTCAACTTCCTCAAAGACCACAGAAGAATAATATATAAACTCGAAATGACAGAGACAACTCACTGCCTGGTCAGTCACCAGAAGTTGTTCTGTAATGTTCCATCTACAGCCTATAGGCCATAGTGCATCTGGCAGACTTCTCAGCAAAGCAGAAAATTTCAAACTGTCCCACCTGTTTTGGCAGTTTGTCAGTCACTTTTTTCTGTGTGCTGCAGAATGTCTGGCAGACTCTTCCACGAAGCAGGAACCCTGTAGCAATGCCCATCTTGTATCAGCAGTCACTTGTCTGTGAGTCCTACATGTCCAGTTTATACAGCATAAAGTCAAACAGTCCGAACAAGAGCAGTATCTTGCTCAAATAGCTAGTCTTGCCATATCGGGAGTAAACTTTATAATGAGTTTCTTTGATGTCTATCTTCCTTTCTGACACAGGTGGTGTTGCCAGGAGCAGTTATGTCTCACTGTTAAGAAAAACCCTAAACCATTTTCAATGCCATATTCTGTAGGTCTTTGAGAGGTTTGAAGAATATTTATTCATCTCAAATACATCTGTATATCTAGACATCATAACTAACATAGGCTTTGACTATTATAGGTAATTATCTATAATCTGTACTATATTATACATTACATTTTTAAATGAGCTATGCAAACACAATACCTAAACAAGAGAATTATACTTATCACAAAATTGACCTTAAATTTGTATCAATAAATGAAAATCCATTCCAAAACAAAGTATTCATTTCTATACCATAATCACCTTCCTACCCTTAAAAAGAGATTGGTTGTGATCATTTCTAACTAACCCCACTTAAATGAAAACAAACATTTATAGACAATATTTAGGAATTTGGGTGTTGTTCTTTCCAAACTGCTTCCTGCTGGTAGGGGGCGCTCTCTTGGGGATTCTAAGAAGATGCAGAAATCCTGGCTGTAGTGGTCTGCAAGACTGCCTGGTCCCAGCTGTTTTGAATGTTGGATCACCTGGGACACTGCTTCAGGGGGTCTTGCTTGATCAAACCATGTTACTCTGGAAGGAAGCCACAGCTTTTCATTTTCTGTGGAAACAAAAATAGAAATTCTTGTCTCCAGTGACCTGTCCTTAGACTTAAATTTTGAAGTCAAAGCATTTTAAAAATATGTAATTTGGATTAATTCAGCAGCATTGATAATCAAGTGTATTTTAGTAGTTGTCCCTTCCTTAGCAGTTGAGCAATTCAAAGGCAATACAATAGCATACAGTGTATTTTCCATTTTTACGTGGCTTTTTTTATTACTCTATTTCTTTTACTTCTTTTTCATTTATTGAGACAGGGTTTTTCTGTGTAACTTTTGCCTGCCCTGGAATTAATTCGCTTTGAAATCACAGAGATCTGCTTGTCATTGCCTCCCGAGTGCTGGAATTAAAGGTGTGTACCACCATACTCAGCTACTCTCTATTTTTTTTATAACCACTTTATCCTGTTTCTTTTTCTCTCCCAAGCCTACTAATATTTTAAAACATACTGTAAAACCTTTAGATGTTTTTTAAAAATCTGAATCTGTCTTTACTGTAAATCTCCAGAGGTCTAGAGGCTCTGCATCCACCCCTACCCTACCCTGATTCAATCTTTCTCTGATTCAATCATGATGGTGATTGTTCTAACAGGTTAAGCAAGTACAGTTGTTGGTTTTGTTAGAAATACTTAGTAGAAGGTGATCCCTCCTGGAAGACCTCCCCCTCCCTGGGGAGTGGGTGAGGAATGGCATGGAAGGGGGTAGGGTTGGGGGGAGTGGGGCATAGGAGGATGGGAGGGAGAGGGAACTGGGATCGATATGTTAAAATAAGAAATATTTAACAAAAATAAAAAATGATCAAAGAACTCATAAAATATATTAAAGGCCCCATGGGGGGGAAGAAAAAAAATCCTTAGTAGAGTGGTGGTCTCACACGCCTTTAATCACCACGCGCCTTTAATCCCCGCACTTGGGAGGCAGAGAAAGGTGGATCTCTGTGAGTTCCAGGCCAGCCTGATCTACAGAGCGGATTCCAGGACCGGCCCCAAAGCTAAAGAAATCCTTTGCCATTCTGCCTGAACATTTCTCCTCCAGTGTGCTGCCTTTCTTAGAGCTTTGCCCAAATGCCTTTTCTCTTATTTGGGGCTTCTATTGCTGTTAAGAGACACGATGGCCACAGCAACTGTTATAAAAGAAAAACATTTAATCAGAGTGGCTTACATTTTCAAATATTTAGTCTTTTACGATCATGGTGAGACATGGTGGTGTGCAGGCAGACACGGTACTGGAGAAGTAGCTAAGTGTCCTACATTTTATCTTGAAGGCAGTAGATTGCCACACTTCCTCCAACAAGATGGTACTTACTCCAACAAGGCCACACCTCCTAATAGTGCTACTCCCTTTGGGGGTCATTTTCTTTCAAACCATCACAACTTTTAGAAAGGCTTTTCTAGACCCTTTTGGTAAAAATGGTACCTGCACCCTATTTCATAAGCCCTGACTAGGCATTACTTTTCATCTCTGTTATCTACAGCACACAGTCAAATACTAAAACCTTCAGGTGACTTTAGCCCTGGTCACAGGCTCACCATGAAATCATGAGAGACACTAAGAACCACCCAACTTTGTCGGGCAGTGGTGACAAAGCTGCACAGAAACTCTGTCTCGAAAACTGAAAACCAAAACAAAACAAATACCACCTACCTCAACCACATTTGATGCTTGCCTTAGAGAAATCGAGGCAATGTTTTGATACTAAACTTCAGAGTAATTCAATGCAGTGTAGTAGATAACAGAGATGAAAAGTAATGCCTTCTCCTACTGCCTTCAAGATAAAATGTAGGACACTTAGCTACTTCTCCAGTACCGTGTCTGCCTGCACACCACCATGTCTCACCATGATTGTAAAACACTAAACATTTGAAAATGTAAGCCACTCTGATTAAATGTTTTTCTTTTATAACAGTTGCTGTGGCCATCGTGTCTCTTAACAGCAATGAAAAACCTAAATAAGAAAAAAGGCATTTGGGCAAAGCTCTAAGAAAGGCAGCACACTGGAGGAGAAATGTTCAGGCAGAATGGCAAAGGATTTCTTTAGCTTTGGGGCCGGTCCTGGAATCCGCTCTGTAGATCAGGCTGGCCTGGAACTCACAGAGATCCACCTTTCTCTGCCTCCCAAGTGCGGGGATTAAAGGCGTGTGGTGATTAAAGGCGTGTGAGGCCACCACTCTACTAAGGATTTTTTCTCCCCCCCCCATGGGGCCTTTAATATATTTTATGAGTTCTTTGATCATTTTTTTATTGTTTTAAAATATTTTTTCTTATTTTACATATCGATCCCAGTTCCCTCTCCCTCCCATGCCCCCCCCCATCCCACCCCTTTCCTACCCACTCTCCAGGGAGGGGGAGGTCTTCCAGGAGGGATCATCTTCTACTAAGGATTTCTAACAAAACCAACAACTGTACTTGCTTAACCTGTTAGAACAATCGCCATCATGATTGAATCAGGGAAAGATTGAATCAGGGTGCGGTAGGAATGGATGCAGAACCTTTAGACCTCCCGAGAATGCTCGGTTTGAATTTTGTTTAAAATCAAAAGAAAGCCACTTGATGATTTTGAGTAAAAAGGAACACGATTTAATCTGAGTAAGAATAAACCCCATTTGAAGCTTCCACAACATTCTGATCTGCTTGAGCCAGACAGTGCAAATGAATCTGTAACGCCTTTCAGATTCCTATTTTCCTACCAAACATATATATGAGGCTACATAGACATATTGAGCACATGAAGCGGGGCAATTCCGAACTGATACGGATTGTTGCTGTTATACACACGGGATCTCCAAAACTTAGCAACAACGAAGGGCTGTAAAACGTCTCTCAAAATTCTTTTAGCTTCTGGATACTGAAATAGTATTTCGAGCATTCAGAAGCGATTTTACATAGTTTTACTTTTTGCGTGGCTACTTGCATTTAAACTTTCACACGACAGAGGCTAGGCTGCGCTTTTGGCACCCGGTAGGAAAACTTTTGCGCCCTCTGCTGCAAAGACGGAGGCTTGGGTGTGGACTCCATGGTTTCTGGCCACTGGGACAGCGGGCCAGGAGGCTCCGGAAGTCCCACACGTTTGATCTCCCGGTCCAGAAGTGCGGGAGACAGTACCCGGGGAACCCAGCTCAAACTAGAGCCGCCGAGTGCAGCGCCCCCAGGCGCCCACGCCCTCCTCCTTCTGCCTTGGCTGTCACTTCAATCACGTCACAACCCAAAGGGCTAAACAGCGTTATCCGTAAGGAGGCGGGAGCATCCTCCAGGCCACGCCTCTGATTGACAGGGCAGATCCCACATCACCGGGATAGAAACGCAGTTCCACCACCTTCCGGGCGGTGGCCAAGGGAAGGGGCGGGACTTCCTGCCCAGCTGTGCTAGCTCCCTCTCTCACTAGGAAGTCGGAAGTCAGTGTGGCTTTAGACGGCCGTGGGCGTGGTCGTGTGGTCCGAGCTTGTGAGACTTAAAAACGCCGGCCCTCAGGTTCTCTGGCCGATCGTCTCTAGCTTCGGGCCCCGCAATGGCGACATACACCTGCATCACCTGCAGGGTGGCGTTTCTCGACGCGGAGGTGCAGCGGGCGCACTACAAGACGGACTGGCACCGCTACAATCTGCGGCGCAAGGTGGCCAGCATGGCCCCGGTGACGGCCGAAGGCTTCCAGGAGCGGGTGCGGGCGCAGCGGGCGGTGGCGGAGGAGGAGAGCAGGGGCACGGCCACCTACTGCACCGTGTGCAGCAAGAAGTTTGCCACGTTCAACGCCTACGAGAACCACCTCAAGTCCCGGCGGCACGTGGAGCTGGAGAGGAAGGCGGTGCAGGCCGTGAGCCGGCAAGTGGAGATGCTCAACGAGAAGAACCTGGAGAAGGGGCTGGGCGCCGACAGTGTGGACAAGGATGTCATGAACACGGCCATCCAGCAGGCCATCAAGGCCCAGCCGTCCACGTCTCCCAAGAAAGTGCCCTTCGGACCCACGGAGGCGTCCCCGAGGGCGGCGGGCGCGAGCGCGGCCAGACGGGGAGCGCAGGAGCGGGACCCAACGGAGAAGCCGCCCCGGCTGCAGTGGTTCGAGCAGCAGGCAAAGAAGTTAGCGAAGCAGCAGTTGGAGGAGAGTGAGCATGAGGATGAAGAGGAGGACGAAGAAGGTAATGACTCGGTCCGGATCGCGGTGAGGCACCGGGACCCTGGACGCGTGCAGTTGGAGATTGAGGGCTGGGTCTGTTTTAGGGATGCCATCTTTTTAGGGGTTGAACTGAGCCCCGCGCGCGACAAGGAGGCACCCCCACCGAGCCCCTGCCTGCCCTTCTGTGTTTTTAAGCTTTGCGACAGGGTCTCACTGGTTCCTAGGCCGGCCTTCTAACTTCTTACCGCAGCCCTCACGGGAGCTGGGGTTATAGGCCCACGGCATCCTGCCTGGATTTAAGGTTGCTGATCTAATTTAATTTACATGGTCTAAATATTTGACCTCCATGTTTATGGTTGTCCTCATCTCCACCAAACTTTGGGTGGACCTGAGGGGAAGAATGTTTAGTGATTGTTTAAACATCTTAATTATGGGCGAGGCAAGCTTTACTTTTTTTTTTTTTTTTAAACATTCATATGGAGTTTATGTGTTTTGAAGGAAATAGCATTTTTCGCTGTATAAAATAATGGGTTTCATTAGGACATTTTAGAGTGTTTAAAGGGGTTTAAATATCTCACTAGCCTGCATCCCCACAGGAAATTTTGTCTGTCTGCTTCTCTGTTGTGGAGCCTAAAGCATTGACTGAAAAAAGGATAAAAGCATAGAGCTACTTTATAAACATAGAATATGCACCTTTTAGCTTGGATGAGGAATGTCACACCTGTGCATACATGAAGACATGCTATTGGCATACTGCTGTAGTAGTTGCAATTGTAGTGGCTTCTGAGGATTTTGCATTCAGCTTAGTTGATTAACACCGTTTAACTTAGTTGATTCAAAGCGAGTGAGGGGGTCAAACTGCCTGCAAGTCTGAAAAGTGGGGGCTCCAGCCAGCAAGACTGCTCTTTTACTTTATGAGGTGTTTATTTCTTCACCCCCCACAGCATGTTAATACTGAAAAGTTTGTGTTCATTCTCAGTCTGTTTATGCTTCTATAACAACCCCCCCTTCTTTTAAAATTAACTTTTTTTGTTTGTTTTTTTTCAGAGACAGGGTTTCTCTGTGACTTTAGAGGCTGTCCTGGAACTCATGTAGACCAGGCTAGTCTCGAACTCACAGAGATCCGCCTGCCTCTGCCTCCTGAGTGCTGGGATTAAAGCCATTTGCCACCAATGCCCCTGCTATAAAAAACTATCTTAAGTCTGGTAATTTATAAACAACACAAACTTATTTTGTGCTGCTGGCAGCTTGACTGTCTGGTGAGGACCTGTTCTGTGGATGGAGTATTTTTCTGAGACTATGTCTGCATGATGGAAAAGGCAGAGAAGTCTAGGTTGATGGAGGGTGAGCAGAAGGCAAATAAAAAGGAGGTGAGCTAGTTTACTTAGGTCCTTCCTTTCTTAGGCTATCAATCCATTCACGAGGGCTTCTAGAGGTCCCACCCGTCACATTGGTGATTGAGTTGAACTTAGGGCACATACACTCAAACTACAGCATTTCATAGTATACATGAAAGTGTTCCTGTGAAGTGGAAATAATGGATACTGTTATTCAAACAGATAGGAATCCATTTGACTCTTGTCTAGTACTGGGCCAGGCACTGTGAGGCATAGGGGGGAAGTTAGAGACGACTTTAGGGAGCTTACCATGTGCTGAGAAAGAAGATTAAAAGTTTGTTACTGTCTAAACTTGTCTGAGGGTAAATAAATGTCTAAAATTAAGGTCTTGAAAGAGAATTTGGCTTCAGGGGACAGACAGATTATATTACATCAAGAAGCAACGTGGTGTCTTCAGTTGTGTTTACTATATTTTTAAAAGTAAATTTGTTTTTCAAAACTTCTGGTGTGAAGATTGGGAAGATATTGATTCAGATGATGGATTGGAATATGAGAGCCCTGAAGTGGAGGACCAGGATACAGAAGACGCAGACGCTGGGGAGAGCCCACCCTCAGGTGCCATCCCAATAACAGACTGCTTATTTTGTTCTCATCACTCAAGCTCCCTCATGAAGAATGTGGCTCATATGACTAAAATCCACAGCTTCTTTATTCCTGATTTAGAATACCTTTCAGATCTGAAAGGGCTGATTAAATATTTAGGTGAGTACAGCCGTTTGCTTTAGACAAAGAAAGGTTTTTCAGTTTGTGAGAATAGTGAGACTTAACCTGACTTCAGACGATTGATTTCATATTTTCCCTTAAATTTTATGACCAGGAGAGAAAGTTGGTGTTGGCAAGATTTGCCTGTGGTGCAATGAGAGAGGGAGATCCTTCTACTCCACAGAAGCTGTACAGGCCCACATGAATGACAAAAGCCACTGTAAGCTCTTCACAGACGGTGATGCTGCTTTGGAGTTTGCAGACTTCTATGATTTCAGGTAAGACTGGAGTGCCCTGTGAAGTGTGTTGAGGTCATGTTTTTCTAAGTTGCCGCCCCTTCTGAAAATGAGTTCAGCTCATCATTCAGTGAGTTTTAGCTTTGCTCAATATATTCTTAACCCATATTACACATCTCTACGCTAACAAGCTAATGTAAACACATCTAGAATAGTGTAGCTCTCCAGCCCAAAGTGAGTGCCAATGACTTGGTTTTGTTCTTTGTGATTGAGTGTTCAGAACTCTATGTATTACCTTGTGACCAGACATACCAAAAATTCGGTTTCACACTTTGGGTTCCTTGAGAGATTTTTGAGTCAAAGACTGTTTACTAAGGAAATTGAACTGCTTGATTCTTTGTGCCAGGTCCTGGCATTTGGGTAGTGAGATTATTTCATAAATAGTTCAACTCTAACTGGAATGAATCATGAGTAGTGCATATGTATGCAACAAGCATGTTAGGTGTTCATGAAGAATTAGTTTCTTTTGTTAAATTTCTGTAATATAGCATAGTAGTGTATAGACAGGTATGTGTAAATACCACACCAGCAGCCACACACAGCCCAAGTGATACAGATAGTCAGGAAAATTATAATCTTTTAGAACTTTTTTGCCCTCTCTTCCTGATTTCGTAGTTTGCAATTGAAGGTAGCTGTTGGATGGCATAATTGGAAGGTTATCAGTACTAGCAGTATAGAAGACAGATTTGACTTTCTGCTAGAGATAGAAAGCAACTTCCCTAAGCAATAGATATTTGTCCCTCTCTAATTTCATACCAGACAGCAATGTGTTTGACCTTTAGACTAATTGCCTAATTGGGAGTAGGCTAAGCAAATACCAGAGATAGGTCGGTCTTGGTAACTGGCTTGAAATATTGAAGTATAGACATTTTGATTTCTTTATCTCCATCTGCTTCTTGTATATTTAGGTTCCTACTTGGTTTTGTATATTTCAGTACCTCCTACAGGCTATCACTTCCAATGTATATTTCTAATGCAACCTCCTCAACTTCAAACTTGGAAGATCCTTTAACTTTTTTTTTTCTTTTTGGTCTTTCAAGACAGGGTTTCTCCATAGCTTTGGAACCTGTCCTGTAGATCAGGCTGGCTTGGAGCTCACAGAGATCCACATGCCTCTACCTCCCGAGTGCTGAGATTAAAGGTGTGTGCCACCTATACCTGGCTTCCCTTTAATATTTGTCTTGAGCTATACAACCTAACGTAGTCTACCTTATGTAAATGGTAATTCTGTCCTTCCTAGTATGTAAGACAATGATTTTCAGTCATGCTTGGTATTTTATTTTGTGCTTGCATTAATTCTTTAATCAGATCCTGTCACACATACTGAAGGTGTGCTTTTCATTTCCTCCAGTGACCAGGTCTAGGTTACCATCCACTGTCACTGAATTTTGTTGCCTGCCTGATCTTATTTTGCATCCTCACCACCTCCTGTGTTACATTCTCAAAGCTAGCTTAAGGGATCCTTTTACAGCCTTAAGTAAGATTATATGCTACTCAGAATAGTCCAAAGGCTTTCCTTGTTCCTTAAAGTAACAGCCAGAATTTGATGGCCTACAGTGTCCTGGTGTTATAGCCATGAGTTTGCAATTTGGATGCTTGGGTTTTTTTTGTTTTGTTTTGTTTTTATGTTTTTTTTGTTTTTTTTTTCTTTTCTAATAGATATCAAGGATGTGAATCTCAGAATTTTTGCACTTTAGCTCAAAGAGGCCAGTGACTTATGTCCTCATTTCTTGAAGGACTCAAATAAATTTCACCTTGCCATTATGACCTTTTATGACTGTCCTTCATAAAGCAGCAATGCTTGTCTAATCATTTTTATCCCTTATTACCCTCATAGCCCTTACTGCCATTTCATGCAATATGTATTATTGCTGTTGTCTTTTCTTGATGGGATAGTTCATTTTGTTGCACTGCTACTGTTTACCAGTGTATTGCTCAGACTGTTGCTAGGAATTAAAGTTGATTACTGATGCAAATGGTTAAAGAGTTTCCTGGCTGGGGATGGCTCAGGAGGAAAGCTCTTAGCTAGCTTATTCAAGGTCCTCAGTTTGTTCCATAGTACTAACAAAAGCAAACATCCTAACACAGAATAGCATTTTCTTTGTTTGAATGGTGTCTTTTTTTATTTTATTTATTTTTATTTATTTTTTTTTTTTGTGGACTTGATGTACTCCTTTAGCTCCAAAAAGATTTGGTGGTATGAGCCTTAATAAAAGTAAACACTAAATAATTTCTTTGCCCTCTAAAGGAAAAGTTGATAATGTTTAGTAAGAAACCTTGGAAAGTAGAAAATATTTACAAACAAGGCTAGCATTAATTGAGTACTTACTTTCTGCTGGGCGTGGTTCTCATAAGTTCTTTATGTGGATTTAGTAGCCTAAAAAAATGAGCAAATTTTGATTCTGCCATTACAAGATAGCTCTAGTCTTGGACTTGATATTTTTCTTGAGTATATATCCAGGAATTAGCCATACATACCTACATAGGTAAATTTTGTCTGTATTTAAATTTTATTGGATGTTGGATCACATATTTTTTAACTTTATATAAACAGAATAACAAAGAATATACCCTTTTGGGTCTGACATCTTTTATTCAACTTTTCATTTGGGAAAACTCATCAATTCTGTTTTGCTTTGTTTTTGTTTTTAAATTTTTTTCCTTCAGATTTGTTTTTATGTTTATGAGTGTTTTAGCTGCATGTTTGTCTGTTTATCATATATATCCTGTGCCCAGTGCCTGCAGAAGTCAGAAGAAGGGGGCTCATATCCCCTGGAACTATAGTTACGGATATTTGTGAGCCATCATGTAGATGCTGAGAATCGAACCTGGGTCCTGTGCAAGAACAAGTGTGTTCTTATCCACTGAGCCATCTGTACAGACTCACTCTGTTTTATATAGTTGTACAGAAGATTTTTGTGTAGATTACTAGATTGAATGTTCTCCAATAGCATATCTACTACAGGTACACATTTGAGTGGTCTCCAGTTTTGAGCTGATAGAAGTAATGCTGCTCTGTCAGCCTGTTACCATTTGTAAATGCACATGTCTTATCTACAATGGATATGCCTACAAGTTAGGTCATAGGAGATGAATACACACACGCACGTGCGCACGAGATCAATTTCAGAAGAAACTGTTGAATTGTTTTCCAAAGTGTTCTCGGTAGTACCACCATTAGTAAGAGCAAGTTTTTTTCTTTTTTAGCCATATGGCTGAATATATAGTAGTTTTACTTTGTATTTTATCATGACCATTGTAATTATGAACCATTTACATATTGATTAGCTACTTGGAAGTGTTTTTGTTTCTGATTTAGTCTTCTATCTATTTTTTATTGGGTTGTCTAGTTGTTAATATTTCAATGTGTTTGTTGTTCAGTTACTTCTTTATACTAAAGTTTATTATTGTTTTTTGCTTGTGTGTTGCATGTGTTAAATATGTGCATATACGCACATGCCATGTGAAGACCAGAGTTGGTGTTGGATGTCTTTCTTGATCATACTCTACCTTATTTTTTGAGACAGAGTCTCACTGGGTCCTGGAGCCTGCCAATTCATCTAGAAGGCTGGCCAGCAAGCTCCTTAGATACTCTGTTTCCACCCCTAGGCGGGCATTGCTGTGCTTTGCTTTTTATGTGGGTGCTGGAAATCGACTCTGGTCTGGTTGCATGGCAGTTACTTTAATTATTTTTCTTAAGTCCATTTAAATAGGAAATTTTGGATATATTTAGAAACAAACTTTTCTAGAACTACACTGTACAGTGTGGTAATTAGTAGGCATGGCCTTGTAGCTACTTAAATGAAATAAAAGATATTAAAAATTCAGTGCTTTAGTCAGATTATCTGCATATGAAAAAGTTCAGTATTTGAAAGCCCTGTATATTTAAAGTTAACATGGGCAACAGGCAGACATGTGTCTTTTTGTCATCACAGAATTCTGTAGGGCTGCAGTCTTCTAGAACTTGTTTCTGCTGTGATTAATTGGACTATAACTTCATGTCCAGCTCTGTGTTCATAGCTTCTGCATTTGTTAACCTTTCTAGAGAGAGGAAAAACATCCTCTTAAGGGTCATTTGGTCACATTTGTTGCAGAGAAATTCTAACAGTAGTTTTATCCCTCAGTCCTTTCAGTGGGATTCCCTGAAGCTGGTGGTAGTTTTGCTCCATTTGCAAATGCAGGTGTCTATTTATTCAAGTCTGTTTATTAGGATTATTTGGTTGTTACAGGAGTAGCTACCCAGATTACAAGGAGGGGCAGGACCCTGATGAGATTGAGGAATTGTCCTCAGAAAAGACCTTGGAATGTGATGATGAAACCATGGAGCTGATACTTCCTTCTGGTAAGTGTATCTGTCAGCAGAAATAGCTTACCGCCTATGTATTGTAGAAGAAACGTGTCTTTCAAGTACTTATGAACTTTAAAATCAGCTACTTAGCTCTCAGTTGGCTGTTTCATTTAAACTGGGTTATTGTTTGTTTTTCCTTGTTTCTTTGCAGGTTTAGAATACTTTTTTTTTTTTTAAGTATTTCATTATTGTTATTTTTTTTAATGTAGTAGACTGATAGATCCCTCACCCTGCCTCCCTTCTGTGTATATGTATATCTTTTTCCTGGTGTCTGGTCTATGTATATACATGTACATGTATTGGTCAGAGGTCAGTGTTGGGCATCTTCGTGAGTTGCTCTCCTTATTTGGCAGTTTTTCACTGGACCTATAGTGCACCAATTTGGCTAGATTGGCCAGTGAGTTCAGTTCCAGCGATCCACTCCTCTAACTCTGGGGTTGTAGATGTGGACCAACATCCCCAGTTTGTACCTAGGTTCTGCATGTCTGAATTCAAGTCCTAATGCTTACACGACAAGCACTTTACCAACTAAGCTGTCCCCCTAGGCTTTCTCCCTGCTTTCCTTGATGTTCCTCTCCCTCTTTGACCTGGTTCCTCTGGTGCCTGTGTCCTTGCATAGTTCAGGCTTCCTGTTAGTTACTTTTGCATAGCTATGACCAAAAACCTGGATAAATGAAGGGTTTATCTTGGTTGATGGTTTCAGAAGATTCAGTCCATGATATCTAGTCACGTGCATTTGGGTAAAAATCTATGGGCTGTGGGACCATGTGGTAGAGGAGACTGCCTCGTCACAGATAGTGAGGCAAAAGGAGTAGGGATGAAATAGCCTCCAGGGAGCTGGCTCCAGGGATCTACTCTGCCAAGGAGGTCCTACCTCCTTAAATTTTCAGTTTCTCCATGTGGGGGTCAACTTGAACATAGTGGAAGAATCTCCTAGTCAAACTGTAGCAGGCTTCCAAAATAGTTTGACAACTTGACACAGAATAACAGTGCCTGGGTTGCCTATCTCGAGTAGTTGGAGAAGAGGCATGGAGGATGAATTCTGTCTCCTCCCTTGGAAAATAATAGGACTCATTGTAGGAATTTATCCTAGGACTAAGAGGATAAAGGGGTTGTAAATGTGAGAAGCATCCACTGTTGTCTATTGTATAGAAAGGAAGAAATGTGGCAGTTAATTGGTAAGAATGGAGGAGATATAGGGGACATGGTTTGAAATGAAAGAGAAGGGAATGTAGAGATGATGGTAAAATATTAACAGATACATGGTGTTTACTGAGTACACAGCACATTCAGGCTTTTCAGCAGCCATGTAAATTAGATTCTCTTATCTTCATCTGGCATATGAAGCTGGCATATGCTTGAGCAACTTATCCAGGACTTCACTACGTGGGGTAAGGAGTTTTGCATTCATAGCACAGCAGTAGTGGCAGCCTCCTTGCCAATGAAGGTGTCTGAACCATTCTATGTGTTGAAAGTCTTGCTTCCTATTTAGTTTTACCTATGCAGCTAAACACACCTAATATCACCGAGTAGTACAAAGAGCTGTCATTAACTCAGAATAATAACCTTCGGTGCCTAGCCCAGAGAGGATGTCTTGAGAGTAAAATTCTTCATAGGTGGTAAGGAAGTTTTATTGTGATGTATTGTAGCCTATACAATACACAGTGGCCGGGACTTGTGGGAGCTTATGGACTTTAGACCCTCAGGACTACAGAGAGGGGAGTTTGCATGAGACCCACCTAGGCCTCTTTATGTGTGGTCTGTCTGTGGACCCCCTAGCAGTGAGATCAGGGCCTGTCCTTCCCTGGTGCTTGAGCTGGCTTTTGTGGGAACCTATTCCTCATGCTGGGTTGCCACAAAACCCAGACTTGATGCAGAGGGAGGAGCTTGGTCCTATCTCCATGCTTTCTTGATGCCCATGGGAAGCCTGTCCCTTTTAGACCAGAGAGATGGAGGAGTGGATTGGGAGGGGAGTGTAGAGGTGAGGTGGGGGAGGAAATAGGAGGAGAGGAGGGAGAGGAAACTGCAGAACTGCAGTCAGGATGTAAAGTTAGGAAAAAAAAAAACAGTTGTAAAAAGGTGAATAAAATCTCTCTCTCTCTCACACACACACACACACACACCCAAAAACTGCAGAACTGCAGTCAGGATGTAAAGTTAGGAAAAAAAAAAACAGTTGTAAAAAGGTGAATAAAATCTCTCTCTCTCTCTCTCACACACACACACACACACACACACACACACACACACACACACACCCCAAAAAAACAAAGAAACCTAGCTTTTAGAGGATGAGAAATTCTTCCAATTTTTTGTGTCTATGAGAATTGAAGGTATTTGGAGAAAAGCATTGTCATGTCCTGGTTATTCTAGAACCAGGATAGTATACTGTATTTATTAAATGTTAGAAGTGAGAGCAGTGTTTGACATGTGGAACACTGTAATGCTAACTTCACTTTGTATCTGCTTTGGTACATGTTATTACACAGAAATTAGTAACCGGCATATCCTATTTGAGAATCACACTTCATCAAAACTTTACAATTTTGAAAATTGGTAAGGAATATTTAATTATGTAGAAAACACAGTGAAGGCGTCAAATTGGTATCTTTTTAGCAACCGTCTTTTCCCACTCAGATAATTGAGCAATTCCTAAATGTCTTTTGAGTACTTTTCTCCTGAGGCATTTGTCTGCGTGGTCATTTTGCCTATGTCATAGTTTTCATCTGACCATCATCTGTCTGGTTTCTTTATAACCACCAGCACCTTCTGTCTTAAACAGGTGTGTATTTTCTTTACCCTCTGTGGTTCCTCTCAAGGTATTTACATGAGAGCGTCTGGGCCCTCTTGCCACACACTCTCTCCTCTGGGTATCTATGAGTGGTGTCTCTGGTACCCTACTCTACCACAAGGCTCATCTTGGTTTTACCCCTCAGGAGATTATCCCTGAACCTCTCCTCTGCTCCTAGAATACTTGTGCTTCTGTCTGATAATTTGTTTATTCCTTTGTAAATGTTGTCTTGCTTGTCTGTCTCTTCCCTCATTACCTTTTAAAGACATGCATTTATTTTAAGTGGGTGCATATTAATTTTACCTATCTATGAGATACAATGTGGCATCTCAGTGCCACATATAATATATAATGATTTTGCCATGGTGGCTAGCGTATTTATCATCTCATAGTTAGTGTTTTTGTTGGGAACACTCAAATTCTCCCCATTGGCACCTTTGAAATAATTGTCCTCCATCATCGTTTAGGCACAGACATACAGTGCTATAAAACTGAAGGGATTCCTCCTCTCCAACCTCCCATTACTTCAGAGAACAGACTGCCCTTTCTCTTTCTTTATCTTAGTACTGGACTCAGGCACATAACAACAGGTTAAATATTTGTTGACTGAGGGGATGGAAGTGGCTTTCAAAAGGAAGGCAGACTTGGTCCCTTGGGTCCTGTAGGAGGAAAACAGTGAGAAGAAAGGAAAGGGAAGGAAAAAGTGAGCAGAGGAGGCTTGAAGGGGACTTGGAATCATACTTGATTACAGGGTTGTAACAACTCAGAAAATAGAAATCTTTAAACAAGCATTATATAAAAATGTAGTGGCAGCAGGAGGATGAGGTAATTATTTCTGCACAATCGACCTTGGAAGCTCTGTGTGTGCTCACTTGTGTGCTCGGGTTAGCGTGGGTGTTAGTGTAAAGCAAATTTAGGAAGGAGCATACATCTAAGAGTTTGCTTTAAACTGGCATCAACAATTGTGGTCCCTGAACCTAGAGATAAATATTTAGTTATTATTTTGTAAAATCAGCTAGATGATTCCAAAGACAATGGAAAAATACCCAGTAGAGGGCGCTCTGAGCATTTCTCTGGAAGACTGAAGTAATTCCTTCATTACTCTTCAGTTCATATGGAGGAAATTGGTGTGAAAATATATTGATTTATTTGCCAACTGGCCAGATGAAACTGTTGTTGTATCCATGAGAAATGCACGATTAAGTTTAGGAAATTAGAATTGGAGATACTCTAGCATATAATATCAGTTGCATGGGCTGTTCAGCGGGAATGGGCAGTTTCATAAGCAGTTGGATGGACAGAAGTTTCATAAGTCAGGCATAACTGTTATTGGGCAGTCATAGTGTTCTAAAGCTAATCTGTTCAAGGGCCTTCAGGTTGAGCTGCTCTTAGCACTTTATGTGGTGTTAGTGCCGAGTTCTCACTGTAACTGACAGCACAGGCAGCTTACTTCTGCCAGTTCTCAGAAGCTGTCAAATGCATTTCCAAGTGTTGCCTATGAAGATGCATTTTTATTTACTCCATACTAATTACCAGTCTTAGTATTTACTTACTTAGGGATAAATCACCCTGACCTAACATTTTAATTTGGAAATCCCACTTACTGGTGGAATGGATTTGATCCTCTAGGAGTTTGTTAACCCTTGATTATATCACACATACATGTTAACCAGGAACCTCGAATTGTTCCTCTAATAACTTAACTTCTTATGTTGGAATTTTATTAGTCTAATTATAGAAGTTCCAGGCTTTACATGGATAATACTTTTGTCCCTTAGTTTTCTAATTTGACATTTATGTTCTCTTTTCTTTGTTTTAAAATTTTATATACTATTACTGTGTGTGGGTGGGTTGTGTGTGCATGCATGTGCCATCATACATATGGGAAGTCAGAGGACAACTCTATGGGGTTGATTTTTCTCTACCCATCTTAACGTGGTTTCTGGGGATTGAACTCAGGTTTCTGGGTCAGCACGGTGTGCACTTATACCTGCTGAGCCATCTCTCTGGCCCTCTTTTTTGCTGAATGTATTATTACACAGTTGTTGTCAGGTCTTTGCAATGATATATACAACCATGTATTGTAATGACATCAAAATACATTGGAAATTAAAATTAAGAAATCATTTCTCAAAACTTGATTGATTTATACTGTTTCACTTGATTTCTCTAAGTAATCACAGGCTTGGAAGATAATTTAGCTTAATCATTTTTAAGGTAACCAGGTGGTTCTCATCATTTAGGAAGGAGCATTTCAACTTTGTCAATATGGCTTTACTGTTGGTGGTCTGCCTCTGAACCTTATTATGTTCAATAGCATCTCTATCCTCAGCCACTAGATGCCAGTAGCACTCTAGCTGTAACAATATGATGTCTACAGCGGTGTCAGATGTCTGGGGTAAAATTCACTCCTGTTGGAGGACCAACCCCTGGAATGGAAAACTGAACCAGAGAAAAGATGGTTTCATTTTTGTTCTGCCCTAACTGTGGTTTGTAGACCAAGGTCAGGGCTATTCCCTGCTTGACCTTCTTTCTCCTAGGAATTTTTAGCCTTTATCTCTCTATTTTTTTAATGCTGGTCTATTTTTCTCTAGTAGATAAACACTGTCCTGATTACACGTGTCTTTCTACTAGATTTCCTAAGGCTTTGATGCCCTTGAAGTCCTTTGGGAAGCCTTTGGCTTATAGCTCTGACTTGAAAGAACTGTACAATTCAGTATTTGAATGTTGCTTTTCTGAAAAACAGGTGCCAGAGTGGGTCATCGCTCTTTGATGAGATACTACAAACAACGATTTGGCTTGCCAAGAGCTGTGACAGTTGCTAGAAACCAGAAGGCTGTGGGCAGGGTACTCCAGCAATACCGAGCCCTGGGATGGACGGGCAGCACAGGTACATCAATACTCACATCCATGGATTTCATGGCCTTGGGTGACATATTATCATTTGTGTTGTACTAGGTCTTCTCCAAGGGAAGGTTGACTTCTTAGCTCTGGGGCTTCCATTACCACGTGATACTTAGAGCAATAAGTCCAAGATATATATTCTTATATACTTAATATTCTAATACCTTAGTGGTTAATAGCTTGAGCTGTGGAGTCTACATGACATGTGTAGTCACATGTTATAAACTCTTGTGTCATGGACATCACAAAATTCCAGTTTCTATTTATTCATTTATACAAGGGAAATGATTAATAGGACACACCTTAGAGTTGACGAGCTCCACTGTCATGATGCATGTGTGATGTGATGTAGTACATGTAGTACATGTACTATGGTGTGTCTCCAGCCCTCTTTGGCCATTTTCCCCACTAGAAGTAGACTGAAGTGAGTAAAGCTGACAGCTGAAGTTATTTAGCTTTGAGACCACAGTGTCCTATTACTTCACTCTTATAATATGCTGTACAGAGTTGTCTTCTTGCTCTTCTGGGACATAACAGTCTAGGTGAGGGTGGTGAAGATAAGAGAATGGGTTTTCTGATGTTCTGCAAAGCTCTGGTGCTTTAAACCATTGCAAACTCCACTGTTTACAAAGTTCTGATACACAGTCCTGGATTGCACATAGATCTCTGAGCTCTATTGCTTAGAACCCCCACATTGGCGTCTGTCTTTAAATATAAGAGCTCACTTACCCTAATCCAACTTTGGAAATTCTCTACAAAGATTTGTAGAGAATTTTTTTCTGACAACAAATAAGAGACCCTTGCCTCATTTCTTAACTTCTTCCAACCACAGGAGCAGCTCTCATGCGTGAGCGGGATATGCAGTATGTCCAAAGGATGAAATCCAAATGGATGCTGAAGATGGGAATGAAGAACAATGCCACTAAGCAGATGCACTTTAGGGCCCAAGTGCTATTCTGAGAGGCTGAGACTGAGAGCTGTATCTCTCACCACACTTTCCTCCTTGTCGGAGGACCAGTGAAGCCAGATTGTGGAATGGATCTGTTGCTGTTATTTTATTTGTTCTGATCTAATAAAGTCAGAATCATGTTAGTCTTCAGTTGTCATTTTTGAGCAGTGTTTAAAGCTTTTAAGTGGTGACGTGTTTGCTGGGCTCCAAGACCTACATCACGGCCTGACAGGTGCTTTATTGCCTCAGCTTTCAAATGCTTTCTGGCTGGCAGTGTAATGTGGGAAACATAAGTGATTTGTCTGCTTCAAAATTAATTTACATTTTAGTATAACCACATAATGTCACAGAGATCTAAGTCAGGAACTTTAAGGCTTACATAGGAGCAAAATCGTGTGTCACTCATAAATGTGCTTGACTTAGAAGTAGTCCATGTCTCTGGGCATGGAGATGAAATACAGTAAAGGAAAGACTGTGTGAAGGGCTTGGTGTGAGGGAAAAAAAAAAAAAGTTCTAAATAAGAACGAAGAATGCCAGTTTTTATGTAGTTTGTAGGATTACCTCAAAGTTAAGTCTATGCAGAGGTTCTTAATTTAGTTTGCTAGGAGAAGGCACTACTGATATGTCGTCAGGGAACCTGAGCTCCTCAATATCCCGTGAGCTACTTTGTGACTTTGAAAAGGTGATATGTTTTTAATCTGTAAATTGTTCTGGGTTCTTTCAATCTTTTTATCTCACAAGTTGTGAGGGCTCAATAAACCAGTCAGAACACCCATTCCATAGTAGGCTTCCCAGTATAAAGTGTCCTTCAATGTAAAAAGGGTCATACCCAGCCAAAGCCCTAGCAGTTTTCAGTACTCTAATGCAATGACTTAAGGATGCCAGTAGGCTGCAGTTGTCCGGACCTATTGCTAAAGGACCTTTGCCAGTCTGTTTATTTCTAAACTTAGGGTATGGAGTTACATGCTCCTCAGAGTACAAATTAATTAGCATTTAAATAGAGAAAGGAGCTCTCTGCTTTGAATTTCCCTCTTCCAGCTTTTCTAGCATCCTTTCCGTGTAAGTATGCAGTCTCTTGGCATCTCTGACATGTACTGAAAGCTATACCTTTGCAGTGTGTTTTTAATTTACACCCTACTGAATATGTATACCAGTTCTGTTAGACACTGACTTTCAGTGTCAGGTGTCTAGCTCATTACTTCTGTTACCTGGTGTTCTACTATGTTGTACTTAACCTCCGTCTGCTAAACCAGTAACTGGTAGCTTGTACCTCCAGCTTGTACTTGGTTATATATACACACCTTTTTTAGTCATCTTTTCTTCTTCCTCTTCCTCCTTTTTTCTTCTCCTCTTCTTCTCTTCTTCCCTCTCCATCTTCTCCTCCTCCATCACCACCACCACCAGAGTAGAAGACAATGGTTCTTTTGTTTATTAACCTCTCAAATCCCAAATACCAATACTACTTCCGTTTTTTTTTTTTTTTCTAGCTATCCTTTTTATCCACCAGGATAAAAAGTGCAACCTAGTGTCTTATTTCTGTCCACATGATTTTATAGAACTTAATTTATTTTTGCCTTGTGTGGAGGCTTTCTTCCTGGGATTAACCCCAGGACCAGATAAGGCCCTACCAGGTTGGCTTATGTGGCTTTAGCTTGAGACTGAACCACAACTGAGACAGCATAAGTTTGTTCCTCTTCTTGCATGTTGCAGAAGTACCTGGCAGCCTGGCTTTCATGGCCGTCTCCAGAATAGACACTGTTGATGTAGTCTTTCTGCGTTCAGTTCCACAAATTCATGTTTTACTGAGTATAAGTCCATTATATGATTCTCCAGTGTAAGTTGTAGTATTATTGTTGTTCATAGACAAGGAAAGACTCTGAGAAGATCCGGAATATCTTAAAGGAGACAGTAGATAGAAACCTTAGGTAATTTCTGGCTCAACTTTCCTAATACTGCTGCATAATTGGTCCCAGCTAGAGCCTGTTTCCTCAGCCTTCACAACAGATTGTAATGTGCCTGAATTTGCGCCAGTGGTATACACAGAGAGGATGGTATAGTTAATTGCCTATTAGCCCTGAGATAGACTGCTTTGCTAGGTTCTGCCTCTTTTTCTCTGTAGGTTGGAATGAAGTGTGGAGTCATCCATACAGATAAGGGTGATGCCCGCGGGGTGGCAGAGCAACAGTATGAATGGGGCTGTTGGTCTCCGAGTGATGGAATAATGCTATCTTTCCAGCTGGTGAACCTAAGAGCAAATGAAGCCACAATGTTGTGGAGTTTCAATTAGTGGCCTAATATGCATTCTAAGACTAAGTCCCCAAGTGCTGCTAACCTAAATGTATTTAATGCAATTTTATTTAAGATATAGTTGACAGTAACTATTCCCACATGACTGTTTTTGAGATGATGCGGGTTCAGTTCTTATACAGAGTTTGGTTTAGAGACGCATCACTTACAATATTGGGGATTTTCTCAGAGCAATACATACATACATACATATGTTGGGGGCTGGGAGAAGGGTTTGTTTCATCTTAGACTTCATAGATCTTACAGGGAAGTCAGGGCAGGAACTTGGAGGTAGAAACTTGGTGCAGAGGTCATGGAGGAATGGTTCCTGGCTTGCTCAAGACTTCTTCAGCCTGCTTTGTAGAACCTGGGACTACCAGCCCAGAGGTGGCATCACCAACAGTGAGGTTGACCTTCCCACATCAATCATGGAGAAAATGCCACAGGCCAATCTAGTGGGAACATTTTGTCATTGGAGGTTTCCTTTTCCAGAATGACTCCAGTTTGTGTCAGGTTGACATGACAGCAGCCAGCACATGGGGTAATTGATTTTTCCAACAAGATTGCAAAGGAAAGCCTGTGTGGCCAGGCAGTGTGTAGTGGGATCAGAGTCCCTGCATGAATCCCCAGAGTGGACCATTTATGAGTTTCTGAGGAGGAAGCCTAAACTACAGTGGAGATCCCAGCAATTAGAAATCCAGGGTGATGTTTCTATTGTTTCATTTTTCTTCTTTGTTTTGGGATATGGCAGACAAATATATTTTCATTAATTGCATGGCAACTACACTACCACTTGGTCCTTTGACTGCTACGTCTGCCTCTCCTTTCCTTGAGGAGAGGTTGGACCTTCTTACTCTTACAGTAAACTGTAGAAGCAAAGCTGTTAGTGTCCAGAGATAGTCATTAAAAAGCAACTTGGATTTTATTTTCCTTCCTTGGACTCCTGACCATGCAAGAAGCCTGACTATTCTGAAGAGTTCATACTGTATGGAATCTCAGGCCTCATGAAAATATGACATGTTTTGGGTGATAGTTCCAGAGGAAGTCCCACATAACAGCCAGCACCAACTGCCATCATTTGAATACCTTACATGTGACTTCACATAACAACAGCCCCTACCAGTTTCCAAGCATAATTTGAAGATAGATCCAAGCAAAAACTGCCTGTGAGCCTTTCTCCAACTGAGCAATGGAATTGACCATAATAACAGTTGCTTGACATTATTGCATTGCACACTAGTAACTAGAATGCATTGTTCATGAATTCTTTGTCTTCCACTTCCTACCTTGTATTGGAGTTTCTCTGTCAAAGCTTCAAAGGTCCAGGATTTATGCGTGCTATATTACCTTAATCTTCACATCACCCTTAAGAAATAGTTTTACAGTTGAGAAATCTCAGGTTCAACAACCCAAAGTCACACTGCTCTTAGTATACTCATCTGTGCTGAAATATGAGAGCCTCCTGGAATCAGGATTTTAGATTATGGTCAAACATTGCAACTGGTGGAAATCACTACCCACCACTTCATCATTTAGCCTCGAGTTCTGATTACATGTAAGAGTCTGTTCTCAGTGGTACAATATGGAACACAGTATTAATGGGGAATGTTCTTCTGTATATATGTTTGTCTTATTGGTTAATGAATAAAACACTGATTGGCCAGGCAGGAAGTGACATAGCATGGCAGATACTGCCATTAACTAATCATAGAGGTCGGGAGGTCTGTATAGACAGGCAGGAAGTTACATAGCTGGGCAGAATCAGAATATAAGCAGGGGCAAACAGGAAATTGCGCTCTTTTCTGCAAAGATGTAGCAGGCAAAGGAGATGCAGGGCTGGCATTCCTGGTAAGCCAATCCTTAGATTGATAGAAATGGGTAATATTTAAGACAGAGCTAGCCAATAAGAAACACTAGTAACAGGCCAACAATTTCATAATTAACACAGAGTCTGTGTGTTATTGGGGCTGATGTGGTTCTGGGACCAGGCTGGCAGGAAACTGCTTGTAACACAGTATTTGAAAGTAGGAAGAACATTTCTTCAAATTGTATGTGTTTGTTAATCACTCTTCTGGAAGCTGTTCACAACTAGTAAGGTATGGTTTTGATTTTGATTTGTTTATTTTCTTCTGCGTGAGTGTTTTGCCTGTCTACCTGTATGTTTTTCACTATGCATGCATGTTGCCCATAGAAGTCAGAAGAGGGTGTTGGATCACCTAGAACTGGAATTACAGATGATAGCCCAAATTTGTTTTAGTATTTTGCGTAAGCACAATACATTTCTTAGGGGAACTAAATATACCTTTAGCATATTCCTATAATGTGGTTTTGTTAATCCCAAACTGGCCTAGAGTGAGAGCTTAGCAGTTAAAGAGCACTTGTTGCTCTTCCATAGGAACCAGGTTCAATCCCCTTACCCACATGGTGGCTCACAACCATCCATAACTTCAGGAATTCAATGCCCTTCTTTTGACTCTGCAGGCACTGCATACATTTGTTACAGGTAAATATTCAAGCAAAACACCTATCTACAAAATATTTGAAGTTCTGCATTACTCATTATCTCACTTAAGTTTTTTTTTTTTTTAATTAAACACCACATCTGGCATTTGAGTCTCAATACCATAATACCATTACACTTGGAGTCACATATCTTGAGAATGTTGGCTTCTTTGTTTCCTTTTCCAAACACAGTGTCTGCAAATGTGGAAAGTGAGATTCTAAGTGAAAGATTTTAGAGCTTCCCAGGGTGTTTTTATACTGTGTGTTATGTGAGAATGAAAGTATTAAGTTGACAGTAAACAGAGTGAATGGAAAGTTTTAACATTCATGCTTGGAATGACTCATCCCAAGATGTCTTTTATATTTCTACTTCAAGCAAGTGAAATTGGGTCAATTTAGAAATATATTCTCCTTTATCTTGAAGCTTGGGGTGGGATTCCTGGACATACTTAACATGTATATAATGTGGAAATGTAGCAACAATGCTGAAATCTCAGTAAGATGCTGTATGTGATTCATACAGATGAACTCCCTTCATCTCTGAACAGTTGTGTGGACACGAAAGAGTATTGTAGCTCATAGCAGTGGTAAAGTGGGGATGTGACTCCATGTGTTTAGGCTGCAGACACAGCACTTTACACTAACAGCTGTGAATGAAGGGGTTTGCTTGGGTTTTGTTGTTCTTTTAAGCTCAGATCTTGTTGAGACCTCTTGTTTGTGATGGTTGCAGCCATCAATTATAAATTATGACAGAAAATTTAAAAATACTTATTTATTTAAAAGTAATACAATCAGGGCTGGAATGTAGCTCTGTTGCTAGAGTGCCTGCCTGTCATGCTGAAAGCCCTAGGTATGATCCCTGTACTGCATGAGCTGAGTATGGTGCCTCACATCTGTGATCCAAGCACTTGGGAGGTGCTTGGATCCAAGCACCTGGGAAGGAAAATTAGGAGTTCAAGGTCAGCCTCTACTATATAGCAAGTTCACAGTTAGTCTAGGACACATGAAATCCTGTCTCAAAAAATGGAGTAATTATTTGTTAATATTTTTTTCATAAGAAATATTACCTGGAGCTATAGTGAGATGAGCACGTTTAAATTGCTTTAGATTATTTTGTGGTGCTATAGCATTGCCACAAAGTGTTTTGCTTGAATGAATTTATCTCATAGCTCTGGAGGCTGAGTTCAGTATTAAGGTACTAGCCATCTAATCTGGCAAAGGCCTTTCATGGTGTAAGTGAAAGATGAAGAGAGTCAAACCTACTTTAGTAAACTCCCTCTTGCAACACTAAACCCACTGTGACAGTATTAACCAGTTCATAAGGGCAGAGCCTCTTAAAGGTCCCTGTCTCAATACTGTTGCACTGGGGACTCAACGCATGCACTTTGGAGGACATATTCAAATAGTGCGTAGCATTTTATGATCAGCCCTGTCCCAAGGTAATGTATTCACAATGTACAGTCATTCCATCCAAGTAGCTCCCAAAGACTTAACCAGCAGTTTTTGTGAGCTGGTGTCTCAGAATTCAGCTTTCCCAGACTTAAGTTGCATGATTGTGGCTGTGCTGATTGTGGTCTCTAAGGCTACCCAAGTCCCAAGGCTACCAGACATTCACCCCCAGGAATTTTCTTTATAAGTTTTGCTCTTACAGATCTCTGGACTTTGCCTTAATGGGTGCTTTCTGCCATGGCTCTGCCCCTATGATGTCTGTGCTTGGAGCTGTTATGCCATTTGAAATCTAGGAGAAAAATTACCATGGTCCCTACAGTCCTTGCATTCTATATGATTGCAAAATTAGCACACATGCATGCCACTAGGTTATCTTGTATTTTCCAGAGTGGTGGGTTAAACTACACTCTTGAGCTTCGGTCTGCTTGGGACATATATGGTGCCAAGAGGTACTGAGTTTGAAACTCAGGAAGCAGAGGCCACTGGTGGTGTAATACAACAAATGGTGCTACTCCACTGACACCTTTCTGGAAATTTGATCCATTTTACCTCAAAAATCTCTGGAAAATGCCTTTGGGGTCATTCCATTGTTGTTTTGTTGAAAGGAACCTGTTTTCTATTTACATTAGTCTTCAGCAAGTAGATGGTTGACCACAAACTTAATTTTCTTCCTTGAACATAATGTTTTACTCTTAACGTGGTTAAGCTGAGAGTCTCTCCAAATCATTCCATTATGCTTCTCTTTTGATTATAATTTTCAGCCTAAGATTACTTCTCTTGTCACTCATCTAATTGTAAATAAGCAAGAGAAACCATGTGCCAACTCAGGCTCTTTCCTGCTTAGATAAATATAACTCTTTCCTCTTCAAATCCATTTTCTATGTAGACTTAGAGCATGGACACAATTCCATCAAGTTCTTTGCTAGTTTATTTTAAGGATGGGTTATATTTTCTTCTTCATTTCCCTCTTACCTCAGTCTTACCATCCATATTTCTATCTGTTGTCTGATCAGATCACTATCTTTTACGTTTTGTCTTCTGAACTTTCTCCAAATTTGGGGAAATTGCTCTGTTCATAGCAAAATAGGACTCTTTAAGCCTGACTTTCTACATTCTTTCAGCCTCTGCCCTTTATCCAATTCCAAACCATTTCCCACATGTTTAAATATTTGTTATAGTCATGGTTCCTCATTTCAATAGCAATTTTCTGTGTGTTGCTGTGATGGAATCCCACAGACAAGATGATTTATATAAAACTTTATTTCCCATAGCTCTGGAGGCTTAAGAGTCCAATGTCAAGGTGTCACTTCCTAGTAATGATTCTGCTGTGTCTGTCATTCCATGATGGTAGAAAGGCAAGGAAGAAGCAAGGAGAGTGCTTCATGACTCTAATCCTGTCACTCAGAAGGCTGATACAGGAAGGCCACTGTGAGCTTGAGGCCAGCCAGGATTGTATAATGTTTTATGCAACCTGAACTAAAATAAAATGTAAGATCCTGTTAGAAAACAACAAAATGGGAGAGGAGGAAGAAGAGGAGAAAGGAGAGAACCAAAGGGCAAGGGTGAACAGAGGGGCAGAACTCACAGGTAATTTGCAAACATGGTAGTGATTTTAACCCATTCATAAGAACAGATCCTTGGCTGGGGAGATGATTTGGTGGGTGAAATGTTTACTTGGCAAGCCTGAGGACCTAAGTTCGGTTCCCCATATGAAAGCCAGATGAGATAGCACATCTGTGTAACAAGTACGTGTTCCCCGCCGACCATCTGTCCTGCCGCCACGCCAGCCCCCAATAACATGCAGAGACTCTGTATTTGATATAAGGCTATTGGCCAGTTACTAATTTCTTATCGGCTAGCTCTTTCTTAATGATTAACCCATTTCTACTATTCCAAGTATTTCCACGTGGCTCATCTTACCGGGGAGCTACAGGCCGGCATGCTGCTCTCTCTAGGCTCTCCATGCTGATTCCTCCTTACTCCTTCCTCTTTCCTCCTAGTCTCCCCACTATCTTGCTTTCCTATTGGCCAATAGTGCTTTATTCATTAACCAGTATGAGAAACATATTTACAGAATAACATCTCCCATCATCTCCTCTTTTCTGTCTAAAATAAAGAGTTTAACCTTAGCATAGCAAAATATATCACACAACAGTTATCAAATAAGAATCACAGTTAACAATATTTAGTCCATTAACATTTAGCAAGATTTAAAGAAAATATTTTATTATCTATCCTATCTTTGTGAGTCTAAAGTCCTATATGTAACTTATCTTTAATCCTAACTAAGGAAAACTATAACCATAACTATCTGTCTTCAACTCCTTCAAAGACCACAGAGGGATAATATATAAACTCTAGAAATGACAGAGATAGCTCACTGCCTGGTCAGTTACCCGAAGTTCTTCTGTAATGTTCCATCTTTAGCTCATTGGCCATAGTGTGTCTGGCAGACTCCTCAGCAAAGCAGAAAACTGTCCATCTGTATTGGCAGTTTGTCAGTCATTTTTCTCTGTGTCCTGTAGACTGTCTGGCAGCCTCTTCCATGAAGCAGGAATCCTGTAGCAATTGTCCATCTTTTATCAGCAGTCACTTTCCTGCATGTCCAGTTTATACAGCATAAAGTCTAACAGTCCAGACAAGAGCAGTATCTTGCCCATATGGCTAGTCTTGCCATATTGAGAGCAAAATTCATCATGTGCATCTGTGTCCTTATTCCTGTCTGATGCAGGTGGTGTTACCAGGAGCAGTTATGCCTCACTGTCAAGAAAAACCCTAAACCATTTTAAATGCCATATTCTGTAGGTCTTTGAAAGGTTTGAAGAATGCCTATTCATCTCAAATACATCTCTGCTTATCTAGAAATCCTAACTAACATAACTCCAAGTTTTGACTATCATAGGTAACTCTCTATAATCTGTACTAAATTATACATTACACTTTTCAATGAGTTATATAAACACAATACCTAAACAAATTGACCTTAAATTTGTATCAATAAATGAAAATCCATTCAAAAACAAAGCATTCATACCATCCACACTTCCTGTCTACCCTAGTATCGTTATTTTCCTTCTCAGGTCTTTGATGAAGTTGAAGATTAAATTATCTCTTCCTAGTTAGATGTATTAGGTATTAGACTTAAGCTTTCCAGCCTAAGACAACTCTATTGTATACCCCATTTCAACTTTACCCTAAGACTAGATAGTTAGGTATTAAGTTTGTATGTTCTCGATTTTCTTTTCTTAGAGCACACTTGTTATTCACTGTTTTGTATATAGTTTTTGTATCTAGCCCAAATCTTTTCTTTAGACTAAAAGGGGAATTGTAGTGAGATATTCACCTTGTCTACACCTGTGGCTCAGATCACGCCCATTGGGGGGTGGAGATAGGGCTGGACATGATCTGAGGGAAAAGGCTGAGGAGGGGGCTCGGAGAGCTCTCTTGCTGGCGGGATGCTGGTGCTCATCTGTCTATGTTGTGAGTTATTTCTCACTGAATAAACATCTATTCAGCCTATTTGTTTATCCTGATCCTTATTAAACCGCAATACATCTGTCTATGATCCCTGTACTCATGTGAGAAGATGGGAGGTAGAGTCAGGAAAGTTCTCCCAAAGCTTGCAGACCAGTTATCCTGGTGTATGTATGTAGTGGAGAATAAGCAGAGACCCTGTCTCAAAACAAGGTGGGACACAAGCACTGACACCTGAGGTTGTAGCTTGTGTGTTCCCCATCAAAAGAAACCCCATTTCTCACCATTGTTGTACCACACATCAGGTTTTCAATATGTGAACTTTGGGGATCACACACATCATAGCATACATTCTTTTCAAATCTCTTTAAATGTCTAGCTTGAAAGAAGACAGCTACATTGCTATATCTGCTTTTGTGTTCAAACTAATGAATAAGACATATGTAGACTTTGGAAGTTCTGCTGGACAAAAGAGTAAACTACATAGCAGTATTATTACAAAATTAATCTTGGCTTTGAAAAGTCTTTTCAAGGGTCTCAGTGATGCTTAGGGTTCCTGAATTATACACTGAGAACTATTACACCTTATTGCCTTTCAGGTCACAGGGAAAATGACCTGGCTGAATACTAAATGGAGAAGCATTGCTTGCTGAAGGAAACCCAGTCTGCTGTGTAAGAATGTAGCTGTGCAGCTATAAGCTAGGCTACAAACCTGCTCCTGCCCTTGGGTGTTCTTAACCCTTCACTGTATTGAGTTTCTCTATCTCATATTCCTTATTATAGGACTTGTTATCATCCCCTTGCTAATAAACATGGTGCATATTCCAAATCTACTCAACAAGATTTTTAAATGAATGCTAAGATACAGAGGATAAATGATCAATGTTGGGTTTTTAATTCAGATTGGCTAATGATAGACAAGACCACACTCAGCCAGAAGGGAAGAAAAAGAGACTTAACAAGGATAGATTCCCAGCTCTCAGTTTAAAAACATTCCAGTTGGTGTATAGATCCATACACCCATACATTTCCAGAAATTTTATCTAATGCTTCAAGTGCATGTTAGGACGCCCAAGAACTACCTGGCAATCAATGCATTAATTTCCCTAGGAAAGAACACATTCCACTGACACAAAAGCCATGGTATAGCCTCCTGTCTTCCATAGTGCACACAAGGTTTTTGTTGTTCAGGGCTGTGGGAATAAGATATGAGGGGCCTTCTCCTTGATGTGGAGCATACATGGAGAGCATTAATCTCTAGCATAACATGAGGGATTGTGACCATGCTGTCATTTCATTCTCTCACCTCCATGAGTAAGAAACACATGTCTGAAGATCTAGAGACATCCTATTGGAGCCTAGTGATGGAGTACTGGCCTCTGAGTTTCTGTCTGTAGATATTTCCTGCATTGCAGTCTAAATCTTTGTTTTGTAAGTGGCAGTGGCAGGCAGTTGGCTACATGGTAACCTTACTTGTATCAACAGATGTGCCAAAGGAGGTATAAACACTTTATATTTAGCTTATTGAAAATATCTCTGGCCAGGACTACAATACCCTGAAGAATAAATACAAGGTTAATGGACATAGTGAGATCTATTTCTCATTGCATTCTCAAGTAACAGAGAACAAAGAGGTGACGCATTTAACAACTGGCAAATAAGAATCCAAACATGTTGCCCATAACCTCCAATGTACAAAATTTTCACACACAGAATAATCAGCCCTGGAGATGTTTGAGGATAAAAGTCGAGGGCACAAATGAATGTTGGATAAAGAGAAGATTATAGAACTCAAAATATACTTCTGACAAATTTATCAGATGTGAAACTCCATGAGTCTTATAACAATCCTTGGAGTCTTGAAAAACTTTAAATTATTGGTTTCTGTGAGTTTTTTTTATCAAACTTTGTAGCTTCAAGATTCAAATAATTTAATTATTTTTATCTACAATACTTTTCTACCCTTTGGAGAAGATAAGTTACATCTATTTAGGCATCTGCATGCCACAGATAGTAATAGCAGCTTACCTTTTCACCCAACTTAAATAATATATATTTTAGCTTACAGTCGATCTGAGCTTGCCACTGTCACAAAATCAGCATTATGGTACTTCAAATACTACTTGCCTGCCATGTCAGAAAGCATGAAAACATTTTTGTGTAGAGGTAGAGAACTAGAGGGGTGGAGACTGTTATCACACATGAGTTCAATGAAGGGAAATGCGGCTGCTCTGGTGAGGTGAAAGGATTTGGGTTTTCTCCTTTATTCTCCCTCTTGCCGTACCTTCCTCTCTTTTGTTTCCTTGTTTCTCTCTCATTGTTTTGCCCTTCAAAAGCTGACATTTAATTTTCTTTATACACCAGACCACTTCTGCTTTATTGCCTTCACTGTATAGAATGTCTTTATGAAAAGAATTCAATTAGAACAACCCACCTGACGAAGCCATTGGATGTAATAGCCCCATCTCCCTTGCAGGCCATAGGAACTCCTTCCTCTCTTTGCTGTGCATAGTTAAGCCACCCCCCTCCTTGCAGAAAGAAACTTACTGCTTAAGGCCATACCCCAGCCTGCAGTTTGGGAATGGAGCAGGACAGCCCATGTCTGCCTTCTTTCCTTGACTAGAACAAATCTGACAGCAATCCATGGGATTGCCTAGGGCCCATGTTAGCTGAATCACAGGTAATTTTCTCCTTCTGTGGAATTCTTTTTTTCTCTCACATAAAAATTGATTCTGAAAACATTTAACAATAAAAGTACTTCACAGAAATCTCTTGTTCCAAGTCCCTTCTCACCTATAACCGTGAGGGCTAGAGTTAGGAACTCTGATTTGAGGCTGAGTCCCCAGTTGCCCAGCATGGCTAGCAAGGAAGCCGTAGCTGTGTGGATGAAATACTGATGGCTGTAGTCTGCTGCAGCCATGCAATTACTGCAGCTTTCACTGTGATGAGACGTGAAGGCAATGTACTTGTAGTTTCAGTGTCCAGAGTCCTTGAGAAGTCCAGGGCCAGTAGTAATTGTTAGTACAGTGTGATTGGATGGCAGCTGCTTAGTGCTAGAAAATGAATTAGGGAAAGGTGATGAAGGCTACAGTGATTAATCACCAACTTCAGGCTAAGTTCGAAGGCTAGAAGGCATATGGTAGTTTATAAAGAGACTCTCATTTCCTACAGCCAGAAGCATGGACAAGCCAGGGTCACACCTTACACTTAATTCTAAGACCTTCAGAGCTTCAGAGAAGGCAGAATTCCTAACCCAGCAAGTCTGCTCTTCCTGGGTCAGGGACCTGACTGCTTTCTGAGACAAACCTGCAATTTCTAGGTTGACTGAATGTCCTGGGCTCACTCTCTAATTAAGAGCTACTTTTGTTCACTCAACAGAAGACAAATTGGAAGGCTTTGCCTTACAAGGCAGCATGTGCCCAACCCAAGATTTGCCCTGACCCTGAACACCAGACCAATCAGCAGTGGTGGGCTCCAAGCCAAATCCAGCCCATAATCTGGTATAAAAAGTCATTGGTATCCTACCACCACACCATTCAATGACATATTATAACTGGGTGCTTTCATGAAACATAGGGAGAGATGGGTGTCTCAACAAAAGGGCAAATGGTTCACACAACTCAAAATACTGACAGTTGGCTCTTTTAGGATAAATTTGGGGCCATGGAAGTAGGAGAAGCACTGGTCTTTATAAGGAAGAAAAATCAATATATGCCAAAGAAGATGCAAGGCCTAACCTGCATACAACCTGAAAGGAAGAATACATAAGACCACATTCTGAATATCCTGGATTAAGTACTCTGGTATATATAGTTGTAAAAGGAATACACACACACACACACACACACACACACACACACACACACACACACACACACAAGCTGCTCTAGGATATATTATTCTTCCTTTCTTCCCTCCTCCCTTCCCTCCTTCCTTCTCTTCTTCTTCTTCTCCTCCTCCTCCCCCTTCTTCTTTTTTCAATCAAAGTGATTACGAAACTCAGTAGGGGAGATGTGTGAGGAGTATATTAGCAGACAATGGTAAAAGGAATCAAACGGTTGAAAGTACCAGGCACGATACTTAGAATAGATATGGCAGGAAAAGAAAACCCACATGTTCATGTGTTAGAAGACAAGCTGTTTACTAAAGCTATAAGGGATGAGCTAGTGATGATCATAGACTACTGAGAAACTCAATGGTGACAGTTCTCACTGGGTAGCAATGACACCATTCACAATGATGTTATGGAATTTGGCTCTCCAACAGCAATGGCAGTAATAAGATCTCAGGGTGATAGAAGCCACTTGGCAGAGCTTAGGTGGCAGAAGCAAGGGACGTTCAACTATTTGAATGAATGCCAAGGCTGAAGTGCAGCTAGGAAGCTCCCATCTGGAGAGAGCTATGTAGATGTTTACTGAAGCTCTTCCTCATCTGTGGCAGGGACATTCCAAGACCCCAGCAGGTTTCCAAAATCATGGCTGGGGCCAAATCCTGTATGAAAAGCTTCATGTATAAAATAGACTAATTGTAGAAGTTGTAGTAAAAGTTACATAAACTCTCTCTTTCATATTGTACTATATTACTCTTCTTGTACTGATGAGGGGGGTGAAACAATGCCTATGTGATGATGTGATGTGAGGTTAATGGTACAGAACTGTGGTATAACAATGGGCTACTGTGTAAAGTATGCTTGAACAGAACTGCTATGATACCATAACAGTAGATTTCACAACCGAGACAGCCATTGAGTAATTAACTTTGTAGGTAGGGTATATAGTATTAATATAATGAACAAGGAATAATTCACATCTGGATCAGGACTACAAGAGATTTTGTCATGTTAATCATAACACTGTGCAATATAAAACATAAATCACATATTTCTAGAAGTTTTCCAATTGTTATTTTCGGACCATAGTTGACTAGGGATAACTGAAATAGGAAATGAAAAACTAGAGAAGGGGGTATTGTATTGGAATATGGTATTCTTAGGAGCAAGACAGCGGTGGACAGAAAGTTAATAATTATACCAATTATATTTAGATATGAAGTGTTGCCTATGGGATGATGTGTTTGAACACTTGGCCCTGAATGGTGGTGCTATTTTGATAGGCTATGGAACATTTTGTACTGTTCTTGTTGAGGTAAATGGATCCCTGAGAGTAAGATTTAAAGGTGACTCTGTCTACATCCTCCCTGTTTCCTGACCTGCCAGGATTTGAAAAAGCAAACTTATGTTCTTGTTATTACAGTCACAAGATCTTTCCACTGTAATACCTTCATCTCATGGTGGTAGATTATATCATCGAAATCAGTAAAATTAAATCTTTTCCTAAGCTTTGTCTTTATCTGGTCATGGTAATGAGAAAAGCACACATATACACCCACACCATGCTGAAAAGCCATGGCTGATATCTAGATCTGGGCCAGTCCTTTAACACAAAACGAAAGATGGGTTGAAGAAGCGCATTGCTATTTCACAATGAATGCTTATGATAATTGTTTCTTTAGTCTACACCAAAAGGAATACATGGTTATTCACTGGAGTAATGGTACAGTCTGAAATGGGAAATCTCATACATTAAAAAAATCCTTCAGCATGACAAATTCCACTGATATGCAAGGAATTTTATATTTCATCATAACCTTTGGCTAAAATGAAAAGTATTAGAGGCAGTTAGGACTGGAGAGATGGCTCAGAGGTTAAGAGCACTGTTTGCTCTTCCAGAGGTCCTGAGCTTAATTCCCAGCAACCACACAGATGGATCACAACCATCTATAATGAGATCCAGTGCCCTCTTCTAGCATGCAGACAAACACCGTGTATATAATAAATAAATAAATAAATAAATCTTTAAAAAAGAATAATGATGGCTAATTATAAAAGGGGGGCAGCCAATTCACTTCTCAGTGAGTTTTTGGGCTCCATGGATTCACTTGGTGATTGTTTACTCTAGTTCTGATTGTATACTTGAAAAGATTATACATAGGAGTTGGCAGAATACCCTTGTTAGCTCTATGGTTTGTAAGATGAACTATCATGTTACAGAAGGGCACATGGAAGCTTCTGGAATTTTCCTGCCATGAGCAAGATAATACATTAAAATCCAGTATGTCACACAGGGAGAATGAGAGAGCTCTGGCATTCCAAAAATACTCAGGAGTGTAAGATCAGAGGTCCTCACACTATTCTCACTTAATCAACTGTTTAGCACCGTTCAAAACCATAGAAGGTAGAGAGATCTTCGAGGAGTTGGAAAAAACCATAATTAAAATAATTAAAATATATTGAATGGAAAAATTCTATTTTCTATAAAAATGGAGCTCCATAAGAACTGCATAATGAATTATAAAACCCAATATAATTTATAAATCATTAAAAAGATCCAACACAGGTATGGATAATTGAAAGGGAGCTACCAAAAGATTCAACCAATTGCCTACTCTATCTACTGCTGCTATTGAATATTTAACCTATAAGCAAATGAAATCAACACTGAGCCTCCAACAAACACTGTTTCCTGAGAAGAACTGGTCACTTTTAGAAACATGATTACTTGGCTCCCTTGCAATCTGGAAGTGATAATTTACCTAGATTGTAGTGACACATATTTGTAAATGGCTTTATCCTTTGACTTATGGATATTTAAGCAGCACCTCTACCCACCAGTTTACAGGTTACTTGTTAGACTGACATATGGTCTTTTATAATGTTTCATTTTGTAGCAAAGGGTTCAGCTACCTGAACAATGGGTGCAGGACCGTGGAGTTCACTGCTCTTGGCAAACACAGCCTACCCAGAAGCAACTAAAGCCTTTTGAAAGCAAGACTAAGGTTGCCAGTCTAGAGATGAGACCATGTGAAGATGGATGGGGCATTAAATCAAGGCCCACTATGTACCACTGTGTCTTCAATAGATAAGATTGCTATGTCAGTAAAACAGGGGTTGGCATTAGACTTGTCTGTGTCACCATTATTCCCAATGACCTCTTTAGTGAATTTATGTTTCTTTGTTCATCTCTGTGCTGGATAATCTTATGTTCATTTGACACAGCTGGAGTCATCTAGGAGAAGTGATCATCAATTGAGAAAGTGCCTCCACACGATCCAGCTGTAAGGCATTTTCTTAATTAGAGACTGATAGGGGAGGGCCTAGCCCACTGTGGGCGGCACTATCCCCTGGCTGGTGGTCCTAGGTTCTATAAGAAAGCATGCTGAGTAAGTCAGTAAGCAGCATCCCTCCATGGCCTCTGCATCAGCTCCTGCTCTTGGTTCTTGCCTTGTTTGAGTTCCTGTCCCGACTTCTTTGATGATGAACTGTGCTGTAGAAATGTAAGCCAATTCCCCAGGTTGCTTTAGTTGTGATGTTATATAGCAGCAATAGAAACCCTAACCGAGACAGTCTCTTATGTCCTGGTCACGAGAGCGAAAGGTTTCTATCAGGAATCAAAAAAATAATCCAATTAAACTTTAAGCTGAAGCTTTCACCCAGTTGTAGCCATCAGTTGTAGATGGTTCATTGGGTGGGATTGTGGTACCAAAAAATATGACTTGAACTTGTCCATTCATTATTACAGTCATCTCATTATGATGACCTATTGCTTGGGTTCTTCAGGGAGTAGAATCTTAGTTACCCACACCAAACTAGTAGCAGAGGTGTTTAAATGTGTGAGGAATCTAGAAGAGACAGTAGGAAGAGGACAGTTGCTTTTCTAGCTATGGTGGCAGCCACTGCAATTTAACACAGTAATTGTTCTCTTCTAAGTTTTCATAGTAAAAGATAACATCCAAAGTCATATGTGGTTAATCTTAGATGAGATGAACTTGGGGTATAAAGATACAGTAGACCCAGTGGACCAATGTACTTATTTCCCAAGCAGAAGAGTTAGTTCCTAGCTGGACTTGTGGGCACAGATGGGTAATCCCAGCCTACTGGAGAGACTAAAACAGGAGAATTAGAATTTGAAGGGCTGGCTGAGATACAGAAATATTTCAAGGTCTATCTAAACAACTAAATGAGAACCTCCCAAAGAAAATGTTTTATTTTAAAATAAAAAGCATAAGGTATATAATTGCTCAGTGATAACATGGTTTCTCAGAAGCAACATGTCCTAAGTTCAGTCCCTAGTATCAAAAATGAAAAAGAAGGGGGAGGATGATGGGCAGGGAGAGGAGGGAGTGGTGAGTCTTAGTTAGGGTTTTTATTGCTGTGAACAGACACCATGACCATGGAAACTCTTATAAGGAAAACATTTAATTGGGGTGGGTGGCTTGCTTACAGTTTTAGAGGCTCAGTCATTATTATCATAGTGAGGAGTATGGTGGCATGCAAGCGGTCATGGTGCTGGAGTAGCTGAGAGTCCTACACCTTGCAGGCAACAAGAAGTCAACTGACACTGAGCATAGGAAACCTTAAAGGCCCATGCAGTGACACATTTTCTCCAACAAGGCCATACCAATTCAACATAATCAAACCTCCTAATAGGTCACTCCCTATGAGATTATGGGGGCCAGATACATTCAAACTACCACATGGTGGTTACTTGACCAACTTTTGCAAATGACTCATGGCTGAGTCTACTCAAGGATGGACTTTGCTGAAAGGAAATGACCTCATCCATGGTCACAGCTGATCATTTCAATGACATGTTTATGTGTTTCTATTAGAAACCTCCAAGGGCCATTTCCATTCATTCTCCCTTGGAATTACTTAGGCTTCCCGTAATAGCCTAATAGTGTCACAGTCCAACAGCTCTGTATGCCCAGCCCTTACAGGTGACACTTCCAAGTGCTCCCCAGAAAGCTACAGCATGTGACCTTGCATTTTAGAGTCCATTCTCTTGGCCTGACATAAGAGTACACTATGATTTTTAACAGTTCATGCCTTCTTTTTCCCTGATAGTTACAACTCTCATTAAAAACAATCTGGTTGTTAAGAACAAATAGTTTCTCACTAGCAAACTGAAAATCAAAATATTTAGTCATTTAATTTAGCTCAAAGTATTTTACTGAACACAAAGAAAGAGCTTTGTTTCTATGGGAAGGCTTTTCCATATAGCCTCTTCCCTTCTATGGGCTTTTGGTACTGAATTATTTAGTTTTTAATCAAGCCCTAATCCATTGTTTAGGCACATGTTTCTGATATTTTAAAAATATAGTCTGTTTTTAATATTAGACCTCCCTCCACCTGTTATTGCTTGGAATGTTTCAGTGCACATGGTGAATGGATTTATTTTTAACCCTTGCAGACTATAGATTGTTAACTATATTCTTGGGAAAGAAGTACCTTTGTGAATTGTTTGTCTCTTCACTCACAATTAAATCTTTGCTTTGTGATTCACAGTGGCAGTTTCTGAAAGCCCACATCACCATCTCAGCCTCAGCCTCTTTAAACAGGACCCTAGGCATTGATCTGCATAATTTATGTCCTTGTTCCCTCTCCAAATTACTTTCTTTCTTTCTTTTTTTTTTAAGCAAGGAAGATGTGTTCATTGAGCATAGTATAAAACTTTTGAGTTACCAAATTCCTATCTTAGATTGAGAATTTTGGTTCCTACTTGAATTGGTGATTGTGTTAGGTGCCAAAAGAATGTGGAATTGATTAATCTTTTAATTAATCATCAGTTTCAAAACTAATTGGATAATACTTAGAGTGGTTGCACTTCAGATATAGATAAGAAATCAGCACATAGCATATGGAGTAAGGTTTTCTGAGAAGTATTTTTTTTTTCATTCACTTATTCCATGCCTTTCCAGTTTTGAGCAAAAATGGGATTTTATTTTTATATGACTTAATATCCTTTTAAATGTCATTTTGATGTTACTTTTTTATTGTAAATTCCATAAAATACAAAGGTAGAGCAAATGGTATGATGAGTCTTTATGTGCCATCACTCTACTTCAATCGTAACCAACATCTGGCAGCTTTCTTCATTTACTCACTCCTGTCTCATTTCTCTCCTACCACATAGACATGAACCGACACACATCATTTCCTCCTGGAGCACTTGAGGCCAATGCCAAATGCCATGGGAAGTTCTTTGTTCTTTGTATGAAATTAAGCAATAAGATTTAATATGTATAGAATCATGTAGGAAGCATCAAATAACAATTTCTCATATATTGAGTAGTTCATCTTCAAATATATCCAACTTTCTCAAAGTTCTTTACAGTTGGCCTAATTAAGTGCTAAACAATAAAAGCCACAGACCACATGGTTGTCATATATCTTAACTACCTAATGTACAATGTCTCTTCTCTCTTCACTTGTTTTTAGTTTTGAATTTGTTGAAGAACAATCTTATGTAGTTTTTGGATCCTGTATTCTAGATGTTTGTGATATTTTCCACTTGTTCTTCTGTTCTTTGTGTTTTCTATCAGCAGCAATAACAGCAGGAATAACAACAGCAACAGCAACCGTACCCCTTGTAGTTATATCTGAGTCTTGAAGTGAGTAAGGTTCAAAGGTTTTAAGGCCATACTATTTCTCCTGCTGTGTACTTGCTGTGGACCCCACCATGATATCATGAAGCTTATTTTCCTTACTTTGAATACTACTAATAACCAAACAGGTGGGGTCCTATGCTCCACCCTCCACAGCTGTCCTATGGACATTTCTTGACAGCATTCCCTCCAGCTGGGGTCTCATTAGGGACTGAAGCTACATTTTTCTTATTGTATTTCTGCTTCTGAATGAGTTATTCACAATTCTTCTACAATAAAAACTTATCTTCATTAGTAATTTCATTCTATTGGATTCTAGTTAATGTAGGAAAAGAAAGCCAAATTCTGGATTTTATGTGCTTACCTATTTTCATAGTAATGAGCTGATGCTCTTATAAGTAAGTCTTAAGTCTTCTTTTTAAGTGCCATTGTGGACACATTGATTTTTTTATGTCATATTTGAAAGAGTGGGATTATCATTTTTTTTTAACGTGGTCATACTGTGTTATTTTGCTAGTGGGCTCCCTTTCAAGTTGGCTGGTTTTGTTTCGTTTTGACATGAGTTCTCTAGTTTTTAATAGATTCCTGCTTTTGGCATTGCAACAGATCATTTCATACATTTGGAATTCCATATAGATTCCCTAAAGAATCAAAAGAAACAACCATTTTAAGGTAGTTGGGCTAAGTAGAAAGTACATGCATGGGCACTGAGCTCAGTAGATTAATATAATGACAACCTCATTGCTGACCAGTGGGACAAGAAGAGGTTTTACCCCCACTAAGATGTTAGCACCTTGAACAGGGAAAAATGTTATAATGAAAGTGTAGATTGTTTTACTCTGGTGTTAATTGGAAAAAGCGTAATTTGTAGACATGTAAAACACACAAAAAACTTTGTGATTAAATATGCTGGAATGCTAATGGTGGTATCACTGGAGGGTGGACTACAAGCTGTGTTTTTCTTTTACATGCCTCATTTTGTACACTTTGATGCAACCTACAATGGAAAGAAGATAATTTTCATTAAAAGAAAAAGGAGCCTCTCATGTAAATCCTAGAATGTTGATTATAATGCATTTGAGAACTGATTTATCACATTCTCTCTCTCTCTTTTGTATCTCCCATGGTCAATTTAATTCACTTATTTCTTAACAGAATTGAATATAGATTACAGAATAAAGAAAATATTGATGCAGCTATATTCTGCCATCTGCTTCCCCTCTCTACTCCATGCTGTATTGATTTCAGTAGACCGGGTCAAAGCTGAGTGTTTCCTGCTTTCAAGACTGACCCTGAAGGCCTCACACTGTTCCACCTCCTGGCTCCCAGGGGAGCATGTCTGTGGTCCTGGTTGACAGATGCAGGCAAAGCAGTAAAAACAGGAAGTGAAATAAAATCTCTGTCTGACATGCTTATAAATCAATATTCCCGTGGGACAGAGCTGTTGGTGTTGGGAATGCATCAAGAATAGTTTCATTGATCAGAAAGCTACGTCAATTGATTCTTTATTCAGCTAAACTTCAGGACAACTTGTCAAAGAGAAATTTATCTAGTAACCCTTTAAAATATGGAAAATAATTTCAAAAATCTTCCATGGAACCAGTAGGGAGAAAGTTCTATATAGAAATTGAACAGATCTTTAAAGAATGGTGTTGTAATCTGAGTTGGGAGTTTTAATGATTGATAAAATTCAGCAGATATTAGAAGCAAGGAGATAATCACAAAAGGTTTTTCTTTATGATTTTTTCTAGGTGAACATATCTTATTTGAAGTTGTAAGTTTTGATTTATGACTTGAGATGGTGTAAGCTAAGCAAGCCCCAGATTGTGGAAATTTGACAACAAGATATTACTTCTGAACAATGAATTGCTTTTGGCAGGTCTTTGGGTGGCTGCCTGGGAAGAAATATGTGTGAGAACAAAGTCCAGAGTTGTAAAAACTCCCTGGTTTTCTTTTTCGTTGTGTTCTTTCTTCCTTCCATAACCACTCTGGGTGCATATCATGTTGGAAGCCTAGGTCTCAGCAGCAGAAACATTGTCATTAAAAGTCCGGCTTTTTCTTTATCAAGAATTTGATTCTGATTTAGGTATTGTGTTGGATGCAGACCACATCCACGATAGAGACAGTTATGCTGACTCACAATGACCTGGCTAGCAGGGCTGGATATATATTAGCAAAGAAGAGGCTACCCATAGGATGATGTGTGTCATGAGTGATGTGTGATGGGGGAGTCTAACCCTATGGATGGAAGTATTAGTTAGAGATTCTCCAGAGAAATAGAAGCAATAAGACCTCCCTGTACTCTTCTCAACAGAGGTCTATTTGATTCACATTGTTGTGCCCAGAGTCTGAACTATTCAGAACAGGCCAGGAGGGTAACAAGCTAGGAAAGAGTTGAGGTAAGGATCTGAGTCTGAAGACCATGTTCTTGCTCAGAGGGTCTCAGCCTTCCTCCCTTAAGGTCTTCAACAGATTGAATTCTGGGAAAGAGGGGTCTACTCTTCTTAAAATCTAGTGATATAAATGTCAATTTCTTATCTCAACAGTGCTTTCACAAAAATATCTAGACATGTCTGGGAGCTGAACCAGAGTGACACATAATATTAATCATAACAATTAGGAACATAGCTGATAAGGGAGGTTAGATAGGAGGCAAAGCAGTATGCAGAAAAGCCCATAGAATCTTAACTGCTCCTCCCCTCATAGTGGAACTGTCTGGCTTTTGCAATTAAGAATCCAATTGGTGGATCAAAGACCTCAACATAAACCCAGCCACACTGATCCTCTTAGAAGAGAAAGTAGGAGGTACCCTTGAACATATTGGTACTGAACATATTGGAGACTGATTCTTGAACATAACACTAGTAGCACAGACATTGAGATTGACAATTAATAAATGGGACTTTCTGTAACTGAGAAGCTTCTGTAAGGCTAAGGACACAGCCAACAGAATGGGAAAAGATATTCACCAACCCTACATCTGATCTCCAAAATACACAAAGAACTCAAGAAGCTGGTTACAAAACACCAAATAATCCAATTAAGAAGTGTGGTACAGAACTAAATAGAGAATTCTCAATGGAGGAATCTAAAAGAAAGTGCTCATCATCCTTAATCATCAGGGAAATGCAAATCAAAACAGCGTTGAGATACCATCTTACTCCTGTCAGAATGGATAAAATAAAAAACACCAAAGATAGTTTATGCTGGAGAGGATGTGGAGAAAGGGGAACACTTCTCCACTGATGGTGGGAGTGCAAACTCGTACAACTACTTTGGAAATCAATATTGTGATTCCTCAGGATAATGGAAATCAGTCTACCCCAAGAACCAGTAATTCCATTGGCATATACCCAAAAAATACACATTCATACAACAAGGACATCTGTTCAACTATGTTCATAGCAGCATTATTTGTAATAGCCAGAACCTGGAAGCAAGCTAGATGTCCCTCAACTGAAGAATGGATGGAGAAAATGTGCTACATTTAGACAATGGAGTACTACTCAGTGGAAAAAACACAATGGAATCCTGAAATTCACAGGGAAATGGATGGAACTAGAAGAAATTATGCTGAGTGAGGTAACCCAGTCATAAAAAGACAAATAGGGTAAGTATTCACTCATATATGGATTTTAGACATAGAGCAAAAGATTACCATCCTACAATTCACACCACCAGAAAAGCTAGAGAACAAGGAGAACCCAAAGAGAGACATACATGGTCCTCTGGAGAAGGGGAAAGGGACAAGATTTTTGGAGCAAATTGGGAGCATGGAGCAAGAGAAGAGGGAGTTAGGAGAAAGAGAAGGGGAGAAGAGGAGGGGAGAGGTGGGCATGAGGGAACAGGAAGATAGAGACAGAGAAAGAATAGTGGAGAACAGAAAAGAGATACCATAATAGAGGGGGTCATTATAAATTTAAGGAGAAATCTGGCACTAAGGAAATACCCAGAGATCTACAAGGATGAACCCAACTAACAATCTAAGCAATAGTGGAAAGGATACCTTTAATGCCCCTCCTTGATAATGAGATTGATGACTACTTTGTATGTCATCCTAGAGCCTTCATCTAGTAGCTGATGGAAGCAGAAGCAGATACCCACAGCTAAACATTAACTGAACTCCCAGAATCCAGTTACAAAGAGGGAGGAATGATGAGCAAAGTGGTCAAGACCAGGCTGGAGAAACCAATAGAATCAGCTGACCTGAACAAGAGGGGGCTCATGCACCCCAGTCTGATAACTGGGAAACCAGCATAGGGCCGACCAAGACCCTCTGAATGTGGGTGTTAGTTAGAAGGACTGAGCAGTCTATGGGGCCTCTGGTAGTGGATCAGTATTTATCCCTAGTATATGAATGGACTTTGGGAGCCCATCCCACATAGAGGGATACTTTCTCAGTCTAGACACATGGGGGAGGGCCTAGGCCCTACTCCAACTGATATAACAGACTTTGAAGACCCCCCATGGGAGGCCTCACCCTCCCTGGGGAGCTGAAAGGGGATGGGCTGGGGTTTGGTGGGGGTGATAAGAGGGGATGAGAGGGTGAGGGAACTGGGATTGACATGTGAAGCAAACTTGTTTCAAATTTCAATAAAAAAGGAAAAAATAAAATAAGAATCCATTTGGTATAAGTATCCTTTCTCACCAACAGGCACAGGCCTGTGTACCACATGGTAAGGAAGGAGTCAGCTTGGGCATGGCTCAATGTCTCCCCAACAAATGCTAATTTCTTTGTCTGCATGCTGACTGGATTATTGTTTCATTGTCTTTTGCAGATCTTTATATATGTCTCTCCTTTTCATAAACCATAAACATCTTAAACTCCTGCTTAAACACTGAGAGTTTGTTGTGCTATTTAATATTTTTTGTATGAATGATTCATCCCTGTGCCATAAATTCCAAAGCTTCAGAGGGACACAGAACAAAAGTAAGTATCCCTCTGGACCCTGACTACAAGTCACCTTCAATTGCCTTCCAGAGGCAATAGTTCTGATGAGATGGTCAGTTTCCTGTTAGGAAGAGTTTGATAACAGAATAACAGAGTAACACCCTTACAAAAAACATAATGATTTGTTAGTATTCTTGCTTAACACATATGGTAGATACTCTTTCATTGAGATTTAAAACAAAACTATTTATTATCATTATTATTTGCTTGTTTGAATGAGATGCCCCCATTGATGGTGCTGTTAGGTTTAGGAGGTGTGGGGAAAGTATATCACTAGGGGCAGGCTTTGAGAATTTAAGGACTCAAGCTGGTTCTAGCTTGAGATCTCTGCTTCATGCTTGTAGTTTAAGATGTGAACCCTCAGCTCTCTGCTTCTTTCGTCATACTTCTGTTCCTCCGTCATAGACTCTAGCTAACCTTCTGGAATCGAAAGCCCAAATAGACTTTTCTATAAATTGACTTGGTGATGGTAATAGAAAAGTGTCTAGCACATCATTATCAGTGTGTACACTGCCAAAGTTTGATCCCAGGACCTTGAACATTCTAGAAATACCTTATATTTTTATGGCTGTATGATATTTCATTGCACAAATGTCCTGTAATTTAGTTAGGCAGTCCTCCATTTGGACTCTACAGTAGTACGCTATTAAGACAATAAATGAATACCATCAGATAGTCACTTATTTTCCATTTATTTCTTTGTTTGCATACTTGTTTACATGTGTGTGGGGGTGCACACACATGTTTGTGTATGTGTATATGGTGGTGAGCAGTTGATCTGAGGCATCCACGTCATTTATTATCCCCTTATTTTTTTGAGACAAGTTCTCTCACTGTACCTGGATCACACCAATTCAACTAGACAAGCTTGTCAGCCAGCCCCAGGGATCCTGCAGTTTGTGCCTGCCCAGTGCTGGGAATACAATCCTGTGCTATCATGCTTAGCTTTTTATGTGAGAGCTGGGCATCCAAACTCAGGTCTTGTTGGCTTATTTGGCAAGCAATTTACCAAATAGCACTTCTGTCAGCTCCTTCCTTCCACTCTTCAGGATAAATTCCTAACAGTAGAAAGCCTAATTTAAATGGCACGTGTACTTCAAGTTTTGATATGTTAACTAGGAACAGGTTGTTCACACAGCTCTAACTGGTTATCCCCAAGACCAATTCACTGCAGATGTATAAATGTGACATCACCTGGAGTTATAAAATTTTGTTTTGATTCTTTCTTTCCTTTGGGTCCCTGGTGACCTTGAGCCATTTTCTGCAAGGGTGGGGACAATCCAAGGCAAGGGAACAAAGTGGAATTGATCCCAGAGGTTGACATTATTGCCAGTTGGATCTAGTTCAAGTATAACAGAGGAGGTTTTCTTTTTGTGGCTTGCCGAAGGGCTAACATCCTAGGTGTCAAGAGCAGAACCTGAACTGTTACAGGGCTCTTTTTGATCGTGGGGCTCATAAATATGTTGCTGTGACTGCATGAGCTAATTTATGAACATCATTTAGGGCACTTACTGGTTCATGGCAGCAATGCCAGTTACTACCCTTGTTCATCAGGAAGTGGGGGCATGGGAGGGGCTGGAGAAACTCACAGGAGTCTTATACTCTCAGGCTGGGAACTGCAGCATCAGAAGTGGCTCATGCAAGCTCCTCACTCCTTCCAACTGTGCAATTCAGTGTTTGAGCACACTGGTAGCTATTCTTGAGCCATTGGGGGAGAGGAGCATTATTCTTAATTGAGCAGGAACTAACGAGAGCAGCATTGCTTTGAACCTGCCCATTGGATGAGAACAAACATTAATGACCACCGGGCTGGAAAGGCCAGATGCAATTTACCAAATGAGAGGGCATCTTCTCCTATCAGTTATAAAACAGTGTGCAGGAGACCAGGGCATGCTTCCCAGCAGCGAAAGTCCATCAGTGGTGACACTGTTAAATACAGAGTGAAGGCCCCATAAACTGCCATCCATGCATGAAGCAATTAAATATGGTGCTGCCCCCGAAGCAACACTCCACTCCAGCACCAGCCGTTAGAACTTCCAGGGCTTAACAACTCAGCAGATGACAAAAGAATAAGAATTTGCCTGTTTTTTTTCCTTTCCTTAAACACGCGCGCGCGCACACACACACACACACACACACACACACACACACAAAGCCGAGGGGGTGTGGAGTAGAAGTCCTTGTCTTTTCATTGAAGTAGGATTCAGAAGGTATTAATGACCAGGTCTCCAGTGAGACAGAGCTAAGATCAACCCTGGTGGCACCTCCTGCATGTGGGAGGGGACTTCATGGTTTGCTGATGACTCAATTAGGGGATCTTTGACACATCTGGTGGGAAACCCAGGCTGTTGGAAAGAGGCAGCTCCCTGTTTGCTGCTTTCTCCTCCTCTCTGGTTTTAATGTGTGCACTACCCGTTACTCCACGTTTGACGACTTTCCACTGGAAGGCTGAGTCTCCTTTCCTAGTTTGGGAGCCCAGAGTGGAGATCTAGCCACTGGGATTCAGAGGAATGCAGTTATCCCAAACGGTGCCGAGGTGGCGCCACTCACTGGAGTTTTTGTGACAAAAGGCATGCATCCCTCCATCCAGTGTCACTAATGTTTGGACTGAAGAGGTGGGCATTAAAAGCATGCACTGGGGAATGTGTGGGTTTGGAGGATGAGTGGAAGGAACGTACTGCCAGCTCTTTCTCCTTTTTCATTGTCCTCTAAAGCAGTGGTTCCCAACCTTCCTAATGCAGTGACCCTTTAATACAGTTCCTTATGTTGTAGTGACCCCCCCAACCATCAAATTATTAACTGTAATATCGCTACTGTTACTAATTGTAATGTAAATATCTGTATTTTCCTATGGTCTTAGGTAACCCTGTCACACACACCCCCTCCCCTTCCCACCACCAATGGTTCGAGACCCACAAGTTGAGTACCACTGCTCTCAAGCGTGGAGCAGGTGTTCTGTTGCCATTAAAGCCATCTCCTAGGCACACCCAGATACTTGCTTGACCCCACAGTGTTATACATCTCTGTGTGGGGGACTTTCTCACTAGGGGCAAGCTGGTTTGCTGTGACTACTCCACTCTCCTGACCTAGGAGTGGCTGCAGTCCCCAATCCCCTGACATTCCATGTCACTCTCGATCCTAAGGGTGCTAAGCACCCACCCGGGTTTTGAGAAGAGTGAACCGGAAGGGAGAAAGCTTTGAATCTCTCACCCAAGCCCGAGAGGACTCATCACCGGTGTAGATGTTGCAGTCTCGAACACCAGACCATCTCGCCACCTTGCTTCTTTCAATTTCATGTGGCATTTGTATTAATGATTATTTTAAAGACAATAGCATAAGAAAATTTGCAGGGGGGGCAGTCTCAGAGTCTCATGACAAACACTCATATTTGGTGTGACAAAGTGTTTTGGAGGGTCATCATTTCCCCCCTTCACTGTGCCACTGTGCACCAGCAGCTGTACATGTCTGGTCTCTCTACACAGCTGCCAGGGCTGACCCACAGTCTTGGAGCACCTCTCGGGTCTGGTGCTGGAGGTGACATCAACTCTAATTTGCCATTACTTTGTTTAGGGGAAGTTGTCAATTACAATGGCTTTAATTTCATTAAGCAATTGTGAGTTTTTTTTTTTTTTACCATACCTTCATTTTTAAATGATGTGACTTCTCTTATTCTTTATTTTGAATTATAATGTTTTCCATCAAACGTCCTGAAATATTAAGTTATTTGTTAGTTTTCCTGTGATGGTATTTGTGCTTCTTCATAATAATCAGATGAGATTGTTCACCAGATTAAAAAAAATGGTCAATAGTCGACACATGGACATATTTTTTTATATTAATTAATTTTTTTAATTTTTATTTTACAATCGATCCCATTTCCCTCTCCCTCTCGCCTCCCTCCCTTTTTCCCTCTCTCCCACCCTTATATGCCCTCCAACCACTCTCCCCTCCCACTCATCCCCCACTCCACATGTAGGTTGATGCCCTCCAGGAGGGATCATCTAAATCTGTCAAGTCATTTGGAGTAGGGACTAGGACTTCTCTCCTGTCTCTAGGTTAAGGGAGTATCTCTCCATGGGGAATGTGCCCGCAAAGTCCTTTTGTGCACCAGGAATACATTCTGGTTCCACTGTCTGAGGTTCCTTAGACTACTCATTCCTTCTAGCTGAGACCCATGTTCAGGGGGTCTGAGTCAGTCCCATGTTGGATTCCCAGCTGTCAGTCTGGGGGTTAGCTCTTCCTTGTTCAGGTCAGCTGTCTCTGTGGGTTTCTGTAGTGTGGTCTTGTCCTCCCTCTCTGCATCTGGATTCCAGTTTGGCTCAGTGTTTAGTTGTGGGTGTTTGCTTCTGTTTCCATCAGCTACTAGATGAGGACTCCAGACACATGGAGGTTTATTTAAAATAGCTTTTATTGAAAAATAATTGATTAATAGATTAATTTTACTTTGATTCAAGCACAATCACTTAAAACTCTTTTGGTTTTTGGGCTGGCAAGATGACTTAGCAGGTAAAGATACTTGCCACCAAGGCTGATGACCCGAGTTTGATCCACAGATTATATAAATGTGTGCATACACAGTCTAGGAAGTGCACACGCGTGCACGCTCACACACATACACACACACACACAAATAAAAATAAATGTTTTGTACTTACTTTGTGTGTGTATATATGCGTGACGTGCACATACCTCAGTGTTTGTATGGAGGTCAGAGGACAGCTATTGGGAGTTGGTCCTTTCCTTCCACTCTGTGGGTTCTTGGGATTGAACGGAGGACATCAGACAAGTGCCTTTACCCTCCAAGCCAGCTTACTTGTCTCAACCTCCACTTTAAAATGGTGAGTTTGGAGAAAGACACATCTACCTGAGTCCATCTCTCTCTCTCTCTCTCTCTCTCTCTCTCTCTCTTCCCCACCCCATGTGAGTGTTCACATGCATGTGCAATTATATGTGTATATGTACACAAGCATGCATAAATATGGAGGACTGGGGTTGGTGCCAGGTGTCTTCCTCAATTTTCTTTCTTATTTTTTGAGACTGGGTCTTTCATAGAACTTAGAGCTATTCTGCTATTATTCTGCTATTCTGCTAGGCTAGTTGGCCATTGAGTCCCCAAGGATTCTTCTGTTTCAGCCCAAGCACCTAGAACACAGACAGGAGTCAGTGCCAAGCTCTTTTTTTTTTTTTTTTTTTAAATGGTTCTGGAGATGAGATCAGACTTAGTTCCTCTGGCTTGATGGTGTAATCTCTTTACCAGTAGAAACATCTCCCTAGCTTTGAGAAATGGTACTTCTTATGCTAAAATGTCACTTCCAGAAGCCCCTATATTCCAAAACTCTCTGCACCCAGAAGACAAGGGCTCCAATTTATAGTGGTGATAAATCCAAAAGCAACAAAAGCAATTGTCTTATTTGCATACAAATAGGATGCTAACCAGCAGATGTTGATAAGCCTCATAAGAATCAGGATGGGCTGTCAGGGCCTTCCTACAGAGGTGGTTAGACAGTGTGAGCCAGGCAGGAGGAGTTAGATTAAGAAGAAGAGATAGACAGCCATTAGCTATCAGTGGCCCCTAGTGTACCGTTTCTTTTGGCTTCTGAGAGCTGAGCAGTTCAGCCCTTATCTCTGCAGACCTGGAATTTGGAGTCATTGTCTACTAGAGCAGAGGGATTACAAGCAATGTGAAGGGCTGATGGATGGCAGTGTATTGGAAGTCACATGAGAATGGACATTTGGCAGTGGAAGCTGGTAGGCTGAGGTAGATGGACTGTATCTGGACCACAAGCAGACTACCAAGGTCACCTTGGAAAATTTTCTTAGTCGACTCTGTAAGTGAGGTGTAATTTTGTGATATTACAATCTGGATGTATATGTTAAATAATACACATATTCGTCTAAAAACAATCCCTATCCTTACAATGGAAGGAATCTTGTTATCTATTTGTCCTGTGGCTTGACATTTAGTTTCTTTCCATTATAAACCTTAAAATGATAATTAAGATACATTGCTTAAGAAAGTAGAATTGTTTTACAAAACATGTTTCATATTTAACTGTATTCAAATTACTTAACTGGAAGTTTAAAGCACACTTAAGAAGTAGAGAGAATGAATCCCGTGTTCCTGTCACCATCTTCAGAAAGTTTCAACACCAGTTAACCGTGCTGCATTCAGTTCCTCTGTGCAAGCATTTTGAAGGAAATCCTGAATGTTATCTATGGCTGTTTTGTTATGTGTTTCTAAGAACAAAGGCCTTTGCCTGAAAATCCTATCACTGTCATTGTTGGAGCTAAAAAATGAGCAGTAATTCTTCTACAATGCCAAATGCTTTGTCTGTTTACCTTCCTCTACCTCCCACACTTGAATCCGTATTTTATCAATCTCATACACTGTGATTGGTATCTCTTTCTCCCTATGAGTCTCTGTCTGGGTTGTGTGTGTGTGTGTGTGTGTGTGTGTGTGTGTGTGTGTGTGTGTGTGATCCTCCCATTGCTATGTGCATCCCCAAAGCACTTAGCATTTTTTCTTTCTCTTGCCTCTTGTTAATGACTAATTAGATCTAGGCTCTTTTTTCTGTTTTTTTTTTAATTTATTTTTCTTATATTACATATCGATCCCAGTTCACTCTCCCTCTTTTCCTCCCTCCCTCTCTTCCAACCTCCCATGCCCCCCTCTCATCCCATCCCCCTCTTGCTCCACATGTAGGGTGATGCCTTCCAGGAGGGGTCATCTAAAACTGTCAAGTCATTTGGAATAGGGACTAGGCCCTCCCTTCTGCCTCTAGGTTAAGGGGGTATCCTCCATGGGGAATGTGCTCCCAAAGTCTTTTTAGATCTAGGCTCTTGATTGGCTTCCTGTCCTTCTAGCTTCAAGCCTTCTCGACTCTCCTCTCAAGTTGGGTGATGTTGTGAGATTGAAAAGAACTTAAGTTATGTATACATACTGCTTAATCAGACATAGTGGCTAGTCTACTGAGGTAGGAGACATGCAAATCACATGGAATGAGGAGGTAGGTTGATCATAAAGTAAAAACTTTTAAGCAGAACATGGTAACCATATATGTTGGTTAGGTTTAATTGTCAGTGAGGAATTATCTAAATCGGGTTGGCCTGTGGACTTGTCTGTGAGGGTTATCTTAATTGTTGATGATGTAGGAAAACTCAGTTCTTTGTGGGTGACACTATTGCCTGGAAGTAAATAGAGGAGAAAACTAGCTAAGGGCAAGCAAGCAAGGACCTATGTGGTTATTGTCTCTGTTCTTGACTTCGGATTTGATGCATTGACTTATCCACAGCAATAGACTGTAACATGGAATTGTAAGTCCAACACCCTTCCCTCTTCTATGTTGCTTGTTTGCCACACAAGGGAAACTACAGATTTTCTGATATAAGTCTATGGTTTCTAGGTGCTTTGGAAACTGAAGCAAGAGGGTCACAGGTTCAAGACCTATTTTGGCTAGCTAGGTCAAGGCCAGCCTGACTCACTTAGCTATTGCCTGTCTCAAAATACAAAAAAATATAGAGTGGGGTTGTTGGGGACAAAGGTCAGTGGTAGAACTCTTGCCAGACATGTGTGAAGTTTAATACCCAGGAGTTTTTAAATGCATCTACACACATATGTACATACATAGAATATGGTGTTTTAAATTGAACACAGTACAAATGAATGCTTAAAGGGTAAAACTACCCAATACTCATTGTTCATCAGTGGTTCACTTAAGACTATAATAGAGCTTAATAATAATCATACCTTAGTGACATTGTAGCTGTCACAGTGTGGAACAAAAAACATATTGTTAGATGTTAATGGTGATTAGTATAAAAAAAACCCAGTCTAATAAAAGTACAAACACAACTATGTGTAGTTCATGATGTGTGGTACTTGCAATGAATGACTACATTATTATCCCATATGCTAGTACTATGTTTTATCATTACTTTATAATGTGTTCTGACTAATGAAACATATAAGTGTACTGGATAGGGATGCGACTTAACTATAGAATGCTTGCCTAGCATCAGCAATGCCTTGGTTGTTCTTAAATTTTAAAATATTTTTGATATTATAATTACATCATTTACCCATTCCCTTTCCTCCTTCCAAAGCCTCCCGTGTACTAAATCCCAACCCCCGTCTCTTTTTAAACTTCATGGTCTTTTTTCCTTTAATTGTTACACATGCACACAGTTGTGTATTTTAAATACACAAACACAACCTACTCAATCATGTTACCTGTATGTATGTATTTTCAGGGTTATCCAGTATGGGTAGCAATTGGCGTGCTCTTCCTGGGGAACTGTGTTTCTTCTATTCTCAGAATTCCTTGGTTGCCTGTAGTTCTTTGTCTAGGGTAAGGTATGGTAGTACTCAGTGTGTTTTATCCAGTTCATTCATTCCAGGGCTCCACCTGTGGGTGTGACCCACATTTAGGATGGGGCTTCAATCTTCAGCTAAACCTTTCTTGAAATGCTCTCAGATACATCCAGTGGTATGCTTCCTAGGGAATTATAATTCAGTCAAGTTGACAATGAAGATTAACCACTCTATTTAGATGAAGAGTATGGCTTCCTGATTCCAAGTTTGAAGACAGAGTTCTGTGGTGATGCCATATAATTCACAGTTTATTGTGGTCTGATCACTCATCGGCTCTAGTGACCTGATCTGGGCTGTTCATGTGAACATGATGTTGGAAGCCTCTCCCTGGTGGTGCTACTGAATTGAAACTTTGGGCCCATGAATGTGCAATACCCCTGCTCTTTCTTTCAATGTTTCTCTTTTGTGACTAACAACCAGAATAAGGCCATGTTGGAATGCAGCCAGCACTATGGAATTGGCATGATGATCCTGAATGGGATTCCCAGTTAAATTTTGTTTGATATTATTTTAATGAATGCTAACTAAACTTAATCAAGTTAAGTACATTGGCAAGGAAAGGATAGGTGCTTAGATGACTGGAAGAAAAACCAGGAACCATGGCCTCAGTGAATAGTTTGGGTTATCTCATGCAGTGATGAGATGAGATGAGATCTATGTTTGTTTTACACAACAACTGCACTTATCACATAGAAGAGGCAGTAGTCCCTCTTGTCTGATGTGGTAAATGTGAGTGGTACGATGGCTAATCTTGGTTATTGTGGTGTCTTTTTTTGTTTGTTTGTTTTAAAGAAAATTGGCTTCAAAGGGAGTGGCACTATTAGGAGGTATGGCTGTTTTGGAGTAGGTATGGCCTTTTTGGAGGAAGTGTGTCGCTGTGGAGGTGGACTTCGAGATCTTATATATGCTCAAACCATGCCTAGTATTTCAGACCACTTCCTGTCACCTGCTGATCAAGATGCAGCCCCTGTTCCACTCTGAGCTCCTTCTGCAGCAACATGTCGGCCTGTCTGTGTGCCACCATGTTCCACCATGTTGTTAATAGGCTAAACGTGTGAAACCATTAGCCACCCAATTAAATGTTTTCCTGTAAAAGAGTTGTCATGCCCTGACCTGGTAAGAGCACAGGGACCCCAGTCATAAAGCTTGGGAGACAGCATTTGACTGAACCAAGCCCTCTGAATGTGGGTGCCAGTTAGCAGGCCTGGGCAGTCTATGGGACCTCTAACAGTGGAACCAGTGTGTATCCCTAGTGCACAAACGGACTCCGGGAGCCCATTCCCTATGGAGGGATATTATTTCAGCCTAGATACATGGAGGAGGGCCTAGGCACTCCCCCAAATGATGTGACAGACTTTGATGATCCCCATGGAAGGCCTCACTATCCTTGGGGAGTGGGTGGGGGATAGGTTGGGAGGGGCATGGGAGGATGGGAGAATGGGAGGGAGAGGGAATGTAGGGGGATGATATGTAAAATAAGATTGTTTCTAAATAAAAAAAAAAAAGAGTTTTCATGCTCGTGGCATCTCTCCACAGTAATAGAAACCCTAAGACAGTTGTTAACTTGGAACACCTGGAAAGAGGGGACCTCAGTTAAATGACTGGCTCCATCAGATTGACCTGTGGCATGTCTGTGGGGGCATTTTATTGATTTTTAATTCATGTCACAGTGCCAAGCCCATTGTGAGAATACCATCTTTAGATATGTGGGCTTGAAAAGTATAGAAATGTAGCTGAATGTGAGCTGGGAGCAAGCCAGTAAGCCTCCATGCTTTCTGCTTCAAGCTCCTGACTTTAGTTCCCACCTTGGCTCCCCTCTCAACCACAAAAAAAAAAAAAAAAAAAAAAGATTTTTCTCACCATAACACATGCCAAACTGGAGTAGGTGGTTTCTAGGCTCTGCTGTAAATTCCCTGAGAGAAAAAGGCTGCATACTATTGGTGGTAGTTGTCAGGATCTCTATCATATTTCAAAGAATAGCTATTGTGGGTATGACATATGCTATGTAGTAAGAAACTTCTCTTAGGTCCCAGTTCAAACAGAGCAAGGATTTAGCCTCATCAAGGTGGGTGGAATGCAGACAAAATAGCCTCCAAGAACTTGTTGTGTATTTAAGACAAAGGTCTGTGTAGAGACCAGTCACCAGGGGAAGCCTCTTCCACCTGAATGTAGGCTGGTTCCTTTCTACAAGCCATGCATCTTTCTGGGCAAGGCTGTGACACACTTATTTCATCTTTATGTCACATTCCAACCTGTTCACAAGTCAAAACGTGAGTAAAGGCCAAGAAATAGCACATAAGGGAACTGAGAATGGATTTATTCTCCAGAACAACGAAAACAGAACACTAACAATTCTTGGTAAAAATTAATGCTTACACCTTTGTCCTTGAGCTGTTCCACATGAAGCAACTAAGTGTCAGGGGATAATAACTGGAGTAGAGACTGGACATGTGAGTGAGGAACTACTTACCTTGACCTCAAAATTTAAGGGGGGTTATCCATTCAATAAGTTCATTAATTAAGGTAAGTAATATTTAGATGCTGTTTTAGTTACTGTTCTTTTGCTGTGAAGACACACCCTGACCAAGGCAACTCTGATAAAAGAAAATGTCTAACTAGGAGCTTGTTTACAGTTTCAGAGTTTGAATGTAATTGGCCCCATAATTTTATAGGGAGTGGCACTTCTATGAGGTGTGGCTTTGTTGGAGTAGGTATAGCCTTGTTGGAAGAAGTGTGTCCTATGCTCAGGATACCCCCCAGTGTTTCAGTTGACTTCCTGTTACCTGCAAGATGTAGGCCTCTCATTTACTTCTCCAGCAACAACACATCTGCCTGCATCCATGATGATAATGGACTGAACCTCTGAAAGTATTAGATGTCCCCTCAATTAAATGTTTTCATTATAAGAGTTGCTATGGTCATGGTGTCTCTTCACAGGAAGAGAAACTCTAAGACAATGTGGCTGAAGCTAGAGTCACTGAAAAGAAGGGAACCTCGACTGAGAGAATGCCTCCATAAAGATCCAGGTATAAGGCATTTTCTTTTTCTTTTCTTTTTTTGTATATATTTATTTATTTATTTATTTATTTATTTATTTATTTATTTATTTATTTTTCTTATTTTACATATTGATCCCAGTTCCCTCTCCCTCCCTCCCTCTCTCCCTCTCTCCCTCCCTCTCTCCCTCCCTCCCTCCCTCCCTTCCTCTCTCTTTCTCCCTCCCTCCTTCTCTTCCTCCCTCCCTCCTTCTCTCCCTCCTTTCCTCCTTCCCACTGTCTCTCTCTCTTACTCTCCCATGTCCCCCCACCCTCCAATCCCATTCCCCCCAACTCCACAGAGCGGGTGATGATAAGGCATTTTCTTAATTAATGATTGATGAAGGTGGACACAGCCCATTATGGGTGATGCCATCTCTGGCCTTGTGGTTCTGGGTTCTATAAGGAAGAAAACTTAGCAAGCTGTGAAGAGCAAGCCAGTAAGCAGCACTCCTCCATGGCGTATGTGCCAGCTCCTGCCTGCAGGTTCCTTCAATGATGGACTGTTGCCTGGAAACATAAGCTGGACTAAACCATTTCCTACCCAAGTTACTTTGGTCATGGACACCATCCTGCTAATACCATCATATGGGAGACTAGGGAGTAACCATAAACATTTTGGGAAAGACACATGGAACTCATAATGCCTATTAAATCAATGTATTCCCTATCATCATTTCCCCTTTCCTCTCTTTTTGTCTTTTTATCTTTGAGATTAAGAAAGAAAGAAAAAAAGAAAAAGCTGAGTACAGAAGTGTCAAAAATGCGCATGACAACTAGTATAATCAGGATTTAAACCCAGGTCCTCTGACCCTAGACTCTGCACTTTTATCCCCTTATTCATTCTAAATCAATGAATACCAATTCCACAAGAGAGATTGAACTAACAATGACAGACAGAAGAAAGTAATAACTTAGGGGCAGCAGAGACTTCCCTCAGTTGCATTTCCACACATGTAGACACAAAACACTCCATAGAAATGCAGAAGAGAGTAGTGATAGGGCCCTTCTCCACCCTGTGTCAGTTAGTAGCTCTCTTGGTAGATGGACCTTACATGAACTCTGTCTTTAAAGTCATGGTGTGTACAGAAGGGAAGCTTTGAGGAAGGCAGGGAAGAGGCAGAACATAGACTATATTCCTCAGAGAATGAAAAACTTCAGGGGTAGAGGGATCAAGGTTAATAGCCCCTCTCCCCAACCAAATCACCAGGTAACTGAGAGCCTGGGAGAGGGGAACGACTGAGCAGAGTATGTGAGCATGAGTGGAAAGGTGACAAAGCCCCCATTTTTGCTCTGTCACATAAGTTTGTAGAAATGTCAACATTTCTACAATGTCTTGTATAGTTTTCATGAGTGACAAAGAGTGTTCCACCTCTCACTCCTGAGTGTGACTTGCCTGTGACCTCTGTCTGTAAATGCTCCCTGTTTTCTTCTCTTTCTGCTGACTCAACAAGCCCCACATCATTTGCCCTGTGTTCTGGTGTCTTCTGGACATCCGGATGGCCTTGTCCAAGGTTGCATCATGATCCATGGCCAGGATTTGGACTGAAGCCCAGAATCTGACTTCTAAGTCTCTGCTCTAGCCATTATTTGCTGACATTCCCTGTTAATTCTCCTTATCCACAAATTTGCAGGCTTCACAGGCTTGAAGAGTGAAATTAATCCCTATAGTAGTTGCTGCCTTCATTCATTGTATTTTGGTTCAATTGCCCTCTATGGAGGCTCAGGCTCAGCTCAGTATGCCTGACAGACTCATCCACTGTGAACCTGCAGTTGAGAAGTGTGTCTAAGGGCTCTTTATTGTTCCTGTTTCCTATTCTCATTCTTACTTTACTTTAGAATTAATATCTGTTTGTCCCCAAATTCACCTGCTGAACCCTCAGTCCCCAGTTTAGTAGACTTAGGGGGTGGGGTCTTTAGAAATAATTAGTGCATGAGTGCTGTTTTTTCTAGAATGGGATTGGTGCATTTACAAGAAGAGATGAGTGATAGAAAGAAAGCTAATTCTCTCTCTGCTACTGGTGTGGAAACAACAGAAAGGTTGTCATCTGCAAGACAGAAGAGGGCCTCACAAGACCTAGCTACACTGATAGAGATCTCAGACTTCCAGCTTCTAGAGCTCTGTGAATGAATAACACTTATCTAATCCACACAGCCTATGGCATGTTTGCGGTGTCAGACAGGGATTTATAGAAGTTATATGTCTGTGTGGTATATAAATCTAAGATTATAATGTTTCCCCAAATTCCTTCTTGTGCCCAGAAACATGAACAATAACACTGCTATTGTTTTTGATTGAGACTTTGTTTTGCTATGTGGGCCAGGTTGGCATCAAATTAGCATCCCCTGCCTCTGGGTATGTGCCCCTGTTCCTGTATGAAAATGGCCTTAATATTATATTGTTTATTTGTGCTGTAACACTGGACACTAGAAGAGCAACTTAAAGAATTGATGTTTAATTGTATGTCAATATAACACAATCTAGAGTCATCAGAAAGAAGGGAGCCTCAACTGAGAAAATGTCTCAATAACACTGGGCTATAGACAAGGCAGTAGGGTATTTTCTTGATTGACAGGGGAGGGTCCAGCCCCTTGTGGGCAGTGCCATCACTGGGTTGGTTGGTGGTCTTGGATTCTATAAGAAAGCAGGCTGAGGAAGCCATGGGGAGCAAGCCAGTAACCATCTTCCCTCCAAGGCCTCTGCATCAGCTCCTGCCTCCAGTTTCCTGCCCTGACTTCCTGTGATGATGAACAATGATGTGGAAGCATAGGCTGAATGGACCATTTTCTCCCCAAGTTACTTTGGTCATGGTGTTTCAAAACAATATAAACCCCAAGAAAAATTGGTGCCAGGATAGTGGGGTAATGCTGTAACAGACCTGACCATGTGTTTTGAGGAGGGTTGTGGAAGGACTTTGAAACTATGGACCAGGAAAGCTAAGTATGTTGAGAGCTCAGTGGGAAGTTCTTGAGGAGCTTGGACGAGAAGAATGTTGAGGGCAATGCAGAGGATGAAGGCCTGCCTGTAGAAGTTTCAGAGAAATGTTTGAAGGCTCATCAGCATCATTTGTTAGTTTAAATTAAGACCCTATAGTTCTGGTTAGCTGCAGCTGAAGAATCAGCTGTGGTTAACAAGATGCCAGAACTATGGAAGTAAAACCTTTGCTTTGCTGGGCTAGAACTCAGTGCTAATCAGCTGGGGCTAACAAATTAGTGGTGGCAAACACCTTTAATCCCAGCACTTGGGATGTAGAGGCACGAGAGGCAGGCAGACCTCTGTGAGTTTGAGCCCAGCTGGTCTACAAAGCAAGTTCCAGGGCAGGAAAGCTACACAGAGAAACCCTTGAAAAACCAGCCAACCAACCAACCAACTGACCAAAAACAAACAAACAAACAAACAAACAAACAAACAAAACAAAACAAAAAAAGGAAGAAGAGACCAGCATCACTGAAGTGAAATCTTCTGGGAAGTGTTTCCTGAGAGCACACAGAAGCCGTGTTCCAGACATGGTTGTACCTTGTACTGCCAGCCAAACTTGGTAGTGTAAGAGCTACCAGGTGGTGTTAGCCCTGAAGGTGTGAAGGGGTCATGGAGAACAGCTGAGGCTTACTACTATGGAAGGCCTGGAGTCCTGAAGAGAGCACAGGAGAGGCTATTAGTGAACGTGCAGCCCAGTTGCACCCGAAGATGCCAGTGTTTTGGAGATGCCAGGACCATTGGATGGCCATCAGGAACAGTAACAGCAGTGGAGTGAAGCTAGCTGGAGCCTAGGAGACAAGCAATGTGTGTCACAGAAGTGACCCAAGCCCCCTGGAGGAGCCCAGAAAATAGTGAGTGAATCCCAGACATTGAATGTTGAGCTATTAACACTGTTCAGTTTTTCTTGGTTCAGTATGTGATTGTGTCCTGGTTCTTCCCCCTTGAAGAAAGTATTTGACTTAGTTTTGATTTTTACAGGAGTCCACCTCTTAAACTTTGAACCTTTAAAAGAGATTTTGGATTTTAAAAGAGGTTGGATATTTTGAAGATACTGAACTTTTAATGTGTTCGTAAAGCCTGGGACTTGAAACGTGGCTTATATTTTATATTGTGATATTAAGGCCATCTTGGGAATAAAAAAAGAAAGGAAAGGCTCTAAGTGAAAGGTGATGTGTTTGTGTGTCAAACTGACAAGGGGTCAGTTGTACTGGCTGGTTTTATGTCGACTTGACACAGCTAGAGTGATTTGACTTACTGTTTAAAAGGCTACATCCATCATGACCAGAACTACTCTGGTTGTGGGGGCAGTAACATGAGGCAGCTGCAATCAGGAGGAAGAGAGATGAACACTGGGTTCCTCCATTTTACTTCTTATTCAGTCTGGGCCCCCAGCCCATGGCATACAGGTACTTGCATTCATGGTGGGTCTTTCTTCCTCAGTGAAGCCTCTCTGGAAACACCAGACATGCTCAAGGGATGGTCTTTCATGTGACTCCAAAGCCCAGCTAGTTGACCAGAAGATACCTTAAACAGTGGTCCTAAATGGTGTTGCTTGTATCTAGAACTTTGCATTTCTAGAGTAACTATTTATGACTTCTAATACGGAACCAAGAGAAATCACCACATGATTTGACAAGATACACATTTCCTTCATTCTCGGACCACAGAGAAGCAGTATGTTCCAGGACAGCCAAGGCTACATGGGAAAACCTTGTATTGAAAAAAAAAACAAAACAAATCAAGACAAAAAGAAACACCAAAGTTTCAAGTGGCAGTGGCTATGCTGTGTGTCATAGAGGAGTGTGGGTAATGAATGGGGTATAGCTATGTAGGGGGAGGTCTGTGGAGTGTGGATGGAGTCCTGAGTGAATGTATGTTGCTGACATGGCCACAGTCATGCCAAGGACTCCAATGTCTCAGGTGGATGAAAATAGTCTAAAATGTACGTGGGATTCTGTCTTATTCTCACCCCAGAGATTCTGAGTTTGGATGTGAGAGATACTGACTTGAGCCATCTCTGGAGTGGATATTTTTAGGAAGGTTGTCAGGCAGTTGAGATGAGCACACAGGTCCAGAAATTGCAGAAATAAGCAGTATCTTGTGTTGACAAGCAGGTTTGGAGCAGGTGGTAGATATGCTGAAGTCGCCAGGCAGTCTGGCCTTGAAATTGGAGGTCAAGGTTATAAATCCATGTCCTGGAAGTGTGGTTTCCCCAGAAGTGACAGAACTATACACAGTGGGTATGTCACTGACACCACAGGGACCTCTGTTCCACGCACTTGTCCCAGAGTTATGTGCAGGTGTCTATATCTTACTCTTGGTGAAACCTGCTGAGGGGGCAATAGATTTTACACAATATGGAAACTTCTGTGAATGTAGAAATAAGAAAGGGACCAAAGCTTTTCATTCACCAGTGGCCAAGGGAGAGTGGTCTCAAAAGTCACTGGAGGCCTGACTGTGCACCCAAGATAAACAGATTGGCTAGGACAGCAGAAAGAAAGGAAGAAAGGAACACATTTCTTGGAGTGAAGGCAGTGGCACAAGGTGACTTAGACTCATGTTCTTATGACAAATACCACATACTGTATAATTTATAAAGAACAACACCTTATTTTCTCACAATTCTGAAGGCTGAGGAGTCTAAGATCAAGACATTCACACCCAGAGTTTGATGAGGGCTTTTTGCTGCACATTCACACAGCAGAAGAACAATGTTATCACTCAGATATGAAATGTGTTTCCAAAGGCTTAGGTATGGAAGGCTGTATTACCATGCTGTTCCTTCTCATCTGATGCAAGGGAGGAGTTGGCTGTGGCCTGGAGCCGCTGAAACAATGAGGCAAAAGAAATCTTTCATCCTTTCAAGTTAATTTCTTTAAGGTATCTGTCACAGTGAATAAGTAGTGTGGCTAACACAGGTAGTAAGGCTTGCTCCCTCAGCTTGTTCCCTATAGTCGTTTTGCAGGGCACTAATTCATCCACAAGGGTAAGGCTGTCACAATCTGGTACTTGCTTCTTATAGCCCCCAATTCATAATATCATCTCAGTGGAGTTTAAACTTCAACATGAATTTTAAAGGAGCTACATTCAAGCAACAGCATGGGGGAATGGGGAAATTGGGACTGAAAACTAGAGAAAGTTCACCATTCCCATTTAGCATCACTGATTCATTGTTTGCCCATGATTAATTCCATGATCAAAGCTCAGGTCCTTTGAGTTCCAGTGATGGGAGATGTTATTCTGTAAATATGTTTCTCATACTGGTTAATGAATAAAGCACTGTTGGCCAATGAGAAATCAAGATAGGCGGGGCTAGGAGACTAGGAGGAAAGAGGAAGGAGTAAGGAGGAGTCAAGATGGAGAGTGCGGAGAGGTAGAATGCCAGCCGCTCTGGCTGGTAAGATGAGCCACATGGAAATACTTAGAATAGTAGAAATGGGTTAATTATTAAGACAGAGCTAGCTGATAAACAATGATAGTAACTGGCTAATAGCATTGTATCAAATACAGAGTCTCTGCGTGTTATTTGGGGCTGGGCAGCGGTGGGACCAGGTGGGCTGGTGGAAAACAACTAGCTACAGATGGCTCCCAAGTGGCAGATAAGAACTTTCACTTAAAACTAAGACAAGCTTAAGAAATGTTTTAGAAACAAAGGAACAAAGACAAGCAGGACTTCTTGGTAGCAACATTTTTCTGGGTTGTACTCTGTTTGGTGACAGCCAAGTAAAGATTTGTGCAGCTCCTTTAACAGAGGTTTCCAAATTTAGCATAAGCAGCAAAAAAAAAAAAAAAAAAAAAAACAAAAAAAAACAAAAAAAACAAACAAACAAAAAAAAACCCCCGCACAGCTTTTAAAGAACTCTGCTAACAATTCATTGGTGTGTACAAGAGCTGCAATGAAGGTTTACAGTGTATTTTAAAATATTCGTAGGCTTGGGAGAGAAAAAGAATAAATAGTTTTAAAAAGACAGAGTGTGGCTTTTTAATCCCAGGCCTTTAATCCCAGGATTTAGGAGACAAAGGCAAACAGATCTCTGTGATTTCAAAGTAAACCTGGTATGCAGAGTGAATTCCAGGACAGATAAAAGTTATATAGAGAAACCCTGTCTCTAAATATGTAAAAATAAAAGTAGAAAAAATAGAGTAATAAAAAATCCATGTAAAGATGGAAAGCACAGAGAAACTTTGGATACTATACACAATTCTATTGTCTTTAAATTATTTGACTGCTGAGGAAATAACAACAGTTAAAAGAAATACTGCTGGATTAATTCAATTTATATATTTTAAAAATGCTTTGACTCTAAAATTTAAGTCCAAGGACAAGTTACTGGGGAAAAGAATATCTAATTTTGTTCCCACAGAAAATGAAAAGCTATGGATTCCTTCCAGACTAATGTGGTTTGATCAAGCCAGACCCCCTGAAACAGTGCCCCAGGTGATACAACATTCAAAACAGCTTGGACAAAGCAGCCTTGCAGACTACAGCTAGGATTTCTGTGTCTTCTTCCCCATGACAGCGCCCCCTACCAGCAGGAAGCAGTTTGGAAAGAATGACGCCCAAATTCCCAAATACTGTTTATAAATGTCTGTTTTCATTTAAATGGGGTTAGTTATAAATGGTTAATGACCACAAGCAATCTTTTTAAAGGTAAATTTAAATTTTATTTAAGGTCAATGTATATTTTTTCTTTTGTTTGGGTATTGTTTATATAGCTCATTTAGAAATGTAATTGTATAAATTAGTACAGATTATAGAGAGTTACCTATGATAGTAAAAACTTAAGAGTTAAGTTAGTTAGGATTTCTAGATATGCAGAGATGTATTTGAGATGAATAGGCATTCTTCAAGCCTTTCAAAGACCTACAGAAAATGGCATTTAAAGTGGTTTAGGGTTTTTCTTGACAGTGAGGCACAAGTGCTCCTGGTAACACCACCTGTGTCAGAAAGAAAGATGGACATAGAAGCACATGATGAAGTTTGCTCTCAATATGGCAAGGCTAGCCATTTGGACAAGATACTGCTCTTATCTAGACTGTTTGACTTTATGCTGTATAAACTGGACATGCAGGTCCCACAGAAAAGTGACTGCTGATACAAGATGGACATTGCTACAGGATTTTTGCTTCATGAAAGAGGCTGCCAGACAGTCTACAGGACACAGAGGAAAATGACTGACAAACTGTCAATACAGATGGATAGTTTAAAGTTGGGAAAACATACTCGTTACATTCTAGCTTCCCAGTAATGTCCCACACCATCCCTCACATTCATGCCCTTTAATGCTGCCTTGTTGTTACGTTGATGGTTGTCTGGTTGTCATGCACCACAGAAGCACTTCCTTAGTCTTTTTTACAGGGACACCTCTGCGGCCCAATCTCTTGGGATGATGCTGAGGATGCAGAATACATGCTGGTGTTGTAGAAGAAGGTAGGTGTAGGGGGAATTCCTGTGCCTCCAGGGACAGAAGACTGCCTCAGATATTTACCTTTATTGTGTGATTGCTCCCCAAATAAATATGCTATTATTTTATTCAGGCATTCATGTTTTATTCAGGAGTTTGTGGACTTGCTTAATTCACCCACAGGTGGGGGCTACTTTGGGGAGACTGGCTCTTTTTATTTTGTGGATATTGCTTCTCTAGCAGCTAACAAGAGGAGTAAACAGTTTTTGTCTGTAACTAAGGGTGTTAGACTTTTGTTGTTATTATGAAACACCCGAGAAGCAACCTAAGGGAAGAGGCCTCGCTTTGGATCAGTTTCAGAGGTTGTTTCCTAGGGCAGCTGGACCCATTGCTTTGAGGCTTGGTTGAATACCACAGGTCCTGGGAACATGTGGAAAGCAGGGAGTAGAGAGGTGCAGGCAGGCACAAATATAAGCATCAAAGGAAAAGCATACAGCCTACTTCCTCTAGCCACGCCTCCTAAACATTCCATTACCTCCCAAAGCAAAACCACCAGCTGGAGCCAAGCCTCTAACTCAGGAGCCTTAGTTTGTTTTCTTAAACACCATTCACACCTCCCTCTAGTTTGTACAATCATGAAACCACTTAGGGCTGGGAAAGAAAGCCTCTCATGTATCGGTATGTGTTTCTCAGAGCTGGTGCACTTCTTGAAGCATGCCCTCACCTTCCTTTTCTCTTTTTTTGTTTATTATCATCTTCATTATTTTCCTTTCTAGGACAGGCTGGCATTGAACTCATGATCCCCCAGCCTCAATCCCTCCAGTACTGGCATTGTAGGTGTGCTTCACCCCCCTGCTTTTCTAACCATAGATACTGGGTGTGCCTGGACACCTGGGCTCACTGAGCTTTCAAAGCAAGAAGGAAAGTGCCAAGGCAAGGAGAACTTTATATTCTGTGATTCAGTTTGAAGGGCAAAAACAATAAACTCTGTGTCTAATTGTTCTAGAATTTGCAAATTAACAGTGAAAACAGTGTTCTTTAGGTTTCTGTAATAGTCATTTTGGGCAGCAATGCATTAGGCCATAAATTAAAATATCAATTAAAATATTATGCTAAGTATTCTCTTATTTATAACATACTAATTTATTGTAAAGCAGTTTGCCTTCTTCTATGGCGGACTTTAATGAGTTTCTTTCTGAAGAACCATAAAATTATGCGCAGAGAAAGAGACTCTTGTTTTTTTAATAAGCAATGTAGCTGTCACCAGATGTTATAAAGATTGATTACTAATGCATTTTTAATGAAGATAATTTATGAGATAATAAGGTTTTTTCTTCCTTTAAATTTCTAGTAGGAGGAAATCGAGTTTTTTTTTTCATTTTAAATTAAAGGCTTTCTACAATTGGTTTTTCACTAAGCCTTAAAAATGGATGATCAAATTCAATTATGTAACAATAGACTTAGAACAAGACTGACACATCTCTCATATTTTTATGTCTGCTTCAATCCCATCGAAGCTTTTGAAAGAAAGAAACAAGATATATCCTAAGGAACATGCCTAGATGAGGCTATTATATTTAGTAACTGCTCCATAAATGTTTGCTGTATGAATGAAAATTTATGCTACTATTTTTGTTAGAAGCACCAGTTCAAAGATTTCTCCTGTTGAGTAGACCCATCACAAGCTTGTTTATCAGTGATGGGTTGTCATAAAGGATCGCATTTCCTAGGGACATGGATATGTTGCAGAGCTTAAGAATGTGTTAGCCCAAATGTGGACTGTTTCCTTCACTGAAGGAGTTGAAACTGTCCTGCCAGTTGTCATTTGTTCTATGCGTGATGTCCTTATCTGTTACTATACCGAGTGATTTAGTTGTATGAAAAGGGGAGGTTATTGTTTGATCTTGTCTGCTGTTCCTAACTCTGAGAAATTTTCTGTTATGGTTCTTTTAAGATTGTTTTCTGTACCTTTAGAACTGTTGTATTGCTCCTCCTCCCTTTACCTGTTACCCATAGATTTGGTCTTTCCAGACTGCCATTGGAATCTCACTGGTGCCTTGTTTTATCTTTGTCCTTATCAGATTATTCAATTTCCTTTAGCAAGTCTCAGGCTCAGACATTCTGTCCTCTTCTTTGTCTGTTCTATTGAGGAGACTTTTTTCCCTTACACCTTTTATTGCCAATGCTTTAAGTTGGTTTTGTCTCAGTCTGAAACTTCTGTCTCTGTTGAATCCTTCCATTGTTATATCTTGTTTTCCCTTCCATATTCCAACCAGCTATTTGTGTTTTCTACCAGGAGCTTATTTTTATTTTGTTGAATACTCTTAAATAATTCTTTTAAGTTCTCTGTCTGGGGTTTCATTAATTCATTTCCACGGTGGTATTACTACAGAATTAGTAATTTTTGGAGAAGTTATGTTGCCTTTTTCCATGTTTCTTATATTACTGTATAGGGATTTATAAATTGGGTACTATTTCTTTGCTTGATTTATTCTTTATCAGCTATATTCTTTCAGATGAAGTATTTGTAATGTTCACATGGAGATTGGATATCATAGGGTGTAGTGATATATTATTTATGATTTTTAAAAGCTTGCCTGAGGTTTCAGAAAAGTAAACTTAGTCTCAAGCTACAGAGATCAGGCAGTGGTGAACACACACCTTTAATACTCAGGATTAAGAGATAGATGGATCTCTGAGTCTGAGTTCAAGGCCACCCAGATCTACACAAGATTGAATTAGACTAAAAGAGAATGATAGCTCACACCTTCAATCCCAGCACTAGAGGGTTATATAAGAGAGAAGAAAGTTCTCAGAAGAGATTAAGTCTGCAGCCACACTGAAGAGAGGCAGCAGTTTGAGGCTTGGTGGAGAGCTTACAAGTGAATCAGCTCTTTCAGCCTGAGCTAGAGGTGACAGCTAGTGGGCTTTGCTTTGCTGAACTTCAGCTTGTATCCCAATATCAGTTTTTGGATCTTTTATTTTTCGTGTTATAATAGGGTTGAGTGTGCAGTTCAGAAAATAGTTCCTCACTGCAGAAGTGCAATGTGCATGTTGTAAACTCTGTGTATTTTCCAAGCAGGAAATTAACTACAAGGGCAACCACAACTGTTTGATATTAGCACTATGCAAATATTGTATTAGCCAGTAAATAACAGTGCCCTTTTGACTTCAGTAACTAATGGATGATAAACAGCCAAAGATAGCAAGTAGTATATTCAGATTTTAATAAATATTAGGAGTGGGAAGAAAGTAGGGTGGGTATGGATCAAACATCAGATTAACTTTGAAAAGAAATAATGTGAGTTAAGTAGTTAGGAGACCTTGTAATTTAAGAAAAGCAGCACTTGAGAGAAAAATGCCACGAGACAGGGTTCAAGCAGAGTTTTTTTTTTTTTTTTTTTTTTTTTTTTTTAATTAGGGAAAAAATCCTAAAAAGGGGGGAAAGGGTAGTGGGGAGACTGACCTCTGGGGATAGGAACATTAGTGGGGGAGAGGAAAGAGAGGGAGAGGGTCAGATAGAGAAGGGGGAGGTAGGCAGGGCCCTTTTATTTACTTATTTTTGTTTTGTTTTGTTTTGCTTGTCTAAAGTCCATTAAGGTGTGGGCCAGGCTCCATTCATCTGGTGGCTTCTAAAGAAAACAAAGCACATTTTCCTTGATTTCCTAGCTTCTAGAGGCTGCTACCATTCCTTGCCTCTTAAGCTCCTCCATTCTTATCCAAATCCAGAAACAGAGGATCACAGCTCATCACTGCTACCTTCTTGGCTCCTTTCTACATTCAAAGACATGTGTGATTGCTTAGGTTTCCACTTGGGCAAACAAAGTTAGTTTCCCATCTCAAGGCCAGCTGCTAAGCAGTAACTTCCATGTAGCAGTCTCTGAGACATCTAGCTTTAGACTGTTTGGGTTTGAGTTTTTGCTGTTTTTTTATTTTTTAACTTATTTTTCTAATTTTACATATCAATCCCAGTTCCCTCTCCCTTCCTCCCTCCCTTCCTCTCTTTCACCTTCTCATGTCCCCCAACCACCCTCTTTCCCCCCACCTCCACATGTAGGTTGATGCTTTCCAGGAGGGGTCATCTGAATCTGTCAAGTCATTTGAAGTAGGGACTAGGCCCCCCCCTCCAAGGCAGAGCCCTTTTAAAAGGAAACATAGTGAATATGCAGAGGTGGTGTTCTTAGTGGCTGCAGCTGAGGGCTTATCCTGTCAGAATTCCTAGGGCAGGCCAATACAGATGCCTGAATACTAACATTCCTCCATTTTTATTTATAAGGTGAGGAGTTAGAAAGGGGGAGCGGGTGAGGCAGGGATGAGGACATCGTGTTCTCAAGACTACTTCCTGCTGACCTGGGAGGCATTATTCATCTTTAGGGGATCTGGGAAAGCTGGAGTGCTAGCCACATTCTGGGGTAGCTGGCTGTTTCACTTCACTGTCCAGGCTCTTCTGAACCATTGGGTGCCTCCTGGACCTGGCAAAATGTTGTTCTTGTCAGATCCAAATTGACTCCCTGATCCTTTCCCATCAACACAGAATCACCTAGACACGTTTTGTAGCCTAGTGCCTCCAGCTCTATGGCCAACAGCTGGTAGTCCTGCAATAATAGCTGATTAATGGTCAGTGGGTCTCCAAAACATCCCAATGGGAGCAAGGAGGTATAGATGATGACACAGATCTCATGAGTGAGGCAGAGAAGTAAGACCCAAGGGTTTGAAATTCCTAGCATCCCAGGAATTCAGAGAGGGTGGATTTCAGGACAGGCACAGGCCACCCAGTGAGTCTTCACTCAAGGGGTAGGGCTCAAGGGCTCTGAGCCTGAGAGAGACATAGTCACCTGGTATCAGAACTTCTAAAAAAGCCAGAAGGCAAGGAAAGGACTGTGCTGGAGAAAGGAAGCCTCACATCCAGGGAAATGGTCAGAAGTGGATAACCCCACACAGAGACCCACCATTGGTACTGAATGGAAGGCAAAGCCATCAGCAAATGAAAAAGCAGATTTGTTGGACAGAGCAGATCTATTGAAAGTGAAGCAGGTGGGTAGGGTCCAGCATGAAGCGATTACAAAGTTCTGAGAACCTGATTTCTTTTTTGTAGGCTTATTCCACATGAGTGAGGATGAACAAGATCCAATGGCTTTTATCAAGGAAGGATCAATTGAGAAAGGCACAAGCTGCCTTGGTGATTCCTCAATCAAGGAGTGGGGACCGAAAGATCTGAGGGTCTAAGAAACAAGACTAGCAGGTTGCACTAAGAAACAAGAAAAGCTGTACTTAAGAGAAAGACAAGATGCCATGTGACAATTTATTTTTTAATTAGGGAAAGGGATCATAAAAAGGGGATGGGGAGATGGGCCTCTGGGGATGGGAGCAGCAGAAGAGAAAGGGGGGAGAGAAAGAAAAGATAGGGGGGCCAGACAGGGAAAAAAAGAAATGGGAGATGGGCAGGGCCATTTTTAAAAGGGAACATAGTGAATGTGCACAGGTGCTCTTAGTGGCTGCAGCTGAGGGCGTATCCTGTCAGAACCCCAAGGACAGGCCAGTACAAATGCCTGAATACTAACAGGAGGAGAAAGTTGAAATACTCTTAGAACCCATAGACTTTACAGATTGTTAAAACTACAGTTAGAGTTAAGAAGCAAAAGAAGAGTGAATAAGGGTGAGAGGGAAAAAAGAATATGTAGGAATAAGGGGGAGAATATGAGATGTGGCTAAAGAATAAAGAATGACTTTAGAAAACCCAGTGGAGAAACATAAATCATTTTAAAACCTAACTGAGCAGCATACAAGCAAAAACAAAACCATCATGAGATACATTCAAGAACAGATATTAGTAAAAAAAAAATAAAGAGTAAGAATAAATTAAAAAAATGCTTATGGAGCAAATGGCTAGTTCAGCTGTGTTGACTGGAACGGTGAGTTTCTCAGGTGCCTCTGGTCTTGATGCTCCATGGTTGCTCATATTCGAAGGGCCAGAGGAAGCCCTTGGTCTCTGCAGACTTAGTGTTGCTGGGGTCCTGGCATGGGGGAGGGGGAGAGGAGGCCGTCAGTTCTTTCTTGTAGATCCCTTGGTTCCTGGCAGGCCTTGGTGGCCTCTTCTGGTTGTGTGGATGTTAGAAACAGTGCTTCTTTGTAACTTCTGCTGTTTGCTTCTAGGGAGTTTTATTTGGCAGCAGGTAAGCTGGCTTGGAAAGGGCTTTCAGCTGACTCTGGATCTCAGTTTCCCTGATTGTTTCTCTGTGGAAATCTCCATGGTGGCTTCAGAAGTTCATTAACATAATTTGTCTGTCTTTGTGATGTTTCATTTTTTGTGCCATCTTGACTAGGCCATAGTACTTAGATGTTTGGTCAAATATTATTTTAGAGTTTTAGTGTAGGGTTTTTTTTTTTTTTAAATGAGATTAATGTTTAGGTTTAAACCAGAGGCCTCTGAATGAAGAAAATTCCTTGCCATTATGTGGCTCTCTGAGCCTGAGCAAATCAGCTGAAGGCTTCAGTAAAGGAAGCCTGACTCCCTCTGGGGAGGAAGGAGTTCTGGCACCAGTCGGTTCTAATTTCAAGCTGCACCCCTTCCTAGATCTCCAGCATCAGTCCACCATGCATGTTTTGGAGTTGACAGTTTTCATGACATGTGAGCCAGTTCCTTAAACATAAACTATGCCTCTCTACAGACATTCTATGTATTATGCTTCTCTGGAGAGTGCTGATTGACAAGGGCAGACTGAAAAGGATACTGAGACATCTATCTGAAGTCAAGAAAAGAGTCACCAAGGGTCGTTTCAGGGGAGAAAACTCCTCACCAGTTATGGGTGTAACCTTCCAAGATACATGTGAACGGAGTCACAGAGGGTTCATTGATAAACTCCAGCAGAGCTTCCTGACTACATGTCCACTGTGCCAATGTCACCATGGGTGATGTGACTGCACTTTAGCTTAGATGTTGAGTGAAGCCCATCAACAACAAAACTAACAAACCGGTCAATTATTGGATCACTTAAATGTTCTCCACAGGGCTTTGAACCGATCAGTTAACTTATGAATTCATAACTTAATTGGCTACTAGGAAGTGGTGAAAACTTTGGACATAACAGGTAATCAGAGTAAGTAAGCTTTGGGGCATGGCCTCCAGGGCTGTGTTTTGTTCCTGGGTCATCTTTTTCTCTGTGTCCTTCACGGCTTTGGTGACACCATCAGCTTTGTTCTGCCATGTCCTTCTGTCACAACCTTCTGCTTTACCATAGAGACAAGATGATGATGTCACATCTTTAGACAAGGACTTCAAAGGTTTAAGTTTATGTAGTTGAGAAAATCGGTGCACATGGAAATGGGTGATAGCTGAAGAGGGCTAAAGAAATAACTGAGTATATCTCAAGAACTAGTCTTGCTGTCTGTTTGATTGTCTTCAGAGGTAGAAAAGGGATGAATAAGATGCTTTTTAAGCAAGGATACAAAAATGACTGTGCTTATGACGAAGATTTATTCATCACCATGTGTATTCCACTTGTAATTTAAAGGGCTAAAGGCAAGAAATAGCAGAGGATTAACAATTCTGGCCATTAATCTCTATAAATATGGTGAATGCTTCAAATGGTCACAATTTCACCTGTTGTAAGTAATTGATTGAGTCACTTATGGACTACAACATTCTTGTTCATACATCTTTCTATTCCCTTAGCAAATCACACAATGCCCTGAACTAAGGAGGTAATCGATAAGGGTGGTTGACATCTTGCCAGAAGCTTTAATTTGTATAAATTAATGAAAAATATATGTGGAATCTATTGTTATACCTCCTTTGTGTGCTAGATATGCCTGTGGGGATGAGGCTAGCACATTCCTCAAAAGCACTTAGACCCACAGGTATTTCTTCACTGTCCAGGTTCTTTTTTTATATACATGATACCACAGAGAGAATTCACTTAATTGGCAGTGTGAATAAGGAAAACACAGCTGGTTTAGACAGTTATTGCTACAGTCCTGGGGAAACCATGGGTTATAAAAATGGAGTCATTGAAGTGTCTGTTGAAAGAAAAAAATATCACATTTTCACCAAGATAAGCCTGAGGATTTGGGGGGTAAAAACCAGGAAGGAATCTATACGATCTCATCAAGATTTTAAGTATTGTTCATTTAACCTTTGTAATAGCTTCACTTTTTTTTTTCTGGAGAAGTTAGTAATGCAGTCTTCTGGCTAGCTTTATGTAGCTTGACACAAGCTAGAGTCACTGAAGAGGAAGGAACCTGAATTGAGAAAATGCCTCCATAAGATCCAACTGTAAGATCCAAATTAGTGATTGATAGTGGAGGGCCCAGCCCATGGTGGGTGGTACCATCCTTGGCTATTGGTCCTGGATTCTATAAGAAAGCAGACTGAGCAAGCCATGGAGATCAAGCCAGTAAGCAGTGCTCCTCTATGGCCTCTGTATCAGCTTCTGCCTCCAAGATCCTGCCCTACTTGAGTTCCTGTCTTGATGTCCTTCAGTGATGAACAGTGATATGGTAGTGTAATCCAAATGAAACCATTCCTCCTCATGTTGCTTTTGGTCATGGTGCTTTATTATTACAGCAGTAACAACCATAATTAAGACAAAAATTGGGACCAGGATAGTGGGGTAGTGATGTGGTAGACCTGACCATGTGTTTTGGGGAGGATTGTGGAAGGACTTTGGAACATGGGTCTAGAAAGGCCATTGAATGTTCAAAGCATGGTGATTTGTTCTGTAAGCTTGAAAGATAAGATTGTTCAGAGAAATGCAGAGGATGGAAGTCTAGCTTGAAGTTTCAGAGGGAAGTTTAAAGACTCTATGGGGTCATTTGCTATTTTGAATTAAGATTCTATCATTCTGGGTCAGTTGGGGCTGAAAAATCAGCTGTAATTAACACTGAAGTGAAATCTTTGTGTTAGAGGGACAATTGATGATGGCTAGCTAGAGCCGAGAAATTAGTGGTGATTAAGAAGAGACCAGCATTCATTAATCCCAGCAGAGGCAGGCAGATCTCTATCAGTCTGAGGTTAGCCTGGTCTACAGAGCTAGTTCCAGTACAGCCAAGGCTACACAAAGAAACCCTATCTTGAAAAACAAGCAAACAGAAGAAGAGACCAGCATCATTGAGGTGAAATCTTCTGGGAACTGTTTCCCCACAGCGCACAGAAGCTGTGTTCCAGACAAGGTCCAAGTTATACCTTGCGCTGGCAGCCAAACTTGGTAGTCACACAGGTGGTACTTGTTTTGAAGTCATGAAGGGGTCATGGAGAATAGTTGAGGCTTTATACTGTCCTTTGTAAAGTTCTTGAAGAGAGCCCAGGAGGCTCCTGGTGAAAGTGCAGTCTGATTGCAGCAGTGGAACCAAGCATTTCGGAGATCCCAGTACCATGGGATGACTACCAAAACACAGCAGCAGCCTTGGAGAGGAGCCTGCTAGAGTCTAGAAGAAAAGGGCAGGGGCCAGAGAAATACACAAACCCTTTGAAGGATTCCAGAAGATGGTGAGTAAATCCCAGACACTGAGCATCGAGCTATTTATACTGTTGGAGTTTTGGTTTTGCTTTCATTGATTGTGACCGTGCCCTGGTTCTTCCCTCTTGAAGTAAGAAAGTATTTAGTTTTGATTTTACAGGAACCCATAGTTGAGTGAGTTTGAACTTTAAAAAGAATTTGGATTTTAAAGAGATTGAATTTTTAAGTGTTTAAAATTTTAAAGATGGGACTTTTAAAATTTGAAATGTCTTGTGTTGTTCATATTAACTTGAGATTTTTTTGGAGATGGACAAGAAAGGAAAGGTTGTGGCTTAACAGTGACGTGTTGGTGTGTCAAGCTGACAAGGGGTTGGCTGTGCTGGCTAGGTTTATGTCAACTTGACACAAGCAGAGATTCTCAGCCCATGGGTCATGATCCTTTTGGCAACCTTCCATCTCCAAAAATATTTACATTTCAGTTTATAACAGTAACACAATTATTGTTCTGAAATACCAATGGAATAATTTTATGGTTGGGGGGGTCATCACAACATGAGGAGCTGTATTAAAGGGTCACAATATTAGGAAGATTGAGAACCACTGCTCTAGAGTCACTGGAAAGGAGGGAATCTAAATTGAGAAATGCCACCATTACATCCAGCTGTATGGCATTTTTTAAATTAGTGACTGATTGGAGTGCCCGGCCCATTTTGGGTGGTGTCTCTCCTGGGATGCTGGTCCTGACTTCTATCAGAAAGCAGGCTGAGCAAGCCATGTCGAGAAACTAGTAAGCAGCACTCCTCCATGGTCTGTAGGTTTTGGATATAAGTTATTTGAGGGTGGGTGTTAGTGGGGTGGGTACTTAGCGCTGAGTAAATGATAGTTTTACTTTGAGCTATTAACAAATTTTTCTTTCATAGTAGCCTTCCTGTTGATTCATTAGTTGTATTCCATATATTTTCTCATTGTGGTTTGTAAGATGCCACCTCCCTAATTAAAACACATATATGTTGCATGTAAATGCTCTGCCACTGAGCTATATCCCTACCTCTTTGTTAAGAATATATATTTTAAGATTTACATGCATAAATGTATAATTACATAAAGTATAAATATTTATAAAAATAATATATAAATGCTTGTGTATGTGTGTTCGTATATTAGATTCACAAAATGTCAAATTTACTAGATTGGAATGCATTATTTCCAAGTTAATTGAGACAGATTATGTTTCCATCTAGGCATAATGATGTTATTAACCACATTTTTGCAATCCAGGTACTATTAATATAATTAAAATCTGCCATATTGGTGAGAATATAGGGGACAGATTTGGGTCTTCCCTCATGCTTAGCTACCTTGTTAATACATTCTCTTTTGCAAAGATGAAAAACATAAATAATAAATAACTTCTCACTTGTTTACACATATTTAATTGATTACAGTTAGAGTCTCATGCTTGGCTGCCATTTTGTTATTGTTTTTTGTTTTTCTGATATAGGGTCTCTCCATGTCCAGAAACTTACTATGTAGACCAGAATGTCCTGCCTGCCTCTGTCTCCCAGGTGCTGGGATTAAAAATGTGAACCACCATACTCGGCCATGGCTACTTTGTTAATAAACTCTGTTTTGCAAAAAAACTAATCCATTAGTTTACAATAACTAAATTTTTATAAAGTCTACATATTTTTAAAAGATCCATATATTTTTATTTATAAATACATTATTTGTAGTACAACCTATGAATGCCCTCATATTATTTTGTAAATACAAGATTTTGAATATTCCCTTCAATTATTTTTAGATTATGTGTATATGTGTGTTTGAGTGTAGGTATATGTTCAGGTGCTCACATAGGCATGAGGCATCAGATCCTCCTGGAACTAAAGCTATAGGCTGTTGGTAGCAGCCCGGCATAGATTCTGGGATTTAAACTCAGGTCATCTCCAAGTGCTAAGCTATCTCTCCAGCCCTGTAAATATATGTTTTCCTTGGGCATTGTTAATTAATTATAAGGAGCACAGACTGAGAAGTAAAGGCTTTCTATGGACCATGATAATATCTTCAAGGAGTTTGAAACTCAGACAGAATTCTTCCCATTAGGATTCTGCGATTTTTTTCAGGGTATAATAGTATCTGAACATATGAGTGTTGCGTAGTTACTTGAATGGAATTTTGGCACAAACCAAGTGTCCCTCTTTGTTATAATCACACAAAACCTAGCTTTGCTGCCATATTGTGTACTTGCCAGAGGAACATCCATTGATATAGGGAGAAATGCCAGGCTCAAGATGATGCCTGTCATCTCTGGCACCATCTGGGGCTTCTTTGTCTTCGTGTTCTTCTTTCCCAGTTACTCCATCACAGTTGCAGTGAAGGCCCTATACTTCCTGCCCAGCATCCTGATGGGAGATGTTATTCTGTAAGTATGTTTCTCATACTGGTTAATGAATAAAGCACTGTTGGCCAACAGAAAAGCAAGATAGGCGGGGCTAGGAAACTTAAGAGGAAGGAGGAAGTAGTAGGGAGGGGTCAGCATGGAGAGCCTAAAGAGAACAGCATGCCGGCCCGCCACTCTCCAATAAGATGAGCACGTGGAAATACTTAGATAAGTAGAAATGGGTTAATCATTAAGACAGAGCTAGCTGATAAGCAATGATAGTAACTGGCCAACAGCATTATATTAAATACAGCGTCTCAGAATGTTATTTGGGGCTGGCACAGCAGTGGAACCAGGCGGCCAGCGGGGAAACATACTTGTTACAGCATCCAGCAACCCAGGGTTTATCTCATCAGTGCCCATCTGAGATCTCAAGTTCCTGGCCTTTCTTCTCCTTCCTACTTTTTGTTCTCAAGCAGGGTTTTCTATTTACAATCCCTTACTCTCTTCATGCTCTAATACACCTAAGTGAACACAGACCCTCTCTAAGTTTTGAGGGTGTCAGTGCTGATGAACAAAGTTAGACGTGAGGCAGAAATGTGAATGTTTGGCAAACAGGTCCATGGACTTCATTTGGACACTTTCCTGAACCCAAACAAGAATTTGAACCTTTATGTTCACATTTCAATTCAAACAGGCAAATTTTTCCCTGAGTTAGGGAAGAGACAAGATGTTTGCCCCTGAGGCATAGGTGACCTGATGTTTAAAGTGGCAGAAGACTGCACTTTATGCCACATGCCCATGAGTCATCAGTCTGCTGATGATGTCATTCTGATAGAAAAGCAGGATTAGAAACGCTGCAGCTTTTCCTAGTGACTTGAAAAACGGGTTCATGTTCTACCAGGCATTTGGAACTTATACTCCTATAATCTTAGTTTTACTGTAGACAAAGAAGGCGTGATTTAAATGGTGAACACAGAGGACATGGTATTAAATGTAAAGCTTTGCTCCTTGCTCAAACAAATTAACCAAACCCCCACAAAGACAGGAGTTGTATGAAGAATTTAAATGCATCTGACTTCACAAGACCACGAATCTAAGTGTGTGGCTTATTTGAGAACACATGAGACCTCTCCCCTTCCTTGACTAGATGTTTAGCCCGGCAGAAGGAATTTGCTTGTATAAACCCAGTTGCTCTGATGGTTGGAAGTGCCATCTGCTGCCTTCATGTAAAGATGGTCCCAGAAATACTAAGACAGATGTTTAACTCCTGGAAGATTGGCCATTAAAACTTCAAAATTGTCCACTAATTTCCTTTGCATGCCAGAATGTAGGACATTTAGGGAGAGATATTATCCTAAAGGTGAAGTATTCAGCCCTGTTGTGTGGAATCATAATCCTTCACTGATGAGATTGGTGGTCTAGATCAGAGATTTTTCAATGCCAGCCCGTTGTTCTGGAAGATCTGTCTTTCTGACCACTTCCAGCTAATATAGTGAAAGTTAAAAGCATCTAACTGATGCAAAAGCTTTTATGGAAATGAATGTTTCAAATAAATGGGTCTTTAAGAATCCAAGGGTTGATGCATGCTAGTAATATCCTCTTTAATTATATTTAGTCCTTTTCAAATAAAGCCACGCAATAGATAATCAAGACCAACTTCCATTTCCACTTCTCAACCCTCTCCCAGCCTCTCTGTAAAGGATGAGTCATGGATAAATCATGGTGCAAATAGCAAGAAAAGGGATCTAGGAAAGAACACAGAGACAATGGGGTCTTCTCTCTTTCTGCTCTCACAAGGACACAAAGGTTCCCCACAGATGCTGAAATCAGTCAGGGTGCTAACTTTCTCTCTTGCAAATATTCACCCCTTTCTACTCATTGTCGTCCTTTCTCAGTTTGGATTCTCCGTGATTAAAAAATTTAGATGCTAGTGATACTGGAGGCTGAGGTCCTTCGTTTGTGCTGGTCTGCTTGTAAAGTGTTTTCAGATCCCCAGCCCATTGCATTTTGTTTCTGGATGTTTAGAAAATGCCATTTATAACAGGAGTTGTCACCCCCAATGGCAGACTCTTTCTAGAAGTGATAATGAACCTGGCTGTGTTTATACAAAAGGATAACGTCTCAGTAAATCACAACTTGTCCTCTGGCGTGCTGTTCTCATTATCAAGCCACTCTGCAATACCTGCTGATTGGGTGAGCACAAAACACAGATGTCTGACATCTAACTGCAGAGTCCTCATGGTACCCCCCTCCCCAGAATGAATAACCTGTCAGAGGGGATTATGCCAATAACTCTCATGCAGCTACACTGATAACAAATTAACACTCAGAGTAGTGATGTGTGTTTGTTATACTGATACACATCAACTCTCTTGCTGCTGCTTAATAACCTTTTGTGTCATAAGTTCCCATCACTACACAGAAGCACCAGGGAGACCTCTCTCATGATCCAGGAACTGACACCTTTGTTTCCCTGTTTTCAGTCTGTTTTCTGCTGAGGTTGCTGGTTACAGTGTCTCATAGCTGGTTATAACATCTCTGCCGTGGGGAACGTAATGATTCTTTATCGATTACATGTGGTTTTTGTGGGCTTGTCAGAGCTGGACAGAAGAGAGAAGAGCTTCCAGTCTCAGAAGTACAGAAAGTAGCACCCAGGTCTAGTCTACAGGGCTAACTTATTTCCTAAGAGGGGTTATGAAATGATTCAGTGAAATAACTGGTTTACAGAATTTTAATATTCCCACCATCTAATTTGTTGTGTTTGCAAATCATCTAATTTGATTTTTACACAACCATAATCCCAAGAAGTTTTTTTTTCTAGCAATGTCTTTATTATTTTAGTTTTAAGTACAAATCAAATTGACAGTTACATTGAGAGCTATAAACTGAATTGCCAGCTTGGCTAAGGATCTTGTGTTTATTTTCTTTTTTCAGACACCATATTCATAAATTAGCAATCAGCTCACAGCTACAAAATTGCATGTATACAAAACCAAATGGTACTATTTGCAGTCATTAGCTGGTTAGAGCCCACTGCCCATACCCCGTGGCTCTAGGATGCTGGATGGAGGTGAGACTACTGGGCTGGGTGTGTCTTAGTGGTAGAGTATCTGCTTAGCTTGCCAGGGTCCTTGACTCTACCAGGAAGCCTCCATGGGACTGACCTAGGCATTCTGCACATATGTTACAGTTGTATCCTCTTGTGGGACTCCTAAAAGTGGTAACAGGGACTGCCTCTGCCACTTACTGTCTTTTGAGTCCCTACTCCCCAACCTAAATACATGAGGGGGTGTTTAGTCTTACTGCAAGTTGATATGCCATGTTTTGTTGATACTCACTGGAGGCATGTCCTTTCCTAAACACAAATAGTGGAGGAGTGGATTGGGTGGTGTGAACAGAGGGTGGGAGTGGGGAAGGGACTGTGAGGAGAGGAGGGAGGGGAAACTTCAGGCAGGATGTAAAATAAAAAAAAATTTATAAAAAAGAACATAGAAAAATAATGGAGGCAAGGCTATTTAAGTTATTTTTTTCCTGAATGTACTTGAAATATCTCATAACAGGAAATGTTATTTGGGGCAATTTAATTCACATTAACTAATTTGGAGAGGATAAAAGGATTTTGTTTTTATTTTTGGCTTTTAATTTTCTGGAATTTGGGGCTTGACGAGAAAAAGTCATCAAAGCTTGGCACATAGCTACTGAATGATCATAGTAAGTTAAACTCAACTATATATTAAGAAGGAAGCAGAAGAGGCAGAAAATACAGCAGAGAAATCACAGCTGAAGGAGTTGGTCTAGTTCTGGGAGGATGACTTATGGTGGGCCTCTCTTTGAGGAGGGCCTTCCAGGTAAAGGAAAGGCAATATAAGGAAGAATGCAGGGGAGTTTAATGACCCAGTGTAATAAATACAGAATGTAGGATAATTTGGCTAAGTTAAAATTTACCATCAAATATTAGTGATAGGATCCCCGACTAAGGTAAGGAACACCATGATCTTTATCAGAAAATTAAAGTGAGCAGAATCATCCACTGTACATGCACACCTCAATGTTCTCATTACTTGTGTTCTTACATAGTCATTAGGGCAAAGCAAGCTACACTGTGTTGGCCTAAGGGTTGAGTTGCTACACTGAAACACAAAAACATTTTGTAAAAGGAGAGTAAACATTGATAACTTCAAGAAAACATGGAAATTGAGGAAAACTCCCCGTGTGAATGGGAGGGAGGAGTCCAAGAGAGAGAGATACCACATCGGAATGGGTTTTTGAAGTCTTCTGAAATCCATCCTTGCTTTTCTGCCCCATATATTAGTGTTTTAACCTAGACTGAAGAACATCTGTTGTAGGGCTGAGTGGGGGAAACACTTGGCACATATGGTGAGGTTGACTTACCCAGCTGTTGGATTTCAGCGATGCTGCTCTTTCTACAGGAACTAATGTAGAGTCCCTGGAGAACTCTCCTTTGTGGTCACTTGCTGGGTGACCCTTTCACTGTCACTGTAGAATGTTTTCAGGTTTCCCAGCTTAGTTTTAAAGGTTGCTTGCTTCTCAGTGGTCCCTACATGTCACCATCACATATACTCTTCCCTCCCAAACATTCTCATCTATCATCGTATCATAATGCTCATTATACTTTTCAAGTCAGCATCAGACACTCAATAATCCATCTTCTTGTCTTCACTTTCTGAGCCATCCAGGCCAATTTACTAGCTGATCTCCTTGCTTCCTTTCTGCCTCTTTTGAAACCATCTTTTGATTCTAGCTGTCTCTAACTCCCATTGAAATGGTATGCCTCCTCTGACAGCCCTGGAGGATTTATGCCCAATTCCTTCCTCTCCAAGTAAGACAGAATTAGGTTAGGATCTGTGAACAGGGAAAGGCTTGGTTAAGACTGATAATCTTGTTGAGTGCAATGAGTTATTGCCTGACATACAAAATAGCATAAATCCCCCCACCTGCTCTTAACTGATATAATGAACTAGATGAGGTTAAATGAATCATTGGCATTCCTCAATCTGCAAGTCACCCATGTGTGGATGAAAAACTGCACATGGCTCCCATTCATCATAGTGGCTGACTGCCTGTTAGGAGGGGAGATGAGCAGTCAGCAGTTAATATTCAAAACCAAATCCAAAGTTATGGTTACAATATCATTCTGTCTGGCTGAGCAACTCTTGATTTATAAGAAAGTAAAAAGGTACAGTGAGTGAGCTGATCAGGAGCAGTCACACACAAAACTTTGATCTTGGTAGTGGGCAGGTAATGCTAGTTACTATTGTTAGCTTATCTTTTTCTTTTGTTTTGAGAGGGGGTATCCTAGTCCTCAGTCTGATCATGAACTTATGCTACATAGCCCATGCTAGCCATGAACTCTGGGTCTTCTGGACTCAGCTTTCCAGATATTGTTTGCATGTCTATTGTTTTCCTAAGTCCTCTGACGTGTGGACTTAGCCCATTTGGTAGATATGTTGTTCTGTTTAGACTGCCCTAAAAAAACTGTATGGGCTGGGTACCTTAAACAGCGTAAGTCAATTTCTCCCATTTATGAACAATAGAAACCCAAGATCACTCAATCACATTGGTTTCTTCTGAAATGTCTCTGTCTCTCTTGCTATATGCAGTGGCTACCCTTTCATTGTCTCCTGCTTAGTCATTCATCAGTGACTGTTTGTATCTTGATCTTGCAAGAACCAAGTCATAATGGATAAAGGCCTACTCTCATGACATCATTCAACCTTAATTAGTTTTGCCAATACCTTATCTCCAAATACAGTAACATTATAGGATTCTTGGAGTTAGGACTTCAGTGTATGAATTTTGAAGGAATATAGTTCAATTCATAACTCAGATAAGAAAGCTGAAGCATCTGAGAGCTAAATCAGAGTCTCTGGGTTTCTGGCTCTAGGACTGTGTCATAAGTACTATTCAGCTCTATGCTTAAAATTAAAAATAATGCTAAGACAGGTATTTTTTAGCACATCTAATTAGAATTTTCTCAATGTATTTAATTTCTGTATTCTTGATATTAATGACAATCATTAGGAAATGAAATGTTTGAGTTTATTTTTTCTAATTCACAATGTACCAAGCATATCATTTTTATTTCATACTTTGTTTAGAAATTTAGGCTGCCTATATTCTGTCTTGTCTTTCTATACAGATTGCCACAGAGATTTAAATCTTTTTTGTGACTGATGATCATATTTTATGGTTAGTGAGGAAAACATCTCCAGCATTACTCCAAATTGTACAGTGAAGTGGAGGGGGTGAGCAGCTGACCCAGCTGGCATGCTTTTGCCATTGCTTCTTGCTTCTAGATCGAATATCATATGGATGCATGTGTACACACACCCTATACATGCATACACACACCAAACACACCATAGGTATCCCCATACCACACACACACACACACACACACACACACACACACACACACACACACCACAACACACATACCATACCACATCATACATATACTTATATACTATACACACATCACATGCACCATTCACACACCCAGCCACACATATACCACATAGACAAAAAAGACATGTACCATACTGCCTTCTGAACATTGACATGTATGCCCACAAGTAAGTGCTGCTCTTTGCCTCGCCTCTTTTTATCAGTGGGTAAGAGTTAATGCAAAGACTTAGGAGTTGTCACTGTGCTAAGACACAGTGACTGTTGGGTGTTCATCCCTAAGTGGAATATCTGGACTACCCTTTTCAGTGCTCAAGGAATGTCTTAGAAGAGGGAGCAGAAAGATTGTGAGAACCAGAGGACACCTGGATATGGCATGGCCATTGCAATCAGGAACACATAGCAGACCTGTAGTTACCAATACATACAAAAAGACATGAAAATAAGGAGATGATTAGTTGAGGTGGAAAACTGGGCCATCAGGAGTGGGAGAGGATGGAAGAGGGTAATGGGGGAGGGATGGTCACAGTGCATTGTATGTGTGTATGAAACTTGTCAAACCCCCAACAATGTAATGATTAAAAAATCATAGTAACTTGAGAATATTTGATCCTACAAATTATTGGAAGATTTCCCACATTCTTAAGTAAAGGCTAATTATTCTGTAACCATGGTAACAGGTAGCTACCCTAGTGGATTTTAAACCTACTTAGTTTTCCAGGAACACAATTTGATAGTCACAGATCAAGGAGAAGAATTTTTAGCTTATTTAATCGGTTAATATGATTTTGAAAACTGAGTTATAAGCACTGCTCCTCACCATGGAGAGCCAGCCAGTGAGATACACACTCACCCTCAGGGCTGCTGCTCTGGCTCCCATCACCCAGTTCTGCTTGTGAAAGTACTGGTCCCTGAATCTGTACTTTTCCAGCAACTTCTGTGAGACTGTGCTCATACAGCACAGCTCTTCTGAACCTTTTGTAAATTAATTTTTTAATCAAAACTTTTTCATACATTTTGATTATATTATTTCCCTTCCCCCAACTCCTCCTAGGGCTGCATCACTTCCCTGCTCTTCAAACTTCATGTTATACTTCTGTATAAATATCAAACCAAACTTTAAAAAGAAATCCAGTAAGACAAAAAATACCAAAACAAAGTACCATGAAGGAAAATATGTACATATATGATGGACATTTTAACCGAGTCACCACAAAAACGGGGGAGATAGTGCCTCAGCTATAGATGTCTTATGCCACCAAATCTTTATCAAATTATTTTCTTTTACTGGGTGGGGGTGCTGGCTGATTTGGAACTCATTTGAGATTTGCTTTTGCCTTCTGAGTGATGGCATTAAAGGCCTGCACCACCACACCTGACCTCTCCCTTACTTAAGGGAGTGGTAAACTCTGTTTTGCAAACCGTGTGGCACACAGTATGAACAATGGCTCTAACTTCTAGTTTCTGCAAGGTGGTGGTGGTGGGGTGGGATATATGCTGCAGTTTAAATGATGAAAGGCCAGCATGGAGCTCATGTGTTTGCACACTGGGTACCCAGTTGTGCAACTCAAGGAGGTGGAAATCTGAGGAGAGAGAACACTATGGCTGGACCTTGAGATTGTACAGTACATTATATTTCCTGTTTGCAGTCTACTTCCTGTTTTGCCAAGAGGTAAGGAAATGGAGGAGTCCCACCTCATGCTCCTGCCACCATGAGCTGCCTACAATGTCTTCTTCTCCATGATGGATGCAGACTCTGAGCCAAATAAATGCTTCCTCCTTTAAGTTGCTGTATGTTAAGGATTTCATCATAGCAGCATGCTAACGTTCTGTGCCATAGCTGTGACTTTCAGTTTCTGCAAGGTGGCATCTAGATGGTCAGGGGCCTCTCCTGCTACAACATACTGAAGACTTACATTGAAAGTCAGATTTCACATCTTCCTCCTTTCTCCTCCTCTTCTTTCTTCTTTAGAAATGTTCTTACTAGCTTTTCCTGGCTTAAAACCAAGTGATCTGTCTGCCTCTGCTTCTGAAGTGCTGGGGTTAAAGGGACATGCAACTATGCTCAGCTCATACAATTTATAGTACAACTAGATGTGGGGAAAAGTTGAGGAATTTCTCAGAGCCCTTCTAGAAACTTCTTGAAGTACAAACCCCAAAATGGCAGAGTAGGAACATTGTAGTTAGTGTCTAACCTTAGGGTCAAACAAACAAACAAACAAACGAACAAACAAACACATGGGGACAGATTTCTGTGTTTCAGTGGGACAAATGCAGATGGCTAGTTACCAAATCTCAGACCCCAGGCACAGAAAGAGGTCATAGCAGAGATTTTTTGTCTCAATATAGCACCCCTAAGATGAGGAAACACAACTCACTGTGCTGAGACTTGGGGATAATACTAGAAACAAAGTGTTTATCTGATCTTGGCTACTAGTGAATTAGAAGAAAAAGGATTTCTTTTTATAATTTCAACCTACAAACCCCAAATCATAAGGCTTTACTATCATCAAGATCCCCCAGCCTGTTTTGCAGCAGGGAATTTAGTGAGTAAATTGGTTTGGTAGTGCTGCATTGGGCTGGAAACAAATACAAATATTCCCTATGGACATACTTATGCCCTCAAACACCTCCCATAAATAGGATTCTAAAACAATGATCTACAATTAGAAGCTAACTTAAGCAAAACCAAGCCAGCTGAAAGTAAAGTGAGCACTCCAAACAGCACAGAAATAAAGGCAATAGACAACAGAGTGATCTTGAATTGGATGTGAAAATATAGTGAGGAAACAAGGTATGTTGGAAAAGAACTAAATAGAGCTCTTTGGTGTGAAAAATACAGAATTTGGAAGGCAGGATACCATCATCATTAGAGATTAAATACATCTTTGGAGGTGGGGGAAATGGATTGGTGGGTAAAAGTGTTTCTTGTGCAAGCCTGATGACCTCAGTTCAATCCCCAGAAGTCAGCTAAAAAGCTATATTCAGTGGTATTAAAAGTCTAGCACTTCTATGGTGAGGCAGAAGGTGGAGACAACACCAGAACAGGAGAGTCTCTTCCTCAAAACAATCTAAAAGGAGAGGATTGAGAGTTGTCATCTGAGCTACACATGTGCCCTTTTCCCCACAAAACAAATACATTAAGAAATTTAAAAATGTTTCTTGTACATGAATGCAAAATCTCCCATGGTCAACAGACTTAAACAGGTCCCTTCATCACCTCATCTATTGTGACTGTCCTACTCTGACTAACGTACTCCAGAGACTGCTCTTATTCCATCAGCAATGCAACAAGTGGCTTCCTATAGCCCTATCAGCCCACAGCCTCACCTGATCAAATTCTTTCTGTCCAAAGCTACCAGAACGATCAATTTATATCTTTCTACAAATATGTCTATACTGGGGTTCTTGGCAAAATTCAGATATCCCATAGTCTATAACCCAAGACACCCCATTTCTTACCTCTCCATGAGGGATGGCTTACATCTCCCACTGCCTTGCTCATCAGCACTTCCAAGTCATTCTCCTACACACACTATGCCAAATTTTATCTTCATGCCCTATTGTCCTTAATACCTGGCTGATTCTAAGTTATTCTTTAAAGCTGAGATTTGGTACCACTTATCCCAGGAAGCCTTTCCTGATGCTTCTCAAGTCTCACTTAGTCAGCAACTTTTTGTAGCCTTCCTGTGCACAAAGCATATGTTCCTGTGACTGTACTTCCACATTGGATTACAAATACATGTTTACATGCTGTATTCTCTCATAGTGAGATCTCTGAGTCCATTGAAAGGTCTATAGTAAGTGTCTTAGTAAGTGTGCAATGAATTTTCTTCAATAACTCATCCTTTGTGTCTATTTTACCAAGAGAGTGAAACTTTATTCAATTAATTTTTCCTGAAAACCTAGGTGAATTATCAAATGTGAGACATTCTTCACATAACTGAATGAAACTCAAATGACCCCGTTATCTGTTGCTCCATGTATTATTGTCACATGCTACTTACTTGCTTAATTAGTGACATTGGGGATTAATCTAGGCAAGCCACCTCCACAGCTTCATCCCCAGCCCTGCTTTTACATTTCAGATTTGGCTTTGAACTTGTGATTCCCTCTACCTTGCCTTTCCAAGTAGCTGAGATCAACAAGCCTGCACCATTATGCTGGGTTCTTTTTCCTGATAAGACGAGAGAAAGTAATAAGGTATGGAAGCCAAGACCTAAGTGACTCTTATCAGTGTCATTCCCTCCTGCATTGAATAAGGATAGTGTAAAAATAGTGGTATGTAAGTTTTGAGGCTAAGTAATTAAAAATCCTTTGCAGTTCCAGTTTCTTGCTCCCAGATCACTCCCCTAAGGGGAAGCCAGCTAATATGTCATGAAGACATATAATCAGCACTCAAACAGATCCTTGTGGTGGGAAGTGGAAACTTCCTGCTTGCAGATATGTGATCAAGATGTCTAAATAACATTTTTCTAATCCAACTCAACCTCTCATATGATTAGAACCCTGAATGCCATATTGACTGCAGCCTCATGAGAGATTTCAGCTAGTTCTACAAATTAATTGTAAGTCTCCTCCTCACAGAAACTGGGTCAGATAATAAACATCTACTATTGTTTTAAGCCAGTAGGTTTGAAAGCATTAAAAAAAAATGGAACAACAGGTAACTAATACAGAAACAATCATTGCATGTTTGCTGTTTTCCATGTGTTTTCCAATATATCTTTGTACATAGCTGTATTTGTTACTTTTCTGTTGCTGTGCTAAAAATACCAGGTCCATAACCAACTTACAGTAGAAAAGGATTTATTTTGGCTTATAGTTCTAGAGTGGATACAGTTTATCATGGTAGAAGCCAAGGAAGCAGGAACAGGAGATCAGCAAGCCTAGCAGTCAGGAAGCAAAGAATACACATTTTATCTGCACACAAGAAACACAGGAAGAGAACAGGAAGTGGGCTCAGGCTACAAAACCTTACAGTGACATAATGTCCTTCAACAAGGCTCAGTCTACTAAAGGTTTATAACCTTCCAAACAGCCCCATCAAGTGGGGTTCAGATGTTCAAATACATGAACCTAAGGGGATCATTTCTCACTCAGTCTTAAAGGCCATTTGCTTTCTTAACATGAGGAAGCCACTAAGCTTGAATTTGCCCCCTTTTCCTTATTTACTTTATTGATAATCTTTGTTTTCAACACTGTAGATTAAATTGTAGGGTTATGTTTGGATATATAAGCATTCTACTATTGAGCTATATCTCTAGACTTTTTACATTTTATTTGGTAACATTTTAAGTCTTCCAGGTTTTGTTTCTTATGTAACTGGCATGATAGGCATGTGCCACCATGCTTAGACCAGCATTCACTTTCTATTCATTTACTGAATTCAGAAATATTCTGCTTATTTTAAAGAATAAGTTAGGTACTAGTATTTGTTTCATTATAATCCATGCTGCAAATATCTGTTGGTGAAGGTACTGGTTTTAATGTGGTGCAAAAACAAGGCTAAAGCTGAATAGAGAGTGTTGAGAGGATGGCTTCTGGGATCTGGGGGATTTAAATGTAGTCTGTTGTGGTGTTTAAGATAACTTGGTCAATAATTTCTACTTCTCAGTGTATCACCATTTTTAGTGAGGAGACGATTTTGGAGAATTTGGCTTCTATCTCAAGCAAGTTGATTTCTGCTATGATTTGGTATTGTTTTGACTCAGATAACAATACTATATTGTGAGACATCAATCAGGAGATGGGAGTTTAGTTGCAGGAAGTAGGTCAATGAGGTAGAAGAGTAGGCAGGTGAGTACTCTAACTTATATCACACCCATATCTGCCCCTCTCTGCTTTCTGTTGGCCATGAGGTGAGTATCTTCTGCCATATACTCCTGTTGCCACAATGGACATTGTATCTTTGTACAGGTCCCCAGCCAACAGAGCCACAACCATAGACTTAATCTTCTGAAACTGTGGGTCAAAATAAATCCTTCTTTTAAGTATTTTTGGTCAGGAATTTTTTCATGGTCATAAGAACATCCTAATTCTGAATGTGAGGACAATGCTTTATAGCAATGCTGTCTAGGCAATGAAGGTAAGAAGTCTTCTCAGAGTTATCCCTTGCAAGAAAGGCAACTCCTGGAATGGAGGAAGTACATCAGCTGTGTGTCCATTGTAGTTGTGGCCATTTTCCACTCCAGGTGAGACCAGATGGCTCTAATGAGGGGCCTCATCTTAACCTTCTGGTGCAATGCTGCCTACCACCCCATCATTCACTTGTCTCCTGAGAAGTGTAGATTGTGCTCTCAGAAGGGTCAAATTAGTCAGGAAGCTGGGTTAGTGAATTCAAAGCAAAAACCACTTTAAAATCAGTGAAATCAAAGCCAAAGGCAGAAATTGCAATCCTTCTATTTCCTTTCCAAATTATCATCAGCCACATTGTTCAATTCAGCTCAACCTAGAGTCTCCAATTCAGAGATTCTGTGATGAAATGGAAGCATAACATGACTACAAAGTGCAGTAATTCAGCCCAGCCCAGCTGCCCCAAATCTGATCCCTAGCCCTCTCACATTACATATTTATGAGTGAGAAATTAGATTTCAATGACTAATCTTGTATATTAAAGTGAAAGCATTACAGGAATTAACAATGGAAAGGAAATTCTATTTTCTGTGTGAGTAGAAATTAGAAATTATTATAGTCTTTTAATTCCTAATTTTTTTCTTTTTCTTTTTTTGTTCTGGCTGTTCTAGCCAGGGGATCTTCTTTGTCTATCTCAGCAATATTTAAGATTTTGGTCTCAGCATCATTTGAAACTTTAAATTATTTTTGAGACTACCACAATACTTAAATATTTTCATATTAAATATTAAAACTGAAATACTGGAAATACTTATTAATTTATTTAAATGTTAGAAAGTATCTTTATAGAATTCAGAAAGGGAAGATATTAAAGGGTAGAATTTGATTGTACAAGAGGATTTGAACTTAGTGGTCTGTTGCACTGATGGTAACCACAGTTAATAAGAAAGGCTAAAACAATAGTTTGATTTTTCTCTCTACAAAGACATGATAAGGAAATGAGGTGGCTGCTATGCTGATTAGTTTGATTTAATAACTCTACATATGTAATTATATACATCTCATAAATACAGTTGTGTTCCATAAATATAATTTTCAATTGAAATACAGTGGAAAAAAATGGCACTCCCCTATTTTCTGCATGTTTGCAAACCTTTTCACTCTTGGCTCAATAGAAGATGGTTGGTTTTCACATCTGCTTCTATTTTGAAGCCCTGGTGATATGTTCTTCTGGTTGTAAACCCTGATGACATTTCAGCTCCTCATGGGTAATGTGTTTGGATGAGGGAGGTGGATTTGGAAGAATTTCCTTCTTTGGTCTCAGGCTAATGCTTGTGAAATGATAGCTTCCTCAAAGGTGAGTTGCAATTTGGAACCTGACACCTTATCAGTGAGTGCTCATGCTTCACAATGTTAGCATCTATTGGAGTACATCAAAACTCACATTTTGAAAGGTTCTTTTACCCACATAGTATGTTATTATCAGCACCAATTGATCACTTAGAACATGCTCCCTAATTTGTAAAAAGAAAATCCCCTTTGTTAATATGGTCCATTTCTTTGGTCTGTGCCATCCTAGAGCCTTCATCCAGTAGCTGATGGAAGCAGAAGCAGAGATCCATAGCTAAGCTTACCTCCTGGAATCCAGTTGTAGAGAAGGAGGAGTGATGAACAAAGGGGTCAAGACCATGTTGGGAAACCCACAGAATCAGCTGACCTTAGTAAGTGGGAACTCATGGACTGACTCCAGTCTGACAGCCGGGGAACCAAAAATGGTCCAAACCAGACCCTCTGAACATGGGTGTCAGCTAGGAGGACTGGGCAATCTATAGGGACTCTGGCAGTGAAACCAGGTTGTACCCCTAGTGCACAAAGGGACTTTGGGAGCTCATCCCCTATGGAGCGATACTCTCTTAGCCTAGTTACAGGGGGTAGGGCCTAGGCCCTGCTCCAAATGACTTGGCAGATTTTGATGATCCCTCATGGAAGGTCTCACCCCTCCTTGGGGAGTAAATGGAGGTGGGGGAGTTGGAATGGGGAAGTTGGTGGGGTGCATGGGAGGATGGAAAGGACGGGGAACCTGAATTGATATGTAAAATAAGATTGTTTCTAATTTAAATTTATAAAAAAAAATCTGTGAATCATGGTATTGTGGGAATGTTTTTTAAATTCTAATTTTTGCTTGCAAGATGGACTTTTATTATAGGAAACAATTATTGTCAGTCATATTTGAACTGATACTTCTTGTTCATGTTTTGGAACAGTCTTTCCCAATTATTTAAGATTGAATAACCACAGTGGTTCCTTTACAATGATATTCTTGAATAGAAAGAAGTAGGAGGAAAAGGAGGAGAGGAGAAAAGGGCAAAGGACTTTTTTCTCCTTGATTACTCTTTTGACACAGGATTTCATGGTCTAGTCCAAGCAGGCTTTGGGCCAATGGTCCTCCTGTCTCAGTGTTCCAGCTGCTGGGCCCATATGTGTACCCCTGGTCCCATTTTTTTTTAGATTAGTATTTAATTCAAACAACTGCACTGTGCTTGCCCTCAAGACAACCTTCATACTTCAGCACACTGCAAAATTAATTTATGCGGTCTTCATATTTTGCTGCATTGAATATTAAAAGGATGTGTACTCAGTAAATGAGATTTAATAAAATTAATTTTTTACAGTTTCATTAAGGACATTCTCAAGGAAACGCAGCCTATTTTTATGTTAGTATTTTGTTAGTTTGTGCCAGTGAAGAATTCAATGACTGCATGCAGTGGAAGGCTGCAGGGGAGAACTGTGGTGTCCTTCTCTCACTGGGAGACTTGCATCAGAGGCTCCTGTGTCAGGGAGGAGTGCAGTAACACGAGAAAAATCAAACATACTGACTTAATGTTAAGTGCAAAAGCAATGTCTTCACAGGGAAAGAAAAGTCTAAATAAATAAACAAAACTGCCTGTTCTTATGCGAGGCTTGAAGAAGTGGGGGATAACAGCGGAGGAGTGCTGTTGAGCATTGGGATGAATTCTAATGTTACTAAACTTAGAGGCTGGTTTGTTCAGATTCTTCTGTGTCTTTAGAGATGGGAGGGGAGATCTCTTCCTCTGGGATAGGATGAGCATCTTTAACGTGAGGGTAGCAGTAGAGGGAGAGCAGAGAGTTCTTCCCAGGTTTCTTTACTTGCTGTTGGAGAGAAGGGTAAGGTCAGAGAGAACTTCCTATCTTGCTGCTTTCTCAGTGCCAAAGCATATTAATTATCCCACTGCACTGACAAAACACCCAACAAACAGAAACTTAAATAAGGAAATGTTTGGGCCAGAGAGTGGCCCCGTGGTTAACAGTGCTTGTTTTTCTTGCGGAGTGCCTGAGTTTGGTTCCAAGCAGCCATATCCAGCAGTTCACACCTGCCTGCAAGTGGAGCTCCTGGGGATCCCACACCCTTTTCATGCACCTGAGGTCATCCACTCGCATGAGCACAGACACACAGACATGCACATAGAAGAATAAAATGATCTTCTAAAAAGGGAAGAAGGAATTTATTTAGGCACATGGTCTGAGGTCATACAGTCTATCATGGAAGTGAGAATGTGAGGTTGCGTTGTATCTGAAGTCAGGATGCAGAGAGAGATGGTGCTGGTTCTCCACTCACTTTCTCCTAGTTATGCAGTCTGTGACTCCAGCCAGGGGGTTGATGCTCCCCACAGAGTGAGTCCTCCATCCTCTGTTAATCTCCTTGGAGGTGCCCTAGTCACAGCCACAAGTGTGTTTTCTAGGTAACTCCATATCCAGGGAAGTTGATAAGATTAACCATCATGGACGATGTGTCTTGAGAATTGTGTTAAGGGTCAGCAGTTACCTACCCTTGCTTTTGCACTGCAGTGCAACTGTTAGCAAATAAAATAAATAAATAACATTTTACTATTACTATGAAAACAGTTTCTGCTCAGAACCTTCATTCAAGGGCATGGGGATCACTTGGGTGTGAGTCACACTTGGAGGACAAGGCCTGAGGAGATCCTAACTGGTTTCTCTTTGGGCTGAGAACATTTCCTTTTAGGCTACAAAAGTGATAGAATTTCTGTTAGAAGCTCCTTAGTGTTTCTCTCTTGCATCTCCCTCTTTCTCACATTTTCCCTGATGCTTACTAGTTTTTATTACTCTTAAGGCTTTGCCTATTTATTTTAGAACAGTTTTAGGCTCACTGTCTTTCTTTGGAAAGAGTCAGTGGGATAGCCATCACAGCCAATTCTTAACTCCAAATGCAGCTATCTCCATGAAACCAGGCTTCTGGAATCCAGGAAAGGGGTCCGTTAGAAGAAATAGATGAATCTGGGAGAAAGCAGCTGGAGAAACAGTCAAATTCTGTCCTCTCCATACTATACTGGTTGCCTGGACCTTTGTGCACTGTTATCCCACATAGTGGCATGAGAAGTCCTGCTGACTCCTGCAGTGATAACCCCAATCATATGTTGTTGGCCTTTCCATTTTCACCTTCCAGTGTATTTGTGCCTTACATTTCTGTGACAGACTTTCCTTGCAAAAGCAACATGAGAAAAGTAGAAAGGGCTTATGTTGGTTTACAGCTGCAAAGGGATGCAAGTTATCATGGTTGGGATGACTTGAGTGTAGGCAGGAAGGCATGGTAGCAGGAGCACGTCACATTGCATCACCCCCAGGAAGTAGGAAAGTGAACAGACAGGGAGTAGGATGAGGTTACAAAGCTTCAGCTCTACCCCAGTAGCTCACCAGGGAGATTCTACCTCTTACAAGTTCTGCAGCTTTCCCGAACAGTGCCACCAGCTGGAGACTAAGTGTTCAAACACATGAGCCCATGGAGCACATTCCATATTCAAATCACAGCAATTTGTCAACTCCTACTTGGTATTTCCCATTTGTATTACACTGTTATATCTGGCCTTAACAATTTAGAATCTAGACCTTCACTCAGTGCTTTGGCATGAAAATGGAACCCTTTAGCATTGTAATTAGGTTCTAAATTCTAAGCTTAAAACCTTTCAGTGTGGTAGAATCATTGCCTTGACTGCACAGGCACATATTTGGGTCTGGAGCACACCATGGCACCTGGTAATGGCCTGCACATCTTCTGAGGCCTGGATGGACAGTTCTGCCTAAGAAGGATCCATGAGGCTCATTCAATGGAGCACACCAGTGTGTACTCTTGGTTGGGATGGCTTTTCCCCAGCATGAAAGCCTGGTGCCCTGATGATCCTGCCACAGGTTCCTTCATTGCCTTGCTCTTTGTCTGAGGCCTGTAGGTTTTCTCAGCTTTTTGCATCAAAAAGCCAACCCTGTCTCTCTATTAGTCAGTGACCTGTGGACAAATCCCATATAAGCTGCAGTCATTTACCAAGGTCAAAACATTATACAGCCAGAGGCTTAAAGCTTTAGCCCAGGTTCCAGCCATTAAAATCTAACTGTACAGTTGTACTAAGCACAGTGTGCAATACTCTTTCTGTGCTAGCATTGGACCACCTGCTCATACTCAAAGAGCAAAAATCAGATCCATTTCTTTTGCTCATTCAGTCATAAAATATTCCATTCTCATGAAGTTTTTCCTTTTGTCTCTTTCGAAAGGTGAAGAGTGTACTGTGCTAGGTATTGTAGTATTTAAAGTGACATTGCTCAAATTGCAGACCCCATTTTGGGGCCATAGGAATTGAAGCTATTCCCAAAAGTCATGATGGTTAGTGACAGAGGAGAATCTGTATCCTTTTCATTAGATAAATAACAAGGAAAAGTCACCATTCAGACTCAATTTCCAAGGTAAACTCAATATTAAGATACATTTTCTCTTGGGGGAAGAAGATATAAGGAGGCAAAGAGAGGCCTAGAACATTGAAGAATGTCATGGATTCCCTTTTCAGTAGAAAAACCTGGAGCAGTTCAGAAGTGGTAGCTCAACCTGAGCCTGGCATGTATTAATTTATTATGGTTTCATGTCTTTAAAATGGAGAGGTAAGGGCACTTCGCATTGCATGGATTAGAGATAATACAACTATACACAGCAGCTCAATTATGAATACAGGCATGGTCGGAACACACACATCATCATGAGTGTAGCATGACAGTATGTGTTCCAGGTACTCAGATGCTAAGGGAGGTTTATTCTGATGTTGACTGAGGGGATGGAGCAGTTGTGGGTGATTCTGTTCAATTTCTGGATGTTCAATCTCACTTTTAAGATTTCATGAGGGGCTCACTCCTTTCTATCTCTCAGTTCATTTGGTAAGCACATTGTTTTGATCGTCTACTGCTTGAGAGCCCCCAGACAGGCAGAGGCACAAAAGATAAATAATAGTATTCCTTTGTCTGAAGATCTGAAGACCTAGGTGGAAAAATAAACACACACACACACACACACACACACACACACACACACACACAAACACACACACCTGTAGTCCAAATGATAAGTATTTAAAACATGAATGGGGAACATAAACATTCAGGCCAAGGCATTCTCTCTCTCTCTCTCTGTGAATGCAACTATCTATGGATGCTAGAAGAGTTACATTCCTTAGAGGTAGAATGACTGGCAGTTGTTTAGCACCTAGCATAAGTACTGGGGACTGAACTTAAGTCTTATGTAAGAGCAGTATACATTACACTGAATGTATACATCATACATTCCCAGTCTCCAAGATGACAGTGATAGCAATGGAGTGAGGGACCTTATGCAGGATGATAGAAGAAAGATCCTTTATTGCTTCCCCCTAGTGAGGCTTCAGTGAGAGACACCAAGCCTGCTATTATCCTGGTCGAGGATTCCACCTTAGAACTAAGAAATACATTTCTGTGCTTCATGGTACCCCACCGCCTTAGTCACTGTTCTATTGCTGTGGAGAGACACCTTGGCAAGACAACTCCTATAAAGGAAAGCATTTAATGGGGGTTTACTTACCATTTAAGAGGGTGAGTCCATGATCATCATGGCAGGAAGCAGACAGGCATGGTGCTGGGGCAGTAGCTGAGAGGTTTGCATTCTTGATCCCCAGGCAGGAGGGGAGGGAGAGAGAGAGAGAGAGAGGGAGAGGGAGAGGGAGAGGGAGAGGGGGAGGGGGAGGGGGAGGGGGAGGGGAGGGGGAGGGGAGGGGGAGGGAGGAGGGAGAGGGAGGGAGGGAGGGAGAGAGAGAGAGAGAGACAGAGAGAGAGAGAGAGAGAGAGAGAGAGAGAGAGAGAGAGAGAGAGAGAGAGAGAGAGACTAGTGTGGGCTTTTGAAATCTCAAAGCCCACTTCCAGGGACTTACCTCCTCCAGCAAGGTTACACCTACTCCAGCAAGGTCAGACCTCCCAGTTCTTCTAAGTTTGTCAAGCTAGGGCTAAGCATTCAAATACATGAGCCTTTCTCTCTCTCTCTCTCTCTCTCTCTCTCTCTCTCTCTCTCTCTCTCTGTGTGTGTGTGTGTGTGTGTGGTGGCATTCTCACATTCTTATTCAAACTACCACACCTACCTAAGGTGTTTTGTGATAACCTCCCCAATTGACTAACATGCATACATACACACGTACATATATGCACACCACATACATATGTTCATGTATGTATGCATACACAGAGCAATGAGTAAAAAAGCACTATATATGCAAGCAGGAAGGCCAAGGCATGTCAGTATACCATGGTGTCTGAGCAGATGGTGTAGGAAAAAGGAGGGTGAAGGCCTCCTCCTCTTCAAGCATCTGGAAGTCTCCATGACAAGAGTAAATGAAGGGAGACAAAAGTACAGATGGAGGGTTAGCCCATAGGCAAGAAGGCTGAGCAGTGGCTATGGTCAGAAGAAAGAAGGCCTTTGGGAGAAATGTCTTTCTTTAATTTTATATTTTTTCTTTTTTACATATCGATCCCAGTTTCCTCTCCCATCCTCCCCCAGGTCCCATTCCCCATCCACTCTCCAGGGAGGGTGAGGCCTTCCAGAAGGGATCATCAAAATCTGTCAAAGTATTTGGGGTAGAGCTTAGCCCCCCCTCCCCGCCCTTGTGTCTCTCTGGACTAAGGAAGTATCCCTCCATGGGGAATGTGCTCCTGAAGTCCTTTCCTGCACCAGAGATATATCCTGGTTCTACTGTCAGAAGTCCCATAGACTGCCTGTGTCTTCTGAGACCCACATTTAGGCGGTCTGGGTTGGTCCTATGCTGGATTCCCAGCTATCAGAATGGGGTCCATGTGCTCTCCCTGATGGGAGATGTTATTCTGTATATATGTTTCTCATACTGGTTAATAAAGCACTGTGGCCAATAGAAAACTAGATAGGCGGGGCTAGGAGACTAGGAGGAGGAAAGAGGAAGTAGAAGGCGGAGTCGAGATGTAGCCCGGGAAGAAGCAGGAAGCCTGCCGCGCGGCTCCCTGATAAGACGACCACGTGGAAATACTTAGATAAGTAGAAATGGGTTAATAATTAAGGCAGAGCTAGCCCATAAACAGTAATGGTAACTGGCCAACAGGATTGTATCAAATACAGAGTCTCTGAGTGTTATTTGGGGCACACGTGGTTGTGGGACCATGGCGGCAGAACCAGCGGCAGCCGGTCGGGGAAACCTGCCGTAACATCTCCCCTTATTCAGGTCAGCTGTCTCTGTGGGTTTCTGCACCCTGGTCTTGATCCCTTTGGTCATTACTCCTCCCTCTCTGTAACTGGATTCCAGGAGTTTGGCTCAGTGTGTAGCTGTGGGTATCTGCTTCTGTTTTCATCATGTTAGTCATCAATCTCATTATCATGGAAGGACATTTAAGGTAGCCTCTCCAATATTGCTTAGATTGTAGTTGGGGTCATCCTTGTAGGCCTCTGGACATTTTGAGAGAGTTTTTCCTGTAGAAGCCAAGTTGGACTGAAGCATTTGGTTCTGTTGCAAAGGGCTGTGGAGAGCATCTGACTTAGTGCTACTATATAGCTTTAGATACCATTTTTTTCATCTTTAGATAATAATTTTTACTTCTAGTATCTTTACGGCCACTGTTGCCTATAGTCCATCTAGAAAGTCAGCTGATGATCAGAAACTTGGTTCTTTTAACTATTGAAGGGGTCCATAGCACACTGCTTCGACAATATATCACTGACATTTGACTATGAACATGTTTAAAGTAAGTAAACTTAAGTCAGAAAATCAATGTTATTTTGTAGTCAATACAGTATCCATTTTGTATTTCAAGTCATGCACAGAAGCTCAATGAAAAGAATAAATTATTTCCTGGCCCAGTTAATGAGGAGAAATATATTTAATGGTCTCCGATGTATAGCTTTAGTCATATTTTTCAGAAACTGGAAGGAAAGCAAATTGCATGCTTTCAACTCAGCAAACTGTGGACAGTAGTAGTCTGTACCACACACAATTAAATCCATGGAATGAGAAGAGGATTCCAGTGCTGTGGGAAAGGCCTTCCCACCCTGCCTGCCAATGATCCCCAGCTGACGGCTTGCATCATTTAACAACAATGCCAGTTTATTGACCATCATAGGCTTAGGTCTCAGTGATGCACGAATGAATAAATTAGTATCTTGAAAGTACATAACAGGAAGGGGAAGCAGAGAAGAGCTGCTGCAGGATCCAGAGTGCTCTAGTGGTTTGGATGATGCGAATGTTGAACTGAGTGCTCCCCTGCCTAGGTGTGCTTCTAAAAATAGCACACTTTCTTTGTACAGAGCCCAAGCCCACTGATCCACAGGCACTGGGAAAAATAGGAGAGTATTTCTGCCACTGTGTTTTTTTTGTTTTTGTTTTTTTTTTTAATGTGATGGAAGTAGAAAGTCACGGAGAGTTGAATGGGGTGTGAGTCACCTCTTATGGTCTCAGAATAGAGTGAAGACAAGAGTCCAACTGGGACCTGACCTTGTGCTATTAGTCTTACTTGTCTCCTAAAAAGGCAAACTGTAGGCATGTGGGTGGGGCTATAAAGTGGGCAAAGCAGGTTCACTGTGGTCCTCTCAAAGATTTGTGCCTGGAGTGGCCCCATCACAAGGCTGTAGTCCCAGCACCTCCTAACAGGTACTATGTGTTTTATAAACATTATTAAAGCTATTTGACTCAATGTGGGGGACAGCCATTTTTGTTCAGTGTCTTGGGAGTTATCTAGTTAGTATAATGGGGTTGTGGCAACTACCAGGGATTTCACTGCAGTCCAGAGTGTTCTAGACAGTATGAATAACTCATTTTTTATTAAATAGGAAAAAGCTCATTATAATCATTATATAACTGCACATTTATGTTTAATTGATTATCCTGTCTCTATCTCTGTTTCCCATTGGAAACCTCCCACATCCCTCCCCTCCCCCAGATGGCTACCATGCCCTAAGTTGGAAACCCAGTTGATAGAGTTGACAGAGTTATTGGGTGTTGTAGGCAGGATCATTTCCATGCATTGATTTTTCTCTTGCTTGAGTAGCTATAACATGAACTAAACTGGCAACTGAACCACACGTCTGTACTGTGTTCGTTATTTCCACTTCACAGATGTATAGCCAGGCCTCATAAAGAGACAACCAAAGCAGCTTGGTCCACTCCTTCCCCTGCTGATGGTTAATGGAACAGCAGGGATGAACCATATAAACGCAGCTGAACTTTCTTTTAATTAACTAATTATCTAATGATTAATTAATTAATTTTACATCCCTATTATAGTTTCCCCTCCCTCCTCTCCTTCCAGCTCTCTCTGCCTCTCCTCTATTGCCTCTCCATTTCCATTCCTAAAAGGGCAAGCCTACCAAGGACATCAACAAAGCATGGCATATCAAGTTGCAGTGAGACTAAGCTCCTCCCCTTGCATTAAGGCTGGACAAGGCAACCCAGTATAAAGAATAGGGTTCTAAAAGCCAGCAAAAAGAGTAAAAAAACAAAAGAGCTGTCACATATATGCAGATTCCCATGCAATGCAAGCGCCATGGTTGTTGGTTCATAGGTCTGTGAGTACCTATGATCCCAGGTTAGTTGATTTTGTGTGTTTTCTTATAATGTCCTTGATCTTTCTGGCTCCTACAAGTCCTTCTTCTTCCTCTTCAGTAGGACTCCCAAGTTCTGCCTAATATTTAGCTGTGGGACTATGTGTCTGTTTCTATCAGTTGCTGGATGAAGCTTTTCTGATGACAGTTTTGCTAGGCACTGATACCATTAGGAATCACTAAATTGATATTTATTTTTTCTCCAGTCATGTTTGGTTCTATCCTAGTCATCTAGCTTCTGGGTCCTACTGCTCCAGCCAGTGTCAGGGTGGGCTGACTCTCATGGTATTGATGCCAGGCTGAACCAGTCATTGGTTAACCACTCCCACAATCTCTGCACCACCCTTACCCCAGCACATCCAGGAGGCAGGACAGACCATTGGTGAAAGGTTATGTGACTAGGTTGGTATCCGAACTTCTCTACTGGAAGTCTTTCCTGGTCATAGGAGATAACCAGTTTGCAGCTGAGCTTTCAAAGTGTTCTTTTAAGGATGTTTCAGTGGCTCAGTGGCAGAATAGATACCCTATGTTCTTAAAGCCATAAGATCTGTTCTCAGCACCCAAACCACCCCACCCCACCTCTGAAAACCAGACTCCTTACTTTCATGAGGCATCTAGCTCAGAAAGAGCTGCAGAGGCTACCATTAGCATCAATTGCTATACTAACCCTACTTGTTGGCAGCTATGCCATTCTTGCCATTTTGAGGCACAAGGTCTTTCTTCTCTTGAGGTGCAACTGTAACCAAGGTAAGGTCAGACATAGCTTCCAGCAAGAGGAATATTGTCTGAACAAAAAATGCTTCTGCTCTAGCCAATTCCAGTCTTCTTGTGTACTTTAGTAGGGTGTAGAAAGCCACAGGAACATTTTATCGGGTGGGCAGAAGACCGGCTTGACAGATGGTGAGGTGAACTGGCAGCTGACCAGAAATGAAGGCTGTATCTGGGGAGTTGTCCCAGGAAGGGCATTCAGCCTGGCTTTGATAAATGGAGTTGTTTAGCTCAAGCTTTTCTGCAAAGTTTGGATAAGGCTTTAGAAGGAATAACTCATCACAAACTAGACATTCTAGTAGAGGTCACGGACTTATGCTTTGCTGTCTTGACCTTGCTTAGTTTCAGGTAAGGCAGGCCTTGAAGTAAGATGAATTGGTTCTTCATAACAAGTCTTGCTTTCCTTGTGGTAGGATTCTATCTGGGTGCCTGAGTGAGGCTGGGTACAAGTGACTGTGCTAAAGATAAATTGAGAACAAAAAGGCAAATGGAGTTGGGAGATTAGGGAATGGGGATGGATTTGACAATTATGTATGTATGTAATTTTCTATGTATTTATGTATGGAATTCTCAAGTATAAAATATGTAATTAAAACATCTTGGTCTAGCACATTTTACAGTATGTAGAGGGGATCTCAAAATAAACAGTACATGGTTTGAATATGAAAACATGGTAGACTGGACTTTTCCAGCCAGATTTCCTCCATGTTAAAAATCTAGCCCCAATACTCATTTATTTTGTAACTTTGAGTGAGCTACTTAATTAATTTGTGCCTAAATTTTCTCTTCTGTTAAATGGAATCACCAGAGAACTGTTGTGTGGATTAAGTGAGATGCAGACAGACCTGGGATATAGTAAACCATTCAGAAAGGTAGGGTATTTTGTATTAAAATTTTATGCTTGATGGGGGATGTCCTTCTGTATGCTGTGAATATGTTTATTTTATTGGTTGATGAATAAAGCGGTTTTGGCCAATGGAAAGACAGGATATGGACAGGCAGGAAGTATAGGCAGGGCTACCAGAGTAGGAGAACTCTGGGAGTAAGAACATAGAAAGTATGTCTCAAGGGAGATGCCATGTAGCTACCAAAGGAGTAACATGCTGGAGCATTACTGGTAAAAGGCACAGACTTGTGGAAATATAGTTTAATAGAAATGGATTAATAATTAAGAGAGAGCTAGCCAATAAGAAGCTTGAGCCATTGGTCAAACAGTTTATAATTAGTAGAAGCCTCTATATGTTTGTTTGGGAATAAATAGCTGAGGGACCAGGCAGGGTAGAAATTTCTATCTACATATGGTAATAAATCCTCTGGAGAAAACTGGAAGTAGGAAGGGGCAGAGAGTGTGGAGGATGGATCTTAGTTCCACACAGTGCTATCAGGGCATGTCTTGTGGAGAAGGCATTGGCAGATGAGACTAAGAGTAAAGAGTGAGGATTCTGGGAGAATGTTTGACCAGGAGAAAAAGACGTTGCTCAGAAGGAGTCAGGCATGTTTCAAAAGCCAGTAAGTGAGCTGAGAAAGAGAGATAGAGATAGGTAGGTAGGTAGGTAGATAGAGAATAGAAAACATGGTGGTATGGAGAAAAGGAACTGAGGACTTTACATGCCCCTGGAGAGGTATGTAGCTAGGAAAATCTGGTAATCCAGAATGTTGTTTGCTTTCTTGACAAAAGAAAGACCAGAGGGGTTGTTAACAATAATCCTGGGGTTTTATATTCAGAATCCTGGGAATAGAATAGAAAACAGCCCTATGTACTTAATATTTGGCTTACTCTTTGGGGACAGATGAAAGAAGTTCACAACTTCTGTTGAGTATCTCTTGTTTTTTTTTTTTTTTACAAACAATAATTTAATATCAACAAGTGTGAAAAATGAAACTCCTCCAAAACAAAAAATCAGCCATGCTTTTGTCTCTTCAGCAAATTAATTGTTTTGATTTTTATCACATTTCTTACCAGAAGGTTTTAAATGAAATGATAAAAATATCTTTTTAAGGTGTATGTTAATGAAAAATATCACATGGCTGGGAAGGAGGCAGTTGGTACTGCATCTGTATATAGGGACTGTATCCCATGTCTGAAGAGGTTGAAGCTGGACATTTCCAGAGTCTCTGAGGATATCCTTTCAAAGGATATCCTGACAAATGATGAATCAGGCAGACAGTGGACATGGAAGATGGAGAAAGACTGAGAGAGTCATGTAGGAGTAAAACTTCAGGACTTGGCAAGAAATTCTCTGAAAAGACGTTAAGGACAAAGGAGTCTGAGTATGTGAGATTGGGAAACATTGGATTCCCTGAGAAGCCAGGATATCAAAATAATCTTGATTTATGAGGCAAGTTTACTGAATTATATTGTGGAAATGCTGACTTGAAGGGACTAGAGTAGACTTTTTTTTTTTTTTTTTGACACCGTAAGCCCCAAATTAAGCAATTTAAATAGGTTGTGTTGTCTTGATCATGGTGTTTCATCACAGTGTTGGAAAAGCAACTGAGACACCTGGATGTAGTGTCTGTGACATGATGAGCAATCCACTGAGAAGGGTTGGAGAACACAAATCAAATATTTTACAGAAGAAAGGGAAACTCTACTTTCATGAAATCGCATGACTCCAATGCCAGCCAGTGAATCTTTGAGAAAATGGGAAGTAAATACCAGCCCTACAGAGAATCCATATAAAATGATGTCTTGAAGACTTTCTATTGAAACCTTTATGTTAGTTGAAAGAACTGTCAAGGTTCTCATTGCTATGCTCTCAGCCGTTGCTCACAAACATTCTCAGTGGGTTGAAGAATGCCATATGTCACCAAGTAAGCAGTTGTCAACTGCTCCCAACATCAGCCGGGAATAAATGCATTGAACAAACTGTGGGCAAGAGTTCATATTTCCAATCTTCTATTTCAGAAGGAGGGCAGGAGAAGCTTGTGGAGTACATGATTCACAAGTCTTGCTTTGCTCAGAACGTCCTTGGTTTCACTTTTACGTTTTTCTATTTTCAATTAATTTTAAAGGTAACATGAGTTTCATGAAGACATTTTCATATATGTATATCATCATTATAGGATTTTATTATTCACCTCTCTCCCCACTCCCATCCTCATCCCCAGCTTTTCTTTCTTGTTGGTTCCTTCCTCCCTACAAATAGTTTCTTTTCTTCCTCCATGTCACACATATTCCATTATCCCTTTTCTCTCCTTCACTTGCCACTTAAGATCTTTTCTCCACAATGATGATTTTCTTTCCACTTTGGAGACCAAAATATATGGAGATATTTTGAGGTATAAATAAAAATGAAATAATGATGCAGCTAGAGATTATCATGGTAAGTGAAATAAGCCAGACTCAGAAAGATATATATCACACATGTTCTCTCACTTGGGGAGTGTGTGTGTGTGTGTGTGTGTGTGTGTGTGTGTGTGTGTGTTTGCTGGTTTTAGGAGCGAAGCTCTTACTTCCTGGGAACCCCTTTGGTGTCAGGCCACTAAGAGACACAATGTCAGTAGCCAAGTAGTGACTTCTTTCATATATGAAAATATTTGGATGCCTCTTTCTAGAAAAATGGATGTTTGGACACACTGTTTTTATCTTATTTTTTCATTTTATTGAAATCAATTGTTTTCTCACATAACATATCCTGATTACCATTTCTCCTCCCTCTACTTCTCCCAAGTCCTTCTCTCCTCCCATCTGAATCTACTCCCTTTTTGTCTCTCATTAGAAAGAAACAGGCTTTTAAGAAATAGTTTTTATTTTATTGTTTTATGTTATATTTTATTACTATCACATCAAAATTGGATAAGACAAACTAACAGAAGGAAAAGGGCTCAAGAGAAGGCACAAGAATCAGAGACACATTTACATAACCAGACATCTCATAAAAACACTAAACACTATACTCAGAGGACCTGGTTCTGACCTGTGCAGGCCCTGTGCATGCTGCTTTTGTCTCTGAGTTCATAGTAGTTTTGCTCGTGTTGATTTAGAGGACCTTTTGTTTTGAAGTCTTCCATCCACTCTGGCTCATCTTTCTACCTCCTCCTCTTGGGGTTCCCTGAGCTCCAAGGAGTGAGATTTGATGAACACATCTCATTTAGGTCTGAATCTCCTAATACATCTCTAATGTATAGATGTATTTCTTCCCATTTGCTGTAGGAGAAGTTTCTCTGATGATGGCTGGACAAGGCACTGTGCTATCAATACAGCAAAATGTCGGTAGTCATTTTGTTATTACATTTCTTCTTTCAGACCAGTACTATTTGGTTTTATGCTAGGTTCCTGAACTGTCTAATCTGATTCTTGGTCATTTAAACAATGTTGGGTATGCATTCCATCTCATGGAGTAGGCCTGAAGCCAAATGAGATATCAGTTGGTTACTTCCACATGTTTTGTGTCACCATATCATTAACATATCTTACAAACAGGACATCATTGTAGATCAAAGGGTTTGTGACTGGCTTGGTGTTTACATTTTTCTTTAGTTTGCATGCAAAGTACATTACTATACCTAAGATGCTAGAATGTAGGGATGAAGGCTTTATGTATACACCTGCTCAACTTTCCCATGTCTAGTGAGCGATGTGGGTATTGTCTTCATCAGTGTGGCCTTAATGTCAGTTTGTGGAAAACAATTCACTGTCCTAGCAACAGCTTAGGTTGTTAGGGAATTTCATGGGACCCCTTTGGCCAACAACTCAATTACATGTAACCCAATCCAGATACTGGAAGCTTCATTTGGTGGCAATAGATGGTTAGTTGGGACATGGTTTCCCCCATTATCTGACAATTTCATTTAAAGTACCTTTATATATAAGGATGTTTCTACTGTATTAGGATTCCATACTACCCCTCAAATATCCCTAATTTCCACTCTCTCCCATTTCCTTCCTCAACTCCATCCTCCTCTCTCCCACTTGTTTCTCCTGTTCCAGTCCCCACCCATAATTATCTCTACAATTTCCATTTACTAATGAACTCTGTACTTTCTAGTCCCTTACTCTGTATCTACCATCTATGGTCCTGTGAATTGTAGCTTGGTTGTCATTGACTTCATAGCTAATATCCACATATAAGTGAATAATGCCATATTTGTCTTTCTAGGTCTGGATACCTCACTCAGGATGACTTTTTTTTCCCTAGTTCCATCCATTTGCCCGTGAATTTCATGATGCTATTTTTTAAAAAATAGTGGAGTTAATGGTTCCATTATGTAAGTGTACCTCCTTTACTTCTGTTGAGGAACATCAAGATTGTTTTCAATTTCTGGCTATTATGAACAGAGCCACAATGAATATGGTTGAGCAAGTGTCTTTGTGGGAGGATGAATTGTTTTTTTGGTATAGTTGGATTTTAAGGTGTATCGATTCCCATCTTTCTGAGGGACTACCACACTGATTTCTGTAGTGGCTGTAAAGTTTGGATTCCTATCAGTAGTGGATAACTGTTCCCCTTATTCTACAACCTTGCCAACATGAGTTGTTACTTGTTTTGTTGATCTTAGCTGTTCTGACAAGTGTAAGATGAAATTTCAAAGTAGATTTGATTTGCCTTTCCCAAATGGCTGAGAATATTGAACCTTTCTTTAAGTGTTTTTCAACCATATGGGTTTCTTCTCCTCTGTTTTTCAATAGATCTTTATACTCATTTTTAAATGGGATTATCTTTTCTTAACCTCAAGTTTTTTTTGACTTCTTTATATATTTTGAATAGTAGCCCTTTATCAGGTGTGTAATTGGTTAAAACCTTTTCCATTCTGTAGGCTACTGTGTTGTCTTAATTAGGATGCCATTTGCCATGTAGAAATTTCAGTTTCATGAGGTCCCATTTATTGTTGATCTTAGTACCTGTGCTAATAATGTTTGGTTCAGAAAGTCTTTTCCTGTGTCAACAAATTCAAGGATTTTCCCCACTTTCTCTTCCATTAAGTTCAGTGTATCTGGTTTTTATGTTGACATCTTTGATCCACTTGCAGTTAAGTTTTGTGCAAGGTGGTTAAGTATGAATCTATTTTCATTCTATATGACAACACCCAGTTTTAGCAGCACCATTTATTGAAGATGCTATCTTTTCTCCAATGTGTGTTTCTGATTTTTTTATCAAAGAAATCAGGTGATAGACACAGTTCTTAACAGAACTGGACTGAATTCCATACTCTTTGCATGTATTCACAATATAACAAGATATAGAGATCCATATTTTCTGGTGTCTATCTTAAAACTAGGCTTTTAAATCCTAAGTTTGGAGTACTCTAAGACAAGAAAGTATAACCACACAAAAGGTATAATTTATAGCTCTATGCATTATTGAATGATGTAGCACATGATATATATATATATATATATATATATATATATATATATATATATATAAAGATTCTGTCTCAAGAAGGAAAACAATAGAACAAAACCAAACCAAACAAGAATCCAGGAAAAGATTGGTAAGGGTCATGGGTAGCCAATTTAACTTTTAAACTGTTTGTGTACATTTTTCCTAGTTGGCATTATTTTTGCTTTATTTACTATGTCCACATATTGACAAATGAAAAAGTCTTCCTAATATTCCATTTTTGCTTCCTAGAACCCTTTTCAATTTAAAAGCACAATGTATTTAGAAATCAATAGACATCTTGCTATCTTTTTTGATTTTATTTATTGTAATTAATTTTTTACATTCTATCATCTTGCTGTCTTTTGATCACTTCTGAATAATAACTTTTCAATGCAATCTGTCCCTGACTTTGGGGAAAAAAATTCAAAAGATCAAATACTTTGTGGAGCATTGTGGGAGTAGTAGTGAGGCATAAGACGACTCAAGGATAAGTCTTTAATTACTGAGGAGAAGTGCTTTTGGTTCTGTCTCTATACCTCAGTGTGTCTGCATGTGGAAGTCTGTTAGATTAGTCTATCAATTTCCCAAGCTACTTTTCAGAAGCATGTGCTGAGCCATGTCATCGTCACTGAACAACTGGGATTCAAAACTCTGACACCAGAAGCAGTAATGGATTTTCAAAGTCACCATCTTCCCTTGCCCTGGTGTCATTTCTTGCATTACTTTTAACTCCTCACTTAAATGTATCTATGTACATTTTCCATGACTGCCTTGGCCAGAGGCCTTTCCTTTGCCACTAAAATACCAACTACTTTATATCAAATAAGGCTGTTTACATTCAGTGTTCATCATTTCCTTTTTAATTCTTTCCCTTTTTAGTTTTGCCTGTCTACATCCACTTTTCCTTTCTACCTAGGGAGTAAAACCAGTGCATATATTTAATGAAGCTCCAGAACTAAGTAACACTTATTAGGTTAGAGGTGGGATGTTCTATCTTGTGAGATTAATAAAGTGTCACTATCAAAGCCCAGATTTAGTTACTATCCATTGGTGGTGGGAGTAACAGCTTCAGCTGGTGCCAACCACTATAGAGATATACAGTGATTTAGGTCTGCTTTATGCGGTTGTTACTCAACACATCTTTGGCAGGTGGTATCTTTAAGTTCCCTCCCTCCATTCTTCCCTTCTTCTCTTCTTCCCTCCCTCCCTCTTACCCTCTCTCCCCCTGACCACCTGACCACCCTCCCCTCCCATGACCTTACCCCCATTCCACATGTAGGGCTATGCCATCCAAGTGGGGTCATGCAAATCTGTCAAGTCATTTGAAGTAGGGACTAGGCCTTCTTTCCTGTCTCTAGGTTAAGGGAGTATCTCTCCATGGGGGATGTGTCCGCCAGGTCCTTTTGTGCACCAGGAATACATCCTGGTTCCACTGTCTGAGGTCCCTTAGACTGCTCAGTCCGTCTAGCTGAGACCCATATTCAGGGGGTCTGAGTCAGTCCCATGCTGGATTCCCAGCTATCAGTCTGGTGGGGGCATTAGCTCCTCCTTGTTCAGGTTGTAAGGATGGAAAAATTTAGCCTAACTCTCCACTGACCCCAGGAAGCTAGAAGTTTAAATCCTAGACCCTGTCCCCTGGCAGTGAGTAGGCAAAAGGTCACATTCTTTGCTGCTTACAACTGGGCTGTTTACGACAGCACCTGTGAATGAGTGAACACAGAAAATGAGCTTTGTCACCCCACTCAGGAGTTCCTCGAAAATGCAGACCTCAGGGGCTAAGTGCGGGCTTGGATAGTTTAAATTGATTGGTCTGCACTGGATGCTATGAGACGATTGGTTTATGATGTGCGGGCTTTATTGTAACCCTATAAAAGCTGTATCAATTCTGTACTCAGGGTCCCCAATCCTCTACCCCTGTGTGGCATATGGCTGCAGGCCCCAGTGCACTTGGAATATAAAAGACCTCATGCTTTTGCATCCAGACCTCTTCTCGTGAGTGATTTGGGGGGTCCGCCTTTCCTGAGTGGAAGCGTGAGGGTCCATGCTCTCTGGGTCTTTTATTTGGTGCGTTGGCCGGGAAACTGCGACCACCCCTCTCACCCGAGAACTGACTTGGAGGTAAGGGGATCCCCTCTGATGTGTCTGTATGTGTCTGATGTGTGTGTATGCATGTATGTTGGCCGGCTCCTTTGTTCTGATCTGGTATCTGTATTCTGGAACGTGCGTTTTTGGTTTTTGTTTTGGTTTGCAGCTGTCCTCTTGGATCGTAAGGACCAGGGGACTATGGCCAGCAGACTTGCTACAAGGGCCACAAGCGGTTGCCCTAGAGGAACTTCTGGGGGGGTAGGAAGCCTGGGGACGCCCAGTTGTTAGCTTCTGTCTGTTGGTTGGAGGACTGAGTTCTGTGTCTGAATCTGTTTGCTGCCTTGGGGGGGATGGGGTGGAGGAGGACACCCCGGTAGGTGAGGAGGCTTTGGCTTCTGTCTGTTGGTTGGGGTAGGACCAAGCTCTGTTGTATTCCGTGGCCATTTGATTCTTTTGCCTGATAGTGGAAGACACAGACAAGTTGCCTATGTCTGGGTCTTCTAGTTTCTGTTTTGTGCGTTTTCATTGTGTGTGTCTTCAGTGTCTTTGTAATTTTATCATAGGACAGACTGACTGACAACCTGACCTTAGTTTAACTCTTGACCACTGGACTGAAGTTAAGTCTTGGGCCCATAATTTATCAGTAGAGGTTAGGGAGATTCTGGCAGACTTTTTGTGCCTGAGTGGCAGACATTCGGTGTTGGATGGCGTTTCATTCTGAGATTATCCAAGCTGTTAAGACAACTGTTTTTTTTTTTTAGGACCTGGCTCTCATCCTGAGCACTTGTGCGGGGGCGGGTCCCTCTTTGGATGAGACTGTGAGCATGTGCATTCCCCGCCCCCTGTAGCGTGTTGCTGGCCACAGCTGCCACAGGGGTGGCCATGGGCTGGGATTGCAGGGTGGAGCCACGCTGGAATGGACGAACGGGGTTATGACCCTATCACTGTGCACTTTGGCCCCCTAGTGTCGGGTAGCCAGATTGCAAACCTCCAGTGCTGGCCCTTCTCAGATCTCTGTAATTGAAAAACCAGACCTTTGTAATTGGAAAACTAACCACTCCCCTTTCTCAGAGGATCCCCAACACGTTACAGGGTTGGTGGAGTCTCTTATGTTTTCTCAACAGTCAACAGCTGCTGCAGGTGCTTAAACAAGGAGTGGGAGAGAATACTTGGGATTCCCCTTGACTCGCCCCAGTACTTCAGCACTGCTGAAGGTAAGGAGAGCTTAAAAATCTATCACCAGGCTCTGGTGGCGGGTCTCCAAGGTGCCACAAGACAGCCCACCAATTTGGCTAAGGTAAAGAGAGCACTCCCTTTGACACTACCTCAGAAGCCCAGAGAGCTTTGGTGACTCTGGCCTTTATAAGGCAATCAGCTCTGGATATTAGAAAGAAACTCCAGAGACTGGAAGGGTTACAGGAAGCTGAGTTGCATGACTTAGTAAAAGAAGACAGGTGTGACAGAAGACAGGAAGAAAAAAAAAATGACTAAAATCTTGGCCACAGGGGTTGAAAGAAAAAATAGAGAGGGGAGAGAAAAATTAAAAAGTTTAGAGCAGGCCCTAGACAGTCTAAAAACCTGGGCAACAGGACCCCACTTGACAAGGACCAATGTGCATATTGTAAAGAAAGAGGGCACTGGGAAAAGGACTGCACCAAGAAGGGAAACAAGGGATCGAAGGTGCTAGTGGAGTGATGAGAATTAGGGAAGATGGGGTTTGAACCCCCTCCCCGAGCCCAGGGTAACTTTGAAAGTAGAGGGGAGACCGGTTAAATTTTTAGTGGATACCAGAGGGGAACATTCCGTGCTGATAAGTGGCAGTATTCATGGACTACCCGAAGAACAATGAACCTTGGCGTGGGCCGGGTATCCCACTTGTTTGAGGTTACATTCCACCAGCCAACCGCTTTTTTGCCTTTGAATGGAGGGACCCTGACACGTGCAGAACTGGGCAGCTCACCTGGACCTGGTTGCCCCAAGGGTTTACAACACCCCAGGTGACGGACCTGGGATACAGTCTACGTGACGGGCAACAATGGCTGATGGAGGCTCAGTGAACTGTAGTCCAGATAACGGCCCCAACCATGGCCAGCTTGATCCTGTAGCCAGTGGATGGCCTGGCTGTCGAAAAGCTACGGCAGCAGTGACTATACTGGTCAAAGACGCTGACAAGTTAATGCATTGGAGAGCATTGTCCAGCAGCCCCCAGACCAATGGATGACCAACACCTGCATGACTCACTACCAAAGCCTGTTTCTCACCGAGAGGATTACATTTGCTCTGCCAGCCACCCTCAACCCTGCCACTCTTCTGCCTGAGGAGACTGATGAACCAGTGATTCGTGACTGACATAAACTGCTGGTTGAAGAGACTGGGGATCACAAAGATCTTATGGACATCCTGCTGGCCGAGGAGGTGCTGACCTGGCTCACTAATGGGAGCAGTTACCTTATAAAAGGTAAAGAAAGGGCTGGGGCGGCGATGGTGGGTGAAACCTGCCTGCACAGTCTGGGCCAGCAAACTTCTGGAAGAAACCTCAGCACAAAAAGCTGAGCTCATGTAAGATCAGACAATGGTCCAGTTTTTGTTGCTCAGGTAAGTCAGGGACTGGCCAAGATGTTGGGGGTTAATTGAAAATTACATTGTGCATACAGACCCCAAAGCTCAGGGCAGGTAAAAAGGATAAATAAATAAAGAATAAATAAAACCTCACTAAATTGACCACAGAGACTGGCATTAATGATTGGATACCTCTCCTACCCTTTGTGCTTTTCAGGGTTAGAAACATCCCTGGATCATTTGGGCTGACCTCCTATAAATGGCTCTAGGGGGGGGGCTCCCTCCACTGGTGGAAATTTGTCTCTGTACATAGTGCTGATGTGCTGTTCTCCCAGCCTCTGTTTGCTAGGCTCAAGGTGCTCGAGTGGGTGAGACAATGAATATGAAAACAGCTCTGGGAAGTCTACACGATGAAAGGAGACTTGGAAGTTCCACATTGCTTCCAAGTTGGAGAGATGTCACCGCACAGGAAACCTTGGGACTCAGTGAAAAGGCCCACTTTGCGGCCATTCCAGAATATGTCCTCCTTCTCCCCTGGACCCACCTCCATACCACTTGAGGACATAGGACCCAGGGAAAGCCTCTTATAACTGCTCATTTTCATTCCTCTCTTCTTGCTTGTTACTTTTGTTTGGGAGTGAGTGAGTGTGGTCCAGATTATGGTACTTAGACAACAGTACAAGGGCCTTCCGGGCAAAGAGGAGGCTGCCTTTAGTCCTCCCAGTTCTAAGATTAGAACTATTAACAAGAGAAGAAGTGGGGAATGTAAGGATGGAAAAATTTATCCTAACTCTCCATTGACCCCAGGAAGCTGGAAGTTTAAATCCCAGACCATGTCCCCTGGCAGTGAGTAGGCAAAAGTTCACATTCTCTGCTGTTTACAACAGGGCTGTTTACGACAGGGCTGTTTACAATAGCACCTGGGAGTGAGTGAACACAGAAAATAAGCTTTGTCACCCCACCCAGGAGCCTTCGCAAATGCAGACCTCCAGGGCTAAGTGTTGAGGCTCGGCAGTCTGTGGGCCCCGCCTCTCATGGGTGGGATGCATAATCACTACATCAGGCCTTACCTGGCTGGGCGGAGACTGGGTTACGCCTGCGCAAGCTCCCCTTTTAAAGCAAGCGCGCCAAGCGCACCTCTCTCTTGTTTCTCTCTCTTGCTTCTCTCTTGCTCCTCTCTCTTGTTTCTCTCTCTTGCTTCTCTCTTGCTGCTCTCTCTTGCTCTCTCTGGGGCCCCCCCCTTTCTCTCTCTCTCTCTCTCCCCACTTTCGGTTGGCCACCAGCTACCCCCGTCTTTCCTCTCCCCTCTCTCAATAATCTCCATGTGGGCGCTCAATCTCGTGTTTGTGTTTCTTAGGCCATAGCAGCTGCATCACAGCAGCTGTATCAAAAGAACAACATTGGTGCCAGAAACTCGGTCGGGCTCTCCCCGAGGACGCGGCAGCTACCTGCTGGTAGGCAGCTAGCCAGAGACACTTGGGGACCCTGATTTTGAACCAGAGGCCCACTTTCATCCACCCATTCGCTGGAAATACCATCCCACACCGGCTTCAATTATGTAAGATACCCTTTTTTAAAAACACTATTCTTCAACCCTTTTCCTTAGGGCGGGTACATTCCTCAAGGGTGGAAGATGTGCCGCCCAGGGTGGTACATCTGTCTCTCGGACTGCTGAGTCCTCCGGCCTCTGTTGGCCCTGGCAACGTTTTCGAGCTGACGAGCTTCGAATAACGCTCTGCCATTCTCTGATTATTGCGTGGCCACACTCTTGGGCTGACGAGTTCCAAGACTGTTAAGGCCATTTCTCACTCCACCCATGGGGAATAAACCGACCAAGGAAATACCTCCCACCACTCCACTGGGATGCCTAATAGAAAATTTGAAACCCTTTCACTTAATGCCACTTGTTAAGGCACCCAGACTTATTTACCTATGTACTGAAAAGTGGCCTAGATATCCCCTAGAAAAATAATTCAAATTGGCTGCATAACGGCTTTCTAGATCCCAATATCTTACGGGATCTTTCAAATTACTGCCAGCGAACAGGTAAATGGAAGGAGGTTTTTCTATCTCTCTGCTAAACAATCTCTTTCCCTAAACTTGTTTTTGTTCTCTTCCCGCAGCTCTAAAACTCTCCTGCCCTCCACAGCTGCAGCCCATCTCAGCAGTGAGCGGGGCTGAGTTAGCATCTGCTCAAGATACTCTGAGAGTTTTTCATTTTTTCCCCACGAATGAGGCTTTTGGATTTTGTGCTGGGCCTAGCACCACTCATGCTGACTGGTGCATTCGTTTCTCAGACCCACGAGGGGTCTCTCGGGTTTTATACCCTAGCACTGCCCTTAGACTGGTACATACTTTTCTCAGACCTACGGCGGTCTCTTTGGAAGTTGTACCCCTTGGACTCCGGTGTCCTTTTAGTTTCACAAAGCCGTCTGCCTCACTCGTGGAGAGAAAAAGCCAACAAAATTATATCTAAAAACTTTGTAATTTCTGCCAGCTGTTGGGAAGGGATTTTATGGAAGTCGCCATCTTGACCATGTGGCCTGCTAAGCCCTCCCCCCTCTGTGGTTCTTTAATCTGCTACACCTGTAATTCATTTACCTTTTGCCATTTATTCTTTGTCTCTAATTTCTTTTTTCACTGGCTATGTTGTATCTATACACGTAATTTAATTTTAGCTTTATACAAAAATAAGCTAAACTCTACAACTTAAATTCAACTGTACTAAATCAAATATTTCTAAATTATTATGTCTTTAAATGATGGTAAACATTTAAGGTTATAAATGTCTATTTCAAACTAACAAAATATTTATGCCACCCAGTCCTTCCTCTAAGCTGTTTATAAAGGTTAAGCCTCCATTATCAAAGGGAGATATTCTCTACCTCTTTGTCCTTTACAAGTGTATGTCTAGCCTAAGTTAAAACCAGTTAGAGTCAGGCTGGATGGCTCTGAGTGTAACATCTCTCCACAGCCTCTCACCTTGGATCCAGTTTTCCAGACAGGGATAAAGCCTTACCTAGCCACCTATATGCTTAAGGCAGGTAACTTAAGACAAATTTTGTATACTAAGGCATACTAAACAGACAGCCCTCAAATGCTCAGAGATCTAGAGAATATGGCATTTAAAATGTTTCATTAAAAAGCTTTTATAACAGAGAGATAGGCCAGCTACTGGCACCACCCATTTCCTCCAAGAAGATTGATGGGCACCGAAGAGGCTCTACCCACGAAAGTGGCAACGCTAGCTACTGAGCAATCCTGCCTTTCATCTCATTTGCTGCAAAGGGCTCTAAGGACCGTGGACAAAAGGGCAGTGGAATCGACTTTCTCCACGTTGCTTGGGCCAACGGTAGGTAAGTCTTCCAAAAGCTCCTAATCCACAGGTCGTGTGCCATCAGCAGAAGGCAGATGTCCTTAAAGCCTCTAACCTCAACAACTGTGGAGGACCTGGGGGTGGCTGTCCATGCTGCCAGCTAGTGAGTCTCTGTTACTCTCTAATCATTCAGGTAGAATTTTATCCTTCTCAAGAACTCTGATGCTTTTGACGACTGGTAGTTTTGTCTGCTTAAAGCAGCAGCCACTGTTCCAATTGTTACAAAACATATTTCAGAAATGGATATTTTAAGGTTGCTACTGTTTATAGTCTTAACATTAATCAATAAAGTTTTAATGAGCTACTAATCCAATTCTGACAGAGTACTAAACACCATACTATGCCAGTATACAATCATAACTGTAACTATTAGCTCAAAATTAAGGTGCTTTTCATTGTGTAAAAATCTGTCAGTTATATTTGTTAATTCTTTCAGCAAAACCATTCTAACATGAGTATGCTGCTAATGTGTCTTAATATTTATGTTTTCACAAACTCAAAGGATTCTTGTAAGTTCCAGGGAGCCAAATTGGACCCATCCAAACAGGTCAGATTCATCCAAATAAATATTACTCTACTTCTTCCTCGCCTCGGGACTTCCTTCCCTTGTCCTGGGACCCCCTTGGGAACTCCTCCCCCACCTTACATTTCTCCTATTTAAGTACTAAGACCTAAAAAGAAAAACCTAACCTTGTCCTCTGCTCTGCTAACATCTCGCCAGGTCTCAGAGAGACACCAGTGTTCCATATAGTCAGGACTGCGATGAAACAACCAGCTACCAGGACGTGGCAGCACCCCAGCTTTCTCGGATCCCCCAAAAGACGATCAACGCACCAAGTCAGCAGGAAGCAGTCTTTTGAGAACTCAACGAACACCCTTATTCCCTGATCTGCCACGCCCAACCCCCCCACCTTTTTAATAGCAACAAGAGGTGGGAATCTTAGAAACCTGCAGTCTCACCCTGTTGGGCCATGCCCAATCCCCTCATTTTTAATAGTAATAAGAGGTGGGAATGTTGAGGCTCGGCAGTCTGTGGGCCCCGCCTCTGATGGGCGGGATGCGTAATCACTACATCAGGCCTTACTTGGCTGGGTGGAGACTGGGTTACGCCTGCGTAAGCGCGCCAAGCACCTCTCTCTTGTTTGTCTCTCTCTTGCTTCTCTCTTGCTCCTCTCTCTTGTTTCTCTCTCTTGCTTCTCTCTTGCTGCTCTCTCTTGCTCTCTCTGGGCCCCCCTTTCTCTCTCTCTCCCTGCTTTCGGTTGGCCACCAGCTACCCCCCTCTTTCCTCTCCCCTCTCTCAATAAACTCCATGTGGGTGCTCAATCTCGTGTTTGTGTTTCTTAGGCCATAGCAGCTGCATCACAGCAGCTGTATCAAAAGAACAACACTAAGTGTGGGCTTGGATAATTTAAATTGATTGGTCTCTACTGGATGCTATGAGACGATTGGTTTACGATGTGTGGGCTTTGTTGTAACCCTATAAAAGCTGTCTCAATTCTGTACTCAGGGTCCCCAGTCCTCTACCCTTGGGCAACATATGGCTGCAGACCCCAGTGCACTTGGAATATAAAAGACCTCATGCTTTTGCATCAAGACCACTTTTTGTGAGTGATTTGGGGAGCATCTTTCCTGAGTGGGAGCATGAGGGTCCACGCTCTCCAGGTCAAGGTCAGCTGTCTCTGTGTTTCTGCAACCTGGTATTGTCCTCTCTCTCTGCATCTGAATTCTAGTTCGACTCAGTGTTTAGTTATGGGTACTTTCTTCTGTTTCCAACAGGTACTAGATGAAGGCTCCATGATGGTGAATAAGTTAGTTGTTGATCTCACTATCAGGGAATGGCATTTTTGGTAGCATTTCCACAGTTGCTCGAATTATTAGTTGGAGTCAGTCTTGTAGGTCTCTAGACCTTTCTTTAGGTTCAGTTTTCTCTTCAAACCAATAATGGCCCCCTCTTTTATACTCTCTCTCTCTCTCTCTCTCTCTCTCTCTCTCTCTCTCTCTCTCTCTCTTTTGTCTTCTATTCCTACCCTGACTCAATCTTTCTAGTTGCACATGCTTTCCTCTCCTCCTCTTCTTTCTCCTAGTTCTCTCTCCATTCATTGCCCCCCCCCACTTCCCATGTGCTCTGGTGGACTTGTCCCTTCCCCCTTCTGTGAGGGACCTTATATGAATCTCTTAGAATATACCTTGTATCCTAGTTCCTCTGGTGGTGTGAATTATAGGCTGGTGGTCCTTTGCTCTAGGTCTAAAATCCATATATGAGGGAGTACATTCCCTGTTCTTCTTTTTGTGACTGGGTTACCTCATTCAGGATGGTTTCTTCAGCCATGGCCCCTTTTTATGTCCCTTGTTTTTGTAGCCACTCCAGGTTATGCACTCAAACATAGAGATTTGGTGTTAGGAGCCACAGATGAGAGGTTTTGTGACTTCTGTTTTTCTGAGTCTAGGTGACCTCATTCAAAATAATATTTTTTCTTGTTCCATCTACTTACCTGTAAACTTTATGATTTTATTTTCTCTTACAGCCGAATAGCATTGCATAGAATATTCATACCACATTTTCATTATCCATTCATCTGTTCAAGGACATTTAGGTTGTTTCCATTTCCGAGCTCTGGTAATGAGAGTAGCAGCAAACATGGCTGAGCAAGTGTCAAGGAGTGGAATTGCTAAATATTATGGTAGATTTGTTTTTAGGTTTTTGAGAGTTTTATATACTGATTTCCAGAATCCTGGACCAATTTTCCATCTCACTGTCAGTGCATGTGGGTACCCTTTCCCTATACAAAACCAACATGTTTTTGTTGGTTATTTTGTTGATATTAGCCATATTGACTGAGGTAAAATGATTTCAAAGTTGTTTTTATTTGTTTTCTCTAATTGTTAAGGGTGATAAACACTTTTTTTTGAGATATTTCTTAGCCATTTCTATTTCTTCCTTTGACAATTTTTTGTTCAGATACATAGCCCCGTTTTTGAATGAGTCACTTGTAGTTATTTTTACTCTTGTTTTTTTTCTTTATATATTCTGAAAATTAATCCTCTGTTGGATGTATAGTTGGCACAGCGCCTCCTAATCTGTGGGCTTCCACTTCACTTTGGCTAGAGCATTTGTTTCTTAGCTGTACAGAACTTTTTTAGTTTTATGTGGTCCCACTTGCCAATTATTGGTGCTAATTCCTGAGTGAATAAAATCCTCATCAGGAGGTCCTTTCCTATACTTATAAGATGTAGTCTATTCCTATATTATCTTCAGTAGTTTCAGTGTTTTGGGTTTTACTTTTAGGACTTTCTACCATTTGGAGTTAGTTTATGTGCAAGGTGATAGGTACAGGTCTGATTTCATTCTTATCTATGTGGACATCTGGTTTTCCCAACATTATTCACTGAAGATCCTGTCTTTTGTCCCATGTATGTTTTTGGTATCATTGTCAAATACTATATGAAGAGATCAAACACTGTGTGGCATTATGGGGGCGGGGAGTAGTGAGTTATTTAATATTCATAAGTTTGTGTAATCAATAGAGATTTGTTCACTGGTGATTTTTAGTTTTATTTATTTCCTAACATCTTAACTTGCAGGCATCAAAAAGTTGTCTGTCACTTGAACAAAGGAGACCCCAAATCCTACCCCTTCAGGGACACACTTTCTCCCACAAGGCCACACCTACTACAACAAGACCACACCTCCTAGTAGTGCCACTCTTTGGGGGCCATTTTCTTTCAAAGCACCATATTCCACTCCCTGGCCCTCAATGACTTGTAGCTATATTATAATGCAAAATGCATTTAGTCCAACTTCAAAAGTCCCCATAGTCTATAACAGTCTCAAATTTATTTTAAAGTCTAAAGTTCAAAGCCTTTTCTGAGACTCATGCAATCTCTTCACTGTAATCTTCTTGAAAATCAAAATCAAAAAGCAGCTCATATACGGCAACATATAATGGCACAGAGTATACATCACCATTCCAAAACATAGGGAAAGGAGCATAGTGAGGAAATACTGGATCAAAGCATGACTGAAAACCAGATAGGCAAACTCCAAACTCTACATCTCCATGTCTAGTATCAAAACACTCTTCAGCTCTCCAACTACTTTCAGCATTGATGACTGCAAAACTCTTCTTTCTCCTGGGCTGATTCCACTCTGTTAGCACCTCTTCCTGGCAGGTATCCCATGACACTGGCATCTCTAAAACCTTGGGGTCCCTAAAGCTATTATCTATGCTTCTCCACAGCTTTTCTCAATCACAGCTTTTCTCAATAGCCTCTCTGGGACACAGCTGACACATGCCTGGTCTCAGAGGCTTTCCTTAGTTAGGAATGAATATCCCACAAACCCTTTCTTCTGTCCTTGACTCTAAAGCAAGAACCATGTCACCAAAGTTGCAAAGTTCTTCGTATTAGGGTTGGAACATGATGCCTTTGTCCAATTACATCTTCACCAGCTTTCTGATTTCAATGGATTTCAGCATTGCCTAAGTCCTTGAACTGGATATGTAGATCAGGCTGACCTCAAACTCAGATAATTGCCAGTCTCTGCCTTCCTAGTTATGGGATTAAAGGCAGGTACCATGTACTACCACATCAGGCTGCAAGTCTTTCTTCTACAGAAGTTGGAAATTTAACTGGGTGGGGTCTTACCCTGAGGCCACCACTCCATTCATCCATTTCTTAATCCATATATCTCCTTAAACACTGGACTTAGCTCCATCCAACTTCCTGGTGCTCCTTTTCTCCTCAAATTTTATAGTTTTGAATTTACCTTGCCCAGCTTGCTCTTTTTCATTATAAACATTCATTAGAGTTAACACTAATAATCACACAACAGAGTCTGTACTAGAGATTTCCTCTGCCAGTGGAATTAATACTCTTTACGTTATTCTCAGGTGACTCTTTGGACAAGGGCAAAAGATAGCCACATTCTTCATCAAAACATCACAATAATGATCTCTAGGCAACACTCTAAAATTCTCCTCCGAAACCTCTTGATCCAGGCACCCATATTTCATCAAATCACACTCATCCCTTTTGTCTTCCATCTTCCTACTAGGATGTCCCATTAAACAGCACTTAAAGTGTTCAACTGCTTTTCTAACTCACAATCCCAAGTTCCATATTGTTAGAAACCTGCAGTCTCACCCTGTTGGGCCATGCCCAACCCCCACCTTTTTAATAGTAATAAGAGGTGGGAATGTTGAGGCTGGGAAGTCTGTGGACCCCGCCTGGGCGGGACACCTATGGCCACGTAATCACTACATCAGGCCTTACCTAGCTTTTACCTGGCTGGGCAGAGACCGGGTTATGCAAGCTCTCCTTTTAAAGCAAGTGCACCAAGCGCACCTCTCTCTCTTGATCCTCTCTCTTGCTCCTCTCTCTTGCTTCTCTCTCTTGCTCTCTCTGGGGCCCCTTCTCTCTCTCTCTCTCCCCGCTTTCGATTGGCCACCAGCTACCCCCCTCTTTCCTCTCCCCCTCTCAATAAACTCTACGTGGGCGCTGAATCTCGTGTTTGTGTTTCTTAGGCCCTAGCAGCTGCAAAACAACAACAAATATTTCTTCAAAAAATATAGTCAAGTCTATCACAAAAATACCCTAGTCCCTGGTACCAACTTCTGTCTTAGTTAGGGTCTCAGTTACTCTGTGTGTGTGTGTGTGTGTGTGTGTGTGTGTGTGTGTGTAGGAACTCCATGAACATGGAAACTTTTATACAGGAAAATATTTAATTCAGCTTGGCTTGTATTTCAGAGGGTCAGTCCACCATCATCATCATAGCAGGACATGGGGACATGCAGGCAGACCCTGCATGTCCCCATGCAGGATATATATATATATATATGTATGTATGTATGTATGTATATATATATATATATATTCTTATTTTACATATTGATTCCAGTTCCCTCTCCCTCCCTTCCTCTCTCCCTTCCTTCCTCCCTCCATCCCTTCCTCCCCTGCTCCCCCATCCCTCCCCCCACAACTTCACAGGGAGGGTGGTGCCTTCCAGGAGGGGTCAATAAAATCTGTCAAGTCATTTGAAGTAGGGACTAGGCCCTCCCTCCTGCCTCTAGGTTAAGAGAGTATCCCTCCATGGGGAATGTGCTCCCAAAGTCCTTTTGTGCACAGGGATACATCCTGGTTCCACTGTCAGAGGTCCCTTAGGAGAGTCCTACATCTTGACCTGCAGACTACCGGATGTGGTCTGAGTGTCCCATGGAGTGAAGCTTGAGCAAAGGAGACCCTAAAGCCCACTCCCACAGCAACACACTTCTTCCAACAAGTCCATATCTACTCCAACAAAGCCACATTTCCTAATAGTGGCACCCATTTTGGAGCCCATTTTCTTTCAAGCCACTGCAGCATGGATTTTTTTTTTAAGGCTGTTTGTATCATGAAAACTTCTTTCTCCTTGAACTATGTCAGATAGTATTTTTGGGCTTATTGAGTTTTTCCATTCCATCTTCATTTCAACTGGAGCTTTCTTCTTTATTTCTATCTCTTCATTGAATTTGTTCTCAAATCCTGATTGTCTTCATCATTTCATTCAGTTTTATGTTTCTGCTTTCTTAGGCACCATTCATCTTCGTATTCTCTTTAAACTCATCCAATTGTTTGTCTTATTAAGACTCCTTGAATTCTTTGAAAAGTGTATGATCCCATGCCCCAGGGTTCACATAGGTAATTCTCATCAAAGAACATTTCTATAGGACTGGTGGACTTTGGGTAGGAAATACCATTTTCATATTCATTTCATGTTGTTTGTAATTCTGTGATAAGATCTGGGCATGTGGACTACTCTTGTTAATTCTGTATTTTTATGGCCAGAGTAGTCTGGGAAAGAGCACAGGATGTGTGCCTCAGGTTGTGTCTGAAAGTTGGATGTAGCCTGGGTGGGATGAAGTCAGGTAGACAAAGGCAGCTGAATGGAATGTAGGTTATTAATCCTAGCCGTCCTGGAGTGTGAAGGCAGCATGGCTGGACATGACCAGACTAGGCTTGTGCACTGAATGTAGGGTAGTCTTATGGATTGTGGATGGTGTGTGGTGGGAAGGTCATGAGGATTCCCATGGCTGGCCCTGGAGCAAGGTGTGCCCACTTAAAATTACTACTTTTAGTTGAATTAAGAGTTTCTTTTGCTAGCAACTAAGGAGGCTGAACGTATATTACAGTGAGCAGTTTCTCAAAGTAGGAAGGTGGGTCTTCTCCATTCTTTATGACTACATGTTAAGCTAAGTTTAGCAAACTTCTCTAAATCTCAGAACCCTATGCAACACCATTGGTGAGAATTTGTATGCATCTCATCTAATGTTTTTTAGTGAAGTGTACTATGTTTGTTTTATGATATGCTATTCTCTCATTCAGGATCAATTAAGGTGAGTGTCAACACAACTTTTATATATTCAGCTACCCTTTTAAGCATATGGAAGAAAATTAATCTTTGAAGTCTAATGTCATTACCCTCAGGCTAAACTGAGTTTTCCCGGATGAGATGTAGTGGAGGTAGATCCCCAAACTGTCAGTCAAATGCATATGCTGTCTCTCTTCTTTATTTTGTTCTTTCATACTCTCTATCCTCTGCCCTTCCCCCAGAAGCTCCAGCAGATTTTCTGACATCTCAGCAGCTACTGTGGACTCCTAGACTCCCAGGCTCCCTAGGTAACTGTACCACGCCCTGCTGATTGCTGACTCATAACAGGATGTGCTGAGGCTAGACATCACCATAGATTATCAGGCCTCCTTTTATGCCCTTGAGACAACAGCGTACTTTATCTCAATGAGAAATTCTCAGACCAGGAATAAGAAGAAGTTAATGCATGGCAATCACTCTCTTAACTGTATTTTGTTGCTGTCTCACCCCAACTCTTATCTGCTTCACTATCTTTCAGCTTCATTTCAAATGATGGGAAATAGTGACTGATTGGAAACACAAAAGGAGGGTGGAAGTGGGGAGGGGCAAGGTGGGGGAGGGTTGAGAGACGGGAAATGGCAAGCAGGGGTGGGGGGTGGGGATGGGGGGGTGGGTGGGGTGGGGGTGGAGGCAAAGCATATCCCAGTGTTAAATCCCATCACACACAGAGGATGGTCCCAAGACAACCAGAAGCAACTGGGGAATTCATTGCTGAGTTCACTAATGTACAAGTTTTAATTCCAGTATTCTGTCTGATGTCCCTCCTCTTCATTTTGTGTGAGTGCCACCAGTGATTTGAATGCACATCATGCTGTCACCCACAAAAGACTTATTCCAAGGACTGACCTCTACATAAGGTTGAGTGGAAATTTCTCAAATCCTTACCCAGAGAAGCAGCAGAATTGCACCAGGAAAAGAAAATCACTCATAGTTCTAAATCTTTATATAAAAATGATGAACTATCAGCATCTGCAGACCATAAGGCCATTTGTCCCAACCTCATCCTTTACAGATAAAGAAATAAGATCCAAACATTTTGAGCACATAGCACTTTATCAGAAGAGCCCAGAATAGTTTTCTGTGGAACTGTAGCAAGAGGGGTGAAGAGGATAGGATCAGAAAGGAAGAGACTAGATTTGGTTGGGGAAGCTCGTATTAATAATTCATTCTGTATTTGTGTTGTTCAGAATTTGAGAATGCTTTTTGATAAATTATTCATGGCAGAAGGTAAAGCAAACATCACATGCTACAGTACTCCAATCTTATCTTTTTGAGAAGAGCCATTTCCCGAGTCCAGCTTAGGGCAGTGACATTAGTCCATTAAGCTCTCTGCATATAGTCAGCAAGCATTTTTCATAGACATACTGAAATGCCCCGGAGACAAAGACAGTCTCTCCTCCAGGGGCTACTGTAGGATAAACCTGAAATGTTGGTTTTTGGAACTTAGCTGATGACTCCATCTAAGGCTGCAGGTACAGAGAGCCCTGGTCCAATGGACATCTGTGAAAGTAGGCACAGAGTTCTTCCTGAAACTCATCCATTGCAGTGCCAGTGACACTTCTCTCCCATCAGTAGGTGCTCATCATAGGGCCTGAAGAGCAAAGAGTGAAGCAGATTAATGAAGGAAATCTAGAGATGCTTGCGTGTGTGTTTTGTGCAACCCACTGAGTTTAATTATTGTTTCTTCCATATGCATGGGTGAGGTGTCATTTATTGGAGCAGGGACAACTCAGTGGCTAACAGCTAAAAAAAAATGTCTCCCTTCTGTTATGAGTAGGTTTCCCCTGCCACTGGTCTGGTCCCACTACCGTGCCAGCCCCAAATAACATGCAGAGACCCTATATTTGATACAATGCTGTTGGCCAGTTACTAGTTTCTTATTGGCTAGCTCTGTCTTAAATATTAACCCATTTCTATTAATCTAAGTATTTCCGCATGGCTCATCTTACCGGCGAGAGGGGCTGGCATTCTACATCTCCGGTCTCTACATCTTGACTCCTCCTAACTACTTCCTCTTTCCTCCTAATCTCCTAGTCCCTCCTATCTTGCTTTCCTATTGGCCAACAGTGCTTTATTCATTAACCAGTATGAGAAACATATTTACAGAATAACATCTCCCATCACCTTTCCCCCAGCCATCACTAACAGCCTACCATTTCTTAGGGGAGGGTGGGGCCTCATGAATCCCTCTCCCATGCAAGACAGATTGTGGACAGGTTCAATCTTGTTTGGGTAACCAGTTATTTGAGTAGAAGACAGTTGCACAGAATTCCTCCACGTATAGTCTTTCTACTCCATCTTCTATTATATTCCATTCCTTGAGCTTTGAAGGGGTTGATATTGATGTTGATGTCCCATTTGGGGCTGAGTGCTTTTAAGTCACTTGTCCTTAGCACTTTGACCAGAGTTTTGAGTCTCTGCAGTAACTGATACCCACCATTGAAAAAAGAAGCTTCTCTGAATGACCTTGTCCAGCGCAGTCTGGAGAATCATCTATTACAGCCATTCTTCCAATTTCTAATGAGTGGACTCATTATGCATCGAACCAAAATAAAAGAATAAATATTGAGTGGCAAAATAGACAGATGGATAGTAAAACATCAACTCAGGCTTTTAAAATATCCAGCAGAAATCAAATAAGGAAGTCTCTTTTAAGGCAGCCAGCTGGAGTCCCCACTGAGAGTCCTGGGTAGAGCAGAGTGACAGTTTAGTTAAGGCTTCTAAATAAAAGAACAAACAGTGACAGAGGGACTGCATCATCAAATCTTATCAAATCAGACACACATGTCTGTCAGAAACCAATGAGGGAAGCTGAGGAAGCTGGATGGAGTTCCTGATAGAGTTTTCTCTCTAGATAAGCTTCTGATGGTTGGACTTCTGAACTCTCTTGCCTACAGCAGGCACCTTTATGCCATGAGATAGACAATAATAACCTCTTTTGGAAATGAGAGGTCTCAAGAACATGGTGGTTTTATTCATGGACTGCTTGCTGTTCTCTTCCTTCTTTGTCAGTGAGTGAGGGAAGTCAGTCCATCCACAGACAAAGGGCTTGGGAAGACAATTTGAGACAGACATGCTTAGTCTGGAATGGTTCTTGCTTCCAGAGCCTGCTTTGCAGTGGGCTCAAACAACACATGACAGTTTACCAATACAATGTATACATACTATAGGCACTAAGGTATGGGTATAGACATAAATATTTAGAGGCAGTTTGATGGGTACAACATGTCTATTTAGCATACAACAATAGAAGCTTTTCCCTGTGGGTAATGACAACCAGATTTCAAGTTTCCACTATAGGCATGAATTGCCTCCTGTGCAGTGTAGTGCGTCTCAAATTCAACTAGAAAGCTATTGGTTACCCAATAACAGTTTGCTTTTAAGGCCATTGGTTTTGGAAGGCTGTGGACTGTATTTGCCATTACAAAAAGCCACCCCCCAGTTCATTTAGACTGAAGTTGTAAGTGGAGTGCTTGCTATAAGATGAAGTTAGGGGGGCCACCATAGGCTGTGGCCCAATGTTGATTAGAATCTTGAAAACTAGTTGTAAATCTTTAAAGGAAATATAATCCTTTCCAAATATGTGTATAGATGTGTGATATTTGTGTATCAATGTATCATGTGTGGGCACATGTAGACATGTTTTTGAAGGTTGATGTTGGTATCTTCTTTGACTTGCCACCTTATATGTTGAGATACTGTCCCTCTCTTGAGCCCAGAGTTTATCACTTTGGCTAGTCTGGTTAGCTAGATTACTGCTGGGACCCCCTGTCTCAACTTTCTAATTCTGGGGTTACAGGAAGTCCACCATGCCTACCCAAGTGCTGGGTAGTTGAACTTGGATTTTCACATTTTCCTGGCAAGCACTTTACACTCTCAGCCAACTTTCTTAATATCTTTCAGACATAGAGAGTCCTTAAGTGAAAAATGACAAATGGCATAATCCATGCTATCAGAAAAGCAGCTGAATTTCTTTCTTTAACTTAGAAAATTGAGAAACAAGGCATAGAACTCAGTGGGCTGAAGCTAGAGCTGCACTTTAGGTACAGGTCTGTTTGAGGAATGCAAACAGGTTCAGCTAGCTTTTTTCTGTCTCTGTCCCCCTCTCCCCCATCCCACCTTCTTATCCCTTGTCATACCCCCAATCAATGAGTTTATAAATACAGGGTTGGGATTCAGCCAGAAGTATGTGAAAATGCTGTTTCATGTTGCTTGGATCTATGAGGAGGAAATTATTCAGACAACAGATGCTTCTGAGGGTAGAGTAGCACACTGAGGCTTTGGCAAAGAATACCTTGTGGAATTTAACACAGTGCTTCCTATAAATATCATAGTGGCTACCAACCACAAGTAGGACATACCTGCCTGTCAGCATTAGAAAGAATCCTGTGTACATTTTTGTATAGCTGTTGTATTTGGCCTGTGTGAGATTGATGTGCTCAAACCAAACAGGGTGTAAATAACAGGAAAAATGGTGTATGTATGCTTGACAAAAAGAAACCAAATCAAAGCCACTTGTGGAATTAAGACTTTGACTTGAAGAATTTACTTTTCAAATAGCACTCTCCTCGGTCAGCACTGACCCTCTTTTTTTTTTTTTTTTTTTCTTAGCCACGTGGAATGCTTTTTTGATAGAAAAATTTAATGTTGTTCCCTTTGGGACATTACTATATTTTAATGATGCAAGCTTGAAGACATGTGTTTAAAACTGTTGCTTTTGTAATATGAAGTGAAAACACTAAATATTTCTCTCCTTGGGGTAGAATGTCTTGTATTCACTCTCTGTTCATGTATTTACCATTCCTTTCATTCGGGTCATTTTGTTTGGGAGACATAGCTCAGTTGGCACAGTGTTTGTTAAACATGGGCAAATTCCTTGACTTGAGCCCAAGTACTATATCAAGCAGCTATGATCCTGCATACCTGTAATCCCAATACTCAGAAACAGAGGCTGGAGGATTAGAAATTGAAAGTCATCCTCAGCTATAGTAAGATTGAGGCCTACCTGGGTTACATGAGTGTCTGCCAAATAAAAGAAACAGATAGTTCAGTTCATACTAGCCTTGAGTAGGAGTGTGGTGATATTTGCTTGTATAAATAAAGACTGTCTGACATAGAGAAAAGGATCATTAACCTACAATTCCCACCACAAGAAAAGCTAGGATACAAGGAGGCTCCTAAGAGAGACATATATGGTCTTCCATAGAAGGAGAAAGGGACAAGATCCCCTGAGCATATTGGGAGGAAGGGCTGTGAGTGGAGAGGGAGTTAGGAGAAAGAGGGGAAGAGGAGGGGAGAGGAGAACATGAAGGATCAGGAAGATTGAGTCAGGGGAGGAGAAATAAAGGAGAGCAAGAAAAGAGATACCATACTAGAGGGAGCCATTATAGGTTTGAAAAGAAAACTAGCACTAGGGAAATGTCCAGAGGCATACAAGGATGACCCCAACTAACAATCTGAGATATAGTGGAGAGACTACCTTAAATGCTCTTAATTATTAAATAATAATGAGATTGATAACTAACTTATACGCCATCCTAGAGCCCTCATCCAGTAGCTGATGAAACCTGAAACAGACACCCACAGCTAAACACTGAGCTGAACTCCTAGAATCCAGTTGCAGACCAGGCTGGAGAAACCCACAGAATCAGCTAACCTGAACAAGGGGGTGGGGGGAGGTTCATGGACTCCAGGCTGATAGCTGGGTAAACACCATGGGACCGACCCAGAGCCCCTGAACAAGGGTCTCAGTTGGAAGGCCTGGGCAGTCTATAGGACCTGTAACAGTGGAACCAGGATATATCTCTGGTGCAGGAAAGGACTTCAGGAGGACCTTCCCTATGGAAGAATACTCCCTTAGCCTAGAGACATGAGAGAGGGCCTAGGCCCTATCAAAAATGACTTGACAGATTTTGATGATCCCTTCTGGAAGGCCTCACTCTCTGGGGGGAGTGGGTGGGAAATGGGCCTTGGGGTGACATGGGAGAATGGGAGGGGAGGGAACAGGGATGGATATGTAAAATAAGAAAAAAAAAGAAACAAACAAAAAAGGCTGTCTAGGATCAGAGAATGGAGCTTGCCACTAGCTAACCATAGATGTGTGGAGGTCTAATTTAGTACAGATTAGAGAGTTACCTATGATAGTCAAGATTTGGAGTTAAGTTAGTTAGGATTTCTAGATATGCATAGATGTATTTGAGATGAATAGGCATCTTCAAAGCTTTCAAAGACCTACAGAATATGACATTTAAAATGGTTTAGGGTTTTTCTTGACAGTGAGGCACAACAGCTCCTGGTAACACCACCTGCGTCAGAAAGACAGATGGACATTGAAGAAACGTGTTATGGAGTTTGCTTCTAATATGGCAAGATTGGCCATTTGGACAAGGTACTGCTCTTCTGGACTGTTTGACTTTATGCTGTAAAAACTGGACATGCAGGACCCACAAAAAGGTGACTGCTGATGCAAGATGGACATTGCAACAGGATTCCTACTTCATGGAAGAGACTTTGCCAGACAGTCTACAAGACACAGAGAAAAATGACTGAGAAACTGCCAATACAGATGGACAGTTTTCTGCTTTGCTGAAGAGTCTGCCAGACACACCATGGCCTATGGGCTGAAGATGGAACATTACAAAAGAACTTTAGGTGACTGACCAGGCAGTGAGTTGTCTCCATCATTTCTAGAGTTTATATATTATCCTTCTGTGGTCTTTAAAGGAGTTAAAGACAGATAGTTTTTGTTATAGTTTTCCTTAGTTAGGATTAAAGATAAGTTACATATAGGACTTTAGACTCACAAAGATAGGATAAATGATATTTTCTTTAAGTCTTACAAAATGTTAATGGACTAAATATTGTTAACTGTGATTCTTATTTGATAACTGTTGTATGATATATTTTGCTATGTTAAGGTTAAACCCCTTCTTTTATTTTAGACAGAAAAGAGGAGATGATGGGAGATGTTATTCTGTAAATATGTTTTTCATACTGGTTAATCAATAAAGTCCTGTTGGCCAATAGAAAAGGAAGATAGAAGGGACTAAGAAATTATGAGGAAGGAGGAAGTAGTAAGGAGGAGTCAAGATGTAGACCAGGGAGGAAGGAAGACGCCGGCCGCAGCTTCCCGATAAGATGACCACGTGAAAATATTTCATAAGTAGAAATGGGTTAATAATTAAGACAGAGATAGCCCATAAACAATAATGGTAACTGGCCAACAAGATTGTATCAAATACAGAGTCTCTGCGTGTTATTTGGGGCCGGCATGCCAGACCCAGACTGGTGGCAGTCGGGCTGGCGGAAGACATACGAACTACACGTCTGTCTAGACAGGAAGTGAGGTAGCTAGGCAGAAACAGTATATAATCAGGGAGAAACAGGAACTCACTCTCTTGTCTGCTGAGATGATAGGAGGTAAGGTATGCTGTGGCTTGCTCCTTCTCTCTGATCTCTCAGCATTTCCCTCTATATCTGACTCATGCTTTTTATTATCTAGACCAATTAAGAACTTAATTTATATAGAGTGTCACTTATCATTGCCAGGTCTATCTGGTGGTATATTGTGTATTGGAGACCTGAAGGGAGAGAGAATGAGTGCAATAGAGGCCTGGCTAGAGGAGACATTAGGACATATGCAAAGACACTCAAGAGAAAACATGAAGCATTCCTCCAGGCCATGAATATGGTATGCATCTTACCTGTTGAGAATACATTCTAAAAATCATCAAGTTATTAGCCAGGCAGAATTGAATTGCTTCCTCATTTTGAATAGAACTCTTGTTCCACTCCTTTTGGTAAATCAGCTGTCTTAGGGTTTGGGAAACATTTGTAAAGAGAAGCAACCAAGGGATCTGTCAGCACATGCTTGCCCTGGCAGAGTTGGCAATGGAAACAAAGACTTGAAGAATTAAAGGTTACATCACAGTAAGTATATGGGGAATTTAAAAAATGCTTAACATGCAAAAATTAAAATAACAAGGTCCTCTAGTCAGCATCAAGCATCAAAGGTTCTGGTCTGGGAAATGCTTCATGTGGTGCTGGGAGAGGTGGTACTCTTACTCCTGAGTGACTGACAAGTTGGTTGGTCATTGTACTGCATAGATGGAGAAGTGTGGTTTTCAGTTAAACAGAAGGCAATGTAGCCCCAAGCTTTTAATTTTGCAGGCTTCAGGTAGCTCTGCACATAGATATACCAAGAGGAGAGACACTTGATAGCTTCATATCATTCAGCTGGGGAGGCGTGGGAGAGAGGGGGAGCAGTGTTATGTATATGAAAATGCTGGCTGCTGTGGAGTTGGATTAAGTGGTTGCCACACTCCATCTACTCTGAGTGCACACACAGAAGTTGACCCTACCTAACATGTGTCCTCTTGGACGCTTAGCCTACAACTCTCATATCACAACTGTTGCCCTCTCTTCTCCCTTGTTTTAAGATTTTGGCCTTTGGTTGCTTCTATTTAGTATTAAATGTTCATTGCTAGAGCGCCCAGTATCTGTGCTCTCTCAGTAGTGTGGATTATTCTCACTGTAAATTCTTGTGAACTGAATTGAGTCCAGACATGTTGCTTGTTCACTGTGCTGTTTCTCTCAGGTTTGGTCCAAAGCAAACTCTTGACTCTCTGATCTTGCTGCTTTGTGCTTAATTTTTCTCTTTCTGGTCATGCTCCCTAATTTTGTCTTAGGAAAATTTTCTCATTTCTTACCTTACTTATGTGCACATATTAAAGTTGGTACCTTTCATTCTGAGGCTGGCACAGTCCAGTTGTGTCTTCTGCACCCTGTGAACTACTTTGCAGGTTCCAGCAGCAACATCAACACCGCCATCTTAGGTGCTGAGATGATAGTCTGCAGTCTCGTCATGTGGATCCGATCCAGACAAATCTAGGTGGTTCTTTCTACCTTCGGAGACCATCAAGATTCTGACTGCTTCCAACCACCCTACTGCTATTGCTGCTTTCTTCCTGAACTCTCAGAAAAAGACCCCTCACTTCAGTACATGTGAAATAATCTGCTTTCAACAAGGCAGCCAGAGTGGTTCCTCTTAAAAACAGGTCCTGCTGAGATGACACTATTGGGTACACTGGATTACCATATCACAAAGTAAACATCCAAGACCCCACTGTAGCCTTCACAGCACCCTGCACCCTTCAGTTCTTGTATGTACTGACCATCTCTCTTTCCTCAAGCTCTTAGACTCTACTCAGTCATTCTGACTCTACCGTTGCACCTGCTATTTCCTATGCCTTCCTTTTCCTTTAGCGTGCAAAGGAAATAACTTCTTCAGTTACTTAAGTCTGCACAAATACCATTTTCATTCCAAGCCATGTTCAGCCCTCAGCACTGAATTTTATTTTTGTTGTCTACGTTTGTTTCTCTTCTTAGTCATTATCATTATTTCCCTGCCCTTTTAGTTTGCTCACGCAACATGTTTATTTTTTGACAGCACCACTAACATACAAGCTCCCCAACAGGTGGTATTTGCCTTTTTCACTCAATGTTGTATGCCAACTACTTCGTGAGTAGTTGGTAAATATTTGCTGAATGTGTGCATGAATGCACTGTCCTATAGAAACACAATGTGAAGCCCAAATATAATTTAAAAATTCTATTAGCCACATTAAAAATTTAAAGAATGGCACTTATTTTAATATTATAGCCTGCTTAACTTGAAATGGTCATGTTACATCTTCACAATCCAGTGGGGTTTTGACACTTCTAATATTTCTCAATCTATACTTTTGACTAACAACTACTGAACTTATATTAATCCGAGGTATCCTGAATAAGTAGGCTTGGGTGACATTACCTAGATTTGAATGTACACAACTATACACTGTTGTGATTTGAATGTGAATCTTATCCATAGGTCTCATACATCTAAAAACTCAGTCCCCAGCAGATGATGCTTTTAGGGAAAGTTGTAGAATCAGGAGGTAAATTCTCACTGGAAGGGCTTATCTTGAAGCTTTACATACCCATGTTCTGGTTTTTCCCTGCTTTCTGAACACAGTGCTGTCTGACCAGCTTGCTTCCTGTTGTGCTGCCAAGCTTGTCTCACCTGTTGTTCTTCCTTTGGAATGTCAAGTCTGTAGAAATTCTTCCCCCCTTGAGTTTCCTTTGTCAGGATATTTGATGACAGTACTAAGAAAATAATTGAGACACACATATGCACAGATTAGTTTATTCATCTCAGTTGAGCTGGGAGCAATGGTAGAGGTCACTCTGCAGAGATACTTTGGGTGTAAATGAGATAATAAGATATAATCCACAGGGCCACAGACCTAAGGAATAGAGCAGTGGATCTCAATCTGTGGGTCCCTTTGCTCTAGGGCTAGTGTGTGTGTGTAAATGCACTCACACACAAGTGACCATGTAAGACCATCAGAAAACACAGATATTTACATTGCGATTCTTAACAATAGCAGAACTATAATTATGAAGTGGCAACAAAAATAATTTTATAGTTGTGAGTCACCATAGCACAAGGAACTCTGTTAAAGGGTCATAGCACTAGGAAGGTGACAACCAGTGGTATAGAGGAAGGGGTCAGGGGTAGGGCAGGTAGACCTTCCTAGGGAAGGGAAATAGAATGGATAGTTAAGGATAGATGGTGGAGGACTGGACTGGGAGGATAAAGTGGGGAGGGGATGAAAGAGGGATTGTGGGAAAGTCAGCTAAAATTAAGGGTCATCTAAAGAATAGTATGGAAACCTGATACAGTAGACGGTTCCTAAAATCTATATATAGGAAGGTGATCTAAATGAAATTGCCAAATGATGGGATAGAGCCCCAACTGGACATCTTTTGTTACCAAATGAAACTCCCTAAAAAGTTATTTTAATAATGGCTTAAAAGGAAATTTCCATCTTCTGTCTATTCTACCATATGAAGATAAAGCTTTTGTTCCCTCAGGAGGAAGAAGATTTAAGTAGCCCTGTCTAGATACTGACCTATAATAGCCTTGACCCTGTCCTTTTGACGTCCAAACAGTGAGAAATAAAATTCTAATTATAAGTGCTAAGGGTCAAGAATTTTGTTAAGGTGCACAAATGGAGCAAGACATGTGCAGCATCACTTATACTTTAGCATCTATTTTTCATAAAGCTGTGTCTATTTCTATGAAGAGACACCACAACCAAGGCAAGTTTTTATAAATTAAAGTATTTAATGGGGTTCAGGCTAGCTTACAGTTTTAGAAGGTTAATTCATGACTACTCATGGTAGAGAGTATGGCAGCAGGCAGGCAGGCACTAGAGAAGTAGCTGAAAGCTCACTTCTGACCCATACACACTCAAAAGAAAGAGAAAGATTGGGCCTGACATGGGCTTTTGAAACCTCAAACATCTCCTCCAACAAGGTCACACATTCTAACCTCTTCTAAACAATCAGCTGACTGGAAAATGACATGGCTATGAGCATACTGTTCAATTAATGATCATAGACTCCAGTGTATCACCATTCTTCCAGGCCTTAGGGTTCCAGAAGTCAGCAAAGTGAATGGAGGATGTGGATAATGAACAATGTGGATAATGAAAATTACTACTACTATGGCAGCTAGAAACAACTGCAGTAGGAGAGAAAGGAACAGAGCAGGCAAATGTCTGGATACCACAGAAGGCACAAGGATAAGTATAGGAACCCACGTAGATTGTGACCACTAGAGATGAGATGGTGGCATGAGTGTCACAGCCCCAATCTGGAGAACTAAGGAGGGGCAGGATCAGTGTTGAGTACACTGAGACAGCTATGTGGAAGCTTCCAGAACCTTAGAGCTGTCTTGATGCAGTCAGCTGAAGAGGAACAGCAGCTTGAAAGAGGAAAGCATGTATAAGAAGTGAAAGGGCTATGTACACAAGCTAAAGAAAGCCTTTGTACATTGACTGTTAGGTCATTTCCTTGTACCCGCTCCAAAGCCTGCCAACACCAACTCAAAATTGCGCACATCCAAGTATTTAAAACAACATAATATGCAGCTTGATGTTCCCTATTGTATGTTTTTAAGAAACTGTTTCCAAAGTCTTAACAGACACATAGAAGACAAACCCTAGGGCTATAAAGACCCTGAGCTGCTGTTGTCCTTAGGGTTAGGCTCCTTTTCCTGCTGAACTGCTGTGATAGCAACAAGATGCCGTTTTCTCATTTGAAAGGACAAGCTAACTTCCTTGGCAGCACATAGCCCTCCATCACTTTCAGATATTGTCCACATCCCCACACTCCTATGGATACACTCAATTAACTTCTTAGGATGTAGACTTCTACTTTTCCTTCAATACGAAGACTTTGATCTTCTAAAAGTCATACGTCAATGCGCTAAGTCTTGAGCACCCTAAAAGTAACTGTTTCTAGAGTTAGGGAGTGGAAATGGGGCTCTATTTCTCAGAACATCTCCCATGTGACTGGCATGCTTATCACAAGTTGAGATCCAATCAGAAAGAAGCTTACATATCATCTATACAGAAGTAATGCCAAAGTAGATGTGAAACTGTCTAGCAGAATGAAGGGTCTAACAGAAAGGGAGGGGGAGGAGGGATGTGGGAGACAGTGTGCTCAGAGTATAATGTATCAAATGGATCCATTTAACATCATGTTCACATAACTTCCCTGTAAATCCAGCCCTTATAGAGAAGAGCAGCTTGGGACACTGACATATGCAGAGGGTATGAGTTTAGGATTGGGGCCTTGGAAGAAATTACCTTGGTCTTGGACATCAAGCCTCCAGAGTTGGGAGAAAATAGGTTTTTTTTGTAGGCTCAGCCTCCTGATAGATTAACACTAGGAAATGAATGCTTTGCATTTTATCTGACATACCGTAGTTTTCTCTAAGAAATTTCCAAGCTCTTTCCAGGGCTGACCTCAATGGAATGCCAGTGGTTACTATGATGGCAGTCTTAGTGTGATGCACTCTTTCTTCTTGCTCCACAGATTTCCTACTGCCTCAGCTATGGGATTTATTTCTTTACCATCTGAGAGCTTGGCTTCTTGTAGGCAACATTGGTTTCTCCCTTAACTCAGCAAGCCAATCCTGACATGATGGTATGCTGCATGTGGCTGTCATATGTATTTGGATGACTATGAATGATCCAGTTAAAATTTGAGATGATATCTTAAAACTAAGACATTCCAATCCTTCTGAAGCTCTCTGCTGGGAACTGAAGGATAAGTTGAAGTGAACGTTCCTTGTAATTTTACCAGAATATGGGGTTCCCACTCTGTCTCCTGTGTCTTTCTTGTTTATATGTGTGACTCAAGAACTTTTGTGAAATCTTGAAGATCTTTCCCCACCTTGCTCAGTTTCACCACTTCCTACATATAGAGACTAGAGATGTCCATTTTTTTCAGAGACGTTTATTGAAAACACTTATTTTAACTTTCTTTTTGATTATGTAATGTGGCAACTTCTAGAATAAAGAACTTTAGAGAATGAGCTGACCTAGTAAGGTGCTATGGTTTAAATTTGTTTAGTGTTCCTCAAGTGCCTGTGTATGAATGGCTTGGTCCCCAAGGCAGTATGAGAAGTATTGTCTTCTTTGTTAGTGGGATGTCCTGACATCAATAGGGGTGTGGCCTGGAATGCCAGCCTGAGACAGGCTATTTTACAGACATGATTTCAATACTGTAGATACTTTCAAAATAATTACTGAAATGGTGTGCATCTTGAAAAATGGAAGACACTGGTCTGGAGAGGTGGCTCAGGGATGAAGAGCACTTTTTGTCACTCTAGAAGATCTGGGTCTTATTTCCAGAATTTACATAGCAACTCGCAACTATCTGTTCCAGGGGATCTGATTCTCTCTTCTGGTCTTTACAGGCACTAAGTGTGCAAGTGGTGCACAGATATACATGCAGGTAAGACACCCATGTACATAAAATAAAAACAACAAACATTAAGAAAAAAAAATGGGAGACATTGATTAGACACTACCTATGCCACTCTGCCAGCAAGGAACCTGAAGGTGGCAGGGTCTTGAAAAATGTTTATGCACCCTGACCTGGGGTCTTGGCTTCTGCTGCCATGTAGACCTAGACTGGTCTTGACTTCAGGAGGAGGTAAGAACACTAGGCTTCCATAAACGTTCTTGTGAAAAAGGACTTTGGGAACATATTTCCCCATGGAGGGATACTCCCTTAACCCAGAGGCAGGAGGGAGGGTCTAGTCCCTACTCCAAGTGACTTGACAGATTTAGATGACCCCTCCTGGAAGACATCACCCTACATGTGGAGTGGGGGGGTGGGTGGGATGAGAGGGTGGTCAGGGGGCATGGGAGGGTGGGAGAGAGGGAGGGAGAGGGAACTGGGATTGATATGTAAAATAAGAAAAAAAAAAGAAATAAAAAGTTCGTGTGAAGTCTAGGTTACTTTGTGGCTGAAGCTTCAGAGCAGCTGAAATATCCAATGTTGCCTGGGCAGCCAAGGCAGGTGATCTGGGCCACACAAGTCTCCCAGATTCTCTTTTTTCTTACCTGCTTCTGACCCGTGATGTGAGCATCTTGCCTATCATGAGGCAATGGTTACCTGCCATTACCATCTGGTACTCCTGACAGGGTCCAAGGCAATAGGTTCACTGCATTTGGGACTGGAGCTTCCAGAACCGAGAGACAAAATAAATCTTGACTTTTTACTAGGCAGCCATTTCAGGTTTGTCACAGTTACAGATTTATGACATCTCTCTCACACACACATCAGTTTTCTCTTTTATATACATATACATGGTAGACTGACTGGGTATCAGTGTGTCTATTATCCTGATGGGATACAGGATGTGCTACCTCAAAACATGTTGCATAGAATGTTGAAAAATTTAAGAGGGAAAATAAGATAGCAGCAGGGAGGACTCTGACCTTGATCTAAGAAGAGTATAAGATTGTTAGGTGAGAGATGCTCTTCCTACTGTAAAGGAAAATGACTTATGTGTCTCTGAAGACAGATACCCCAGAGGGTTCTGACTGGGAATCCGAGGTTTCCGAGGGGGCACCAGAGGGGTCCTGGCGCAGGGCCTTTCCTTCTTTTAGCTTAGATCTTTTGGTCCTATTATATTTTTCTCAAAACTATTCACTTTGTCAATCCTAGTATAGAGACAGCATTTCATGGGTCTTCCTTTCCTTCTGGAGGCACTCATGTCATGTACAATTTACATGACATAATTTATATGCTTCCCCCCTCATTAGTCTGTTTTTTCTTCAAAACAAATTTATTTGTTTACTTTTATGTGTATGTGTGTTTGCGTTTGTGTGTTTTATGTGTGGGTACTTGTGGAAGCTAGGAGAAGGAGGAGTCCTATCCTCTGGAACTGGAGTTATGAGGGGTTGTGAGCCACCCAGTGTTTGTTCTGGTATGAAACTTGTGTCCTCTGGGATAACAATAAGCACTCTTGGCCACTGAGCCATCTGCCCAATCCCCAGCTCTTTTTCCTTAAACTTGTGTGGAAAGAGACAATATTTTCCCTCACTTACAAACACGCTAAACCAACTGACTGATTGGAATGCAGTTTTAAATATTAAAAAGGCATCTTTCCATAAAATGAAAATAATGTAAGTAAAATAATAAAAACTATATCTAATAGTTCTTTGCTAGTGACATGTAATGTACTGGATATTATCTAATCTAGAAAGTCATGGATTATAACATATACCACTAGCAGTACAACCATGGTAAACCCTGACCCCAACATTAAACCTAAGACACAAACTCCTCCCATCTCCATATAGGAAGGTGGGGAAGGAGATCTTTGCTGATTGTGCCACAAGCTGGTACCATTTTCAGGTTTGTGGTCTGAATTTATAACCCTTAAATGGTTCAAAAATTTGAATAATGGAATTTAATGCAATAAAGAATATTTTCTCCTTAAAATAGATATTTTATGTACTTTTTATAGTGATAAAGGGCAAGAGATTTAGGATTATATGAATTAATGCTTAAGCCACAGCTTCACTTTTTACTAGGCCCTTGACATCATACAAATGGAGCAGTTTGAGATTCAGTGTCCTCATGTGAAATTAGGGAACAATATCCATATCCCAGGAGTGTGCCACTACAGTTGAGAAAAATTCAGCAGTTATTTAGTGCAAAGCCATTTTAATATGGTATATTAAGCTGCTTTCCCTCTTCTCAGTGGGCCATAGCGTCTTTGCATTACAATTCATGTAGACAGACACTTCCATTCTTGAAAGTTTTTCTGTGTGCTGAGAGGGAGAACAAGATGTTCCTTCTGTTCAGTCATTGGATTGTTTCCAGTTTTTAAAATGTATAATCAAAGCCAGGACTGAAATTCTTATATACATTTTGACATAATGTTATTTTGAAGACACATTTTTATTCCAGAAGAATACTGTCAAATATTATCTCTATGTTAAGCTATCTTTGTGGCCAGATGCTTATATGTTCTGCATTTAAAATTATTCATAAATTCCTGTTAATGCAGCTATGAATCTCAATCAATTCCTTTATTTGATGACACAAGGGATTTCCTCTTACCTTACCTTTCTCTGTTCTTGGAGGCTGCATGCACTATCTTCAACCAGTTTTAGTGGGGCTCAATACTCTCATTTAAACTCTTTGTTGTTTTTAGTATCCCTCCTGATTTTACTTTGTTCATCCCCCCCTCCCCAGAGTGGTGTCCTTACTGTATTAATTCTGTATCACCATGATTAAAATACCTGTCAGACACGACTTAAGGGAGGCAAGATTTATTTTGTTTCATGGTTTCAAAAACTCTCACATCAAGGAAGGCATTGCAGAGTTCCTAACAGTGTGTGGAATAAACTAGTTAATCACTTTTGAATTTAGTTTCACCTAGATTTCAAGACAGGCAAAGAAGTCAAATTGTTTTTTAGAATATAAGGAACATGAATGTTCTCTAATTCCCAATGAGGTTCCTATTCTCATCTGAAACCTCATGAGCCTAGTCTACTGCCTGCATATCTATTGCTGTTATAGTCTTCCAAATTCCAACCAGAATTACCTCCTAAGTCTGGCTTATAGCATTCTTGGGCTTCCTCGTCTCCTGGCTCTAAACTCTTGCATATTCTTCTTGTAGACCTGTTATAAGGGTCTACATGGTCAAATTTTGTTACAGCATCAACCCCACTCCTGTCAGCAATTTTCTGTATGAGCTATTATTATTTTGCATTGTTTTGATCACAGTACCTGACAGAAATAACCAAGGAAGAAATAATCAATATTGTTCATATTTCCAGAGGATCGGGCCACTTGTGGGGACAAAGGCATGACGGAGAGCAGTTCATGTGGAGGCTGGTTGGGAAGTAGAGAAAGAAGAGTGCCAGTTATTTCTCTCTCTCTGATTTGCTCAGGGCCCAAGGCCATGGAAGGACAATGTTTACCATCAGGGTGGATCTTCCTTCTCTATCAGTTCATCCTTTTTGGAGATGGCCTCACAAGCATGCCCACAGGTGTGTTTCACCAGTCACAATGACAACAAAGATTGATCATCACACTTTTCTACTAGACAGAAGTTTAAGTGGAGCCTCTGTAGTGTCCAACATGTTGGTCACTTTCTTTGGAAAGAAAAATCAATTTTCACTGAGCTCAGATCATGAATCACAAAGTGTTGTAGAACTTTACAATAGTATCATATTTCTTGATGACTGAGAAGGAAGCTGTGTGTATACTACCAGGTTCCAATATAATTTGTGAGCCTCCAATTTTTATTTACCTTGCAGTATACCTACCAAGAATTGAAATAAAAGGTAGTTTTACCATTAAAATATTAAGTTACTGTGGCTGGGATGTCAAATAAATTTACTAAAAAATAAATAAAAATCATGAATGGGAAAAATATTATGTGGAGACTAATTCTAATCCCACCAGTAGTTCAAACATTTTCCTATACTGTGCCTTATTTCAAATGGTAGAGCCAAGAACATAGGTGAAGTTTGGTGGAAGAACGATGGAAAATTCGAGAAACAACAACACAGAATTTCCAAAAGACAAAACACACCAAACAATACACAAAAAAAATGTACAAATAAAAAAAACACCTCAAAAACTTGGAATCTCTTTTGGCTTGGCCAACTAGTCATGATCGAGAGGCCTGCTCTGAAGTGTGGTTGATAGATCCAGCATCACTCTACTGGAGAAAACCAATCTTCATTGGGTTTCCTTTTTAAAGTTTATTTATACTTGAAAGGTTATATTCCACTCCAGAATTTATGATTACTTAAAAATTTTTAAAGATTTTCTTTGAATAACCAGCTACTAGACTTTTCAGAAAAGAAGTTTTCTATATCAAACAATCATGAATTTTAAAGAGAGAAATGGGTATGCTTTATATGATTACAAATTTTGTAATAGTAAAACTTTGAAATAGTATATACACATAGAATTATGAGCTATGTGATGGGAGATTTTATTCTGTAAATATGATGTTTCTCATACTGATTAATGAATAAAACACTGTTGGCCAATAGGAAAGCAAGATAGGAGGGGCTAGGAGACTAGGAGGAAAGAAGAAGTAGTTAGGAGGAGTCAAGATGTAGAGACTGGAGAGAACAGAGGTCCGGGCCCACTCTCCCGTAAGATGAGACCACGTGGAAATACTTAGATTAATAGAAATGGGTTAATAATTAGGACAGAGCTAGCCAATAAGAAACTAATAACTGGCCAACAGCATTTGTATCAAATACAGGGGCTCAGCGTGTTATTTGTGGCTGGATGGTGAGGTGTTGGGACCAGGCATCCTGAGGGAAACATACTCTTTACATTTTCAGGGTGGGGGGTACACATAAAAAAAGCATGAATTACCAGAAATTTTTTTTGTTTTTAATTTATTTTTTCTTATTTTACATATTGATCCCAGTTCCCTCTCCTTCTCCCCTCCTATCTTTCTCCCTCCTTCCATGCTTCCCCCAACCCTTCCATCCCACTCCCCCCACTCCACAGGGAGGGTGGTGCCTTCCAGGAGGCATCAACAAAATCTATCAAGTCATTTGGGGTAGGGACTAGGCCATGCCTCCTGCCTCTATGTTAATGGAGAATCTCTCTGAGGGGAATCTGCTCCCAAAGTCCTTTTGTGCACCAGGGATACATCCTGGTTTCACTGTCAGAGGTCTTTTAGACTGTCCACGCCTTCTGAGACCCATGTTCAGGGGGTCCGAGGCCGTCCAATGGTGGATTCTCAGATATCAGTCTGGGGGCCCATTAGCTCCTCCTTGTTCAGGTCAGCTGTCTCTATGTGTTTCTACAGCCTGGTCTTTTCCTCCCTCTCTGTATCTGGATTCCAGTTCAGGTCAGTTTTTAGCTGTGGGTGTTTGCTTCTGTTTTCATCAGCTACTAGATAAGGGCTCTATGATGGTGGATAAGTTAGTCATCAATCTCATTATCAGGGAAGGACATTTATGGTAGCCTTTCCACTGTTACTCAAATTGTTAGTTGGGGTCAGTCTTGTAGGTCTCTGGACTTTTCTCTAGAGTCAGTTTTCTCTTCAAATCTTTAAAGGCTCCCTCTTTAATGGTATCTCTCTCTGTCTTTTCTTCTTTCTCTCAGAATTTTCTTATATGTTGGCCTTTGTAGTAGTCATGATTTAATTTGTGAAGTACTTAAATCTATGAAATGTTGTGACAAAATTTAATTATTAATTCTGAGAAATTATTACTCACTTTTGCTTATGTAACTATGGGACGTATCAAATAATGGAGCTTGCCTCAATACGGGTTTGTAACTCTCATCATAAATACCTTTTCTTTTTCTCCTTGGATCTACTTCACTATAGGAATATATTTATTTGTTGTCTATTTCTCTCCTGTGCTCTTATTGAGGCTTGGACCTATGCTTTTATTGTTTCTGGATGCCTGTATCTACTTTATTGTCTGCTCTAATGTAGACACATGAATGGATGAATGAATGAATGAATGGAAACATGAAAGTTACATGAGCCACCCATTTTCTTAGACATTTAAGCAATAAAGCTATTTTTAGGAAATGCAGGAGGTTTTTGAGAGTTGTACCACAGCTATGGGTGTGTGTGTGTGTGTGTGTGTGTGTGTGTAGGTGTAGTATGACTGTTGGTAAATGCAATAAAAATCACTTTCTGAGACATTTTGGGCCCAAGGCAGGGATGTTTTTAGTTTTGACTCTCTTACATACATTACATCATATGCTTTTCTGGTTTTTGCACTGAAGCTGTGTAGCCTGAGTCATCATGGGCTGCTGCAGCTAAGTGTCATGGGCTGGGCTTAAATGATACTACATTGTTTCTCGTAGTCTGGAAACTAGAAAGTCTAGGGTCAATGTCTACCACAGTGTAGTTCCCAGGGAGGTGCCTCTGGGCCTTGTTTATAGTCTCTTTCTCACTGTTCTCACAGGACAGGTGGAGTGATCAACACTCCTCTTATAAAGGACCACTGCCATCATGAGAGCTTCCTGGGTAAAACCTGATTAAACACTAATTACCTCCCAAAGGTCTCACCTCCAAGTGTGAACCTTCACATAGGGGCTAAGTTTTAACATATGAGTTCTGTGGGGGATACACTCAATCTATAACAAGGTCTAAGGAAATCAAAGTTCAACAAAGATGACACATTAGGAGGTAATTCTTCAGCAAACTACAAAAGCTGGCAATTAGATTGCTAGGAGTGTCTTGCTGATACAGCTGGTTCTCAGGGCAGCTTTCATGGTTTTTTTCCTAGCTTTTTCTTTAGTTCAAAGGACTAAGTGGTCTAACAACCCCCCCACTTCTTTTGATAGGCTAGTGAAAAAAATTCAGGAACTCTGAATTTGGATAAAAAATTTTCTTGTTATTATATTTAGTCCCTGTCCCAAATATATTATTTCCTCTTATTATAAATGTAAAAATAGAATAATAAGAGTCTTATTAGTATCACCTATGATTTTGTCACCAATAGAAATAAATAAGTTCATACTCTATTGATTACAAATCTTCAAATACTGTCCAGACTCACTAGAGCAGTGGCATCTTTGTTAGTACTGCCTGCCATATTTCCCTAATCAAAGAGCTCAAAGACTATGATAGCACAGATTTAGTCAGAAATTTAATTTAAATCTATAAATGTTAAATTGTTAGTTCAGTTTTATATTCTCAGCAAAACTGAGCAGAAAGCATGAAGTACATATATATGTACCTCCATTTCCATGCCCCACAGCCCCCATTCTTGTCATTAGACAACACCAGGGTGGTATCTTTCCTACAATCAATGAAACTAGATGGTCACATCGTTTTCAACTAAAGTTCACACTTCACATTCACCTTTACTCTTTGCACACTCTGTGTGCTTTGAGAAATGTATAATGGCATGTATTTACAATTGCAGTACCACATATGTTAAAACTTAAATTTGTATCTCTATCTGTCTGTTTTTCTTAAGCCCCAGGAGCTCCAAATCTTTCCAGTGTCTTACAGTTTTCCCTTTTTGAGAATTTCATGCAGCTGAAATTATAAAACCTGTAGCCTTCTCAGACTTGCAGCATTTACTCAGTAATAGCTACTTAATTTTCTCCATGTCTCTTCATGGGTTGATAACTTATTAATTTTTAATAGTGAGCAATACTCACCCATCTGGAAATGCCACAGTTAATCTATTCATTTGCCTAGTGAAGAACACCTTGTTTGCTTCCAAGTTTTGAAAATTATGGTTAAAATTCAGTAAAACAATCCATGTGTGATTTTCATGTAGATACATGTTTTCAGTTCATTTTTATAAACAGAGAGGAGTATGGTGGCTGGATCATATAGTAAGATGATGTTTACTTTTGTAAAACACTGCCAAACTATCTTCCAAAGTGACATTTTACATTGCTACCAGCCATAAGTGAGAATGTGTGTTCCTGGCATTTATCATCAGTGTTTTAGATTTTTCTATTTTAATAGATGTGTGGACACCACAAGTCTAGTTCAGATATGCATCTGTGAACCCCTTTTGTTTGCAAGCCACTCTTGTTGGGCCTACCTCCATCTGTAGCTTTTAAACTTGCTGTGCTAATGAGCCTTCTTTGATTGGTGAGATACACTGTTCCTCTCCCAGACTTCCTTCCACCCATTGCTATCTCTATACTTACAGACCAAGCTCCAAGCCTATGGTTTTGGAACATATTTGCCAGGTCTAGTTAAATAGCTCAATCATTAGCTTTATCTGACCTAGCTCTAGTCACATAGATCCTGCACTGGCTCAACAAAGGCAGATTAGATTTTCACACCAGACAAACACCAAAGAAAGATTTCCACATGCCCAGGTGAAATTGTATAAACAAAATAACATGAACGGCCATGACAGCATGTCTCCCATTAGACCCATGAGTCCTTTAGAAGTGTTCTATAATGAGAACTAGATGAACTCCAGGACACAAAATCATAAACTTTAACAAAGAATAAAAAAAAAAACTTGGACAAACACTTCATTGAACTCCAAGAGAATAACAATGAACTTTTGAGTGATGTCCAAGAAGATATAAATACATGGCTGAATGAAAATGCAGAATTAAAATCTGCATTTAATAAAGAGAAACATTAAAGATAACATGAATTGACAAACTTAACATTTCAACTAGAAAACTCAGGGGACAAAGAGAATGAATCAAGCTGAAGATAGAATATAAGGACTCAAGGATATGGGAATTTAGACCAAATAAACAAAGAATATGGAAAACATTTACAAGCATGAAAATGGAACATGCAGGCAATGTGGGATACCATCAGAGGGAAAAATTTAATTTATAAACAAGACGAGAAAAGAAACTCTCTATAGAATATAATAGTTCAAGGACTGAATATACAGAACAAAGAAAAAACTTTGAATGCTGCAAGAGAAAAGAACACCAGTCATATATAATACTTATACATACACACAAACAATATTATATTTAAGCAATACCCTATCAGAATAACATCCAGCCAGGTGGTGGTGGCACATGCCTTTAAACCACACACTCCAGAGGCAGAAGTAGGTGGACTTTTGTGAGTTCCAGGGTAGCTAGAGCTGTTGCTCAGAGAATCCTTGTCTCATAAACAAACAGAACAAAACAACAAAAACAGAATAACATAGAATTTTCTAGTGTAAACTCGAAGTCAGAAGCACGTGTTGCCGTCTTTCCCTCCTCTCTTTGAAATTGACTTCCACACAGCAGATGATTTAGGTAGTGAAGTTCACCTTACCAGTCCTTGATTTCATGGCCCTTGCGTTTGTTCCAGTTGATCCAGGCACTAATTTCTCCTCTAAGGGGTTTAAGACTGTGCTTTGCTCACATATCTGATCCATTTTGGTGAAAAAAATGTGAAGACATTTGATATCTTTGCCTATGGATGTCCAAATGTCTCAGAGCAATTTCTAGAAACACCATATTTACTCCATTGCACTGCCTCTACTTTGCAAAGATTAAGTTTGACTCTTTTTTTGGTGTGTGTGTGTGTGTGGGGGGGTACAGTTCTGCTCAATTTATATGTTTTGTACATTTTTTCCCTACATAATTTTATTAGTTTTGAAGCAAGTGTTTACACTGGGTGTCTAGCCCTGTGACTTTTTTTTCAACAGCGTATGAGCTATTTTTAGACTATTTTATGTTATCTTTTTTGCCATTACAAACATTTGCTGGGGTAATTACTGGAATTGGGTTGACTGAAATTTGGAACCTGACATCTTCACAATTTTGTGTTTTTTTTTAAAACCATGAATATTAAGGTATATCTTCATTCATTTGGCTCTTTGACAACTTTTGTAAGGGTTTTATAATTTCTGTCATATAGATATGGCATATTCTTTATTAGATGTGTCCCTAGGCTGTTTGGTGAAGATGCTGAGTTAAATGGCAAATGGTCTTTTAAATCTCAGGTCCTATTGGATCCCCATGGGTGTGTAGGGAAGCAGCTGGCTTTGATTCATTAATTTTATATCCTACAACTTTTCTGCAATGACTTCTTCAGTCCAATATAGTACGTTTGTTCTTTTTTTTTTTTTTTTTTTTTTTGGATTTTCCCACATAGACAGCTGTGGTTTGAGAGAACAAAGACAGTTGTGTTTATTTCTTCCAGATCTGTATACGTCTCACCTCATTTCTTTGTTTTTTTGACTTAGTATTTTCAATACAATATTGGAAATCCACAAGGGAATATTCTTGCCTTATTCTTGACCTTTGCAGAAAATTCTTGATTTTCTCACCATTTATGCTAATTGATACCCACATAGAATTTTGTAGATGTTATTTATCAAGTGGAGGAAATTCCCCTTTATTGCTCTCTTGATGAGAGTATTTATCATGGATGCCAAATTCTTACTTCATCTATTGACATGATCATATGAATGTTCTCTTGGTCAGTTGAAGAATGTGTTCAATAATATTAATGGATAGTCTAGTATTGAACCAGCCTTATGTACCATTGATAGATCTATCTTTGTCGTAGTATAGAATTATTTCAATAAAATTTTGGGTTCAATTTGTTAGTAATTTTTTAAGGAATTCATGTGTACTGGCTTGTGTTTTATCTTCTTATAGAGTCTTTCTATGGTTTTGTTAGTAAGAGAATTGCAGATGTGTGGGTCAAGTTATCAAGTACTCTTTGATAACTTTTTTTAGAGAGGTCCTAAAGAACCATTAAATACTCCTTAAATAATTATCGTTGAATCTAATTCAATTTCTTGAGTAGGCATAGATGTATTTCTTTTGGCATATTGGTAGCTTGTCTCTTTCTGGTTCATTCCTTGATTTTAATGTCCATGTGGTTGGTAGCTGGGCTCTTGTTCATGAAGACATTGTGTTTTCTCTCGTTTTCCTTAGTCTGACTAGGAGTGTATTGGTTTTATAAGGTTCCCCCCCCAAAAAAAATACAGCTTTTATTTCAGGTGATCTTTATTTACTAATTACATGTTTTCAGTTTCATTAATTACTTTTGTAGTTATTACTTTTTCTCTGTCTATTTTGGATTTAAAATGTGGTTCTTTTTTGAACCATGGATGCTTTGAGTATTAATTTTCTTCTTCTGAAATATATAAATTTAAATCTATATGCTTCCTGTTAACATTTCTTTATTCTGCCACTCCATATTCATGAGTTTTATTTTCTTTTAGTTTAAAAATATTTTAAAATTTAGCCTATGGATTACTTGAAATTGTGATATTTTACTTCTAAACACTTGGGAGTTTTCTAAGCATATCCCCATCATTGATAATTTTGCTTAATGTCACTACTGCATGAGAGCAGTCGCTGCACTGTGGTTTGTTTGTTTGTTTAAGTTGTGTTTTATAGCCCAGAATGTAGTCTATCTTGGTGAATATTCGATGCAAGCCTGAGGAGGATGCGTAACTCCTATTGTTGAATGAAGTATGAATGTCAATTTTATTCAGTTGATTGATGGTGCCTTTGAGTTCACTATATCCCTGGTAATTTTCTGCCTGCTGGATCTGTCCATTTCTGATAAAGGTGTGTTTAAATCTCCAAGTATAATAGTGCATTTATCTGTTTCTCCTTGTAGTTCCTCCACTTTTTATCTTATGTAAGTTGGTGCTGTTGAATGCATACATATTATTAGATTGTTGAGTGTTTCTGGAATATTGACCTCTTTATCACTATCCCTGTTAACTTTCCTTGTTCTGAAGTCTGCTCTGTCTCTAATCACTACAGGCTCTCCTTTTCATTATTGTTACGAGGACATATCTTTCTCTACTCCATGACTTTAATCTGTTTTTGCCTTTATATACAAAGTGGGTTTCCTGTTGACATTTAGTTGAGCCTTGCTTTCTTTAATCAACTCTTTTCATTCATTGCTGCACTAAACAACTGATGCTTCAGGAGATTACTTCAATTCTGTTTTACAGCTGTATTGGTATCTAACACACTTGTTATTGTCTCTCCTTTGTTGTCCTTGTTCTTTGTTCCTGCTTTTATTTTCCACACTTTTCCAGCACTTTGAGATTTTCATTGAGCATTTTCTGAACCCATATGTTCTATGTTTTAGCTTATCAAATATACTTTTAAAATCTTCGAATTTGAAATACACATTTAGTAACTAACCTCAGCTCAGATTCAAAGAACACTGTAGACTTCATGAGTGCTGCAAATCCTTCATGAACATTTTTGGTTTTCTTCCCTTGCATAGGTATTGTCATTGTCATACACAAAAAAGAAAATGAGATGGTCTATATCATTAATGATTATTATTTTAATGTTTTTATCATCATACAGTAACTATAGATCATAATGGATTTATAATGACACTTTCAAACATGTACATGTATATTTCAATCATATTTACCCCTTATTTCCATTGCTTACCCTCCTCTTCTTCCCACTGATACCCTTTCTCTTCCCAGCTAGCCCTAATTTTTCAGTGTGTGTGTGTGTGTGTGTTTCATTATTCATAAGGCTTGTTAGCATGGGAGAAAGTTTGGAGGAACATAGGTGCCTTACCCATCTGCCTCTCCATCTACCACTAACTGCATATATATCCTCAAAGAGGGGTGACTTCATGCCTTTGATGGATTTAGTAAAAATTCTTGTTTTTTTTTTTCAGTTCATTCAGCTTTTTATTTTTGTTAGGATGGATTTGAGAGTTCAATAATCTTTGTTAGACTGAAAACCAACGTTGCCCAAACTTACTTAAACAATTTTAATGAAGATATTTATTCTGACTTGCTCTATAACATTATTACATTGTTAAAACAAAAACAAAATCTTAATCTAAATCTAAGGACTTTGCAGGCCAAGGAGCTGGCTCAATTAGTAAAGGGCTTACTGAACAAGCATGGATGACAAGAATTCAAGTCCCCAGCACCTATGTAAAGGCCAGGCACGTTTGTCTGTGCCCATTCCTCCAGCACCGGGAGGACAGAGACAGAGAATCCCTGGCACTTGCCAGAGAGGCAGCTTAGCCAAGTCAGTGAGCTCAGGGTTCAGTGAAAAAATCCTGACTCAAAACATATGGTGGGGAGTGTTAGGAGGAGAAAATCCGAGATGACTCTGTGGCCTCCACTTAACGCATGTGTGCACACACGCGTACACACACACACATGTATGCACACACACAAACACACATATAACACACACACACACCCCACACACTAGAAATTCACCAAAATGCCAAAAGAACACCAGGCACCAAAATCTTTTAGAGTTCCAATATAACCGAGCAGGTGCTGAAACAAAATGTGTTTGATTTGATGTGGGGGATCTTTTAAGGTGATGGATGCCGGTCATAGGAGACAACTTCTGGAAACAAACATGATTCTCTGGCAAAAGATACTAAGCTCTAGGGGCAAAAAACTTGGCTCCAAGGTGCCATAGCTCAGCCACGGTTCCCTGCAGGAAACAATTAAAGCGCCAGGATACCAATCAGTGAAATGAGGCAATGCACTCTGCAGCTCTGGCTGGCGAGCCTTTGAGCCAGAGATTCCAACAGGAGGAATCCTGGGTCTTCCGCAGAAGCCACTGAGATCTTCACCCAGATTCTCATTTGGTACTGGCTCAGGTCCAGAGTTAGCTTCCAGCAGCTTAAAAAAGCTCCCTGTCAGAAGAGGCATCAGGTTGTTTCTGGTTACTTCCCAAAGTCTGCTCTCAGCTAATGAAGTAGACTTCTTTCTGCTCAGTGCGTTGGGAGCCCCCAAGAGAGGCCTGTGCAGGAGAGCTCCATACAGAAAGTTGTCATTGTCTGGGAGCCAGGGATCCCCTTCCTTTCTGAGGGTGTCTGACAACTCACAGTGAGCAGTTGGGGGCATTGCTCCATTAAGGCTACTGGCAGACCCCTGCACAAGAAAGCTTTCCCAAAAGGCCAGAACAAATTAAATGTCTAGCAGAGAAGAATGGGCGTCGACAAAACAGCCTGAGTACATTTTTCAAAGAGGAAATTGAAGTTGTGCTTGTGCACGATACAGACACGGATCACCGAAAAGAGGGTTTAGCTTAGAAGGGAAAGAACTCTGGTAAAAGGGCGCATTGCGTTTTTTGCTTCAGCACCTCTGTTTCTAAAAAAGATGAATTCATGAACACAATCTAAGGAAATGGCTCAGTTCCCATGCACTCTAAAGTAGTTATCCTTACGTTACATAACAAAGAGGCTTATATCCTCTGCACGATGCAACTGCTAAAAAAAAAAATTCCATCATCTCATTATTTAAATGAGCTTATTAAAATAGTTGTGAAGTAGAATTTTAGAGGTTTCCTTACCAGTGACTTTTCTTTTTTCTTTTGTTTATGAAGAGTGGTTGTTCTTTTAGGATGTCCGGTTACACAGACCCAGATGAAGCAACCCGAAAATGTTCAAATGGCCTCATATCCAGTACATCCTCACACTATGAGAAAAGGAAAGTGTCACAGATGAATCCCCAGTTGCTAAAGAGGAAGAAAAATTGAGGACATGACACTTGCATGACTAAAGGACTGTATGTAGGATTTAGCTTCCAGCTTTGGTTTGAGGTCTGAGCATCTTTGTTAAGGGCAAAGTGAGGCAGTAGTCACTACAAGCCGAATAACACTGCGGCTCACAACTCTACTCCCTCACTCCAGGCATTGGGCAGACCAGAATAAAATGGAAAAGAAAATGGAGGCTTAGTCCTCACTAGCTTTTCTTCACCTTATCTACACAGGGGCGTTCTGTATAGTGGTATCAGTTTGGAGGGCAGACTACACAACACTATATATAATAGTTAAAAGTAGTTCTTCAGTTGGAACATTTATTATTAGAATGTTTGGGAGAGTGGGAGAATTCCATGCAAGATAGAGTGGAAAACACACACCAAATCTTTCAGACTCAGGACAACATGCTAGAGGGGCTGATGAGTGCTTACTTCATACGAATGAGGTCCTGAGTTTGGCTCCTAGCACACATGTAAAAACCTGGAAATGGTTATGCACATATAATCCAAGTGCTGTGGGGGCTTGAGACAGGATCAAAGGTTTGCTGACTTCAGCTTCACTGCTGGTTCAGTGAGAGGGAGTGACAGAAAGACACCTGGCATCCTCCTTTGCCTTCTACACACTTCTGTCCAGGTACATGCATCTTTCTCTTCACACACTCACACACATATACACAGAGACCACACATACATACATACATACATATAGAGAGATACACACAGACACACACAGAGAGAGACACATGTACATACAGACCACGCGCGCGCACGCGCGCGCACACACACACACACACACACACACACACACACGAATATATACACATAGAGACACACGGACATACAGACACACATAGAGACACACACATACCACAGGCACATATTAATATACACAGAGAGACTGCAACACAGACATACAGACATACACATAGATACACAGACACCACACACACACACACACACACACACACACACACACACACACACACACACGACCACAGATATGTGGTGGTGGAGAATAAAATAATAGAATAAGGAATGAAAAAGTATATATATATATATGTATATATATATATATATATATATGTGTGTGTGTGTGTGTGTGTGTGTGTGTGTGTGTGTAACCTTGTGAACATAACATATGTACTTCAAGTTGATCTTGAGGAGTTTCTTATTTACCTAGTGTCTATGTATCATAGATTCAGGGTGGGCTACAAATATTCATGGGGAAATAATACTCATATTTTTATTAAGCTATCTGAAAAGGGATTCCCCCTAAATGGTAAAGTGATTCATAGTGCAAAAGCATATCAAACCTCTACCATGCTAGCACTTTCTCCCAGCAAACAGAATAAGAATTTCTCATATTTGAACTCCATTTCCCATATATTCAATAAATAAACACATGAATCTAGTAAAAAATGTTTGGGATCAAGGGATAACAATATTGCTTCTTACCACATCCTAAAGTATAGCAGGCTTGTCTTAATTTTGATATTTTCTATTTGGTTCCCTTTGTTTATTGAGTGTCTACTATAAAGTAAGTTTTATACTATACTCTGGGAGCTACATTGGCTATAATAACTTACAGTGATATGCAGGATACTACTGTTTGCATAATGACTATGAGAAAAGGAACTTTTGTTGGATAAAGAACAATTATTCAGTTACTTACTTGGACCCTGTGTGTTTGGCCAGGACACTTTTTCTCACAATATGTATTAGACTTCTTCCATTCCTTTATTGACTGTTTATCTAGTATCACTTCTTTTTGGCCATGAAGCCACAGGAGGGTGACAGTCTTAAGGGAGGAATTAAAAACACCAACACTTGCATTTCTAACATACTCAGTCTTTTTAAAATGAACATGCTCTTCTGGTGATCTCCCATGTTCCTGATTAGGTCACCTCTGCATTCCAAAGTCCTTCATTCAGGTCTGTAGATTGCTTGGATCAATGGACAGGTGACTGAAGAGAGATCATCAAAAACTCATCCATTCTTCTGTACTACATATGAGAGCGTGAGTTCCTAGAAGGTAGAACAGAGCATTGTCTGGCTCTTTAGCATTTGCTGCTTTTGGAGTATGGAGACTTTGTTTGGCTTGGGTGAAGATAGATACTTTGATTCTTGGTCCTTATGAAGAATATACAGTAGAATAATGGAAAGGCTCCAGAAGTTCATCTGGTATGCTGAGTCCATTGCTTATTGTTGAGATATCTACTTAATTTTCAAAGAAAGGTGTAAAATTTGGGAGGGGGGAGGAAGGAAGGCACCAGCTTAAATGTAATACTGTTTTGAGACAAGCAACTGTAAAAATAGAAAGTTAAGGTTGATTACCATTTAAGGCATACGGAGACTAAACTAACTACATAGAACACATAAAATGTCTGTATGTGTGAGGAGGGATGTGCACCTTTCTCCAGTAACAGAAAGGATGTCCCCAAGCTCTGATATTCATAGTAATATTCATGCCTGAGCAAGGAGATTGACCAATAGGACCACTCTCATTTTCCTAGGTTCATAAGTTCATGTTCCACACCTTAGTTTCCCTGTAGTTCAAGAAAGAAATAGAACATAGGAAATTAGTACAGAAAAATAGCCACTTGGGTCACTCAAAAATATTTGCTAGGTTTAATTTATCTTAAAGCTATATTGGAGAGCTAACCCTCATGCTCTCTTCTTTGGAGTATAAAATAAAAATAGAAAAGTGAAAATTTTCTCTTTCATCTAGAGAAAGTAAATACATTGATTATGTATGAATTGTCTTAATGGAAAGCAACATGAGTTAGTTTCACCAATTTGTTCATTACTTACAAGCTCTTCTTATTGGAGCTATGTTCACTAGTTGATAAAGAGGTTGAGATTACCTTTAGGAAAGCTAAAGACTGAGTTCTAGTCAACCATGCAACCAACCCTCTCATCTAGTCAACACATTTTCTTAATTTAGTAATTAGCTTTCATTTCTCCCATTTTATCTCTTAATTTCACCATCTTACAAGTACAGAGGTATTGGCATTTGTCCTGTCTGTGTGGCAGACTTGTGCCCAAGGTTGATCTCAGAGGTCAACATGAAAACCAGTATGCAAGACCTCTGTATAAATGATAGGGATTTATATCAATGCCTATTAGTAAAGACATAGATATGCTATTTGATGTAAGGAGTCCTTTGAGTATACAAGATAGTTCTCTGCCTGCTCCTTATTTGCCCATAAGTTCAGATGTAAACTTAAGAAGTGTTCCTTTTGCCTCACAATCAGGAAGAACAAAAGTTGATTGCTGGAGATCATCATAAGCCCTTGTTAGCCTGGAGAAAGTGCTGGAAGAATGTATACAACATACTGGAAGGTTTCCTCTACCCACCACTAGCTTCCAACACACTTGACTTCTCACAGTTTGCAACCTTGAGACAGTGGATTCTTGTTTTTGTCACTTCTCTGAGAATTTTATGCCTTTGGTGAAGAATGTCCTGTAAGTCAGAACTCCAAGTCTTCTGTTTGACAGTTATCCTTTGCACGAGTTTTTGTGTGCATTTACATAAAATAACAGGTCAGCAAGTTGTTTTGTTAACCTTTCAGGTTTCTTTTAAAATTAATTTTAAACTCATAAATATAAGTTGTAAATATACTACCATAGCATGAATATATATATATATATATATATATATATATGTTCATTATGGAACGGCTATTATTTTCTTTTCTATTTATTCTTCTCTCCTACGTTATATCTGGACTGCTGTTTCTCTTTCCTCTTTTCCAGGCTCTCCCGACACCTTCCCTCTCCCCCATATCCACTCCTTCTCTGTTGTAGAATATTATTTTAAGGTGTGTTACATTTGTTTATGCTCTGGAATATTTGTTTAACGGTGTAAAGGTGTTACTTTTGTTTATGCTGCATTCTTAAAAAAATTCTGTGAAGCTGTGATTGTTTGCCTGTCTAAAACACCTGATGCTCTAATAGAGAGGTGAACAGCCAAGAGGCAGGAGAAAGGATAGGTGGTCCTGGCAGCAAAGAGTATAAATAGGAGGAGAAATCTGGAATAAGAGAAGAGGAGCAAGATAGAAAGAAAGAGAGGAGGATGTCAGGAGTGATCCAGACAGTCAGCCAGTCAGCCATGGAGTAAGGGTGAAAGTAAGATATGCAGAAGTAAGAAAAGGAAAAAAACCCAGTGGCAAAAGGTAGAATAATTTAAGGAAATCCAGCTAGCAACAAGCCAACCTAAGGCCTGGCATTCATAAGTAATAATAAGCCCCTGTGTCATGATTTGGTAGCAGAGTAGTGGGAACCCCCAAAAAGTAAAGAGTACAAAACCAATTGTTAGTGTTCAGGCATCTGTACTGACCTGTCCTTGGGGTTCTGACAGGAGACACCCGCAGCTGCAGCCACTAAGAGCACCACCTGTGTAAATTCACCACATTCCCTTTAAAAAGGGCCCTGCTCACTTCCCATCTTCCCTATGTGTCTCTCTCTGCTTTTTTGCCTGTCTCTGTCTCTCTCTTCTTTTTTGCTCCTGTACCCAGAGTTTAGTGTCCCCCTCTTTGCCTACTCACTTCCCCCCAATAAAACCCCTCCAACTAAGCGCTGTCACATGGTGACTTTCTCTCCATGCCACTTTTTAAAAATTACACCACCACCAATACTCCTCCTTTCCTTTCAAAAAAGGGCAGGTCTCCCATGGATATCAAGCAAACATGGAATATCAAGTTACAATAAGATTATGCACATGTCTTCATATCAAGGCTGAACAAGGAAACCCAGTAGGAGGAAAAGAGTTCTAAAATCAGGCAAAATACTAGAGATAGCCTCCCACTCCCACTATTAGTAGTCCCATAAGAACACCACCCTGCACAACTATAACATGTATATGGAGGACTTAGATCAGGCCCATATGAACTGTGGTTGGTAGATTCTGTGGGCTGTATTCTTGTGATGTCCCTGACCCCTCTGGATCTTTCAATCCTTTCTCCCCTCTTCCACTGAATTTCCTAAATTTTGCCTAGTATTTGGGTGTGGGACCCCTGCTTCTGTTTCCATCAGTTGCTTGATGAAGGTTCTTTCTATTTTTTTTCCTGGTTGTGTTTGCTTCTATCCAGCTTCTGGGTCCTGGCCCTCCAGGCAGTGTCAGGCATCATAGACTATTTGGTATACAGATTTGATATTTTACTTAATTTATTAACAAAGTCAAAATATTTTCCTCTTATATAGAAATATTGCCCTAAATGCAGTGTGTAAAATCAATTTGGAATGTAGGTAAAGACATCATGAACCAATATGATTAGCCATTGGTGAAGTGTTAGCCTCAAATCTCTATCTGATTGGAAATTTGCCTTCCTTTATGAGGGATTTCTTGTCAATGAGTTTTATTCTGCTATGAGTTACCAGTAACTTTCTTTTTCTCTGGCTATGACAGCCTGTCTCCCTATCTGGAGTACATGCTACTTGAGTGCCGGATTCGTGTGTTATAATCCTTTAAAAGGTTCTTTAACCTCAAACTTTACTCTTTGTAACTATTCAATTTTGCAATGATTAACTTATGGCCATTCTCACTATTAGGCCAGATAAAGAAAGAATGTGTTTGTAGCCAAGTGTCAGGGTAATTTTCTTGGTGGCATTTAAGGATATAAAAGGCATTTTCTTTTTCTGCTCATAGGAATTCTAAGAAATGAACCATGAAAATAATGACAGCTTCTATCAGTACTATGGCTCATGTATGTGACAAAAATAAATGATTTTTTAAAAATCTGGCACATGTTTGAATTATATAAGGCCAAATAATCTATATGAATTTTTCTTTACAAAATTGACTAAATCATCCATTTGTTTTGTTTATGTGTGGACAGAACTGGAGTTTCTATTGATGAAACTATATTTCATGCTCCCACCCTGAAACAGCTGTAGTTCAGTGATTTGAAATAATGTAATGAGGTATTGATTGTTTGCTCAGCACGCTTTGAAACTGCTACTCAAATTGTGGCAGGCAGAGTTGTTAAGGAGAGGGAGAAAGAGAGGTGAATTCCTAATGAATATAGTAGGTGATTTCCTGTCAGCTTGATGGTTTGAACTAGATGCTTTGAATCAGAGAAATGAAGTATTTAATTGTAGGGGACAAATATGAGTTCAGTTTGCTTACTTGGAATTTAGAATCTGAAGTAAATCATACATATCTCAGGAAATGTAGAAGTTAAAAACTATCTTAGAGATGAATTGTTGTGGCCCACTGTTTTTCAAGCCAGTTTTTAGTTATTCAAACTGAAAGAAACAACAACAACAAAAATAAATACTTGGAGTAGAAATAGAACTCCAGGGAAAGGAAATGAAGGAATGGCTCCTTTTGCATGTTTCCTAAATATTCCCTGGTGGCTTTTAATGAGCTGTATCATTGCATCTTGGCATGGAGTACCTCCATAAATTAGCAAGATGGAGGGAATTTGAATGAAGTTGCTTTAGAAGCAGGCACATGGCAAACCAATCCCCATATGGCATTTGGATACATACTGATGTCATGGATGAATGTCTGGTCTCTTGAGGGAGTTATCCAACTTGGTGAAGAACTTTTTAGAATCACTGGGCCAAGAAGTATACTAAGCAGGTAAATGGATGATGGCTTGCAAATCTAATTAAGTCACTACATTTATTTCTTTCTTGTTATCTCCACTTTCTTTCATTAAGAAAACACAGCCATTGATTATGTGTCCAGATGTAATGAATTTGGTGTTTCCCATGAGCACTGAGTGCTTCTCTTACAGACTAGATTAGAACCAGAAAGGATGGCATGGTGGGTCATAAGAAGAAATGGTTCTGAAGCAGATCAGCAAAGGTTAACAGATCACAAGCAGGAATTTTCTTTCAACCCATCCATACTGAGAGGCCCCCAGAGTAATAGAAATCATTAGGAACAATGTAGCAGCCATTTTTCTGGGTGGCTCTGGCTTCTCTTACCTTGAACAGTCACCTGGCTTCTGTCATCTCCCAGAAACTTTCTCTAATTTAAATGTCATCTAGTCTGTTGGTTTCAGGGAGATTCCTCTAGGGCAATGGTTCTAGTCTTGGATAAAATGCACATTTTGACTCATGTCTGGGGATAGTTTGGTTGTCACAACTGAAGGAAAGGGAGATGCTGTATGCGCCTACCCTTGCCAGCAAGGAAGACTCGACTCCGGGAAGATCTTCTTCATGCAGTTTTAATCAGGATCCTTGAAACATGTTTCCTCTGACCCGCGAGAGACCAGGGGACCCCTGCACAGGCTTAAATACCCTTGCGCTAACCAACCCCAGTGAGCTACGTGGACCCTGCAGATAGGCTAATCTAACACGGAAGGAGACTGGCTGAACAGACTTAACCAAATAAGGTCTTGTTTATGCCAGAGAGCGCTCACCCTTGGGGAGGTAGAAGGTGGATGCCAGCGCCATCTTTAAGGCGCGGCACTTCACAGCTCTGTACAAGATGCCATTGACATTTAGTGAACAGAGGTCAAGGATGCTGATAGCCCCCACAATAAGGATTTATCTAGCCTCAATGTTCATAGTGACAAAGCTGAGAAATGCTGGAAGGAGACCAATTTTTATGGACAGGTAGCTCTAATAGAACTCTAGCAATGACCTAATGGCTACCAACTAAAGGAACGAAAAACATAGGCAAGAAGAGATAAAAATGTGACAAGAATAACTTAATACTCTTGACAGGTATATGGTTTTACACAACACCAATGCCTGGATTGTGTGGCTTAGAGCCACTTTGGCCAATTGCCCAGTTCTGATTTTCATCTAATGAAATGTCTACATAAACACTATAGTTGTAATAAATACAAACAAAGGTGGTGGGTTTTTAAGATGGATTTCTTTCTTCCCTTGCCAGATAATTATCATTTCCTCAACACCTACTTTGTCCTGGCACCATGTTCAGTGTGTTTAAAAATTTGTTCTCATTTGCATTCCTTTTGTTTTAAAGCAGCATTCAATAGCTGCTTATTAATTAAGTTAATTATTCCAGAAACAGTAGACACTTCTGTTATGCATCATTTTTTTTATCAGTTTGGGAGAAATAAATGTGTGGGATGGGAAAATTTCCAGAGTGTTTTTTACACACGTATCATGTGCATAAAATATTAATGACCTAAAGGACATTAAAGCCATCTGTATATCACAACCTCGAAGAACATTCTTTTTGATCTTCCCTTACAGTCTAAAAGGAGAAGTTTGTTAGATGTTAGTGTGTGGTTGAATGTTCTCCTGGCATGCTAAAATCCTTGGGTTTCATTCTTAGTGCTATAGTAAATAAACAGACAAAAAAGTAAATAAGCAGGAGATTAACATTAATGACCACAATGTTCTCTTCCTACCTAACAGTCAATATCTTGTCCTTCTCTGTAGTTAGAGTTGACAATTGGCTTTGCTGACCATTTATTCTTGAGAGTCCAAGAGACTAAATTAGATTCTAACTTTTTATTTATAATTAATTTATTACCTGACAATTTTATATGGGCATATGGTGCATTTTGGTGACACTCCTCCCTCTACTCTCTTATTGTCCTCCTACCCCTACTGCCTTGCTTCCTACAAAGTCCTCAGTCCCCTGTCATGCCTTTTCATATCTGCTTTGTTATCTATGGTATTGAACTAGGACTGTTGTAGTGGGTGAGGGTATGGAGCTCTCTGGAGCACGAGTATCTCACCAGTGGCTATTTTACTGAAGACAATGATTTCCTCTCCTCCAGCAGCCTCATCTGCCATAATATATGCAAAACTTTCAAAGGATATTCTTAGCTTTATTTTTTTATGGGATGAGTTATGTGTCTACACAATAACATAGTCTATAGCTGTGCATAAGTTAAGAACTACTACAGTTGGCTGTTCTCTGTGACTTTTTTTTCTGTGATTAGGTTTGGAATTTTAGGGCCTTATACACACTAGGTAAGTGTTCTACCACCAAGTTACACACAGAGGCAGACCTTCTGTAGCTGTTAACCCTAAATGGAAGGAATTCTATCCAGTGATCCTAGACATCAAGTTGACATTGGGGCTGCAGACAAATGCATGGTATTAGTCAGAGAAAGAAGGGCAAAGCAAATGGTACAGAAGGCTCAACATCCCTTTCACCTCTACTCAATGTGGGGTCATAGATAGAGGAAAGTTGTTTTGAAACCTTGCCCATCAGAACTGCACATGGCCTTCTAGTGAATGGCATTCTTTTTTCTCTCCAGGTTTTGGAGCCAGAGGAGAGATGGGCCAGAGAAGACAGACAGATGGGGATTAAAAAGAAAGCTGGCATTAAGATGGATGAAACTGATGAGAAAACATGGCTTTAAATGTGGGCCAAATAGTCCCAGTAACACTTTGTCTGAACTAGAAAGCCTTGAACTAGCTGTCCCAAGGCCAGCCAAATAACAAAGTGAGCAAGCCCCTTCTGTCAGCTGGTCAGAATGTTTGATCTGCTTATGGTGAGGGAATCTCTGAAGATGAATGTGGTGTTCTGTCTCTCAGCCCTACCAGCAGATATTTTCTTTTCCTAATAGGAACAATACGTAATGGGCAGAGAAGTGTTTTCTACAGTTAATGTCCCTGTAGTGTGGTGGATGGATATGATATATTATCTTTTAGAACAAAAGGAATTACAAATTAATATTTCCCCTCCCCCAGTTTAAGAGATTCTCAGTATTAAAATATAGTTCTGAATGGTTTATTAAAAAAAATGAATAGGAACAAGAGATTGTCAGTCTGTATAGAGCAGAATAAGCATCACTCAAAGAAGTACCTGAGAGACTGCCCACAGTATAGTGGGTCCATATTGCCACCTTTTCTTATGGCCAAGTGATGAGAGACAGATACATTTAGGTAGATCTGGAAGGAACCTGGTGGGGAGGCTTCAATGTGGAAGTATGGGAGTAAAAGACAGAAAGGTGAGTCCCATGTAAACCTACGATCACAGAATGTGCTATGGCCTTGAAATGCTCTGCTTTTGCTCTCTAGATTTAGCTCACCTGGATCTAAGAGGCTCTACTGATTTAAATGTTTTTGGGTTATTATTCTTCACAAATAGCAGAAGTAGTTGCTTTTGAGAAAGAAAAGAAATCCTAGATTTTGGAGGGACAGGACATTCTCAAGAAGCACTGAGGGTCTTGTTTGTAGGGTCACCTGGCGTCTTAACCAATCTGGTCGTTTTATATTTATGTCTGATATTCTGAGGTAGCTATTAATTTTCCTTGCAATATTTTCAATTGTGTCTTGTTTAGATAAGTTATCTTCTGTCTGTACTTTTGATTTAAGGTCTGATTCTTTTAAAAAAGAATTGATTTACTCTTATATATCATTATTTCTTCAGAAGTCTATGCCAAGCTAATTGATTTCAAGAAGGATCAAGTGATAGGAATAAAGCAGACTCCATAAGGCACTAGTAGGTATCTATGGACTTCCTAGGGCCCATAAAGGGTTAAATGACAGAGGCTCAATGCACTTTGAAGTAATGAATGAATGAAGTTGAAGTGACGTATGTTTATCAGGCATCTATATATCATAGCCACACAAATTCTCAGCATCATACTCAGGTGTTCTTGTTCTCACCTGATATAATGACAGCTGCTTAGGCTACATAAAATTTTATTCTTTCTTGTTCTTTTGAGATATTATGAAATTATTCGGGTCTTTCAAAAAAACTGAAACATTTCTTCAACTCTTGATTCATATTTTCTTTAATGCTTAATTATAATATTATGTTTTCTACCTGCAATTATTTTAAATATTATTTACCCACCTTTTCAAGTGAGATAAGGGTGAAAGCAGGTGAAAAATCATTGCTATAGAAACAAACTCCTTTGGGCATTGAATATGACTCTCTATATTTGCTGTCAGACCTTGCTTACTATAGCTGAATTAATACTGTATGACAGTAAAGAAAGGATATATGTCCAAGTAGGTAGCCACTCTCTTGTCCTTCCTTTCAAATGTGCTTCCGGGGAAGATGCTTAGTGCACAGGTCACATAAGACTGTGGGAATATATATTGTAGCCAAGACAGATAAGCAACCTAAAGTCACTGAACATGGTAGTATTGCTTCTTAAAATAAAAAATATAGTATGATACAGCTGTTAAAGAGCCATGGCTCTGATGTGCTATGAACTGCCCTGCTCAGTTTCCTTGGCTATCTTCCCTGGAATCTCTTGGTGTTTCCAGATACAGCCAATGGGATCAGTATTGACATGGCAAGAGTTAGTTGAGGTCTTTCCCCATCTTGTCCTCATTAGCCTGTGTTACAGGTGTTTGCATCTGTGCTCAGTTTCTATTCATTGTCTTTTAGGATGTTTCCAAGTAAGTTTGCTACTCATAAAGTAGGTTAATTATTTAGTGTTCAAAGCAGGAACCTTTAGATGTATTTTACTCCATGAAAAGCTAGTGTCTGGCAGATGGTCATCTAATTTCTGTACTACTTTGGCAATGGAAAGTTTACTATCCCTGGAGGTAATATTCCCCATGAAGCAAATAGACTGACCTACATTTGTTTCTCAGAAATGATCTTCATAAAAAGCCAGCTATGATAGTTAGCAATAAGATTAGCCTCTCTGTTTGAAAAATTATTTTCTAGGTGATCTTTTTTATTCAATATTTTTCTTCATAGTCCTGAGTATTTTCTCACATGTGAGAAAAATCACAAACCTAAGGAGGATACCTGCTTATAATCCCTGACCTCTGGCACACAAAAATTCCTTGTACTTATTTAAGCAATCAGATATTCTGTAATCAGTTACTCCTTTCAAAGAAATGGATGGATGGATGGATGGATGGATGGATAGGTAGGTAGATGGATGGTAATGAAGCTTGTAAAATGCATTCTATTAGTATTAATAGAAAATGCCCCAAGAGTAAAAATTTCATGAACTTTGACTTATTTTAATATTTTGCCACAGCAATAATGAAGAGTGTCTGCTCAACCCCAGTTGAAATCTGTCTAGATAATTTAAGTCATTTCCCCCTTTAGTACTGTAGGTGTGATCCCTTTGTCTTGCTCTATTCCCAGATTTCTATTGACAGGACAGAGGCAGAAAGAAGACTAAACAGAGTTGTCAGATGAAGCACAAATGAGAAACATTTTAAAATATGTTCAACATCCTTGGTCATCCTGAAAATGCAAATTAACACTCCTTGAGATTTTATCCTACCACAGACAGAATGGTCAAGATTAATAAAACAAATAACAACAGATGTTGGCAATGATGCAGGGGGTGGGGACACATATTTATTGCTATGGAGAGAGTTCTAGAGTTGTGATTTCTGGATTCAGCCAACTGCAGTGTAGGGTGGCCAGACCCTACATTGTGCAATTATTTTTCTGATTTTTTTTAAGTCTAAAGTTCCACCCCTGCAGTTACCTCTTACAGGACTTCGGTCTCAACCTCACAGGTAAAGCTGTGTTCCAGGCAAAGGTTTTTCTCATAAAGCCATTAAAACTCTTACATTGGTTTTTTTCCCCCTGGGATTATCATTTTCTAAGCCCAATTTAACAGTGAACATTGCTAAGGTGAGCATATAGGAATGGTTATACTGGCATGTTTGTGTCCCTCATGCTGTCACTTAGTCACTTAATTCTCTCTAAACACTTTTCATTCAACTACCAGCCTTGAAATTCTGCTTTCATTTTCTGAATTGACTGTTGTTCAAGACTGAATTGCATACCAGCCATAGCTTTCAGCTTGTGAAAACTCAATATATTCACTGCCCCTCTGAGCCAGAAGGGGACAAGAGGAATTAATATTTTATCATTTTAAAATGCCTCCAAGATACTGTCTGACTCATCCTCATAAGAGCAGTGGGAGACAGGAAGGAAGCAGGTAAATATGTACTTCACATAGTTTTCACTTAATGGTAAATTTAGTGTTGTTTGGTCCAGGATGAAAAATAGTGAAATTATTCATGGAGAATCTAATTTAAGGTCATCATTCTTGATGACAGTTATGACTTGCTGCTGGCAAGAACTATGTTGTAGTTCTGTGAGGATTGCTCTACTCTTTATTTGAAGGTGACACCACTGTCCCCACATAATTTGCATGTGTGCTTTGCAGCTTTTTTTTTTTTATAGAAAGGACAGATTTTCATTTGGGCATTTGTATTCTCCCTTGACATTATGACAATGGACACACAATTCTGATGTCTAACTTGGGATAAGTGGTACAGTCATCACCACAAGCAGAGAAAAACAAATTGGTTGCCTAGGGATTTGAACTTTTGCCACTGGCCTTATTAGTATGGTGTGCTAACCAACTAGGGTAGCCACGGGCATGCAATTATAAAACAGCATGAATCAAACTTGATGCAAGGCCCTGAAATTTAACCTTTGAATATGTCCATTAGCCTTGACATATCTCTATGGAAGAATGTGACCTTTCTCTAAAGACATTTACTGCAAAATGGCATTCTGTTATCCTTCATAGAAATCTAATTTTCAGATATAATAAAGGTACAAAGAGTAGTGAATATTCAAGGACTTAAATTTGTCTTTCTATAATACTAGGTATTGAGTTTTGAAAAACATTCACAAATATGTCATCTATGTGTTACAATTTATTTCAACATTTCCTTTGAGTGTGGTGTCCTTGAGCCACATCTGAGTTGATGTTTACTAGCACAGGTGAAGGTTAACATTTTACAACTAGATTACAAATATCAACATACACTTTGCAGTGGGTGCTTCATAGCAATGCCAGTCAGAAGGAGATCTTGGAAAGGAAGTATTAGTTAAATAAATAAATAAATAAATAAATAAATAAATAAATCCTTTTTGTCAATGTTTCCTTGAAAATTATTTTGTAAAGGAAACACAAAATTACAATATTAACGATTGTAAGGCAGTGAAATAAACAGATATAAAAGCATTAAAGGAATTGAAGATGTAATGGACACACTCTGATGTTTATAATCTGGGAATAGCTTAACTATTTTGGCTGACGTGTGCCAAATCCTTTTTCTTTCACTTCTTCATTTGGTCAGTCACCAAGCCTTGCTGATTCCTTATTTCTAATGTTTCTTTAACTCAAATCTCATGTCAGTGCAGCCCCATTTCTCAACTTATGAGTTCTAGTCCTCTGTCCCTTTAACTCATTTCCCACATTTCATATGCTGAAAATGAGATGATAGTATTACTCTGTCGTTAGCCTTCCCTAGGACTTCCAGATCTTTTGTCATTGTGTCCCCAGTCCCTTCACTTGAAAGGCAGCTGCTTACAGGGATGTGGTATAGACACTGGACAGTGTTTGTGTATACATGTGCATAAGCATTTTTGAGGAGATCTTTTCACACAATGAAAGGCCCTGAACTTAGATTTCTTGCCTTAGAGCTAAAACAGCTGACTGAAATGAAACATGTCCAATCATTATAATATTTCTTGATACTTGTTCATTTTTCAAGTGCAGAAGGAACCTAAAGGGGAAAATAATGCTAACTTCTTCCAACTGAAAGGAATGGCTCTCAAACTGCAGCTTATTCTCCAACCCTCCAAACATACCCACAGCCCTTGTTGCCTGAACTTTCCCCCAGAAATACATAGACAAATAGCTCCTTCCTACCCACCCTTTACCCCAGATATGGCACCAACAACAGACCAAAGTGCAATCCCATCAAAGTACAACTTGTAAACTCAATGAGTTAGTTTGCTTGGTTTACTTACAGACTGTGGGTGAGGGGTAACTTACATGAATAACTCCAAAGCAGTCATATCATTGGAAAATTTCACCCAACATGGATGATGACTTCCTCATTGCTGCATAGATGGAGCTTCTCAATTGTTCAACATTAGTTTAACTATAGTACCTCCTAAGGTCCTTAGAACATATATAATTGAGACAGAATCACATATAGTTGGTAGAGAGTTACAGGAGGGTCCAATGTTCCTCCATATCTCTTTCTATAAGGGAATATCATTAATCAATCAGCCTGATTTGAAGATCTCTTGCAAGTAGCCATAGGTGCTCTGATAAAGATGACACTCTTTCTAACTGACATCTTTGTTAAATGCTATAATCAGCATATATATATATATATATATATATATCTCACATTAGTTAGTTTTTTTCTAGAGAGATAAAAGGAATGTTTATTCATACTAGACAAAATAAAAGAGTTTATATAAGCCCAGCATAGTGAAATATTGAATTTTAGTCATGGACAGCTAGTTAATTACAACTCCCAAACCTCTATGTTGAGAAAGTTGCAGAGTTCTAACCTCTAGTCAGTCTTTCAGCTCCTATATATACTAGCATCCTCAACAGCATAGTCAATTGTGAGACAGGAGCATGTCAATTCTAGAATCTAATGTGAAAATCTAGTGACAGTTTCATTATCACTACTGTGGATCTAGACATCCATCAATGTATTGCTCTCTTATTTCATTGTCATAACTTTAGGCCAAGGTATTTTGTAGGTTACTACAGTTAGTATGTTTAATGACAGTGGATCGTTAACTGATAACCAAAGGAAATAGCTCTTCTATAATATCAGGATATTAACACATAACAGATGTCATCTCACTGAACTCCAGAAAAAGAAATGGACATCCAAAAATAAGAGGCACTTGGAACTCTAGTTAGATAAGACAAAAGAAGAACATCTTTCATAATGAAAATGTCAACAATACAAAGCAAATAGATAACATTCAGTGATGTAAGTGGGGTTGGTGAGACAAAGGCACCTGCTGCCCAATCTGATAACCTCAGTTTGACCTCTGAGACCATATGGTGGAAGAAGAGAAACTTCTCCTCTGATATGCACACCACATGCTCACCATGGTACATACTCATGTACACAAATATACTCATATGCGCGCGACACACACACACACACACACACACTAAATGAGTGAATGAATGAGTAAAATTCTTAAATGCAAGTGACATCATCAATTAGAAGATGCAGTCTAATTGAGATGAAAAACATGACTCAACTGTCTGTTGTTCTCAAGAAATACACCTCACTAACAAAGACACCCAAATTCTGAAAGTTAAAGGGTTGAAATGACCCTATTAAGAAAATAGAGGCTATAAACAAGATTGTGTAGTTTCCTCTCTGATAAAGTAGATTTCAAACCAAACATAGTCAGAAGAAATCAAGCCACATTACATAGTAATAAAGGGAACAGCTCATTAAAATATACAATCATTATAAACATGTATGCACAGAATCTTGGGACCTCCAATTTTATATAAAAATCATAAGGTGTGAGAAGCCAAATAGGTTCTTACACAGTCATAATGGGAGACTTCAATGTCATACTGTTATTTTAAAATGAGTTTTCCAAATTAAATATCCACAAAAGTTTCAGAGGTAACAGACATCATAGGTTAACTGGAGTTAACAAATATCCATAGAAAATTCCATCCACAGACTGGAAATGCACGTTCTTCCCAGTAGCATGTGGAAACTGGCTCTAAAATTGATCCTTAGTTTAGGGCACAAAACAAATGTTAACATATACTCAAATATTTAGATAATTCATTTGATCTTAGTAGACCACAGTAAAGTAAAACTAGAACTCAATACCAAAAGCACAAAAACTACACAAATACTTGGAAATTGAATGATATGCAGTGTTGAATAAACAGTAGGTCATTTATTTGAAAGAGAGAGAGAGAGAAGAAATTTTAAAATTTTGACACCCAGTGAACCCACTGGTCTTTCTGGCAGAGGTTGTTGTTCCTGCCAGGAAGGCAGGTAGGCTGACTGCAGAGCTTCATTCGCCTCCCTTATGTTCTTCCAGATTCAATCCCCAGTCTCATCCATAGCTCTGCAGCAGGACACCTGCTGTGGTCTCATGTTCCTCTCTGATCCCATCTCCAGCAACCACAAAGATCTCCAGTTTTCTTTCCCCCAGTGCATCCCATTATGTCAGCCTCCAACACCAGCAAGCATTCCCTGGGAACATACCAATTGATCTGAACAGGAAAAACAGGTAAGCCAACTGAAGACCTTCACTTTTCTCCAGTCCCTTCTAATCCAACACCCCCTCTCATCCCTAGCTCTGCAGCAGAATACCTGCTGCAACCTTTCTTTCTCCTCTGCTCACATCTTCTGTGGACCGCATAGGCCATCCCCTCCCAACCTCCTTCCCCCTTACTTTATCCCAGCCCCTCAACTCCAGCAGGCACTCTGCTAACTCACAGGCCACACCTGCCAGGGAAACAGGTAGGCTGACTGCAGATCTTCATGCACTTCCTCTTCTGCTCTTCTAGATACAATCCACAGTTTTATCCTCAGCTCTATAACAGACCTTCTGGGGTGACCTCTCTTCACTCTACCCCCATTTCAAGAATGGGTTAATCATTAAGACCGAGCTAACCAGTAAGAAACTAGTACCTGGCCTAGTACCAGGCAACAGCATTATATCAAATACAGAGTCTCAGCAGTGTTATTTGGGGCTGGCATGGCGGTGGGACCAGACCAGCGGCGGGGAAAACATACTCTTTACAAGCTACAGCAGTCAGTGAGTTCCAGGAAACAAATTCAAGCTGTAAGACTTAGTGGCTAATGTCTTTACAGCACTGAGCCATTTCACCAGCCCACTCTCTTTTTTAATACAGCAACTGATAACTATACAATTTCCTCTTCACTTTCATTTTAAGAACCTCCATCTTATTCACACAGGCCGTTTTAAGGCTAAGGTCTTGTGCTTTAGCTGTGTTAGAATATCCAGGGCCTGCTGTGTTAAAGTTGCTGGTCTTTAGTGGAGACATATTGTTCTGGCTGTTAGTGATTGTAGTTTATCCCCACTGCCGGTCTGGTCCCACCCAGTAGAAATGATTAACCCATTTCTACTTATCTAAGTATTTCCACGTGGTCATCTTATCTGAGATTGGGCCAGTGTGCTGCACTCTCCAGGCTCTCCATGTTGACTCCTCCTTACTCCTTCCTCTTTCCTCCTAGTCTCCTAGCCCCGCCTATCTTGCTTTCCTATTGGCCAACAGTGCTTTATTCATTAACCAGTATGAGAAACATACTTACAGAATAACATCTCCCATCAGTAGCTTATTCTTTGGTCTTGACACTTGCCCAGTAGCATGCATACGTGCACACACACACACACATACACATGCACATATGTGCACATCCCTTCAATGCATAATTTAAAAAATTCAGAGAGATTTTAAATAACCCAATGAGTCTCCTTATACCAATTTTGCTTTTTAAATTATTCTTGCCTAATTCAGAAACAACCATTATTAAGTATGAATCCTCAGGCTTTAAAGATATTTATGAGCATGAATGTTTATTAAAAGACAATTGAGAGCACTGTTATATGCTTCTAAAATTTTACATGTTTATGGACATGCATGTATTAGTGACCCACACTAGCTTGTGATTCCATTTACTGTCTTCTAAATAGTTTAGCAGGTGTGGGCCAGGACTCTCCCAAGTGGTTAGAATATAGGTTCCATGCAGGCGTATCTCCTTTATTTTTTACCATTCTTCAGCTCATGAACATCCCATTACTGGTTTTTAATCAATGTTAGCTGAACAGACTGAGAAAATGTCAGTCAGAGGAATCTCCTCAGCGAGCCCCAGAACAAGCTCTAGCAGCACCCAGTGGATTGACTGTTCCCAAAGATGGGCACTAAGTGTTATTTTCTGATGACCATGAGAGTCCTGATGGACAAAATGTCATAGATATAAATTCACACCAAGACCCCAGAGCTGTTGATCAAGAGTAATGTTGTCTTTTGAGTGCATAATCTTCCTAACTGAGGACAGACAGCAAGCCTTCCTCTATTGCTACTAAAACTTCAAGGCAAAGCTGCTTTAGGTTGTTTTAATGATCAGTAAATGACTTAAATGAATGTTGAATTGCAGGCTATTAACCCTTATTCTGACCTCCATTAGCCGTGAATTAAGACTGGGGTATAGGCTCCTAAGAAGGGATCTGGGTAAATATGGAGAGTAATTAAGGTTAGGTGGGTTCTCAGATTTTGTGTTTTCCATTGTAGTGATCTGTGTAGTTGGTAAGGAGAATTAATCACTCTGAATTCAGAAAAAGAAGCTTATTTTTAGGTTCTAAATTTGCATGTGAATTTATTCTCTCTCTCTCTCTCTCTCTCTCTCTCTCTCTCAAGACAGTGGTGAGATAAGAGCGGCTTTAGTAGATGTAAAATTGATAATAGCAGAGAGAGCAAACACATGCTTTCAGCTGTGTGATACGATTATCTTGGAGAGATGACTTAGTAGTTTTGTTTTTACATAAATAGGCTTCTATGGTTGGCCAAGGACAAACACACCGTTTTTCATCTTCTAGGAGAATCAGGGAAGACACATGTTTCTCTCAGTCAGAAAATATGGGGATAGATGGTGCATAGTTGAACTCTGAGTTTTAAGTCATTGTTTTCTGAATGGCTCTGAAGCATCAGGAATTTTGTGGGTCCACAGATTTACCCAGTGAGGATTTAAATTTGTAATTTGTAGATTTTGAACCAAGAAAAAGTCATTCCATAACAGTGATGATTAGTAAAGGCTATTGCTTTATTTTTCAAACCAAATTTGTCAAAATACATTTCCTTTATGTGGTGGCTTGAGAGAAAGTGGCCCCCAAAAGGGAGTGGTACTACTAGGAGCAGGCCTTGGTGGAGTAGGCGTGGTCTTGGTGGAGTATGTCACTGTGGAGGTATTGAGGTCTCACATGCATATATCAAGCCACACCCAGTGAGGCAGAGCATTTCTTGTTACCTGCAAGCCAAGATGTAAGAACTCTCCAGCATCATGACTACCTGCACACCAACATACTCCCAGCCATCATGCCACCCCATCATGACAATAAACTAAACTTCTGAAAGTGTAAGCCATCCCAGTTAAGTGTTCTTTTATAAGAGTTGCCATGGTCATGCTGTCTCATCACAGCACTAGAAACTGACACCTTACTTTTGTTAGGGTTTCCAGTATAGAAAGTTAAAATTTTGGTATATTTTAATTGGCTCTTTGAGAATTTCATTCATGCATACAGTATATAGTTTGATCATGTTCCCCAACTCCTTCTGAGTTCTCATCCTCTCACATCCCTCCAGACTTCATGTCCCTTTTGTTTATGTTACCCTCCCTTTGTCTCTCAAGTGCTGGAATTAAAGGTCACCATGATCAGTCTTATTATTTTTTAAATAACTAAGTTTGTGTTGTTCACATCTGCATGAACATGGGCCATCCACTCACAAATGATTGATTTCCCAGAGACCCTCTGAAAGAAAATGAAGTCTTCCTCCTCTAGTAGAAGGCAAGTGTCAATAACTCCCCAGCTACCACATCTCTGCTCTCTCCTTGCTGGAGTGTGGACTGGCTTGGTCTTGTGCAGGCAACCACAGCTGCTGAGTTCACTAGTCCATTGTTCTTGCCATGCTCAGGAGACATTGTGTTGTACCAGTTCTCCCTGACCTCTTACAGTGTTTTTCACGTTCTCTTCTACAGTGACCTATGGACCTTGGGAGGTGGGCATACAGATATTTATGCTAATCACATCACAGGCATTTATTATTTGCACTTGGACCAGTTGTGAATTTCTGCCAGAAGTGTTCTTTACCACACTAAGAGACATCTCTGATACGAACACAGAGCTGCACAATTTGCAGTTTCACTTTTCTTTACAGCTGAATAAAATTTCAATGTGTAAATATACCATATTTTCATTACCTATTAATCAGTTGATTGACATCTAGGCTTATTCCATGTCTTAGGTAATGTGAATAGGAATGCTATTAGCAAGAAATGGCATGTAGGGAGAGTGCCAGCTAGACCCACCTATCAGTGCTGAAACATCCTGAGTATTACCCCAGCCTTTGTCCCTGTCACCAGGCCTTGGCTACAGGTGAGTTTGGGTCTAATCCTGCTGGGGCAGAGGATTCTCCCCTATACCCTCCCCAGGAAATCCCTGGGTGGGTCCTAGATCTCCCTGCCCCTGTGTCCTTTCCCCACCAAGAGTGCTCTTGGAGCTCCGATATACCACCACCCACGCCCACTGAGAGCCTGCCCTTCCCCTGTTCTCTTCCCTACCCTGCACACTATTCCACTGCTCTGGTTGAGCACTGAGCCAGAGGATGGAGCCAACAATCCAGCCACCTTCAGGGAAATTCCTGGAGCCTATCTGAGCACAATAGACCAGCCTATCCACGTGGGACTACCCCTAATTTCCAACTGCCTGGTCTCTGACCCCCAACACCGGTCTTCTACTGGAGTTCTGGGCACCTCCCAGAGATCCCCTATCTTTGCGGGTCCACCCTGAGTTCCTGCAGGGGGCTGGATCATTGACCCCCATCACAGGACCTCTGCTAGAGAGGCCCTACTCAGCTGGAGAGTGCCAGCTAGACCCACCTATCAGTGCAGAAACATCCTGAGTATCAGCCCAGCCTTTGTCCCTGTCACCAGGCCTCGGCTAGAGGCCTTGGCTAGAGGCCTTGGCAAGAGTTAGACCCAACTATCCCTGAGGAAACATCCTGCGGGCTAGGCTCTGCCAAAGAGGCCTCAGCTTGCCTCTGCTGGAGCCTGAACTTTGACCCCCATCGTCGGGCCCCTGCCTATGGAGAGAACTCCTAGAGAGCTTGGACCACCCAGAACTACAGATGTCAAACCTTTGACCCACCTAAATCCATAGAAAGAGGGAGAAACCCCACCAACACCTACTGGAAGAAGCTATGGGAAGACGGCAATACAAGAAAACACCTAACATCAGAAAGACAAGCATAACACCACCAGAATCTAGGGAAGCTACACCAACTAGACCAGAACACAACAAAGGAAATGAATCGGAAGAGAACGACCTAAAAATTATCGTCATAAAAATGATAGAAGCCCTGAAAGAAGATCTGAAAAAAATCCCTTCAAGAAATGGAAGATAAAACAAACAAAAAATTGGAAGAAATGAATAAAATTCTTAAAGAAAGTACAGAAAGCCAAGAAAAAAAGCATTAAACAGGTTCAAGACTTGAATACATAAATGGAGACAATAAAGAAAACGCAAACCGAAGGAATGCTGGAAATAGAAAAACTGGGCAAACGATCAGGAACTGCAGACACAAGCATAACCAACAGAATTCAAGAGATGGAAGAGAGAATTTCAGGTGCTGAAGATAAACTAGAGGAAATAGATTCATCGACCAAAGACAATTGTAAGTCCAACAGATCCTTAACACAAAACATCCAAGAAATGTGGGACACTGTGAAAAGGCCAAACCTAAGAATAATAGGCATAGAGGAAGTTGAGGAAGCCCAACTTAAAGGGGCTGAAAACATATGCAACAAAATCATCGAGGAAAACTTTCCCAATCTGAAGAAGGACATGCCCATGAAAGTATAAGAAGCATACCGAACACCAAATAGACTGGACCAAAGAAAAAAGACCCCTGGACATATAATAATCAAAACACCTAACATACAGAATAAAGAACGAATATTAAGAGCAGTGAAGGAAAAAGGACAGGTAACATATAAAGGCAGACCTGTCAAAATTACACCTGACTTCTCCATGGAAACCCTCAAGGCCAGAAGGTCCTGGATAGATGTTCTACAAGTACTAAGAGTCCATGGATGCTGGCCCAGGCTACTATACCCAGCAAAACTCTCAATCATTATAGATGGAGAAAACAAGATATTTAATGACAAAGCCAGATTTTCACAATACGTATCTACAAATCCAGCCCTACAGAAAGCTTTGGAAGGAAAACTCCAACCCAAGGAAGTTTACTATACTCACAAAGACTTAGGCAACAGATAATCCTACTTCACCAGAAACCAAGGGTAAAGAAGGACAAATAAATTCACAATACCACTGCCAAAAGCAAATCTAAAACAAACAAACATTAACAATCAATGGTCCTTACTCTCCCTCAACATTAATGGTCTAAACTCGCCTATAAAAAGACACAGGCTAACAGAATGGATACGAAGACAGAATTCATCCTTCTGCTGCATACAAGAAACACACCTAAGCTACAAAGATAGACATTACCTCAGGGCAAAGGGCTTTGAAAAGATCTTTCAATCAAGTGGACAAGCAGGTGTGGCTATCGTAATATCTAACAAGTTAGACTTCAAACCAAAATTAATCAAAAGAGATGGTCATTTCATATTCATCGCAGGAGAAATCCACCAACAAAAAAATCTCGATTCTGAACATCTATACCCCAAATACAAAGGCACCCACATTTGTAAAAGAAAAGCTACTAAAACTCAAAGCTCACATAAAACCTTACACTTATAGTGGGAGACTTCAACACACCACTCTCACCACTAGACAGGACCACCAATCAGTAACTCAACAAAGAAACAAAAGAACTAACAGAAGTTATGTCTCAACTGGGTTTAACAGACATCTATAGAACATTCCATCCAAACACAAAAGAATATACCTTCTTCTCTGCTCTACATGGAACCTTCTCTAAAATCGACCACATACTAGGTGGCATAAAAAACCTCAACAGATACAAAAAAAATTGTAATAGTGCCCTGTATCTTATCAGACCACCATGTTTTAAATTGGAATTCAACAACAACACAAATCGCAGAAACCCTACAAACTCATGGAAACTGAACAACGGGCAATTGCACCACACCTGGGTCAAAGAAGAAATAAAGAAAGAAATTAAGGACTTCCTAAAATTCAATGAGAATGAGGACACGACATATCCGAACTTATGGGACACCTTGAAAGCAGTGTTACGAGGGCAGTTCATTGCACTGAGTGCCCATATGAAGAAAACAGAGGATAGTCACATTAGAGAACTAACAGCACAACTGAAAGCCTTGGAACAAGAAGAAGCAAACTCACCCAGAGGAGTAGACGCCAGGAAATAATCAATTTGAGGGCTGAAATCAATAAAATAGAAACCAGGAAAACAATACAAAAAATCAATGCAACAAAGAGTTGGTTTTTCGAGAAAATCAACAAGATAGACAAACCTTTATCCAAACTAACAAAAAAGCAGAGAGAGATCATGCAAATTAACAAAATCAGAAATGAAAAGGGGTCCTAACAACAGATACAAAGGAAATCCAGACAACTTTCAGGTCATACTTTGAAAACCTTGAACTCTAAAAAAATTTGAAAATTCAAAGGAAATGGACAAATTTCTGGAAAACTATCACTTACCAAAATTAAACCAAGAACAGACAAACAACTTAAATAGACCTATAACCCCCAATGAAATCGAAACAGTCATCGAAAGCCTTCCAACCAAAAAAAAGCCCAGGGCCAGATGGCTTCAGCGCAGAATTCTACCAGAAATTCAAGGAAGAGCTAATTCCAATACTCCTCAAATTGTTCCACACAATAGAGACAGAAGGCACATTACCAAACTCTTTCTACGAGGCCACAATCACCTTGGTACCCAAGCCCCACAAAGATGCAACTAAGAAAGAAAACTACAGACCAATATCCCTGATGAACATCGATGCAAAAATACTCAATAAAATACTGGCAAACCGAATCCAAGAGTACATCAGAGAAATCATCCACCATGACCAACTAGGCTTCATCCCTGGGTTGCAAGGATAGTTTAACATATGAAAATCTATCAATGTGATCTATAAACAAACTGAAAAAGAAAAACCATATGATCATCTCCCTAGATGATGAAAAAACCTTTGACAAAATTCAACACCCATTCATGATAAAGGTCTTGGAGAGATCATGGATAACAGGAACATACCTAAACATAATAAAAGCAATATTCAGTAAACCAATAGCCAACATCAAACTGAATGGAGAAGAGCTTAAGGCAATTCCTCTAAAATCAGGAACAAGACAAGAGAGAGTCCTCTCTCTCCATATCTCTTCAATATTGTACTTGAAGTTCTAGCTAAAGCTATAAGACAAGAAATGGAGAGCAAGGGGATCCAAATTGGAAAGGAAGAAGTCAAACTCTATTTGCAGATGATATGATAGTTTACATAAGCGACCCAATAAACTCTACCAGGGAACTCCTACAGCTGATAAACACCTTCAGCAAACTAGCAGGATACAAGATAAGCTCAAAAAAAATCAGTAGCCCTACTTTATTCAGATGACAGAGAGGCTGAGAAAGAAATCAGAGAAAGATCACCCTTTACAATAGCCACAAACAACATAAAATATCTCGGGGTAATGCTTACCAAACATGTGAAAGACCTATACAATAAGAACGTTGTGTCTTTAAAGAAAGAAATTAAAGAAGATACCAGAAAATGGAAAGATCTTACATGCTCTTGGATTGGAAGGGTAAATATAGTAAAAATGGCAATCTTGCCAAAAGCAATGTATAGATTCAATGCAATCCCCATTAAAATCCCAGCACAATTTCTTCACTGACCTTGAAAGGATAATCGGCAACTTTGTATGGAAAAACAAAAGACCCAGGATAGCCAAAACAACCCTGTACAATAAAAGAACTTCAGGAGGCATCACCATCCCTGACTATACTACATCCCTCTACTACAGAGCTATAGTCCTGAAAACAGCCTGGTATTGGCACAAAAATAGACAGGTAGACCAATGGAATCGAATCAAAAATCCTGATATTAATCCATATACCTACGAATACCTGGTTTTTGACAAAACAGCTAAAAAAATACAATGGGGGGAGGAAAGCATCTTCAACAAATGGTGCTGGCACAATTGGATGATGTTGCGGAGAAGACTGCAGATAGACCCATGTCTATCACCATGCACAAAACTCAAGTCCAAATAGATCAAAGACCTCAACATAAATCTAGCCACACTGAACCTCTTAGAAGAGAAAGTAGGAGGTACCCTTGAACAAATTGGTATAGGAGACTACTTCCTGAACATAACTCCAGAAGCATAGACACTGAGATCAACAATTACTAAATAGGACTTCCTCAAACTTAGAAGCTTCTGCAGGCAAAGAGCAGGAAAGGAAAACAAGTATGGGACAACAGGAAAGCTAAAGACATTAAGAAAATGTTCAACATCCTTAGTTATCAGGGAAATGCAAATGAAAACAACTTTGAGATACCATCTTACTCCTGCCAGAATGGCTACAATTAGAAACAACAATGACACCTTATGCTGGAGAGGATGTGGAGAAAGGGGAACACTCCTTCACTGCTGGTGAGAGTGTAAACTCATACAGCCATTTTGGAGATCAGTATGGCGGTTCCTAAAGAAAATGGGAGTTTGCTTACCACAGGACCCAGCAATTCCACTCTTAGGTATAAACTCAAATGACTCACATCCATGCAACAAAGACATGTGCTCAACCATGTTCATAGTAGCATTATTTGTAATAGCAAGAACCTGGAAGCAACCTAGATGCCCCTCAACTGAAGAATGGATAAAGTAGATGTGGCTCATCTACACAATGGAATACTAGTCTGCAGAAAAAAATAACGGAATCTTGAAATTCGCAGGCAATTGGATGGAACTAGAAGAAACCATCCTGAGCGAGGTAACCCAGTCACAAAAAGAGGAACAGGGTATGTATTCACTCATATATGAATTTTATAGCTAGAGCAAAGGATCACCAGCCTATAATACACACCACCAGATGAACTGGGATACAAGGTGTATTCTAAGAGATTCATATATGATCACTCACAAAAGGGGGAAGGGACAAGTGCCCCAGAGCACATGGGAAATGGGGGAGGCAGTGAATGGAGAGAGAACTAGGAGAAAGAGAAGGGGAGGAGAGGAAAACACATGTGACTAGATAGGTTGAGTCAGGGTGAGAGGGGGGCATAAAACAGGGAGCCATTACTGATTTGAAGAGAAAACTGAACCTAAAGAAAGGTCTAGAGAACTACAAGACCGACTCCAACTAATAATTTGAGCAACCATGGAAAGGCAACCATAAATGCCCTTCCCTGATAGTGAGATCATCAAGTAAATTATTCACCATCATGGAGCCCTCATCTAGTACCTGTTGGAAACAGAAGCAAACACCCATAACCAAGCACTGAGTCAAGCCAGAATCCAGATGCAGAGAGAGGGGACAAGACCAGGTTGCAGAAACTCACAAAGACAGTTGACCTGAACAAGGAGGAGCTTGGGCCTCTCAGACTGATGGCTATGAACCCAGCAAGGGACTGACTCAGGCCCCCTGAATATGGGTCTCAGCTAGAAGGACTGAGCAGTCTTGGGGGACCTCAGACAACAGAAACAGGAACTATTTCTGGTGCACAAAAGGACCTTGCGGACACATCCCCAATGGAGGGATACCCACTTAACCTAGAGACAGGAGAGAAGTCCTAGTCCCTACTTCAAATGACTTGACAGACTTACATGACCTAACCTGGATAGCATAGCCCTACAAGTGGAATGGGGGTGGATGGAAGGGGAGGGTGGCCAGGGTGCATGTCACAGGGGAGGGAGGGTAAGAGGGAGGAAGGGAATGAAGGATAGAGAAAGGGAGGTTTGGAGGGAGGAAGGGAGAAGAAACTGGGATCCACATGTAAAAATTTTAAATTATATTAGTATTAAAAGAAGATGGGAAAAAATGCTGCTGGTTTAATTCAATATATATATAATGCGTTGACTTCAAAATTTAAGCCTAAGGACAAGTTACTGGGGAAAAGGATTTCTAATTTTGCTTCCACAGAAAATGAAAAGCTCTGGATCCCTTCCAGAATAATGTGGTTTGATCGAGCAAGACCCCCTGAAGCAACGTTAATGGGACAATGCAGCCTTGCAGACCACTACAGCCTGAATTTCTGTGTCTTCTTAGGATTCTCCCATGACAGCGCCCCCTACCAGCAGGAAGCAGCTTGGAAAGAATGATACCCAAATTCCCAAATATTGTTTATAAATGCTTGTTTTCATTTTAAAAAAAGGCATGTTTAATTATGTCCAGCATAAAATAAATAAACGTTTTAAAAAAAATAAAAAAGAAATGGTATGTATCTCTGCAGTAAGATATAGAGTCCTTTGTATATATTCCAGGAGTGGACTATCTGACTCCTATGGTAGAATTGTTTCTAGATTTCTGAAGAGTCTCCACACTGAATTCATAGTGGTTGCTATTAGTATTCAGGCATCTGTACTGACCTGTCCTTGGGGTTCTGACAGAATATGCCCTCAGCTGCAGCTACTAAGAGCACCACCTGTGCATATTCACTGAATTCCTCTCTCTCTCTCTCTCTCTCTCTCTCTCTCTCTCTCTCTCTCTCTCTTGCTGCTCCTGTTACCAAAGGCCTGTCTCTCTTCTGCCCTCCCCCCTTTTCCCATTTACTTTTCCCCAATTAAAAAAAATCCTCCACTCAAGCTCTGTCTGAGAGTGCCACTTTTAAAAAAATTACAATAGCGGCACCATTTTGTACTCCTCTTTCCCCAATACCCACTACTAGAAGTATATTCCTGATTTCAAGTTATACTACAGAGTCATGGCAATAAGAATGGCATGGTACCAAACACTAAAACAGACATGTGGTTCCATAGAATAAAGTTTAGGAACCATATATAAGTCCATGCACCTAGAGCCACCCAACTTTTTGATAAAGATGTGAATATTGAACATTGGAGAAAAGACAGCATATTTAACAAATGGTTTGGGGAGTGCTGGGTATTTAAATGTAGAAGAACAAAGCTTTTATCTCATCTTTCTACCTGCACAAAAATCAAATTCAAATATATCAAAGATTTCAATGTTAGGTCAGAAACTTCTAGAGGAAAGAGTAGCGAGTACACAACAGAATATTACTGTTGTACGGAAACAGGACGAACAATCAACAATTGAGACTTCATAAAATAAAAAGCCTCTATACTGAAAAGGAATGTGTTAATTTGTTACATAAGATTTCTGGCCTGGCAGGTCCTGTGGCCCTTGTCAGCCCCAAAGAAATAAGCACACACTATATTAATTATAAAGTTGTTGGCCAGTTCTTACAGGCTAGCTCTGTTTTAATTATTAACACATTTCTATTAATCTATGTATTTCCACATGGTCTTATCTTACTGGGGAATGCTGGACCTGAAACCCCTTTGCCTGCTATGTGATGACTGCTCAGCTTCTCTGCAGAGAAGAGAGCAATTTCCTGTTTGTCTCCTGCTTATACCCTGATTCTACTCAGCTGTGTCACTTCCTGTCTGGCCAATCAGCCAATAAGAGAAACATATACAGAAGAACATTCCCCAACATTAATTGACTGAAGAAGCAGCCTAAGAAATGAAAAAAACTTTGCCAACTTTACATCTGGCAGATTATTATTATCTAAAATATTTAAAGAGCTCAGAACCAAAATCATAAGACAATAAACAATTCGGTTGAAAATTTCTATGGAACTGAACAGAGAGTACTCAAACAAAGTAATAGAAATGGCTGAGAAATAGCTTCAATGGTATTCAATATCCTTGGCCATGTAGGTATGCAGACTAAAACCGCTTTGAGACTTCATCCCAGCCTGGTCATCACAGCCAAGGTGAAGGAAACAACAACAAAGGCTGGAAGGAAGTGATACAGAGGGAATCATCATTTCACATTGTTGTAATATGGCAAGAGAAGCAAGCCCAGTGATTGAAAGTGAGTTAAAAATAGCTTGGAAAATTTTCATGACAGTGTTTGTAGTCTAATACCTTTTTCTTACTTCAGAAGGCATGACTTCTCCATAGGAAGTCTCTGTAAGTCTGGAGTTTTGAGACACCACTTGGGAAGTAATCATGACTTGGGCAGTTAGTAATGTCTGTTTATGTGAAAAACATGTCTCCATTTCTCTTTTATGGTCCTCCTTGCTTCCCAACTTCTCTGGCAGTGTGAATTGTAGGCTGGTAATCCTTTGATCTATGTGACATAGATCATTTGTCTAAATATGAGTGAGTACATGTACATACCATGTTTGTCTTTTTGTGACTGGGTTACCTCAGCATGGTTTCTTCCAGTTCCATCCATTTCCCTGCAAATTTCAGGATTCCATTGTGCTTTTCTGCTGAATAGTACTAAATTGTGTAAATGTACCACATTTTCTCCATCCATTCTTCAGTTGAGGGGCATCTAGGTTGCTTCCAGGTTCTGACTATTACAAATAATGCTGCTATAAACATAGTTTTAACAGATGTCCTTGCTGTATGAATGTGCATCTTTTGGGTACATGCCTAAGAGTGGAATTACTGGCTCTTGAGGTAGACTAATTCCCATTTTCCTGAGGAACTGCCACACTGATTTCCAAAGTCGCTGTACAAGTTTACACTCCCACCAGTAGTAGAGGTGTGTTCCCTTTTGTCTGCATCTTCTCTAGCATAAACTGTCTTTAGTGTATTTCATTTTAGCCATTCTGACGGGAGTAACATGGTATCTCATAGTTGTTTTGATTTGCATTTCCCTGATGGCTAAGGATGTTGAGTACTTTCTTAAGTGTCTTTCAGCCATTTTAGATTCCTCCATTGAGAATTCTCTATTTAGTTCTGTACCCTACTTTTTAATTCTGTACCCTACTTTTTAATTGGATTATTTGGTGTTTTTGTAGCTAGCTTCTTCAGTTCTTTGTGTATTATGGAAACCAGCCCTCTCTCAGATGTAGGGTTGGTGAATATCTTTTTCCATTCTGTGGGCTGCTGTTTTGTCTTATTAGCTGTGTCCTTTGTCTTACAGAAGCTTCTCAGTTTCAGGAGGTCCCATTTATTAATTGTCTCTCTCAGTGTCTGTGCTTACTGGTGTTATGTTCAGGTCAGTCTCCTGTACCAGTTTGTTTGAGAGTACCTCCCACTTTCTCTTCTAAGAGGTTAGGTGTGGCTGGGTTTATGTTGAGGTCTTTGATCCATTTGGATTTAAGTTTTGATCCATTTGGATTTAAGTTTTGTGCATGACACCATTTGTTGAAGATGCTTTCTTTTTTCCATTGTATAAATTTAGCTTCTTTGTCAAAAATCAGGTGTTTGTAGGTGTGTGGGTTAATATCGGGGTTTTCAATTTTATTCCATTGGTCTACCTGTCTATTTTGTGCCAATATCAAGCCGTTTTCAGGACTATAGCACTATAATAGAGTTTGAAGATAGGGATGGTGATGCCCCCCAGAAATTCCTTTATTGTACAGGGTTGTTTTGGCTATCCTAGGGTTTTTGTTTTTCCATATAAAGTTGGGGATTGTTCTTTCAAGGTCCCCTGGAGAGGGGTAAAGGGACAGGGATCTCCTGAGCAAATTGGAAGAATGTAGTGAGGGGAGAGGGAGGAAGGAGAAAGAGGGGGGAGAGGAGAGGTGGGCATGAGGGAACTGGAAGATTGAGACAGAGAAAGAATAGAGGGGAAGAAGAAAAGAGATACCATACTATAGGGAACCATTGTAGATTTAAGGTGAAATCTGGCACTAGGGAAATGCACAGAGATCTATAAAGGTGAACCCAACTAACAATCTAAGCAATAGTAAAGAGACTACCTTTAATGCCTTTCCACGATAATGAGATTGATGACTACCTTACTAGCCTTCATCTAGTAGCTTATGAGGTCAAGACCAGGCTGCAGAAACCGTGGAGTCAGCTGATCTGAAAAAGGGGGAGCTCATGAACCCCAGTGTGATGGTTGGGAAACCAGCATAGGACTGACCAAGACCCCCTGAATGTGGGTGTTAGTTAGGAGGACTGGGTAGTCTATGGGGCCTCTAGTAATGAATCAGTATTTATCCCTAGTGTATGAATGGACTTTGGGAACCCATCCCACATAGAGGGATACTTTCTCAGCCTAGACACATGGGGGATGGCCTAGGCCCTGCTCCAAATGATATGACAGACTTTGGAGATCTCCCTATGGAAGTCCTCATCCTCCCTGGGGTTTGGTGGGGGTGATGGAAGAGGATGGGAGGATGAGGGAACTGGGATTGGTATGTAAAACAACCTTGTTTCAATTTTAAATAAAAAAGGGAAAAAAGAAAATGCAAAACAAAACAAAACAAAACAAAAATCCCCACATCTCTATTTCAATAAGACTCAGAGATTGGGAATTGTCTGTGTCTGTAGACTCCCCATTAGCAAACAATCTCTGCTTTGTCAATTCTGGTCTTCACAACTGTGTGAGAACAGTTGTGTAAAGGTGAGTGGTTACCAGCTAGTTCTCAGGGACAGTGCTGGAGTGTTCCTAACTTTCAGGGTGCAAATAAACTTGTCACATTTCATACCCCAAGCAAGATAACACTGAAGCTGTGTGTCAAAGAGATGCACAATCCACTCCTGAGCCGGTGTGAGTTTTCCTCAACCCTCTCTGGGCAGTGGCATAAAGTTTTTCAACTTTGCAGAGAAAGCACAGAGCATATTGTGACAGCCATGAAGTTGCAAACTTTCTATTTTGTATTAAGACTTTCAAACTAAGAATTCGGAGTTGTACCAGTAATAGAAATTTTAGTAACTATATTTTAATCTCAAGATTTTCTTACTATACCAACTCAAGAAAATTTGACTTGACAAATTAAGTTGTATTTGGATTTGGGTTTAAAATATTATATGTGCAGTTTATTTTTGTGATGAAGTGACATTAACATTATGCTAAAATAGAGGAATACAAACTATAATGTTTTGGATTACTTTTGCATCAAGATTTAATTAAATGAATGCCTTTGCATTTGTTTTCTAAGTGGAACAGTTTATTATCATCTATGCAAATATTTAAGAATATACAAATGTCAATCAGGGAGAGTAACTGAGTTAAATTATAGTGGAAAAAAATGTAATTTATTTATTTATTTATTTATCTAAATGGTTCCTGTAAGACTCAAATGAACTACAAATTACATACTCTTGTTAAAAACACTCAATTTATATCTCCAGATGACTATTTCCAGTATCATTAAAAAAGATTCACAATATGTAAAGCATTTTTCCTTAATGATAATTTAGATATTTTTCCTAAAGTCTTTAATGAAATATTGAGACTTTAAATTGATTTATTACTTAAGTTCATTCTGTTTATTGAATGTCCTTCAAAGAATGAAAAGACACCTTACAAAACTGCTACTGATACAAGATAATTAAATACCACTTATGATTACATGTATCATTTAGTGTATTCACTTAAAAATACTTACATTTAGTGGAGGAGGAAAAAAATTTAAAAATTCTTAGAAAAAAGCAATGAAAGAGATGAAGTTGTGCTGACACAAACACAGGAAAATGAACGACTGTTCATTATCTAATAGAAAAGTCTTTTTTTTTAAAAAAATTATTTTGTACATGTGAGCATGTGTGTGTGTGTGTGTGTGTGTGTGTGTGTGTGTGTATACACATGTGCACATGTAGGTGCCCACAGAGGCCAGAAGGGGCCATCAGAACTCTTAGAGGTTGAGTTTAAGTGGTTATAGAATTCAGTGCTTTTCTTCCACCACATGTGTCCCAGATTTCAAACTCAGGTTGTTAAGGTTGGTGGCCAGCACCTTTACTCACTGAGCCATGGCATCTTCCCTCCATCTTCTTTGGACAGTTTCTTCCTGAACCCCAGCAAAGGATGTAGAAACAGGCAGAATCTGGAGCTTTCCAGCCAGCCAGTCTAGCCAAATCAGTGATGTTCAGATTCAGGTACTCTGGGGATCCAAACTCAGGCTGCTTATGTTGTAAGCACTTTACCCATGGAATCATTCATTCAGCCCAGAGACTTTGTTATTTTATTTTTTATTAGCAGGTGCATTTCAGCACAGGTTAAAATGCTTTTGATTAATATGTGGCTTTAACCACCTCTCAACTGGATCCAGAGGCCACACATTTAGGCTATTTACACCATTAGTCATCTCTTTTCTGTTAGAAGTTGTAAGTATTTTGCTTGTAAATAATACAAGCTTGGAACTGTGGCCCTTCCTGGCCAATCATTCAACTGTGAAAAATAAACATTGTTCTCTGGACATGATGTGGTTACCCAGCTCATGGACTGACACCAGCTGCAGTTAGCTGTGCAAGGCAGCCAAAATTCTGGCATAGGCGGGGTAGATGATTTTCAGGACCCACTTCTTATTGAAAAGACACTGACAGTTGACAGCTGTTAGGATGCAGGCAGACTTTTTCTTTTTTGAGGGCTTAGCTACTTGAAGGTTTCCTGGGCTCCAGTGATGTCTCCTTACCCATGCATGTATGGACAGTACAAGCTAGACTTAGTGGGTTATAAAAATAATAAACTTTTAGGAGATATTTGGGGGGGGTAACAAAGGGGACGTTGCAGGGAGAAAGCAAAAGTAGATATCATTATATTCATTGCATATTTTTATAAAATTCTCAAGAATAAAGACAAAATATTTTGAAGCAGGAAGATAAGACATAAATTTCCATTCTAAGTAAAAATAAGCAATTTAGAAAAGACTTAAGATTGGAGGATAAAATAAATTCTTAGAATAAAATAGTATTCTTTATTTAACAGTATGATAAATTGACCTCTTGTTACCTCCAAAATAATGGAAAAATATCAGCCAAGTAGATTTCAATGATTATCAAACTTCTGGAATTCAGATTTTAGTTTCTAAAACACCTTTTAGTTATATTCAGCCATCATTTAATAATGTTGTCAAAATCAGAGTCTGCAGCATTAGAAGATGTATAACCAGATAGTTGAAGACTGTGAGTTTCTAAATCTTTATGCTGAAAGTGAATTCTTGATGTGAGCATATATGTACATGGGACTATGGGGCATGGTTTGTTCATGAGGGTAGTGACCTTACACACAGGATTCATGTCTATGGAAGAGACTAAAACAATGCCTTTGCTATGTGTCATCAACAAAAAGCAAGCTATCTATGAATCCAGAACTGAATCTCAGCAGACAGGGAGCCTGCTAGTGCCTCAGTATTAGAAATATTAGAAATGAATCTATGGTTGTAGCTGTCCACACTATGGTGACTGGTTATGGTAGCCTGAATGGCCCAAAACAGTCTTTATTTCTATAGGATCTTTGAAAAATTCTTCTCTACCTCCACAAATAGAGTTAAATTACACGTGTACTGATAATTTTTAACCTTAAAAACAGTCTAGCAAACTACTATTGGTTTCTCTTATAGACTGCAGAGTGCCTTTAGTGTTGTGTCAATTTATCAGAACTATAATGAAGGACTATTTGTGTCTTGAAAGTAATAAGATGATATAGGCACAACAGATCAGTACCAGTATGATACAGATGGAAGAAAGAAAAATGGTCACAACAGGCTTTGCTTTATGGGAAGTAAAAGCATTTGTCACTTTCAAATGCCTTTCTCTCTGTTGATGACCAATGAGACCAATAAGGGCTCCAAATCTCTGTAACATGCCTTGATTTTATTTAATCTTGTATATCAAAAGAATGATACCAAATAATCTCAAAGCAATAATCACATAAAGAACCAAATATTGGTTTCAAACAATGGAAAGAACCAAAAATTTAAAGCAATTGTGGCTGCTTCTAGGACATGGGGTTGAGGCATACAAAATGAACCTTGAATATCTAGCAACATCAGAAAGTACATACACATCCACGTGACCATTGTAGCTTATGTTGGCCCAATGAAACCCTCATATGGTGAGGGCTTGATTCTTTGCTAGTGGCACTATCTTAGCTGGAGAAAATGAATTGCTAGAAGAGGTCTTTGGAGTTATCTTGTATTTAGGCATTTCTTATCTTACTCTCTGTGTCCTTTTCACCATGTGGCTTGCCTTATTCCACTACACGTTTTCTGCCATGACAGACTGAACCTTCTGGGACCATGTATGAGTGGCATAAATCCACCTTCAGTTATTTTGTAAAGTATTAGCATCAAGAAAATTTATCAGTATATTCACTAAACTACCATGCTGTTGGACTGTGCAAGAAGACTACAGCAGCCCCTGAATGAGATCCCAATGGAAACTTTGTGATACAGATGAAGTCAAACAACATCAGGTTCCAGTCCAAAGTATAACAAGACCATAATGACATAATGAGTAACTCAATGAACAGATGGCGAGAAGAAATAAATTTTCTATGCAAGGTTCCACATGATTTATATTGACACACATTTTCAAGAACAATAAGAATTCTTCAAGCATCAACTATTCATAACATCTTCCTTTCAAGTATGAGAAACAGGAGAAGAAAGTTAGTGATGAGACCTGGCAAGTGTTTTATTAGATAGTCAATCATGGTCAACTTCAACATTCAAATGCCATGTTGAAGGTATGCAATTTGAAAAAGCATTTGACTGCTACAATCTTTGTGCTCTGAGCCTATGATACAAATATTAATTTTTCTATTAATCCTTTGAGAATTTTATACTTCTATTTTGACCTCACTTACCTCTGCTCATCCCAGATCCACACACATCTCTCCCTCTCGCACTTCATGTCTTCTTTTGTTCTATATCCCTTTGACTTCAATTTGTGCTGTCTTTGTAATCCTGATAATGGAGCCATCCACTGCTGGATAGGAGTGTATGTACGGGGCAATCACGAACTTCCTCCCATTCAGTCATACAATGTTTACTGGCTTGATTTTGTGCATGTATTGTGAAGGAAACCACAGCTGTGAATTTATTAGTAACACAGCCTGGTCATGTCCAGAAGACGGTTTACCTCTCATCCTCTCTGACCTCTGTCTAGTACAGTCTCTCCATCTTCTATTATGAGATGTCCCTGAATGTTGCAGGAGGGAGAATCTGAATCTCATTAGGAAAAGAGTATCAGGCAAATCCAGTGGTAGAACATATTACAAAATACCTGATCTCAAGCTGTCAAGTTCACAAATAGGAGTTTGATAATAGCTGTGACTAAGAAGTATAAGAAGACATGATATGGAGATGTAGAACTTGTATCATATATACATATTTATAATTATATTAATGTATATATTAATAAAGTGTATATCCATTTTACAGATTTTATCCCTCAAGTAAATTGTATCATATTGTACACATCCACACAAGGCATTGTTCTCTTGTTAAAATTATGACTTTTCAGAGTTGTCCATGCTGATTACATGTGATGTGGTTTTTCTTTTTTTTTCTTTGTGTATGTGTGTGTGTCTGTGTATGTGTATGTGTGTATGAACAGATGGCGAAAAGAAATAAATTTGTCTGTGTATGTGTGTGTGTGTATAGTGTGTGTGTGTGTGTGTGTGTGTGTGTGTGTGTGTGTGTGTGTGAGCATACCTTTTCAACACTGCAATACTGTGCACCGTGTCTTTGCATACATCTCTTTGGGTATGCAAATGAGATTTTTCTAGTATTTGTGCCCAGAGGCAGGTGTATGTAGCCGTAGCTTTCCTAGAAATTGACTGATTATTTTTTAAAGTGCCAGTAATGATCATGCTCCGTCAGATCATAACCTTTTCTGTGAAGCTGCTTTTTCACAAAAGAAAAATGCTGTCACCCAAGGATATTATTCACCTGCTACTCTATTGTTCTTACTGAGTGACTTCTGACTCTGTAGAAAGGTCTTCCACACTCAAAGGTTACCTCCTAATATTGAAAAGTAGCTTTAAAGAAGTTAACCTGAAAGCAATTTCACAAAAGGAACCAGAAAATGAATGGTTTAAACAATAGTTTCCTCACTCAAGTAAGTAAATTTCTTCCACAGCTTATAATTCTGAAGGGCTGTCTCATGATACTGTGCAAATTATTGATCTTAAATGCTGTTAATTAATAGACACATTAGGGAAATGGTGAACAGAACTTGGAACAGAAAAGAAATGGAAGAAATGAAGATCTTAAAGTTGATTTTATTAGATCATCTGTAGATTCCTTCTGCCCCAGGGATCACTAACCTGGAAAGGGAGGAAAGGGCCTGCTGTTCTAAATAGAGCCTGGTCCTGAGAGCATTCTTGGGAGGGTTGCCAAATCCAAGAAGTTTATCACTTGAATTGGAGCCTTACCTCCACCATCCTCCTGCCTAAGGTTCATACACCAGCTTCCCAGCCCCAGCTGCCAACTCACAAACACAGGGATAGACTAAAACAAGAACAACTCTGTATCTCTTTCTTCAGCAACTTTTGATGTTATATTCTTGCCTTTAATAACCTTTCAACTCTTGCCTCTGTCCTTAATCATAGTGGAAAAAAAACCCAGACAGAGAAGAGGCAGGTGGAAGCATGGGGTGTGGGGTGATACCTTACGATTGGATGTGTCTGGAGGGTATAGGCTTTTTCTTCACTGTATTTTTGTCCCTGTGGAGTGCCAACATAGTCCTTTGCCTTACTCTTTTTAAGTCACCTAGACTTCCTCTACCCAAGTCCCTTTTGAGTTAACCCATGACAGATGATTACCAGGTATCTATATCTCTGTTCTTTTGCTTTGCTGCATGGGAAATAATCTGGTTAGAGAATTTCTTTTTTCTTTTTTAAAGGATCTTCTATGTAGTTTACTCCTGGAATTGGAGTCCTATTAATGAACATTGTAGTCTTAGAATAAAGAGGTGCTTTAGCTCAAGAGAACACACCACAGCTGCCTGCACACAGCTGCCACCATTTCCTACAAGCAGAAAGCAAGATTCAGGAGGACATTTGAGAGAACAGCTTTGTCAATAGCTGCCTTAGACCCACTGCTATGCCTGTATTCTGTTCTAACTGTAAAGCACAAATAAGCTTTGTAGGATATTTAGGTGCATGGAGGTTAACATTTTTCAGAACCTTAATAGGATTCTTACACTTGCTTTTCTCATGGTAAAAATAAGGGCACCCGACCTTATTTCACAGGAATAGCCATTTAGAACAATTTTTTTTGATTCTGAAAACACTAAAGGGGGAAGTGGCAAATGCAGGGATTTATCTTAGAGTGTCCTCATTGCCAAGACAACGTCAGATAACTTTTGTCCCTCATGTTATGTGTATTAGAGTAAGGGGAGGGTTTAAATGGCATCTTCAGTTCTTTTTACAGACAGTATAGTGTTTGAGTGAGAAGGGTGCTGCATTTGAACAGTTGCTGTCTGTTTGGTAGCGCTTTTTGGGAGGTCTGGGAGGTGCAGGCTGGTTGGAGAAAGTATGTGACTAGGAGCGGGTTCTGAGATTTCAAAGTCTTGTGACTTTTCCTATGCTCTCGCTCTCTGCTTTGTGATTGTGTTCTCTTACAGAGACTTTTAGTACCTTTCAGTACTTCACTAAGTCTGTGGTGATTTCAACTTGAGATCCTTTATTAAGTATGCTCAGCAGGACACTATGTCCATGGAAGAACATAAGTTTAGGTCCCAAGGATTTATGAATTTATGAGAGATTAATCAACTGCAATGCCAAGCAATCATTTAACAAACTTCTAGTATGGGGTCCAAGGGAAGTTTATAAAAAAAATCTCTAAACATTTGAGCCCTGTTGCTCTGAGCTACGCACTCTGTTATTTGGTTTATTATTATTATTATTAATTATTGTATTGTTATTATCTATTTGAGAATTTTTTACTATGGGCTTTGTTCAAGATTATAATTTAATTAAAGTTCTTTCTCAAAATGCTCCATATACCTCTTCCCACTCTTCTTCAAATTCATGGCCTCTTCTTTATTGGCTGTTATTAGATGATGTACACACACACACACACACACACACACACACACACACACACACACACACACACTCCTAATGCAACCTGTTCAGTCCATATAATGTTACTTACATGAATGTTTTCAAGGATGACCATTTGGCATTAGACAACCAATTGGTGTGTTCTTCCTTGGGAAAGACCGCCTCTTCTGCTTCCAATTTTCCTCAGTTGCCTGTAGTCCTTTCTATAGGGTTGAAGTCCTGTGGGCTTATATTTCTGTCTAGTTTGGCATGTTCATTGGTATCATCCATCCTTATGTGAGGTGTCACATCCAGACAGGCATGTTTTTGAGATTTAGTAGGTGTAGCTTTTGATAGTACTAGGGAACACAGTCTCAAAGGCCTGGGCCCTTTGGTTCTTATAATCTTCCTGCCCCTCTTTCACAATTTTTTTAATGAGCCTGGGATACAGGAGTGTTTTGTAGATGTATCTACTGGGACCAGGTTCCAAAGATCAGTAGTTTGATCGATTATGGTTTTGTCTAATGATCTCTGTTGCAAAGACTACATTCACCTGCAGGTATGAGACCAAATGTTTATAAATTCTTGTTATAGATTATGCTGGTTTAGTAAATTGGTGGTTGTAGATTCTCCTCCAATAACTATGACTCCATTTCCCAACTCTCCAAGACCTAACCCCTCTTCCTTACCATCTAGCTTTACATCTGTTTTTGAACACACACTCCCACAAAAAAACAACCACAAAAACTACTTTATTTCATTTGTATGTGTACTTTGTCTGAATGTATGTGTGTGCACCACATATGTGCCTGGTACCCACAGAAGTCAGAAAATAGCATATAATTGACCTATGGGTGTAATGATATATTACCAGGAGTCACTTTACTACCATGCCCACTTAGCAGCATAATATTAGGTAGTAGGCCCTCCTCCTCTAGGGCCAATGACCTGTCTAGTCATAGGTTCTTGTGGAGTGGGTCTGAAATCCAATCAGAAAGTAGTTAATTATTCCCCTGCTGTTATTACCACAATTGCACCAGTGGATGTGTCTTACCAGGCCAGAGTTCACAGCTGAATGAGATTTTTGATTTCTTTTTTCCTCCAGAGGAGTGTATAGCACCTGCCAGCACTATGAAAGCCAGGCAGTTAGGAAGAAACTTTTGGGTGAGTTTCAGGTTGATTTCTCTATGTTTTATATGTGGTTCCTTGAGCAATAGGGTCCTACCATCAAGTTATGGAAGATAACCAATGGCATTGGCAGCCAGTAATGTTTGGTGGTGGTAGTGAGGTTTGTGTGATCTCATCGGGCAACAACTCAAAAAGAAGTAACCAATTCCTGCCACTGGCTTTATTTTTTTAGCCTATAGATTTTAGTTTTGCAGGTAAATGGAAAGAGATAACCCAGATCAGAAAGACAAATATCACACTTTTTCTCTTATTGTGGATGTTAGTTTTGAATCTTCAGATATGTTTGCTTCTTTCAGCATTCCCATAGAGGTCAGGATATTACCAATGGGCCATTGTGAGGAGATTCAATGAAAAGGAGATAGTGTGCACTAGTATAAAGGGTTAAGAGGGAATAGTGGGATAGGAAGGGTTAAATTTGGATAGGGAATGGAAACACAGGGTACAGGAGGGAATATGTAGAGGGATAGATAACATTAAAGAACTTTTGAAGAGGTCATATTGAAATCTTCTTGTGTAGGAACACACACACTTTTTTTTTAAAATTTTTTATTTTTTGTGAGAACACAATTTGATGCTCTCCACACAATGGCATTGCTTTGCCATTGATGCTCAGAATACCAAGCCTGGGAGGGATCTGAAAAGTAGACAAGATCTTGCATACACTCTGTATTAGTTATTTTCTATGGCTGTGGTAAAACATTACCACAACTTAAAGCAACTTATAGAAGAGTTTATTTGGGGCTTACAATTTTATAGCGCTAGAGTCCAATATGGTGGAGCAGAAGGACCATGTGGCATGTGGCTAGAGCAGCAGCTGAGAGTTGGTATCTGGAGCCACAAACTTTAAACAGAGAGTGAATTGGAAATGGCATGTGGCTTTTAAAACTTCAAAGCTTGCTTCCAGTGACATTTCCAATTGCCTTCATATCTCAATACCTCCCTCTTTTCCATTGATCTGTACCTCAACTCTAGCATTATTTTATCCAAAATATGATCTTTTCAACATGTGATGAACATATAAGTATTAGTGGTATATTTTATATCTCTTTCATACCACATCTTTGAACATCATTATATATGTTCAGTTTGTAATGGATTTCAGTTTAAACTAATCTCACTTAAGTGCTCAGTAGGTATATAAGGGTAGTGACCACAATATTATATATCTCAGTTATAGATAGTGGCTGCAATCTAGGTCTCAAGTAATTGGTATCCAAATAGTACATCATTTTGATTTTTGAGGGCTTTACACATTGATACTACTCTTTAAATTCTTAATTCATTGACCCTAAGATTCCCATTCTCAGATTTACTATGTCTATGAATAACTCTCTTATCTCTTTAACATCCATACTTTCTTTGTCATGGAGCTTAGGCAGCTATATTATAAACATTTTTATAACTCCTTTGCAAATAGCCTCAGTCTGTTCATTCTGCCTCCTTTATACTTGACCAATGAAATCTCACGCTCAGTTAAACTTAATTAGCCCTTGGTCTGTTCCACATCTCCATGTGAATAGCTGACTATGGATACAACAAAGATATAGTTGCAAACATCTCAAATGGAACCTCAATATCACCTTACAATGCACTGTACTTACACAAGGATTTCTCTCATTCTATGAGACAGATGCTGACATTTTTTCTATCCTCAAACAGGTTATATTATTCATTTTTTTTTCAGTTAGAAAACATGGCACAGTGTGGGGGGAAATGGGATAGGAGGGTGGTCAGGGGTATGCGAGGGAGGAAGAAAGGAAGGGAGGGAGCGAGGAAGGGAGGGAGGGAGGAAGGAAGGGAGAGGGAACTGGGATTGATATGTAAAATAAGAAAAAAAAAACAAAAGAAAAAGAAAACAAGGTAGAAGCAGCTAGAGGAGAATAAGCCCCCACTGCTTCAGCAGATCCATCAGTGTAGTGGTCTCTTACCCCCACTCTTCTTCCCATTCTGCTGACTTGATGGACAGCACCTGCTCTTGTCTCAGACATCCTCTCTTCCTGTGCCTGGACCTAAGCCTATCATTATTCAAAGGATTTCCTTCCTGCATTATTGCCTCTGTCCCCCACATTATCAATCGTTGGGTCTTCACTGAATCTGAATCACCAGTCTTCAGAAAGTCTATAATGTATTCATATAAAAAAAAAGTCCTCCATTGACGTTAGAATATCTGCCAGGAACTGCTGCACCTCTTTGCTTCCTATTTTAAACAAAATTCCTGCAATTTGACTGTATTGCCACCATGTACTCTTCTCTCTAGATTTCCCTTTAATATCTTTTACTTTAGGTTTGTCACCCCATGCACTAGATATTCTCATATTAATGTCACTGCTGGCTTGCATCTTTCCAGACCCACTGTGATTTCCCCATCCTTGTTTTACTTGAAGTTTTAGCACAACTTACACAGCTACCCCATTTTTCCTCTCAAGTCTGAGAACAATCTATTAGCATTTAAAACAAAACTAAACAATTACCTGCTGCTAAACCAAGCAAAATCAACCAACCAAACAACAAAACCAATAAAAACCAGGCAGGCAAGCTGTAAAATTTGCAGCTGCCCGGAGAGGAGGATGAAAATAGAGAAGGAAACTTGAGGAAATTTTTCTTAAAATTTGCCATTTGAGGAGAGCTGGTAAGAAGGTCAGCAACATGGTGGAGAGATGAGCTTCAGAGAATAGTCTCAAAGCTGATGCATGAGTAGGCTTTGGGCAACATCTGAAATTGGTGACAGAAGAGAAAAAGAAAAAGTCACACTGTTCTGAGTTCGGAACCAAAAAGGCAGGCAGACATGGCAGAAGCCCACACCAGGGACTGCACTAGGGCACAGAAGTTCTGGAAAAGAAAAAGTGAGTCTGCCTTTCTAGTGGTGGTTCCTCTGTCAGGTAACTGACACACACAACTGAATTAACTCATCAGCAAGCAAGCCTCTCTCTGAGCACTTATCTGAGCCTCTGGTGCTTAAAACCAATAACCTCAGCCACACATTATCCTTGAAGCCTAAATGGTATCGAAAACTTAACATTTCTATCTCAAACTTGGACACAAGTATTTAGCCAGGTTTGCAGTTCTGGGAATTAATTCCTTCTAGTCAATCAGAACTTAACTCGTGTTAGACAGTTATTTTTTTTTTTTACCCCCCAAGACAAAATGCCTTTATCATATCATTTATGAGATTTTATTGGGTCAGTAATTGTTGTGTGTTGTAGGCTTTACACCTGGGCAGCACTATTTATAGCTATTCTCCCTTGTCTGAAGGCTTAGCCCCTTCCTCCACTCTGAGAGTTGGTGTTACATGCAGTTTTCCCACCAGCCTGGTCCCACTGCCACCTCAGCCCCAAATAACACACAGAGACACTGTATTGGATATAAAGCTGTTGGCCTGTTACTAATGTTTCTTATATTTATTTATTAAATTGGCTAGCTCTATCTTAAATACTAACCCATTTCTATTAATCTAAGTGTTTCCACATGGTCTTATCTTACTAGAGAGAGGGTCCAGACCTCTTCCTCTCAAGTCTCGACATCTTGACTCTCCTCCACTACATATCACAGAATCCTCCTTGTCTTCTAGTCCTGTCTATCTTGCCTTCCTATTGGCCAACAGTGCTTTATTCATTAACCAGTAAGAGAAACATATTTACAGAATGACATCTCCCCTCATCTCTTTTCTGTCTAAAATAAAAGGTAGGGTATTAACTTTCGCATAATAAAATTACATCTAACAAAACAGTTATGAAATAAGGACTATAGTTAACAATGTTTAGTTCATTAATATTTAGCAAGATTTAAAGAAAATATTTCATCATCTATCCTATTTTTTGTGAGTCTAAAGTCTTATATGTAACTTAACTTTAATCCTAACTATGGAAAACTATAACCATAACTATATGTCTTCAACGCATCAAAGACCACAGAAAGATAACAGATAATACTCTAGAAATGACAGAGACATCTCACTGCCTTGTTAGTCACCCGAAGTTCTTCTGTAATGTTCCATCTTCAGCCTATAGGCCATAATGTGTCTGGCAGATTCCTCAGCAAAGTAGGAAACTTTAAACTGTCCACCTGCATTGACAGTCAGTCACTTTTCCCTGTGTCCCACAGAATGTCTGGCAGACTCTTCCATGAAGCAGGAACCCTATAGCAATGTCCATCTTGTTTCAGCAGTCACTTTCCTATGGATCCTGCAAGTTCAGTTTTACAGCATAAAGTCATACAGTCCAGACAAGAGAAGTTTCTTGCCCAAATGGCTTGTCTTGCCATATTGGAAGTAAACTCCATAACTACTTTCTTTGATAATGCATTTCTTTGATGTCCATCTTCCTTTGTGACACAGGTGGTGTTGCCAGGAGCAATTGTGCCTCAATATTAAGGAAATCCCTAATAACCTGGAAGAAAACTGGCAGGATTCTTTCTCCTCTTCCTTCCTCATCTCCCTCCTCCCCATCCTCCTCCATTCCACCCTCCTCCTCTTCCCCATCCTCCTTCTCCATCCCATCTTCCCCCTCCTCCTCTCCCATTCTACTTCATCCTTTTCTCTCCCTATCTTGTCCCTACCCCTTCCACATTCTTCCCCTCCTCCCCATTCTCCTCTCTCTTTCTTTTTTTTGCTCTATTTTCTCTTCTTCTTTGTGTTTCTTTTTCAATATAAACTTGCCACTATGATGTGCACATCTTAACTATAAAATAATTTTGTGACCAATTATTCAGGAAGAATAAGAAGTAGATTTCTGCAGTGGAACTGTGTGGGGAGGTAGTGGCCTCCTCTGCTTGTCAGAATATCTTCACTGTGTTTCTGAGGGCTCATGGCTTTCCTCCAAGGCAGTGTGTGTGTGTGTGTGTGTGTGTGTGTGTGTGTGTGTGTGTGGTGTGTGCGTGCGTGTTGTGTGTATGTCTTTGTTTGTGTCTATCTGTATTTATATATATATATATATATATATGTGTGTATGTGTTTGTAAGTATGTGTATGGGTGTGCATGTGTGTGTTTGTAGGGGGTGATGTGATGGGAATCTACCCATGTTTTAAGTGTAGCCTGAGCAGCTCCTGTGAATAGCAAATCATAGGGTGAATTGGGAAGAATAATCATGCCCACAATAAAGTACTAATAAGTCTCAGGAAAAAAAAGAAAAAGAAAATCCATAATATTTAGCCATCTTAAATATATCTCTGTATATCTAGAAATCCTAACTAACATAGCTATAAGTTTTGACTATTATAGGTAACTATCTACAATCTGTACTAAATTGAACATTACATTTTAAATGAGCTATATAACAAGAGGAGAAATATACATATCACAAAATTGAGCTTAAATTTTTATCAATAAATGAAAGTTTATTCCAAAACAAAGTATTCATTTCTATACCATAATCCCCTTTTTACCTTTAAAAAGAGATTGGTTGTGATCATTAACCATTTATAACCAACCCCATTTAAATGAAAACAGACATTTATAAACAATATTTGGGAATTTTGGCATTGTTCTTTTCAAACTGTTTCCTGCTGGTAGGGGGCACTGTATTGGGAAATCCTAAGAAGATGCAGAAATCCTGGTAATAATGGTCAGCAAGGCTGCCTTGTCCCAGCTGTTTTGAATGTTGTATCACCTGGGACACTGCTTCAGGGGGTCTTGCTTGATCAAACCATGTTAGTTTGGAAATACACAGCTTTTCATTTTCTGTGGAAACAAAAATAGAAATTCTTTCCCCCAGTAACCAGTCCTTAGGCTTAAATTTTGAAGTCAAAGCATGTTTAAAATATATATATATATATATATATATATATATATATATATAAATCCAGTAGCATTTCTTTTAACAGTTGTTGCTGTTTCCCCAGCAGTCAAGCAATACAAAGACAGCACAATAGCATACAGTATCCAAACTCTCTGTGTGCTTTCCATCTTCATATGGCTTTTTATTACTTTATTTCTTCTACTTCTATTTTTTAATTTATTGAGACAGTATCTCTGTGTAACTTTGGCTGCCCTGGAATTCATTCTGTACACCAGTTTCACTTAGAAATCACAGAGATTTGCTTGTCTCTGCCTCCTGAGTGCTGGAATTAAAGGTGTACGCCACCACATCCAGCTACTCTCTTCCTTTCTATTCTTTTTAAAACCACTTTATCCTGTTTTTTCTCTACCTAGCCTATGTATATTTTAAACACACTGTAGACGTTTAGAGATTTTTCTTTATCTGAATCTGTCTTTACTGTAAATCTTTTTCTTTTTCTGATCATGCTAAACAACAGCATTGCTAAAATGAAAGCCACAGCTGTTTTAGCGGCCTTCTATACAAGATGGCGGGAGAACATTTACTGCTTGCACTGAGAGCTGTGTTCATTGCCTTGGTCTTTGCTTCCATCCAGCAGCATGCTTGGAGATGTGGTCACTGCCACTGCCAATTGTTGTACACATCATTCACTTGTTATCAGGGTCTCTTAAAAAATAGCTGTGCATTTTTTCCTTCTTATGCGGAGTTAGGAAACCTCCCTTAAAGGAGCCATGCCAATATGTGCTTGTCTGTAGCAAAACAGCCCAACTGAGAAAAATGCTGCTACCAAGAAGACTTGTCTCTGTTATTTTTTTTAATCCTTTCTTAAGCTTTTGTTAAGTTTAAAGTTCTTTGTCCCCACATTGTAGGTGCCATTTTGTTACAATCAGTTTTCCCACTAACCTGGTCCCACTGCTATGTCAGCCCTAAATATCACACAGAGACACTGTATTAGATATAAAGCTATTGGCCAGTTACTAGCATTTCTTATTGGCTAGCTCTGTCTTAAATATTAACCCATTTCTATTAATCTAAGTATTTCCACGTGTTCTTAGCTTTTGGAGAAAGTTCTAGACATCTTCCTCTCAAGTCCCTACATCTTGACTCTCCTCTACTACATCTCCCAGAATCCTCCTTGTCTTCTATTCCCGCCTATCTTGCTTTCTTATTTGCCAACAGTGCTTTATTCATTAACCAATAAGACAAACATAGTTACAGAATGACATCTTCCATCAAACTGGTCCTTAGGGAAGAGGAATTCAAGTCATTTCCATGAATGTCAAGTTCTGTGTTTAAACTGTGTGATGACTTGAGCAATAGGGTCTTAACTTTAAGTAGTAGAAGGCAGCCAAGGGCAATGGCAATAGCCTATATTGTTTTTTGGTGTCTGTTGTGCTACCCTGACCAAAGACTGGAAAGAGGTTTCTCATGCCTGGTCCTGGGATTTTTGTTACATAGTTTATATCTCTTAAAGATACAGACCTTATGTGGTGATATGTGATATATGAGTTATCTGGCATAATTCATATATACATATGTATATGAGTCACTCTTAATTTCATGTAGTCTTTTCAAAACCCACTGAGTCCAGTTTATGTTGACAGTATGTATGCGAGTGTAGGGCTTTCCACAGATCACAGGTTTCACATCTGATTCCTTTTTATTTATTAATTTTTAATTTGCATTTATCTGATTTCTTATGCATTTATTTGAAATTTGGGTTTATTTTGACTAACATCACTTGTTACATCTAAGACTACCTTCTATATTTATTTATTGGTTTACTTTTCTTTACCCACATCTAGAGTTTAGTTATGTTAATATAGGGACTTAGTATGTTTCATTTATGGATATATCCTTAGACCTAAAAAGAGACCTCTATTAACAAATTGTGCTCAGAATTTGCTGAACGGAGTATGGAACCCATTTTCTAATATCAATATGCTAAACTATAGATAACTACTGTATAATTTTATATAATGTATATATCAAATCATGGTTCAGAAACAATTTTGCTATCACGAGGATGTCATATAAAACAGATAGTACTTTTTGCTTCAAAGCAATATAAAATTGAATTCTTCATATTAATGTTATGTGATGGTCTTAGTTAGGGTTACTATTGTTGTGATGAAACACCATGACCAAAGCAATTTGGCGATGAAAGAGTTTATTTTGCTCATCAAAAGCAGTAAAGGTAGGAACTCAAGCAGGACAGGGTCCTGGAGGCAGGATCTAATATAGAGGTCATGGAGAGGTGCTGCATATTGGATTCTAATCATGGCTTGCTTGGCCTGCTTTTGTATAGAACCCAGGACCATTATCCTAGGGATAAAACCAGCTACAGTAGACTGAGACCTACCCCCATCAATCACTAATTAAGAAAATGCCCTATAGGCTTGCCTACAGCCTGATATTATCAAGGCATTTTCTTATTTGAGGTGTCTGCCTCTCAAATAACGTTAATTTGTGTTGACATAAAACTATCTAGCATAGTGGCAGTATTGATGTTTTCATGACTGACAAAAAAGGAACAATTTCTGATATTAAAAATCAATTGAAATAGTACTTTTCCCTTACTATTTGATAGTACCTCAAAGCTAATAATTATAGCCAAATAGGAATACTATCATTGATTCAGAGCAAATGACATATGCAAAAGAAAATTGTATCATGGGGGAAAAAGATGCTCCATAGTCAGGAAAGAACAAATGGTGTGGTCATCATGATTAATAAGAGTTTGTCATGGCCAGAAAGAAGAGGTAGTCACTTGAATGGATATAAATAAAAATCACAGCTGGTAGAAATTATTTTATAAAGCATTTGAGTTGAGTGACAGACTTTGGTGATCCCCCATTGAGAGGCCTCACCTTCCCTGAAGAGTGAATGGAGGGTAGGCTGGGAGATGGGAGGACAGGAGGGAGAGGAAACTAGGATTGGCATGTAAAATAAGATTGTTTCTAATTTAAATAAAAATTAATTAAAGAAAAAGTGTTTGAATGGGTAACCACTAGGCAAAAGGTAGCTATATATAGGTTTTTTGACTGTGGCATTTGAGATTCACAACCCTGGGTGATATAAATGAGGTACACTAATGAATGAGGAATGGGTTTGTAGGTTCCTTTTTGGCCTATGCGTCATGTGACATCATCTGGTCATTGGACATATCACTTTTACACAGTGTGAGAATTTACCTTTTTTAGTTTGTGAATGAGAAGTTGATACACTTTTGAAAGAAGCTAATGCAATCACATTTCTTGACTTCATTTGAGTAAATGCTGGAATTTCCAGGGTACACATGAAGAAAGTTAAGTAATCCATCATGACTGAATTTATTCTGCAGGCAGAAAGAGTGAGCCTGAGGAGAGAAGAATGTGAATAACTTTCCTTTTTGTGAAGTAGCATTTTTTTTTAGAATAAGTTGAGTAATATTCTACTCATGTTGATCCAAAATTCACTCTATGTATTTTAGACAGATCCTCTGTAATATTTCTATGCACATTTATGATTGTGTGAGATTTGCTCTCAAATAGTCTAGAGGCCTAGGATGACTGTGGTGCTTACAGATGAAGGAAAATTACGGAAGCAAGGAATGTATCAAGTTCCTTTTCTGCTCTTATATACGTTTGAAATCTCTCATATCCAATATAAGCAACGAAGACAGAAACAAATATCTAGAAATTAAGTTGACTTTTCATGATGTTTTCAGTAAATAAGAAAAATAGAAACTCCAAGCTTTCCTAAAGACAAGCAGTTTCTAATGGTCTGCGATGCTCATTTACGGCATCCTCAATTCCTCTGGAGGTCAATCAGTGTCTTCAGTTTGAAGAGAGGGATGACCTTCAAGATTGAGAACAAACAATCGGGATATGCATTTGTTACTTCCCAAGGTCTGAGCATCCTTCCTACCCACCATCGTCTTAAACGCCATCATCTTGAGGCCCCTGATTGGGACCCACTGGATCTTGGAAAGCCTGGTCTGGAGGTGTCTGCAGGCAAATTCTAGAGTCTATCTTTGTGTCTGGCTTCTCATTTGCTATATAGCCATGCCCTCCCCACCCCTGGATTTTTTTTTCAGTGTGAACCTTTATATTTACCTTTGGGATCATTTCTAGTCTATCAAGGCTGTTCCCTTTCAATTATGACTTTGGTACATTCCTGCCATGACAGGCTGCTCCTCTGAAGACATTTCCTGATGTTATCAGTACCACTGGCTTCTCTCCTACATTTTTTGCCTATGTGAGAGTTGAATACCCATCTGTAGGCTTGGTGTTGCTTCCTTTGGCAAAGCATTGTAGGTCACCATAGACATAGACACCATAGACACCTAGTATCAAGTGTAAAAGTATTTTGCTAGGGGAATGTCCTTACATATATATGTTTCTCTTATTGCTTGATGAACAAAACACTGATTGGCCAGTAGCCAGGCAGGAAGAATGGGTGGGGGGGGACTACCAGACAAGGAGAATTCTTGGGAGAGGAGGCAGAGAAATGTCAATAGATGGACATCATGTAGTTGCAGAAGGAGTAACAGGTCTGGTAACATGTCTGGAATTCTCTGGTAAGATAAGGTCATGTAGAAACATATAGGTTAATAGTTATGGGTTAATAATTAAAAGAGAGCTAGCCAACAAGAAGCCTGAGCCATCAGTCAAGCAGTTTCTAATTAATATAAGTCTCTGTGTGTTTTTTGGGGGCTGAAGGGCAGTGGGACTAGGAGGACACCTAAGGTTCCTCAAATTTGCACAGTAAACCTACTGAAATTTCACTTTCAATAGGTTAAATAGAGAATCTAAAAAAAGATATTAATAATCAATCATTTATGAGGAAGTAGTGATTTCTTCCTTTTTGATAAGTTTTATACTATTCAAGGTCTTGGAATATACTTTGTAGGGACTATAAAATTATTTTACTTATCCATTCTTTAAGAATTTATTTGATGTGTACAATGTATTTTGATCATATCTACTTCACAGCACTATCCCAATTGTCCCTTTTCCACATATGCCTCACAACTTCATATCTATTATCTGAATGGACTTTTAAAGAGCTTTTACAGAGGTGGGCATGAGGCTTCAACAATAAACAAAGAACTCTGGGCAACTGGGGGTACAGGGAGTGGGAGAAATAGTCTTTCCCAAGGAAGAGCACACTGATTAGTTATCCAGTACTAAATGTTCTGCAGTCTTTCTAAGGAATAACTTCACTTCCTAGGGAGATGACTTTAAAGAGGGTGTCAGTAATTTAAGTTCTCAATATCTACCACATTTGTACTTTATACAAGTGCATGCTAATGAACATCACATATTGCATGCTGGGAATATAACTTGCTGGTCAAATTGGAAATTTTGACCAGCAAGTCCAACTGCTTTTTTATGATGATAGATTATATGTTAGGGTTTTGATTTGTTCGTATCTGAATGTGATCATATGATCATATCTAATTAGTTTGAGAGATGGAGAGTTTTTTCTCTTTTCTGTGGATATGTAGTATATAACCGTTTAATATGGGAAGGTCTTACTAGAGAAAATGGGTTAAATTACCATTAGGTAATGACAGGCAATATTATATGATATATGTTGGTAAAAACATCTCAAAACTTCTAGAATAACCAACCATGTTGTAATCTGCTTCTTATTTCAGGTGTGTATGTGTACATGTCTGTGGAATGCATTGATTCACTTGTAATGGTAAAATAATTTAAACTAATTTTCATTCAGATATGTAAAAGAAGGAATACTTTTTTCAATAAGTGAATCTTTACATAAAAAGGAAGAATAATATCTCTAGTACTGTAAATAACTATTGTTTGGTTTTCTTTTTTAAAATAAAAGCAAAGGAATGACTTAGAATTCCTAAACTATTTCAAATGTATGTTAGTATGTAGTAACAAATATAAAATTTAATAATATCTATGAAAATGCAAGATCAAATGCTGGCTTAAAATATTATAGATATTTATGAAGTATGTGTGTGGGAGGAAAAAGGAGAAAGGGAGATGGGGAAGGACAGGGAGAGAGAGAGAGACAAAAAGAGAGAGAGACTCATGAGTGACTAGTAAACTGCCCTAAAGAAGAAAAAGGGAATAGTTCTCTATAACTTCCTAGGGAGATGACTTTAAAGAGGGTGTCAGTAATTTAAGTTCTCAATATCTACCACATTTGTACTTTATACAAGTGCATGCTAATGAACATCACATATTGCATGCTGGGAATATAACTTTGATTTTAAACCCACACCACCAGGTATGTGTTATTACAGAGAACCTTTTAATTCCCTCATTGGAACAGGTGATTGTGACTATAAACAGATATCATAATTATAGATTCATTAATATCCATGGATGAGAAAAGTGTGATTTTCAGTGTTAATGATTTCTTCTTCCTTCCTCCCTGTCAGCTCTGCCTCTCCCTTGGTTAAATGCTATCCTTTTAATCAGTCTTGATTGCTTTGCTTTGAGCTGAGACTTCCTTAGGAACTCCTCAGAGGCACATTGTTTTGTGGGAGACAGCTGTTCTTTACTAGGGCAGACTGACAAGAGTTATATATAGTGATGATAATAATAAATTGTGTATACAAACACATAGACCACATGGGGCTTTACCAACAAGCCTTAGAGTTTCATGTGACACTTTCCTCTAAATTTATAGCCTCCCCACCCCAGCTGCTGCAGTGACCCTGGTAGCTGGCAGAAAGTAAGAGGTTCCCTCCTGAATTTCCAGGATAGCTTTGCAGTTTCCTAAGCTGTTCATCCAATGGAAGTTTCTCTCCCCAGCTTTATTTAATAGAAAACTATCTGAATCTCTAGGATTTTAATTCAGCTTTTATTCTGTGAATATGGAAAATTTCTAAATAAATTCCATTTCTAAAAGTGCAGAATGTGTGAAATTAATGTATTTGTAAAGCTCAACTATAAGCAACAGTGATTGGAAATCATATGAAGACTTTGGTCGAAACATATTGGTTAGCGTTTCTTGTCCTTTTCAAGTAGGATGATTATATCTTATTGTGATTCTGATTTGGTTCCTCAAAGATTACTGAGGTCAGGCATTTTTTCATATTGGTTGGCAATTTGCATGTCCTCTTTTGGGGATATGGCTGCTTAAATAATTTTCCTGTTATCAAATCTGATTTTTTATGTTGGTCTTCTTGTTTTTGTTCTGGTTTGGAGAAATGAATATTAGTACAGCCACTTTAACAAAGAACAGGGAAGATAAAAAAAAAACCTAGAAAGAATGAACTACCTCATAATCCATCAATTTTTAAAACATAACTTTTTATTGATTCTTTGGAAACTTCATACCATGCACCTCAATCCTGCTATGTCCAAGCCCCTTCATTTATGCTCCTCACTCCTGAAGTGTGCCTCCCAATCAACTAAAAACAAAACAAAACAAAGCAACCAACCACCCCCCACCTCCCTCAGTGATGACGGTATGCCAGAGGACTTGAACCAGGCCAATGACTCATTGAAATAATACAGCAATTTTATTATGGGGTATTTAACCAAAGAAAATTAACTCTATATCAAGAGACACAGTTTCATTTATTGAAACAGAGGTCACCTAGACATGTCATCACCAAGGTGTTTCATCACTAGATGAATGAATAAACCAAATCTCACACACACACACACACACACACACACACACACACACACACACACACACACACACCACATACACCTCACACACCCACTCCCCCAAATATACCTATGCACATATGCCACATACACACACATACCACACATACAAACACACAGACATTCACCCCACATACAAACCCACAGCCCCCAACCATACACTCCCCCACCCCATACCGCAAATATACACACCCCACATACCCCATATCACCAAAACACAACCATATATGCGCACATCACAACCCTCCCCACCAAGTACCACCCCCACACACACAGGAAAAATATACACTCAAAAAATAAAAATAAAACTTTATCAGCAAAACATGGAAGTAATGAGAAACCACGCAGCTAAGTGAAATAGGCCACAGATAAACAAACAAGTGCTATATGATCTCACTCGTACAGAAATATATGTGTGCTTATAGAACTAGCAAGAACAATGGTCACTACAGGCCAAGGGAAGAAGAGAAGAGAGAGCTATGGGAAAAACTGTGTAGTGGGTCCAAAGTTACAGCCGGATACCACAAAAAAGGTAAATGTTTAACATGAATGTAACTTAATTTCAGTGTAGAAATCCCAAGACATCACACTGTTCTCCATAAAGATGTGTTATTATTATCAATAAAATTAAAAAATGTATTTAGGAAGAAATGTGGAGTCATATCCTTACTATTATGTTTAGCTATTAATGTTTAAAATCAGCAATTCGGGATTCTTGACCCGTGTCATAGAACCTGAAATAAACATACACATGAATCAGAGATCATCTCCTTGAAATAATAGGTGATTCATATCATTTTAGGCACCCTCACATCTACCATATAGACTGATATGTCCCTATCAGTCTATTCAGATCTCCTAGACACAATGACAAATGTCCCTTCTTGCACTGTATGGAGCATCACTAAAGCAGAAAACAATTGTTTACCACACTGGCCTTTCAGTAGAAATCTATTTGAAGCTGATGGTGGTAGTATAAAGGGTATGGCATTTACACCATGGCAAGATCTCATCAGGGTCCCTGGTTCTTATTCATTTTCAGGTGTTTATATAAATATTACTGTTTTATCCTTGTTATCTATCTTTATATATCCATTTTTATCACCATGGAGAATCCTGTGATCCTTTCATTATTGGCCTTTAATCTTGTGCATCAGTATTTAATATCCAAACATCTTTTCTAAACTACTATTTACCTAGGTGATGTAGACCTGGGCTATACCATTCTATTGTATCCATTTGGTCAGGGTGAAATTAGGAGGTCTTTCTCCAAAGATGGATCACCTTGTTGTCTGTCTGTCTGTCTGTCTGTCTTATTTAATTAGCAGTATAGTCTCCTTTCATGTTTCACTCAAAAGATTTTTGAGTGGATGGTATTCTAGTGTTTGAGTGTGTACTTGTATGAGGGAGAGGTTTTCATATGGTATCTTATTTACTCTTTCATCTAGTGATAATTAATTTTGTTGAAGCGATGATTTGGTGAATAAATATGAGACTTTATATCTTGGTATACGGATTTAACTTCTTTTGAGTAAATATCCAGTAACAATATTTCTGGATCTTAAGGTTGTTCATTCTCTTTCGTGTTTTTAGGATTCTTCATAATGTCCGCACTGGTCACACTATGTGTGGTACCCAAAGATGATGTGATCTATAACTGTAAGGAAAATGACTACTCACATTTAGAGTTTTCTCAGTATTCTGGCTTGCTTGCCTTTTCCTGATACCCAGTGTGCATTTGTATCCCTGGCAGTTCTCTCTGGATACAATGTAGTAGAGACTATATTAGTTAATTTTGATATGAGACTTAGCATTTCTGACTTTAGGATAATGGAAAGACATTAGGATCAAGTGGAGTTGTGTTCTACTTTTTGTGTTCCCTGTACCTCTAGTGTGACCTAAATTAATCTCCCTCCTATTGTATGCATGAAAGAAGACATTTGGAGGGTATGTCTCATGTCAGAATCTTACCTTTCCCTTTTGCTTTCTAATCCAGATGGCCTCCCACTATTTTAGTAGAGTTTGATTAGATGGTACATGAAAGCACACTTTGCATACTGCCTGGAAGAGCTCTGTCTGTGGGTTTCAATGGTGGAACACACAATCAGAAGTATATCATCATCAGACAACCATGAGCAAGGCAGAGCTCAAATCAAGATGATGTGCATTCCTCATTGGTCACAATAGGAATTAATTGACTTAAATGTTTGTCAAGTTGTGCATGTTCCACTCACTTCTGTTTTGTATTGAAATAATAATAAATGATGTAGGAATTAAACTTGAGCAACAAAAAATTAGACCCTTTTTGCAGCTTCAGTCTCAACCTCTAAGAGATCCTGTGGTTGTTCATGCATTTAAGAAAGTGGTGGTCCATTGGAGCTTATAAATTCTACTACCCAGCTATTTCAGCATGGCATGCTGGCTTAATTCTATTCCTTTCTCCCCAATCTATGCTTTAACATTTATTTTTCCTGTCTTGCCTTGGATGGAAAGTTTATACCCCCAGGCCTCCCTTGCTAATCCAGATGGGCATAGCCAAAGAGAAACACTGATGAGGATGTAAAAGGGAAACAGAGGCCAGGATGATTTTCTTTCCCTGAAAAGAATTTTACTGACAACAGCAACCAGGATCTCCTTTTAAGACTCCAGATATCAATGACCTATTTCAGCCCCAACTACTATCAAGGACTGTGCTTGTCCCCTCTCATAATGTATCTGATTTAATCATATGCACATCCAATTATGAACAGGCATAAAATGGCACAGTGCATGCAGATGAAGGGGCAGGGCTGCCAAGGGAACTATTATAAGATGAAGGGGTGCATAACACAAACCAAGCAGAGCCCCAGGTCACTGAACGCAGGGGTCTACCAGCAGAAGGAAAATGAAGAAGTAGTAAGGGAAATTGAGAGCTGTGCACATGTGTGTGATACTCAAATCATCACACCGTGGGAAAAGATTCTGTTTAATACGTAGACAAAAAAGGAGACATGACTGCTGCTGAGAGAATTTAAGAAGGTAGAGAAGCAGAGAGTGAAAGGACAAAGCATTTTATATGTGGATGGAAGTCAGAGTTTTACAAAAACTCATAATTTGAACTAAACATCCTTTCGGTCTTTCCAAAAGCTGAGTGAGGAAAGACAACCACTTTTAAAATTGCCTAAGATGTCATGGAAGAAATTAAGGATATGTAAGAAAGCTTAATTAACCAAAACCTTAAATTTTCTTGAGAGATTTAAGAGTACAACTTAGCTAAAGTGTTTAAAACTAAAAAGGAAGGGAGCACATGTGAATTACTAAAAATTAGAGCACTGCTACACAGCAGAGTAATCGGGCTAGTAGAGAAGCATTGCCAATAACGTAGGTATCAAATGAAGAGGCTGCAGCAAGAACAGCAAATGTGTTATAAAACTGCAACAACAATAGCCAGGATTTTTGTTAATTTTTCTTATGGAAAAAGACAAAGAATGTATACTTTTCAGTATGTTGTCACTGAAAAAAGATCACTGCATTTCAAACAAGCCACAAGAATCCCCAAGAAGTCACTCTAAGTGATGCAAAACATTTTGTGGTTAATAAGAATGGAACAGTTCAACTTGTATTGTGAATTGAATCATGTCCTCTGAAACTATAGCTTGAAGACCCAGCCCACATAACTGTGAATATCATCTCATTCAGAGACAGAGGATCTAAGTTATGATCAAGTCATATGTGTGGGTCCTAATCCAATATGATGGATGTCCTTACAAGAGGGTAATTGGATTGCAGTGTGAAAGCCACATGATTGCAGAAGAAGAAATTAGAGGTGTACAGCTGAAAGAGATGGACACCATAGAGTTACAGACGCAGGTGAGAAAGCTAGCAGTAGGAAGCCATGACTCCACCCAGAGGCTCATGGAAGGAAAATGGCCACTCCAGTGAATGGTATTTTATATGGCATCCCTAAAAATCTGGTATGGCTTCCCCTTTCTCTTCCGTAACGTTCATGGCAGTGGAGTACAGGAAGCTGGGATATGGAAGTAGTCTGTATGGGTATAGTCAATGAGAAGGTGCTTTATTTATAGAGAATTTATAGATGGTAATAATATTGGGCTAAATTTGTTCTACTCTTATTATCACCCCGAACCAGCAATTCCAAACCAATCCAGCAAATAACAATGTCATCTCTCTCCGAAAGTATTTTTGGTATAAGACATAAACATTTGCTACAATTATGGTTGAATTAATAAAAAAAACTATACGCACATGAGGTTCAGGTTAACACATTAAAATTTTGTCTTATAATGAGAGATGCATTCTATCTAGATGTTATATAGGAAAGCTCTCAGCTACACAGGCATGCAAATGGCACAGACTTGGCTGCTCTCATTCCTTGAGCTTCAGAATTGTTCAGATCCTCACTCTATAGGGTGTGCCTTCCATCCTTGTGACAGGATGCATTCCTGGACTTATACAACATCTTTAAAAGAACATCAATCAAAATGAACAATGTGACATAGTGCCTCTTTTCATGACCACCTTGAGTTGTTATTTGTGGTTACATGTTTTCATTGGGAGGAATTCTGAAGGCTTCTGGTGTGGATACCAGCAAAGATATGGGTATGTTTTTGATTTCTGAATTTAATTTACAAAAGGATGCCTACCAAATTTATTATGGCATTTAGCCTTTTTGTCTGACCATTTGTAAATCCATGGCTTAACGTGAATGAAATGTTTCTAAAATTAGATAGATAAATATGATAACTCAATCAACAATGTTTGGGAATAGATGGCAAATCTCATTTTGTGAACCATTAAATGCACATGTTTGAGGATCAAGGTTGACAAAGTCATGAAAAAGAATTAAAAAACTAAGGCTTAAAATAGATAATGTTATCATTATTCATTACCAGGGTGCAGCAACATATAGGTGTTCTTTTTCATATTTTTTGGAGGAGTAAAAAATTATCAGCCTATATTAGTTTCTAAGAACTGTTATAATAAAGTGTAACAAATTGGGCGACAGAAATTTTTCCTACCACCATTTTGGAGTTAAAAAGTAAAAAAAAAAAAAAAAAAAAAAAATGAAGGTGTTGGGCATGGTGGTTCATTTATAAGGCTCTGAGAGTCTCACTGGTGGCTTGCTCCTGGTTCTGATGGGAAATTCCATGTTTTGCATAGCATGGCTTATAGACAAGTCATTGCAACCCTACCTTCATGGTTTCAAGTCTTCACTCTGTATGTACCTCTCTATTTCCAAGAAGAACAAATCATTCTATCTCAGCCTCACTTGGTTAATTTAGGATGATCTAATATCATCCAAATCTCTCTCTCAATTACACCTGTAAGGATCCTAGTATTACAAAATAGTCTGCATATTTTGGGAAGCCATGATTTAATCCATACATTGATGTTTCTATTCTATTTTGAACTACACTGATTATATTTTTAACTTGTATTAGTGGTATTTACATGGCTTCATAATGGAGAATCGTAATTTCTTAAACCATATATATGATTCATTTTATTTTATGATATTTGTTAAAATATTAAATATGATTATTATGGATAGAGGACAGAGTTTTGAGGAACTTTGACTCTATCAAATAGTTGGATAGGATTTTCTCACAGTCTGAGATGTTGGAAGATCAAACTAGAAAAGAGAAGTGCAGATGGGAAAAAGGAAATTGAGAGAAAAAAACAAAGAATTCAATACAAAGTGGCCTTAGCATGTGGGCCCAGAAGCACAGTCTTAGAGATTTAACTTATAAGGCAGATTCTGCATTCAAATCCCCAGCATGCTGCCCTTAAACAATATCTTACCCTATCACCTTACAGTTGTTTGAACAGGAATGGATCTTATGGGTTCTTATGTTTAAATACTTGGTCCCCAGTTGGTGGATCTGTTTGGGACAGATTAGAAGGTATGGCTTTGTTGGAGGAGGTATGTTCCTGAGAGTAGACTTTGAGGTTTCAAAAGCTTGTTCTCCCTCCTCTGTCTTGCTTATAGATAAGATATAAACTCAGGGCTACTGTTTTAGTACCAACCATGCTTGTCTGTCTGCTACACATGTGAATGGTCATGGACTCACCCTCTGAACTGTAAGACTAATTAAATGCTTTCTTCTGTAAGTTGCCTTTGTCATAATACTCTGTCACAGAAGTAGAACAGTAGAATTTGTAACAGAGATTTGAAAGCACTTGTATGCAATCAAGTACAGTGGATTTTCAGAAGATGGAATGGATAGAAAAATTATAACCATCTCTCTTGTGTTTGTAGAAATCTAAGTCATGTTTCTCCAGAGAGATAGAACAAACAATATATACTATGTAACACAGATAAATTTATATATAACATATGTGTATGCATATATTCTTGGCTCTTTATGTATGTGGGTTCCACATTCTTGCACTGAACTGAACATAGGTCAATGTCAGCTCAAGAACTTGTACCTGTGTTTAAAATGGATAGATTTATTTTTCTTGTCATTTATCTACCAAAAGTACATGATAGCTGCTATTTATTTAGCATCTAAATTGTATTGGTTACCATAAGTAATCTAGAGATGGCTTGAAGTATGTAGGAAGATATACAAAGGTTATATGCAAACACCATGCCATTTTATACAAGGGACTTAAGTATACATAGATTTCATATCATCAGGGAGTCAACTCCAAGAATATGTCATAGAACTATTGTATGTAGATATGAATGTAGACACATACAAGAAATTATTACAAAGGTCAGACTCATATATTTGTGCAGGTTAAGAAGTCTCAGGGTGTGTTGCCTATGACCTGGAGAACAGGGAAAGCTGAGTGGTACCAACCATATTAGTACTGCTCTAAGTCTGAAGTCCTGAGGACCAGAGATCCAATGCCTATAGTAGGAGAACATGGGTGCCCAATTTAAGTGGGAAAGATAGCAAATTTATCCTTCTCCCACACTTTAATCGAATTTGACCCTTCAATAGTGTGATTGGATGGTGCCCATCTGCATTTATAAAGATGGTTTTTGTTAAGTCTACTGAATCACATTGCAAGCTTTTGCCTGGCACCCCCTTTGGAATTCTCCCAGAAATTATATTTTATTAGCTATCTGGGACTCCTTATCTCAATCACATGGACACATAAAATTAATTATTCCATTGGGGACAAGTGTAGGGATAAGCTGTAGAGACGGTATTGCAGGGCTGGTGAGAATGAAGCTGACTTTAGCTGCTGAAAGTGAAGTGATTGCAGTTTGGGGTGGTCTCAAAAATATGAGGTACAGAAAGACACTGGTAGCGAGGAGAGGAGGAGAAGTTAGTCTGTGTTTGTTGCAGCTCTTTTGTCTGTGGTAAATAAAATGTATAGTAGTACATAAATAAACATGTCATGTTGGTGCTTAGTTAACTATTGGAGAAGCCATCCTTAACCTCCCATTTTCAGCGAGAAGCTGAGAAGTCCACAGAGCTGACAAACATTAACTGTAGAGGCATGTCACTATACTAGAAAGGTACTTGTAATACACATTTGGCAAAATGTCATTTGACTGGAGGATTCTTTTGACTTTACATGAATCTTTTCACCACAAAAATCACCCACACAAGGATATTGTACATACATGCACCCATGTGAGGGTATGTGGCATATATGAACATGTGTGTGAGTGTGAATGCAGAGGCCAGAAGACAATATTCCTTTTAGGCAGAGTTTCTCACTGAGCCTGGAGCTAGTCAGGAAGCCTGAAAGCCCCAGTGATTGTCCTTTCTTTGCTCCCTGATGCATGGGGTTGCATGTGCATGCATGATCATGCCCAGATTTTTACATGAGTGCTAAAGATTTGATCTTAGGTTCTCATGTTTTCACAGTAAGTTACTGTACTTATTAAGTCATATATCTAGCACCTATTTATGGTTGTGAGTCTAGCCTTTAGTGGCTGAGCTTTCCCTCCAGCCCATATCTAGCACCTATGCAAAGATTTAAACTCCTATAGTTGATTACACAAAGAAAATCAAAATAAAGTGAAAAATATTAAAAGCTAACTGAGTAAAAAAATCCCACATTATACAGAAGAAATGCTTTGCGTAAATTTAGCCTCAGTTATGTGAAATGACAGCCACTTAGAAATGCATTGCAGAATTCCTTTAATAAAATGTGAAATCCACAGTTAATAGCTATATATATTTAAATGACACACATTTATTGCCTCACATAATTCATTGCATACATTAAGCATAAAATTTTCTGTGGGCAACAATAAATGTGATTTATAAGTCACAATTTGTGGGAAGTCTGTTTCTTATTCTCTTGGGGACAGTTCCAAAAACCATTAAAATATTAGAAAAATTGGGGATTTTAAAGTAATTTTTAAGTAATAATATTTGTTTTAGTTTACTATTCAAAATATATTTTTAAATGAATTTTGTATTTACCTTGATAAAATAAAAATTGTCAAAAACTGATGGGGTTTTGAGGCTTTGACATTTTTATTTTAATCACTTTATGTATATAATAATTCTTAATTTCCTTATGTGTTTCTAAATGAGTAAGTGAACTTTCTATCAAAAATTAGTGAAGGTATATTGTATGAATACTTGAAACTTAAGTGTAAAAATGTAAGAATTTAGATAGTTGTCATTGGAAAATTCAGTTTTCCCAGTATTAATGGAGTTTTATTGAATATTACTTTAAAGTTTTAGACAGAAGCATTTTAAATGACTTGAAATAGAATAACATTATATAAATATATTAATGTGCATTTAGTTAGTAATTTTAACTTTTCCATGTTAATAGAGTTGTGAGCCACTAGAGTTTTCACCATGTTCTGAACACTACAGCTCAGATGCACAGTGGTGGGCTGACTAAGGGTGTGGTTTGCTGTGCCCTTCAGGTATTGCCAGTCCAGTGAAAGATTGAAACTCATCAAAAACCAATATGCAGTTTACGCTTAATGCATAGTTCCTCTACTCCACCGCGGAGTGGAAAAGTCACAGTAAGTCAGTCATCATGGTTATATAAATCCTATTATGACTACACCAGTCATTCCCAAGCATCTTGACAGATCATTTGTCCCGAGACCAACTGACACCAAAACTGCACATCTTGTTAAGTCAGCAGAGTCTGTGTTCTATAACAAGACAGGTAGACCAAATCTACCGGGCTGCCTGCTGTTGAAAATTATGCTTTACAAGGAACTACATGCCCCTTTGTGTGCTGTCCAGGCTTGGTTTCTCTCCACAAAAGACCAGCTGAGTTGTTATAACAGAGACAACCTGGTCTGCAAAGTCCAAAAATGTACTACCTGGCTACTACTGTTTATAAAAATCCTTGGCAGTATTTTATCTTCTCATTGATTGTTTTTGCTTATCCTACTATAATCATTCCAATTTCTTTAGTATTATCATGACTAGCCTATCTTATAGGTTAAACGGGTACAATAGTTGAAATGAGTATAGGAGAATCCTTAGTATTTCTGAAATTGTCCCTATCATTTTTTTCTGAAATCCTTTTAACTTAAAGTAAGTACTTTCATGTTTTCAATAGACTAAAAGGTTTAGAATGAAAATGCTGTAATATTAGTACAAAGTATTATGGAATTCAGAGAACTGCCAAATGGACAGGTGAAGGTTAGGTGAGAGATGGAGGAGAATAAAGATTGATTAAAGTCAGTCATGGCAAGGAGTAAATGACTGATCAGATGAGGGCCAAGAGTAACAGAACAAAGCCTACACTGAACAGAAAGAAAACAATAAGGAAAATGGAAGTTTCATATGAAAATTTCCCTCAATAGCCATTCCTAAGCAATTCATTTTAAGTGGATAGATGGATTGTCTACACATGTCAAAACGCATCCACATTTCAACTTTTCCCATTGTTGGCACTGAATAATCATATAGGGAAACAAGGAAAAAAGAAAGTCATTCACCTATTATAAATATGATTAGTTTTGCATAGTCATGTTATCTACAAACTTCAATAAACCTGCACTAGCATAGCTACTTTTAAAAGGTTCTTTGTTATTATGATTTTAATCCGATGTACTTGTATGTATCTGTGTGTATAAATGTACATGGGAGTGCAGATACCTGCCTGAGGTCAGAAGTGGTAGGTCCCTGGAGCTGTAGTTACAGGCAGTTGTGAGACTCTCAATAAGTGTCCTGGGAGCTGAACTCGAGTTGTTGATGAGTACAGTAATTGTTCTTTATGGCTGATCTATTGTTCCAGCTCCTAGCTTCATTCAGTGGTGCCATATTCTAATTGTGTTGTTAAAACAAAACGTTGGAACTGATTTGATGGTTAGCTTTGTCAACTTGATAAACTTAAACTCTCACACAGAGAGGTCTTGTATATATGGAATAGACTGTGGGCTTTCTGTGGTGATGTCTTAATTAAGTTAATCAATACAGGAAGACCTAGCCCAGTGTGGGGCACCATTACTTGGACAAGGAGTCTGAATTGTTACTACAAGTGGAGAAATCAAACTGAGAACAAGCAAGTGAGCCAGCACGTGTGCACTAATTTCTCTCTGCTTTTGACTGTGCTTGTGATGTGACCAGCTTGTCTACAATGATGGACTTTAACTTTAGAATTACAAGCTGCAAAACACTTTCTCCCTCTGTCCTCTGTCCCTTTAAGAGGGATATTTAATCACATGCAACAGAAAGGAAACTCCACAGTTAGGTACCTTATAAACAAAAGAAGGTTATTTTATTCCATAATTCTGGTCCAAGTATATGATGACACCATCTGCTTAGTCAGAACCTCTCATGGAAGATGGCATCAAATACAATGACACCACCTGCTTAGTCAGAGCCTCTCATAGCAGATGAAAGATATGATGACATTATCTGTTTAGTCAGTGCTTCACATGATGTTTGACATCATATGGCAGAAACTTGTGGGAGAGGAAAGTATGTGTACAGTCTGGAACAAACACAGGGGAGCCTCACCTTATGTCAGTGGTTTTCATCCTGGGGGTCATGACCCTTTGGGGACCAAGTATCAGATATCCTGCATATCAGATTACATTATGATTAATAACAGTAGCAAAAATACAGTTATGAAATAGAAACAAAATACTTTCATGGTTGGGGAGTCACCACAGCATGAACTGTATTAAAGGGTTGCATCATTAGGAAAGTTGAGAACCACTGTCTTGTAGTAACCAGTCCAGTGGTAACTAATGTAGTCTGCAACCAGTGGACTGATCTGAGACAGAATTCACCCCCTTTGGGCACAGAGCCTCCATCACATAATCACGTTCCACTAGAACATCCCTCTTCATGCTTCTATTATCTAGCTCTCAGTGCTGTCCCATTGGGGACCAAACTTTCCAATAGCACATGAACCTTGGGAGACAGATCACATCAAAATCACAACAAACTCATGACCCTCAGCATTTAGTGTAAGTTAATTCCCTTACAGTAGAACAATTAGAAAGCTGCCAACTACCATAAAGTCTGCTCTAGAATTGGTTTTGCAGCACTAAAAAGCTCTTCTGAGGTCTTTTATTATGAAATGTTGGCTGACTTCTGCACAGGGAGCAAAGGGACATATTTGTGCTAATAATATTGTTTTAATAAGAGAATTTTGAAGTTGGGAGCAAATGTCTTGATGTAGGTCTCTCATGTCTGGTAGGACCAGGCAAAGTCTATGACATGAAAGTATAGGTTGATGTCAGCCACACTGGTGTCAATGAGCGTGGCGTTTATGGAGGTGAGTGTATTCCTGCCCTGATAGAGCAGACTGCCTTGACAAGTTGGCTGATAAGAATTTTCTGAAACAAATGGTGAAGCTCACTATTGCTTAAACATCATACCTTCCTAGTTATGAATTACTTGGATCAATCAGGTTAAATTTATACATGTGTTCTCTCTGTCTCATTAGATGAGTTATTTCGTCTCAGGTCTCAAGCAAGTCCTTGAATGTGGAATTGAAAACAAGGACATTAGGGATTGAGAACTTGTTGCTTTAATAGACCTGGGTTCAATTCCCATCACCCACAGGGCATCTCACAGCCATCTATTGACTTCAGTTCTAAGAAAGCTGACATACTCTTCTGGCCTCTATGGCCACCCAACACTCACATGGTGCACAGACATACATGTGGGTAAAATGCACATACACATCAAAGAAAGTGAACAGAGACGCTGAATTATTTCATTATTTTTTCACACTTATCAGAGATATTTGCTTTGTACATACCAAAGTTATGTTGTGTATTTTCCAATTTGCTATCCATACAAAAATTTTACTTTGATTCACATAATTTGTTATAATAACTGATATGAATGTGGTTGATGATGGTGCTGAGGCCCTCCCTTTAGTGATAATAATAACCTGATAATAATGACCTCCTCAGATGATGTTGTAAAATTAAAAGAATATATCAAAGCTAAGCATGGTAACTGAAGGTTTCCGAAGTCCTATTTATATAAAAAAAATGAGAACTTTAAATAGGGTTTAACATAATTTTACCAATTAAAATTTATTCTTAAAGTAATGTTCACTATAGAAAAGCCAACTTTTTGGCCATATTTCCCCTCACACTCAAATGATATTTTTGAGTGTCTGCCATTTGCAGATATAAAGGTGAATTTTCTTTATGGGCCCAGCCTTCTTGAGGATAATAGCTATAAAAAAATAAATAGCACACAAAAAGTAAGTGAGGCTGTGGGTCTTACAAAAACTAAACAATTCTAAAATACATCCAATGAAGATGTTAATGCATAATTAAAAATTAAAATGCAGAGTTCTCATTTGCATTAGCTTGATTTTCTCATTACTGTGACGAAATACTTGACAGAAACAACTTAAAGAAGAAGCTTATTTTGGCTTGTAGTTGCTGATCGATTTCATTTCCTCATAGTAGGGAGAGTGGTGGCATAAATGGCTACATCATCACACCTGTTAAAAAGTGGAGAACACAGACCAGAGTCAGAGGCAAATTGCTCCTAATGTTCAACTTCTGCTATCTAGACTCCACTCCATGCTTTATTGATTCCATAACCTCCCCAAGCAGCACCAGAAACTGAGGAGCAAGCATTCAAACATGTGAGCCTGTTGGGGACATTTCTAACTCAGACAGGAACATTATGAAAATACAGAGTTTTATAGTGATATTTTGTTTATGATTTATTATTAAAGCTTGACTGAGGATTCAGAAAAGCAAAGTCAGACACAAGCCATAAAAGCCAGGCACACACCTTTAATCCCAGCAGCCAAAAGCTAGGAGGTGGTGGTACACACCTTTAATCCCAGGACTCAAGATTAAGAGGTAGATGGATCTCTGTGAGTTCAAGGCCACCCAGATCTACACAAGAGTGATTCAATCTAAAAGAGAATTATAGCCCAAACCTTTAATACCAACATCAGGGAAGTATATAAGACAAAAGTAAGGTCTCAGAGAGGCATTCATTCTCCAGTCATGATGAAGGTAGACGCGTTCATACTCCTGTCACACTGAGGAGAGGTTACAGTCTGAGGCTTGGTGAGAGCTCATAGAGACAAGATCATCCCATTCATCCTGAGTTACAGGTAAGAAACTAGTGGCCAGCTGCTTTGTGTGTCTGATATTGAGCTTGAAGCTTGAACTCTAATATCAGTCTCTGGGTCATTTTTTTTTATTTGTGTTACAAAATTGTGTGAATCAGAAGTGTATAAAACTACCAATGAGAGACCTGCAAAGATAGCAAGGTAGACAAAGCAGTCTTCTGAAAACTGGGGGCATGTACACACAGTTTAGGTGAAGAATGCTAAAACTCGTTGGTAGGATAAAACATTAATGTCCCCTAGATCAGCAAAACCTTAACTTCTGGTTTATCTCTTCTAGTAGAATACAATCAGCACATAGACACACAGTCCCATAGAATGTTTAATGCTGTAACTAATAGTAAAAGCAAAGTCAAGTGTAGGTAGTCACTGAGACAGTTAAATAATCTTTCCATTTATATGACACTTAAAATAATGTCTGTAGGTGGGAATTTCTTAATGCTGTATCTTGGGGGCGTTATTGAAGAAAATGCAGCCAGATAATGAGAAACAGGAAGAAATAGCATGATTCTTCTAGGGGAAGTAAGTGGTTGCAGTCACCTAGGGACATTATTGTTTGGAAGGTCTCCTTTGATAAATGCTGTAAATGACCATGAGCAGAATGGAAGGTTAAGGCCCATCAGTTCTAGTAATTAAAAATAAACTTTGGATATTTTTTCTTAGGGGATATCAGAAAATATTCATGAGAAAAAAAACACTAACAATCTCTAATTTAAATATGAAAACAAATGGAGTTTGGGTATGAGAAAAAAGTCTTCTAATGAAAGGCACTCTGTGAGTAGCAGTAGAAAGTTTGGGAAGTGCGAATGATCTATAAAACTAAAAGCAAGGGGGATTAAGGTGGAAACAGATGGTAGAAGGCCTTTAAATTCTGTGATAGGCTTCTGCATTTTATTCCAAAAGCCAAGTAGTTACATGGTTATAGATGGGCTTTGTGTAGGTAATCAAAGCTGCATATGTTAGCCCAATGAGGGAAATGTGGCTAAAGAGGGGATGATGTGGAATAAGGAGTATGCCGTAGGATTGTCTCACTCTGGGTTGAATGTAATGGCCTCATCTGGGCTAGCGGTAATAACAATGGACAATAAGGGACAATGAAATGCCATTGGTAGTAGAGTCCCAAAGGCAGGTCAGATGTTTAGATGTATGTGAAGGGAAGGCAGGGTGGTAATAAGGGGTGAAGAAATTTAAAAAGAGAATAACAAGACAAGATCACAAATGTGGCAAATGAGGAGAAAGGAGCAGGGTTGTTCATCGCAAACTTTGCTACTCATGTGACTTGTTTTGATGATTGTCTTATCACTAAACTCATATTTAAAAGATTTGAAAATAAATTATTTAAAGTAAATATCATTTCTTTGCCATGGCTATAAAAAATGTTCTCATAAGAATTTTCCCTTTTCTAAGACAGTGATTAGCCTACCTTGGATTCAGTGGCCTTTGGAAATAAACCAACTCAGAAAGCAAGATAATAGAATGTTAACAGTTGTGGCTTATCTTGGCAGATAGGTAAGTAGAGTTCCTGTTTTCCCTTACTATCTATTCACAGTGCTGATAGCCCAGTGAAGGCCTGAGTGACATCAACCAAGGTGAGAGAATCATCCAAATCCATACTCTTGACTCCAGAACTGTTGTCTTTCCAGCCTCACTCACTTTATGCCATTGCCAAAATCTTGAGCTCCTTCAAGTATAGCTGTAAATTGGACAATACCAATTGTTATTGATATTATTGATAGACAATGAAAAAAAAAGCATAGAAAATGTTTAGGATATAGGAGAAAGTTTGTGTGGGTGAAGGGGAAGCCTTGGCAGAATAGTTTTTCTTACATCTTGGTTAGCATAAGAAGAATCTCAACAAAGCCTACTGTGTACCAAGGAGGAATTAAAACATTAAAATGAACACAATTGCTGTTCACTCACTGACTCATTTAGTCCTCTGCAATGAATGCTTACACTATAAAACCTTGGATTAGTCATCTGAGGTCAGAGACTTGTCTATTTCCTTTGCAATAGTTTTGCCAATGATATTTAGGAAATACTACATGCCAAAGTTGATTACTTTGAATTGAGCACAAATGAGGGACGGTGGATAAAGGCAGAAACTTCCTGTGTTCTCTTTACTTCCTAAAGAAGGGTCTTCCGCTAGGACTTAATTGCCCTGAACCCTCTCTCTGGGAATCCTACCAAGCAGGGAAGGTTGATTCCAGCCCCGGGAAAGGGGCTTGGAGGTTGATGTTATATCCATGCAGGTGGCCACTTATTCTTTAGATGGCTTTGTCAACTTTTATCATAAGAGAGGCCTAATAACTAATAGAAGGAGTCCTGGAGGCCTTGTATGGACTTTGGAATCTACTCAACATGTAATGATTTCAGGAGAGTTATGATGATGGCTCGATTTAGAGTATTGGCAAGCCAACAGAAGGCTCTGTTGAGTCAAGATATGTTCTGAGGAGGAATAGATGCAAGATGATTGTCAGGTTACTGGCATGAACAACTGGGGGTGTGGGTGTCAGAATGTGAGCTAGAGACAACTGAGGGAGCACAGATGGAGTGTGGGGTGAGCAGTGGAATTTTGGAGCAGTGGGTTAGACATGCCTGTGAGATAGCCAAGAGGTTATTTTAAGGAGACAGTTGCATATCTGAGCCCAGAAGAGAGGTCATGATGAGAGATACTGGGTAGCCCATAGTGAAATCTGGGACATGAACGGCTTCAGCAGATGGCCTGCAGACTAGAATGTGTGCCATGTTCAGGGTACACTGGTGGTGAGATGTCAAGGAAGAAGAGATGAGGAGCCTGAAGGATCACAGAGGAGACTAAGGAAGCACTCAAGCATGGGTTTTGAGGGTTTATCTAAGAAAAGTGCAAGACTTCTCATAGATACAGTTTGAACTGTTTGTCCTCATTTCTGGTACCTAGAATATGAGCCAGTTTGGAAATTGGGCCATTGAAGATGTGATTGGTTAGATATGGTCACACTCAAGTAGGGTAAACCCTTAATTCAATAAGACAGGTATACTCTTATGAAGAGGAAAATGCCATGCTAGGATGTGGATGTATAAGAGGGAGATGGCCTGTGATGACAGAGGCTTCACTGAGACAGCTGTAGGGCGGGAGCACTGAAGATGGGCAGACACCATTACAAGCTAAGACAAGGCAAGGAAACATCTACGCCTTTCTCTGCCTTTAAGCCTCTAAGGTTGTATTTCTTTTTTTTTATTTTTGCTTTATTATATCTAGAAAACTAATAAAGTTGCAGCCAGCCTCAAATTGACCAAAGCAAGGAAGGCTGATGCCCACTGGATTCATGAAAAAAAAAAAAACATTAGTGGTTAATGAAAATGGCTTTGATAAGGAAAAGACAGGTCAGACTTCAGCTGGTGGTGTGTTGAGTAGGGGAAATGACATGTGTAGGCGGCTCATGGAGGGTAGTGATCCCAATCTGTGTGTGTGTATATGAGCCCTGAGAAGTGCATCTACGTATTCCCAGCAGAGTCACACGTTCACAATGTTTTCTCATCATATTTCAAGCATTTTAAATGAATAACTTTAGGGGTTATTGTAATCACCAAACTACATTAAAGTCTCTGTGAAGTGCTTCAGAATATACTTTATAGAATCAGCAATAATAACAAATTGATATCAAATTGCTTAAATGATATTATTACTTAGCATAGACAACCACTTAAAATATCCACTTAAAGTATTCATGAGCATGCTATTTAATAGCTAGAAATTTTATAACACCCTTTCTCTTTCAATCTCATTTCTATATGATTTCTTCACATAATTTATCATTTTTATTTTCTGAGAAGAATATGTGTGAAGCTTTAGCTTCTTCTTCCTACATAAATATAAATCAGAAAGCAACAAAACAATATACTTCACAAAAACAATGGGGAGGGCCATTTCTTCCCTAGAAGAAATGCCTTTTGCTCATCCTGTTGGCAGATATGGAAACCCTTAATCCAGGCTCCTAGCTCTTCTAAATGTAAATGAGTACATATTAGGCATTTTAAAATGAACAAGGCATGTTAGACATGTCTGCAATATAAGCATCATCATTTGTTATTGATTCATTTGTTTGTGTATTCATTTGTTTGTGTAGAGAAAAGATTATAGCAGCAAATTTATAACAATGAAGCATGAACTGTGAGCTCAGCCTCTGGTGAAGAGTTTAAGAGCCAGCTCTGAGCAAGGAAGTTAGACAGCTTGGAGTATTGAACTCTGGTAGAGGATGGATCATCAGAACCAGTATGTTAGGAGGATACAGAGTCTCAAGAGCTTAGGAGATTTATCCAACACTACTTAGAGTAAAACCTGAGACCACAGTTCAGTCAGGCCCTATTACCACCACACGGTTTGGAAACTATCTCCATAATGAGGAAAAAAGTTTTCATTTGAATATATAAATGTCCATCTGCTTATATAATCCTTCCTTGAGAGAGAACAACTGGGATGATGTCACCCTAAAGAGGCAACCGTAGTAGTGGAGTTAAGCATTTGTGCCACACAATCTAGAAATAGCTATAGCATAAGGAACAGCACACATTACCTCTTTCCTATTCCAGTGGCAAAGTCAACGCCATAAAGCTAAATCCTTATGTGAATTCACTCACTTTACATTTAGTCTAGATAAATGTGCCCAGTGTATCTGACATATAATTGTAGAACTGACAGTATTTAATGACAATGGCACCTTGACACTCATGATTTTGTAATGTACTCCTAACTGCCCTTCCTGAACAGGGCAAGATGTTTGTCTCATTGGACAATTTAGTGGACTCAAATGTGGAGTAATCCATGAGCAGAAAGATTATATGGGATTGTTCTATTGTAGTCCCCCCTGCTTATATTATTATTTTTAATCTGCTGCATAAAAACAATAAAAGGAACTCTGAGGCTAATTTAGTCAAATGCTTTTTATAATTAAATTCCAATTTAAGATCAGCACTGCAAGTAAAAGCAAGCAACTAAATTAAATATGTTTAACTAGGATTTCATAACCTGGTAGAAAATATCTGTATTGGAACAAAGAACACAGTATTGTGCAATTTTAACACCATTCACATGGCATTGAAGAATAAGATGTAATCTTGATCAATTTTCAATTAAAGTCTAAAGCTCTTCTTGTCCCTCCAAATGTTAAATAGTTTCTCCTTGACCCTAAAAGTTTTCAGTATTAGCTATTTTATTGTGGACATTTAGAGTAATTTCTATTGTCATAGAAATTAGAAGTAATTAGAAGTAATTAGAAGACTAGCTTTGCATCAAAGCAGATTCTTGACCACTCCACTTAATCAGTGTCCATCTATGATGAAGATTTTAGTGCACTCAACTATATACACACTTCAGGTCTATTTTCTTGGCTCTAAGTCCATGTTAGACTTTGCCTTATGTTTAATTGCACATGTAGCCACTGCCATGATCTTTATCACCATACAGTGAGGGAACTTTACTGACGTTGACTTTGAGGATAATGATGTATCAGGAGATCAATGCTATTATTGAGTAAACAATAATGGCCTTTTTAGTATCATTCAAGGTCAATCAGATTCTGAGTCTAAGACAAAACATTGTGTTACATGATAGCAATACTATCACGTAAGCAGATATTTCCCAAATGAAAGGAAATATTGAATGTGGAATCATTTCTAATTAATGAAAATATATATCAGGCTTCCTATGGTTTTCAGGATGAGATGAGAAATGTGGCTAAATTCTTTATGTATTTAGAGTTTCATGATATTGCTTTCTAAATGTGTATACATTCAATGACCTTGAAGTCAGAGCTTCAGAGTAAACTTATTTCTGTCAAATAAAACAGGATAAAAACATTGCATGGGGTGGCACAAGACTTAAATCCTAGCCAGTACTTGGGAGGCAGGGGCAGGCAGATCTCTGTGAGTTCAAGGCCAGCCTGGTCTATAGAGTGAGTTCTGGGACAGCCAGGGCTATTTAATAGAGAAAACCTGTCTCGACAAACAAACAAACAAACAAACAAACAAACAAACAAACAAAAATATTGCAAGAGTCACTCACTTACTACCTGTTTTATGATGCAGACTGGATTCTGAAGAGTTCAAGTACCTTGTCAATTTCACACAGCCACTGAATTGGAACCATAGCTCTTACTCAGTTACTCTATTCACAGAGCCACAGGTTCCTGTAAGACTGGAAATGGAAGGTAATAAATGCTACTTTGTGCAAATAGATAGGATTCCAAAGCAGAGACAATTTCTTTGTTCAAAGAATCCCAGGGCAATGTGGAAATATTAAAACAATTTCTCTCATGCACAACTGTTCTTGCTTCTCTGGCCCTTATTGACGATAGGATCTAATTTTTAAAAAGAGAGACTGAAAAATAATTTCATGGTATGTTAAGACTTATATAAGGAAACAGATGATTTCAAAACCCAGCTGTGAATGTTTAGCTCTAGGTGGGACATTGATGTCATACCTCTGAGGTCGAGGGAGAAGAGGTAGAACGACTATGAGAGTAAGAAGACAGAGGGGGGGTGAGGTGGAGGGGAGAGCAGTGGGTACTGACTTATCGAAACAACATGGGTGTGCTTAATATATCACAAACTACATGAATAAGACCTGGGAAAAAGAGAGAGAAAGATGTGAGGAAAGGAAGGAGGAAAGCATGGAAGAAGGAAGGCAGGGGAAGGTTGGAAGGGGACTAATCAGGAAGAAGCTTTCTGGGGGGGGGGTTGCAAGAGGGGAATAGGTGGATGTGCTAACAAGCATGTGCACAAATATGATACCACAAACAACTAATTAATAAAAAAAATGTTCTGCTACTAGTAGACTTGAGCTGGTGGGAGCAAATAGACTCTGGACTAACAGTCAGGGAGCCTGCATGGGACTGACATAGCTCTCTGCATGGGTATGGCAGTTGTGTAGCTTGGTCCCTTTGTAAGGTTCCTAGCAGTGAGATCAGGACCCGTTCCTAGTGCTTAGCTGGCTTTTGGGAACCTATTCCCCATGCTTGGTTGACTCTCCCAGCATTTATACAGGGGGAGGAGCTCAGTCTTACCTCAACTTGAGGTGTCATGCTTTGTTCAAGTCTATGGGGGGCCTGCCCTTTTCTGAATGGGGACAGAGGAGCAGCAGATGGGGGAGGGATTAAATAGAAGTCAGAGTTAGGGACTGGGAGGTGAGGACGAAGGGGAAACTGTGGTTGATATGTAAAATAAATGAAAAAAGTATTAATAAAATAATAAAATAAATTCAGCTACTAGAGTAAATGGTTCTATTCCTATGAAGGTGCTAATGTATTTGATGGAGAAGGACTCAAAATATGATAACTAAAACATGAACCCAAATGTTTGATTCAAATTTATGTAGATGAGAACATAGAGAGTTGCTAGATGTTTAATCTTGCAGTCAAAACCATAAAACCTATCAACAACTGAGTGCAGAATCAATAGAAATAGTCTATCTACTACATTAATATTTCTTCACATAAGGGAAACAACTTTCCTTTACATGAGTAAATGTTTTCAGTACTTGGCACAATTCAACCATCAGTGAGTGAATTATTTAAAAACAAATACACAAAAGAATTAATCTTTATTTTCCACTGTTGTGCTCTTTGGCCATATTTCCTCAGGGATATGTTTTGGGAACTGTTAAATCTGTCCTGAGCCACAAGGTTCCCAACTCTCCACTGAGTGATGGAAATGTGTAAACAGGTAGAGAACCCATGATGGAGCAGGTAGAGCTTGCAGAAGTCCTGAGTATGAGCATCACCTTTCTGATGGATAAAATCTGATGAATAAAATGTTGTCTTAGGGTTTTTATTGCTGTGATGAAACATCATGAGCAAAATCAACTTGGGGAGAAAAGAGTTTATTTCATTTTATACTTCCAGGAGACAGTCCTTCACTGAGGGAAGTTAAGGCAGGAACTCAAGAAGGCAGACACCAGCGGGCAGGAACTGAAGCAGATGCCATTGAGGAGTGCCATTCACTGGCTGGTTCCCTGTGGTGGCTTGAAAGAAAATGACCTCCAAAGGATGAGGCACTATAAGGAGGTGTGGCCTTTCAAATAGGTGTGGGCTTGTTGGAGGAAGTGTGTCACTGCAGAGGCGGGCTTTGAAGTCTCATTGATCCTCAAGCCATATGCAGTGAGGCAGTTCTTTTCCAGTTGCCTGCAAGATGTAAACCTATCAGGTTCTTCTCCAGTATTGTCTGCTTGCAAGCTACCATGTCCTGCATAATAACTAACTAAACATCTGGGACTGTAAGCCACTCCAGTTAAATGTTTTTCTTTATAAGGGTTACCATGATAATGGTGTCTCTTCATAGCAATAGAAACCCTAACTAAGTCAATCCCCATGGTTTGCATGGTGCTTTTTTTTTTTATAGGCTCCAGGACTATCATCCCAGGAGGTGGCACAACCCACAATGGCTGTACCCTACCACATAGATCATCAATGAAGAAAATGACTCTACAGGCTAATTTGCTGAGAACATTTTCTCAATGAGGTTCCCCTTCCAAAATATTCTAGCTTGTGTCAACTTGACATAAAATTAGCCAACACAAATATTACATTAATCTTACTAATCTACTTCCTGGGTCATTGGATTTATAATTCTTGTGTGGCAGTGGTGCCAGCTGTCTAGAACTTGCAGTTGGGACAATCTGGGACATCTGTGTGCAAATGAATGTCAGTTATCTTATCCTTGCAAATACTACAAAACTTTATACTCAGTGGTCTTGAGACATGGACAAGTGGCATTCAGACTCCAGCCCCCACACCAAGTGGTTAACAAATATGTTTAATTCTAGCTTCTGGGGTCTGGTGCCTGTTACAAGCACATTTTTTCCTGCCGATCGGTCTGGTCCCATCGCTGCACCAGCCCCAAATAACACACAGAGACTCTGTGTTTGATATAATGCTGTTGGCCAGTTCCTAATTCCTTATTGGCTAGCTTTGTTTTAATGTTTAACCCATTTCTACTATTCTAAGTATTTCCATGTGGCTCATCTTACCGGAGAGCAACAGGCCAGCATGGTGCTCTCTTGAGTCTCTCCATGCTGACTCCTCTTTCCTCTTATTCTCCTAGCCCTGCCTATCTTGCTTTCCTATTGGCCAACAGTGCTTTATTCATTAACCAGTATGAGAAACATATATACAGAATAACATCTCCCATCAGGTGCCCTCTTCTGGACTCTATGTGTACTTGCGTACACATACTCACATGCACATGCATAGATACATATACCAAAGAGAGAGAGAGAGAGAGAGGGCGAGAGAGAGAAACAGAGACAGAGACAGAGACACAGAGAGAGAAATTATTTTTTCAATTCTCTTTTACAATTTTTAAATCATTTTTTATTTTAAAACAATATTTTCTCATTTTACATATTAATTCCAGTTCCTATTCCCTTCCCTCCTCCTGCTCTCTCCACCTTCCTCTCTACACGCCCATCCACTCCTCAAAGAAGGTAAGGCTTCCCATTGGGAGTTACCAAAGTCTGTCACATGACCTTGGGGCAGGATCAAGGCCCTCGGCTGAGCAATGTGTCCTTCTAAACAGAATGGGCTCCAAAAAGCCAGTTCAAGCACTAGGAATAAATCCTGGTCCCAGTGCCAATAGCCCCATGGACTGCCCAAGCCACACAACCATCATCCACATTCAGAGGGCTTAGTTTGGTCCTATGCAGGTTCCCCTGGTGACAGTCCAGAGTCAATGAACTCCCACTAGCTCAGTTGAGCTGTTTCTGTGGATATCACCAAAGTGGTCTTGACTCCTTTGATCATGTTATCTCTCTTCCCTCTCTTCAACTGGGCTCTGCATCTGCTTCTGTCAGTTGTTGGATGAAGGTCCTATGATGATAACTCAGGTAGCCATCAATCTGATTACAGGAGAAGGCCAGTTGAGGCACCATTTTCACTAATGATTAGGGTCTTAGCTGGAGTCACCCTTGATAAATCCTTAAAAACAAACAAAAATCCAAAAACTATTTTTACCACCAGAAGTACACCAGACAACTTGGTAGCATCACCATTGAATTTGCTCTGGATATATGAGATTGTGATATACATTTTAAGTAGTTAATAACACACTACTGTGCTGATAGAGGCAGGGAAAGAGGAGGTATTGGGAATGGAATTTGTAGAGAACAGCATGTGTTATAAAAGTCAGTCTGAAGGAAACATGGTCCTTGTTAAAGATCTGAAGCACTGTCACTAGCACACTTTCAAAGAATCTCCCCTCACACTTTACAGTTGCTAGATATTCAGCATGAGTGTCTCCACTGTTCAGGTAAGTCCCTTTATTTTGAAAGAAACTGATGTTTGAAATCCCTATCAGAAGTTCGCTGCATCCAACTTGGATCTGGAACAAGAAAAAATGTTTGCTTACACAGAAATTAACTACACATATTTTACTTGAAAATTGCCTTTTGCCACTTGTTAGAGATAGCTTCAGCTGTCAACTTGGCACAAACCTAGAGTCACCCAGGAGGAAACTTCAACTGAAGAATTTCTCAGATCATGTCGACATGTGGCCATGTCTGCAAAGTGTTCTTAATTATTAGCTGATGTAGGATGGTCCAGCCTACTCTGGATGGTGCCATATTTAGGCAGGAAGGAGTGGTCTGTATATGAAAGGCAGGTAAGCAATCCAGATGAAGCAAGTCAGTAAACAACATCCCTCTATGATGTCACTTCAAGATCTGTCTTCAGGTTCCTGCCTTGAGCTCTTGCTGTGGCATCCCTTGATGATATACTGTAACGCATAAACCTTTCCTCCCTAAGTTTTCTTTGTAAGGCATAAACCCTTCCCTTCCTAAGTTTTATTTGGTCATGGTACTCATTCATTCAATCTTTTATTTATTGGAGGGAGTCAATTCAATAAAGATGTCTCAATTTTTTCTAAAGTGTATAGCTGTACAGGAAAAGAGTAGATTACTGTTTACTTACCCCAAATAATCACAACATTGTGCCTCCATTATATTTGTAGCACCGAATAAGCCATGTGCTGTTTCATTGCTATTATATAGTATTTATTCTTATTTTAATATTTTTCCTTTTATTCAAAATAGATTCTTTCCTCACACAATATAACCTGGTTATGTATAGTTCACCCTCCCTCCAGCCCTCCCAGTTCCTCCCCATCTCCCCTCCCCTCTCTCATTAGACAGGAACAGGCTTCTAAGAGAAAACAATCAAACATGACAAAATAAAATAAAATAAGATGAAGCAAAACTGTCATATTGAAGTTGGACATGACAAACCAACAGGTAGGAAAAAAGTACCAAGAGCAGGCACAAAAGTTAGAGATATAATGATATTTATTATAGCAATAAAATGCTGACCAGAGACCCACTTTTAATGTATCATTCTTTACTATTTTCTTGATATACCATCTATTCCTATGGCTTGACAGCTCATGTATCAAAAAACAAACATGTTTGTATACTCATTTTGACTGTGAGGGAAGCTAGATGTCAGTCCTCAGGATTTTCCTAGATTTGAGTTATGGGCAGAAATATCACCCAAATAAATGGCAGCCATCAATGGATTTCCCTTAGTGCAGGCATACCCATCCTCACAGCCATCTATTCACAAAACCAAACCCTTCCTTGCCCAGGACATTTGACATTTGAGCAACAACTAAGACTCATGGTTAGTTCTGTCCCTTTCATCCATTATGCTTCCCTACCTCTGTCTCCCTACCATCATTTCTTTGGATCAGGCCTTTATTGTCTTGGATTGAATTCAAACAATAGTCTACAAATTGATCTATTTCTTTTAATTCTGTTCGAATATTCTTTCAGTGGTTCAAGTTTGGTCATGTTTTTAATATTTGAACAGTTACTCATTTTTAAATGCAAAATCCTGAAGAGCATGACACATTCCTGATCTGACTTTTTATTGTTATATTGCTTTTGGTCCGACAAAGAGGAACATCCCATAGATGTCTGCAGTGTGAACTTTCTTATATCTTTGTTTTGGCCTTGTGGCTTTTTTCTTATTTCTTTGCCTCCTTCTGTACACAAAATAAGCAGATGACTTTGGGCTCAGCATATGTGCATATTTTCCTTATAATTCTTTTCCTTATAGCTGGCCTAAGTTAAATGTCCTTTTGTTGAGTTTCCTTGGCAATCTGTACAGACTTCTTCTATTTCAATACCAGTCAGTATCTTCCATGCTTGCTTTCAGATCTTTCCTACCTAGACTATTGGCTCCATACCTACTGTGCTGGTTCTCAACTTTAAATGTGTTGTGCTTGTCACAAATGAAGTGTTAGCATATTTTTGTTGAATGCATACAGGGAAGAAGATGGGTTCTCATCAGAAACTATGATGCAGGCTCAGTTTAACGTGGTGTTTTCTGATGTCATCATGCAACCTCAGTTTAATATTTGAAGAATATTACATAAAAAACAGTATGGAATTTGAAAAATGGCAAACTTCTTTTAAACATAAACTCTAAGCAAAGTGACAATGACAAAGGTCATTGCTAGATTTCTTTCTGTCTTTCATTCTCCCTATCAGCATCTTTTCATTTCCTCTAGGGGATTTTTGGTTTTACCTCCTTACAGCACATGCTTAATACATCATTCTCATTCCCAACACCGATGCCTTTAAATATAAAGATCATATTATATGAACACAAATGGTCAGCTCCCATTCAAAAAATGTAGATTTCAGCCAGGAGCACAGGTGCATCAATAGGCAAACCAGAGGTAGTGCTATTGTGAAACTTCCAGTCTAATGGGAAAGAGACCACAAACAGACACATATAATAACATAGAGCCAAGCAATGGCAAATGAGACAAATAAATAAAAGCAGAAGGAATTAAGTGACAATGGTGTGTTTGCTTTTCTGCATAGGACAATCACCAGTGATCTGTTTCATTAGATAAACTGTCAAGAGTTGGTATGAAAAAGAAAGAGCCACATGCTTCCTGGGGAAAAGGAACATTAGCTCAGAGCTCTAATAGTGGCTTCAGGACACATCTCCCTGAACCACTACCATTTGTCCAGTGTTCCTAGTCAGGCTGCTGGTTCCCCAAGAAGCTTATTGAAGGCAAGGGTGTAATTACATCACCAGACCCAAGATAAATGATAAATGGGTGTTTATTGGGGACAATTAGACAGAAAATGTAATACAAAGAACCACCAGAGTGTTTCCCTGCTCTTCCTACTGAATGCCCTGACCCACCAGAAAGAGTATCCAAAAGAAAGCCACACCTCAAGCTCTTCTCTTTCCACTTCCATCCACCTGAAGCCACATCCAAAGGGGTGTGGCCGTTGTTTCAGGTCCATAGACCAGACACCTATAGCTTATCTTATGGTTTCTTTACTCATGGTTTCCTAGGATCTGAAAACAATTATTTCATATTTTTGTTCAGTTGTATCTGTTTCCTGTAAGAGAGCTTTACTGGTACAAGTAACATTGTGTTTGATAATACAGAAGACCACTGATGCATTTTGAAATAGTTTGTGAGGTTATAACTTAGCCATCATTTCAAGTTTTAAAAATTCATTTATCTTATGAATTTTACATGAGTGGCAGGCAGTTTTCCCTACTTGGACAGACTCAAGTGGACTTTTCCAAGTCCCAAGAAGTAAAGTTTTCACTGTGTAAAACTTGGACACCTTCCCAAGCTTTGCCATTTCGTTTTGAAATGGCAAAAAGAAAGGAGTGATCAAAAGTCAGCAAGCAATTCAGGATCTGCACACCCTCTGCAAATCCAATGCTCGCTTCTAGAAAAGTCAGAGATTTATTTTATGAGTTCGGAATTGTTGATGAGTTTCAAAGAGCACGGCTAAAAATCAGATGATCAGAATTTTCCTCTAGTCCTGTTGCTACTCCTGTGACCATGGATGAGGTGACAGTTCCTTCATCTGTGAAATTATATCTGACTTATCTACTTCATAAGATTAATGCGAGACTTGGATATAGTGAGATAGGTCAAAAAAGACAGTAGAAAATGAGACACTGTAAATATAAGGTATGTCACTCTCAGTGCTATGAGATTAATGAGATTAATAACGAAATTTGAAATTTTCAAGTGCAACTATTTGAATAAAAAAGAGAATAATGAAATATAAATAACAATTTAGTTGGGGGAGACAACTTATTTATTTTTTATCTGTAACAAATTAATTGAAAACTACTTATGTATTCTTAGCAGCCAATAAACTTTCCTCCAACTTAATCAAAGTGTCTAAATATAGTAGGGTAAGTTATGATACAATACTTTAATATTACCTTAGTTTTAATTATGATTTTATATTCTAGAGCTATTTGTTATGCTGAGAATTTCACTGAAGAGCAGAATGTCTCAATAGTTATGATTTATTGCAATATTTCTGATATAATCACATATGCCATGCCTTCAACTTTTGACCTGTATTCAAAAGGATATATTGCTTTCTTATATAGTCTTTCACAAAGATCAATTACACTTTTGGAGCCTTGAAATACTGAGGCTAGCTTCCTGTCCCTAAAAAAAAAAAAACAACAACAAAAAAAAAGCACTTGCCTTTTTGAGCCACACCATTATTCCAGGACATCATTAGGGATAGCAATTTCCATCCTCCCACCTAATGGGCTTATTTATCTAGAAAATCACAGAAGGGTAAAGCAAGAGACCCACAAGAGACCATTGACTTGAGCAGAGCCAATATTTATTCTGTAGACTCAGACGTTGATAGCAACTCATTGTGGGGAGTCCACATGTAATGAAGATGGGTAGAAACTGCTTGTGAAGTGGTGAAATAAATTAATGCACATCCACTCCTGCCTGTAGAAGATATCAAGTTATTGTAGGGGGTCACTTAACGTTTTAATATCTTTGAATGCTTTTGTGGATGTATATATATATGTATATATATATAAATGTATATATATACATATATATATTTCTTTTTACATACTAATCCCAGTTCCCCCTCTCTCCCCTCCTCCTGTTCCCTCCACCTTCTTATCACCTGCTTTTGCTCCTTAGCAAGGGTAAGGGAATCAACAAAGTCTGTTCCATCTCCCTGTTGAGGCAGGACCAAGGCCTTTCCACATGTGTCTAGGCTGAGCAAGTTATCTCTCCATAGGAAATGGGTTCCAAAAAGCTAGTTCATGTGCAAGGAATGTATCCTGGTCCCACTGCCAGTGGCCCCACAAACTGCCCAAGCATTCATTGTCATCAGCATTTAGTGGGCCTAATTTGGTCTTACTCAGATTCCCCAGCTGTCAGCCCAGGGTCAGTGAGCTCCCAATAGCTCGGGTCGGCTGTTTCTGTGGGTTTCTGCATCTTGGTCTTGACCTGCTCATATTATTATAGCTCCTTCCTCTCTTCAGCTGGGCTACTAGAACTTGGCCCAGTGGTTAGTTGGTTTTTAGTAGAAAGTACTGTACTCTTTCCTTTAAGTTGCAAAGGAAGTCAGTGATAGCGGTCTTTCCTTAAAATGTCTGACCCTGAAAGCTTAGTGTGGGGAAGTTTTGTCATTACTTTGGTATATGCAAGTTTGGCCAGCTGAATTAAACTTGGTTTAAAAGGCCCACAAGCCTGATTAATATAGGTGGGTTCAACAATGGCAATGAGAAGGTTCTCTCCCATCACTTGCATCTTCATATCCAGTACTAGTGAAAAGTGTTAAGACAAAGATATAAAATCAAATATGCTAAATACCTCAGTACAAGATATACAAAGTCCTGAGAGGCATGGTACTAAGTGAGGGGAAATGTTAGAGAGTGAATCTAAATGGGTAAGGCAGTAGCATTGGACATGAAAAAAAAATACCCAGGAAGCAGAGGGAAAGTTAGTAACTAGTTGGGCCTAGTAGAAAGAGAGCTCTTGCCTAGCATGCACAGGTCCTAGAGTTCTACCCTCCAAACCAACAAGAAAAAGACAGAGACAAAGAAAATAGTAGGAGAGAAACAAGAAAGGAAGGAAACAAAACAACAAAATATTGTTTGTGAGATTTCTGGAAATCAGGGAAGTGAACTAACTATTTTCAAGAATGGAATGGTGAAAAATCTCTGAACTGTCACAAAGGTCAAGTGCAGTAAGCCTGGAAACCACTTCAGTGCATGGTTGGGAGTCCTAACAATTCAACTCATATGGATGGCACTCAAATGCCACCACAACAAGGAGCAAGCAGGAACTGAGCCAGGCATCTCCTTTTAAGGTGTTGGTTGGAAAGGAGGAAAAGGAACACTATAGAGACAAAAATATAAGGCAGTGGTAGGGTTTTGAGTGGATTTTTTTTCATGGATAAAGTAGGCAAAGGAAAATGGATATAAATTGTCTTTTTGACAGCACACCCAATTTGGCAGGTCACCCCCCACCCCTTTTTTCCCCCCTCCTCTTCCCTCTCCTTCCTCCCTCTTTCCCCCTCTCCCCCCCCCCTTCCCCCCTTCCCCCCCCCCCCCCCCCCCCCCCTCCTCCCCTCCCTCCCTCCCTCCCTCCCCCCCCCCTCCCCTTCCTCCCTCCCTCTCCTTCCTCTTTTCCCCCCCCCCCCAACAAAATAAAAATGAAGATGAACATGCTCAAGCAGCTGCCTCCTGATTGACTAGTGGAATTTGACCAAGAATGTGACCTGTTAAATCTCATATCTCATAGAATCCAAATGAATGACATGCTTCTGGAATTGTTGCCATAATTAGATTAAAGTGCACTCAGAGGGCCTTAGCAAGACTCTTAGGGTCTTAATAGGATCTGTGACAGAATTAGTAAAAGGTAAAAAAGATGAAGCATCATGTAAAAGACGAGGGGGGGGGATAGTAAAACTAGTCTTTTAAACATATTTTAAAGTTTTTTTCAAATTAAAAATATAACATTTTCCCCTTCCCCTTTCTTCCTTCACCCCTCCCATATACCTCTTGCTGCCTTTTTTTCATTAATTGTTCACACACACAAACAATATTCCTAAATGTTATATAATGCATAAATGCTAACTCCTCAGTTTATATGAAACCTGTGTGTGTATGATTTCATAGCTAGTGACTTGGTGTTAGATATTCAGTTGATGGTCTCTTCCCGAGGGAAGACCATTTTCCCATTATCATCCTTCCTTAGTTGCCTGTAGTTCGTTGTGCATGGTTGAGACCCCATGAGATTTCTTCCTTCCATGTCATTAAGTTTATTGGTGTCATCCTTGTACAGGTCCTGTTTAGGCAGCCATGTTGATGAGACTGCATGGGTGAAGCTCCCTGGCATTTATAGAACGCACACTCCCACAGCAAACTTCCTGTTCCTCTGGCTCTTCTAATCTTTGCATTACCTTCTATGCTGTGATCACTGAGCCTCAGGTGCAGTTGCGCTGTAGATGTGTCAGATGGAGATGGACCACCATTTACTCATTGCTTCTAGCATTTTGATTGATTGTGGCTTTCTGTAATGGACTTTGTCTCTTTCAAAGAGATGTTTCTTTGATGGGGAAAGACACTTCTCTGTGGCATGAGGAAAAATATTCAGAGTGTAATTGGAAATATATTCCTAAAAATGAATTGCAACCCTGGATTCAGTACCTTTTGAATCCATTCTAACTTCCTGGAAACTGGATGCATGGAATGATGAATAGCATATTCTTAATTAGTTTTTTAATTTTATAAACAGTATTGTTAAAAATACCCTTGCATATAAAAATAAACATTACAGCATAGTTAACAAGGCCCAAATTGTACATGTCTCAGTGAACTTCTGAAGCCATAATGTTTCCCATTGGACTTTACACTTTCACTATTGAACATATATTTTATGCATTTATCCAATACCAAGAATGAAATATCCTTAACAGAATTAGAACTAGCAAAACAGTTAGCTTTATATCCTCTTTAACAACTGTTTATTATCTATATACTTTCAGTTCTTCTTTATCTTCTAATTTTAAGCCTTTCCTGTTCCCCTTTCTGCATGTTGCACTGTACATGTGTGTTTGTTCACATACATATATATATATGTATATATATATATGCATACACACACATGTATATATGTATGTATGTATATATGTATAATTGGCTAGATTCCGCATATGAGGAAGAAACACGATCTTTTTTCTTTTTGAGATTATGTGCATCATTTACTATACTTTATTCACTGCAAGAAAAAATTGGAATCAACCAAATCATCCATCAACACTTGGGGGAAAATAAAAATGTGGTGCTCACACACACACACAACACACACACACACACACACACACACACACACACACACTGGTATATATGTGTAGTAGAACAGTGTATCAGAAGAAAATGACATTGCAAAAATTTCAGGAAAATAGACAGACTTAGAATGTATAATGTTTTACTTTTAATGAAATACATGGGAAGCCATTTGAATGCTGTCCTTCTGGCTCCTATAGACCACCTCCTGGGCAAAGGCAGGATCCTGTTGGCTCAGTGGCACACTGGGGAAAGAAAATAAATCTTAAGCCACTTGTTCAAAGTGAAAAAAAATAAGCTTGAGATCTGGACCTGGCAACATTAGCTCCTCTTTTCTATGGGTTTATTAAAGAGCAGTGGCCACATACTTGAGCATCTTTTCCTTTTCTTATTACTGTGCTTACTTGGCATTTTACTGCCATGCAATGAATCACACACACACATAACAGGAATCATTTCATTTTCATCAAGGTGTGTTTGCTGACTGGGCTCTACTATGCATTTTTGCAGCTTTTCATGATGCTGTGGCTTCTTGTTTGGAACTCTGGCAATCTTACAGCTCACCTAAATATGTATGGATTGTACTTGGTCACCATTAGCTGGGACCCCATTTGGAGATTTAAGCCAGAAACTCAAGGCTGGCCTCTGCCAGATTTAGCTATTCTCTTAACAGCATGATGGTAAGCATCCCAAGAGAACCAGATGGAACCTGTATTGCATTCATACCTTACCCCAAAGAGTTCCACAGTGTGAGTACACTGTGTAGACCTGCCACAAGCTTGAGACAGAGAAAACCCTGTCAGTGTCACACCGAGAGAGGGAAAACAGGATAAAAACTCTTTAAGCAGCCATTTGGAAATGCAATCTGTTCATCCCTTTCTTCCGTTAGCTCTTGGCACCACCTGGAACTTTTCAACTGAGTGTACTAGCTGTTCTTTGTGATGCAACTTCTCTTATTCTCCAATATGCATTACAAGTATTGTAAAAATTGCATCTCCTTGGGAAAACATCTAAGCACACCTCTTTCCTTGTCAAAATCTTCAGTGCTTCTCCACTGTGTAAAAATGATGTTGTAATATTTCAGTTTGTGGTCCTCACATTACAATAAAGAAAACACTGGACTGACTAACAGTGGGCACAGTGACTGTTCTTTAGGGCTTACAAGTGCAACACCGTGCTATTTTTCTTCATCTTCTATCACTTCACTCCTGACTGACCTCCTTCTGGGACATGAGTCACACAAAGCTCCATTTTCAGTATCTGGCTCCAGTGGAAATAAATGAGCAGAATGATGTGTCTCATAAAATTTGGAGGGAAAAACAAGAGAGACACTTAGAACACAATAACCCAGAGTAACAGTCTGAAGAAGCCAAGATTCATGGCAACTAGTTCATGCATTCCCTGTTGATGGTCCTTCCTGCTGAATGTGTTCATCTATGGAATCCCAAAGCAGGATCTCTCCTCAATCTTCCCATAGCCTTTCTCTTCAACATATTTTCTAGATGAGTGTTACGGCAGGTTTTTCCCTGCCGGCTGCCGCTGGTCCTGCCGCCATGGTCCCCAAATAACGCTCAGAGACTCTGTATTTGATACAATACTGTTGGCCAGTTACCATTATTGTTTATGGGCTAGCTCTGTCTTAATTATTAACCCATTTCTACTTATCTAAGTATTTCCACGTGGTCGTCTTATCAGGGAGCCATGGCAGGCGTCTTCCTTCCTCCATGTTCTACATCTTGACTCCTCCTTCTACTTCCTCTTTCCTCCTCCTGGTCTCCTAGCCCCACCTATCTAGTTTTCTATTGGCCAACAGGGCTTTATTAATTAGTATGAGAAACATATATACAGAATAACATGTCCCATCAGATGAGAGACAAGTAAACATCCTAGAAAGGACTAGATAAGAACATTTTATATTTCATAGGATACGATAGCACTACCATAGCTACTTTTGAAAGAGTATGGGCACAAAACACTCAGATAATACACCCAAATATTGAGACTGTGTTTTAATAAAATTTAATTAAAACAGATGACAACAACAAAGGGAAAATGAACAAGTGTGACTCCATCCAATAAAAAGGCTTAAAAGAGCAAAGGAAACAATAGAAAACCAGATGCCAAATTTATACAGTGTTGAACAATATTGTCTATATTACATTGTCTATGTTACAGTATATATTGTTTATATTACAGTGGCTAGATTTAGGCATGAAAGTAACTAAATCTGTCTTGTGCCAACAAGAATAGACCTAGATGACATTGTTGGATGAAATAAGCAAGGTATAGAAAGACAAAAAGGTGTGACTCCATCATGAAATTACTGATCTCATAGAAGCCAAGGAAGGATTGGCAGCTCCCAGGGGTGGAGAAAAGGTGACAGAAATGAGCAGACATTGGTCAAAAGGTTACAAATTTTCAGTTACAAGATGAATATACTTCATAGATCTCATGTACTCCATAGCAATCCCAGATAATAATACAAGACTATTTCTTGTATTATTATTCTTGTAAAAATTGATGAGTAATTTCAATTTCATTCCTCCCTTTCTCAAGCCCATGGTAACAGAGAGGTGATGTATGTTTCCATGTAACTCTGCAAACAGTACCCAATGTACATGTACATTAAATCATCACCTTATGTACCTTCAACATACACTATCATTATTAGTCAACTACATCTTTTCAAATGAAAAGAAATAGCAGGCTAGGGTTGACTGTGATGTATAGACTACTGTCATAGGTCCATAAACTCCTCTGTCTTATTCATAGACTCCTAATCATTAGTACTGAATGTCTTTAGTCCACATTGTTTCTTGTTTGAAGCTTTCAGAGCTATGTCTAATGAATTCTGGAAAGGGTCGATTTATGCCCCTAGTGACAAAGGAGGTAGTGTGCTTAAAGCATGTCACTTTTTTTTTTAATCAAATACTTTTCCTGATAATTCTGCTTCCTTTGGGCTGCTTTGACCAAACAGGAAGTATTCTCTAACAAATATTCAAATGCACTAGCTAATGGAGAAACAGAAACCGTGTAGCCCAACCCTGAGAACAGAGGTATGCTTGGAGACGGTGCCTTGGTGACTCGTAGGAAAACTCCTACCCCCATTATGAACTGTGAGAAGAGTAGTGGTTACTCCCTCACTAACACTTGCTCTGTGATTTTTTTTTCCATAAGCTAAGATGAAATCAGATTAATTCAGGAAGTTTCAGTCAGGTTTCCCACCTTTGCAAATACATTTTGTGCTAAGAGCTGAGAAGTACTGATTTGGTACTTGAATGGAAAAAAAAAACCTTTGGATCCACTTCAAATATAAATTAATTTTCTCTCTTCAATGGTGGTTGCTATCATCTCCAATACTGATGTCACCATCCCAGGCATCAGAGAAAATGACTAAATTGACTATATCAAAATGTTCAAAAATAACACCGTTTTAGATCCAGACAAATGATGCAGAGTTTAAATCTAAAGCCATTATTTTTATCACACTAATGGAAACTAAAATAAGAAACATTAGATCATAAAATGTTTTTCTAATGACCTGTACAATCTTCGTTTTAAATTCCATATAACCTATATTTTGTTACCAGATTAGTCCAATATCAAATGAATCAATAAGGGCTAAAATGATGCCCTCAGAGCAATGGATGTAAGTCGGTCAGGAGAGAAGGCCCAGCAGTTAACAGCACTCACTGCTCTTGCACAGGATCTAAGGTCAGTTCCTACCGCCCAAACTCAAATGGGGCAGCTCCCAACTATCTGAGACTTCAGCCCTAGGGAATCTCACACTGCCTTCTGGCCTCCATGTCACTTATCTATATACATATATTGTGCATTCACATATACATGAGCTGAAGAAGGACAATAGGCATACTAATGTAGACAGGGGATGTCCAGGAGGCCTCAACCCTATATGAAGAGCTACAGGCAACTAAAGAATGCTGAGTGGGAGAAAGCATCTTCCCCAGGGAAGAGTACACTGACTGGTTATCCAGTTGGTCAGCCCTTAAAGCATACACACAAGTAACATTACATAGACTGAGTAGGTTTTGTTTAGGAAATATATATATACGCATACACACATGCACACGTGCACACACACACACACACACACACACACACACACACACACACACACACGCACACACACGCACACACGCACACACACACGTAACAACATTAATGAAATATGAAGCCATGAATTTGAAAGAGAGAAAGAATAGGTAAAATGGGAGTGTTTGAGGAAGGAAAGGGAAGGGGGAGTTACGTAACTATACAATAATCTCAAAGAACAAAAGACATAAAGAACTTCTTTAAAAGAGGGACAGTCACAGAAGCAGCAGCAACAGATGAATTCGACTTTGTTTGCCCTAAAAAGTAAGAAAATACATTTTGTTTTAAACTTACTATTTCACATAATAATTACAGTTTGTTTCTCTTTAGTTCTGTTTTGGGAGTCTGCTACTCCAACACTGTTAGTGCGTGTAACTATATAGTAGACTTCTTTTATTCTAGTAAGGATTGCAGTGCCCATTTTGACACAAAGGCCAGGAAACTGTATACATTTTCTATGCAAAATACAATGATGTCATACTCAAAACAGCAATGTTGATGCATTGGTCAGCACTCCACAGTGTAGTTGAAAGTAAGTGGCACTTCTCTGGGTCAGAGCTGTGTTCTGTGTCAGACTAGGGATGCACAGGCATCTCTTTCCCTTTCCTCAGACCCGAGTCCAATGTCTATTGCCAAGCAATCTTCACTGTATTGATATTCTTCCTCCCAATTGATTTTACTTAACCATATTTATTAGGAAAGCTCAGCACATAAAAGACATATTTGAAAATATTTCCTATGATTAACCTTAGGGCAAAAAAGTTAATGCAATTTATATTGCCAAGTTCATTAACAGTGTCTTAATGGGCTAACAGCTGTGTTATGAAGACAGTAACCATCCATTAAAGAAATAATGATCTTCAGACCAGAATTTTCAATATGAAATGGTTAGGTAAGGTATGGGCTTTGAAGAGCAACCACTGGGTAGACTTATTTTTTAAGAAGTTCTTTTTGCCTTTTGAGATTATATTTGTCAAAAACTTAAAGAAATTGGTCAACTTAAAAAATAAAAATGAATTTACTTGTCTTCAGAGAATATCATCAAAATATATTTAGAATAGAACTTAAAGTACAAAAATATATTGTATATCAAAATGCCATTTGTGGTACAGGCATATTTAAATAAGTATATAACATTGAGCTTCCTAATATTCTTATTCCCAACAATGATGAGGTGGCCAAGTGGTTAAGGCAATGGACTGCTAATATTCTTATTTTTTTTTTTTTACTGGAAGATGTCATCAAGTCAAAATGTGAGTATAACAAGATAACTGAGGCTCATGTATTCGATACATTTCTGATGAGATGCACAGGGTATTCTGGGGACTAAGAATTTATTTATACATTAAAGAATAAAACATAATGCATCACATTCAAAGAATTATTTTATCATTTAAAGTTATTTGTTTGTTTTCTGTGTGTGGGTTTGTCCATGTAAGTACAGGTTTGAGATCAGAGGCATTGAATCTATTGACGTTACAGTTGAAGGTGTTTGTAAGCTGCCTGACAAGGATGTTGGGAAAGAAACTGATCTTTTGCAAGAGTAGAACATTCTGTCAATCATTGACCAATCTCTCCAAACCTGAGTCATGTTTATGTCAATGCATATTACTGTATGGTTGTTCCAGGGAAAGGATCATTCTTTCCTGAAAATGATGTATCAAATCACCTCTTTTTTTTTTTTTCAGAGTTTCAAAAGAATCCAAAGGGAGGCAGTTCCAGTGGTGGTTGCTTGCTGAGAGTATATGTCTAAAGGCTCAGACATTTGCTCAAAGACCATGGAAGATTTTTATGGTTAATTGCTTGAAACAACCCAATATTTGAACCATGAAAAACATGTGTCCTGGAATCTGGCACAAAGGCAGATGTCTAGACACTAGATATTTAGGTATTGTTATGATCCAAGTATAAAATCAACAGTGTAAAACCTCCATGAGAAAATTCTCTCTGAAATTATGGACATTGATTTACTAGAACAAACTATTAAAGGAAGGACAATCAAAGATGTGACAATATTCTCCCTTGACCTTCAATAAGAAAATATCATTCAATACGAAAATTATTTATTGAAACTAAGATGTTTCATGAGCTCTGAGGTCATTGTGTCCAGATGAAATCCTACATGTTATAAAGAAACAAGTTAGATTTATGGTATAAATTTACCCAGGAATCTGTCACTCTCTAGAGAGAAAAATAAATAAAATGAATATACCGAAAATACTTCTCTCAAATGAAATTTAGGTAGAAAAAGAGAGTTGTGCCCTTATAACACTTATTAGAACTGGGTTTTAGTGTAGAAAAATGGAACGAGCCACTCTTACCTTCCTAAAGACTGACACCTTTATTCTAGATAAGAAATAGTGGGGAGCAATAAGAACAAATTTCTTGCTGTTTGAAGACTTTACACTCCAAAGTGTATGTAAGATTTAGTAGGCACACACAGATACTCATGTGCACACACAGTAACAAATAAATAACATGTATGTAGTAAATAACTACAATGTATAACAAATAGTAAACAAGAAAGGAAATGAGGAAAACAAGCTCAGTGTAACCACTGAGTTGTTTGTGGTGGGTGGAATGGTTGATGGTCTTGGGGCTGACATTTAAATTGAGACCCAGGTGAAGTCAATAAGGCTGGTAACCAGAGTTCGTGGGAAATAACATAGCAATCAGAAGGGCCAGGATGAGAAAGAATCCTCAATGATGAATTTCATATGTTATTTCCCACCTTTTGCAAACATGCTACTCTTCCAATTAAGATGTGGGATCTGGTTTCCTTCATTCAAATGTGGGCTTGTGTCATGAAGATTTTAGGCAGACAGGGAAGTGTGTGCCAGCTGTCAGCTGATCTTTTGGCAGATCTAGAAGCTTCCATTTTCTAACACTTAAGTAAGATGACTTAAAAAATTTCCCTGAGACTCCCATACTGGCAGGATGCACAATGAATGAGAAGGATTTTTACCAAACAATGTGAGGAGCCAGGCATTGGAGGGCAATCTCCATCAACCTTCTAATTCACCCTGCTGAAAGCAGCCAAGGGATGTGTCATGGTCACATGGGAAGAGAAGAACCACTGTGCTGAGCCTGGGAGGCTTGCATTTGGGCACTGGCCAAGACAGGAAGAGGCAACTCAAGTTGCTCCAGGTGTAAAGGAGTCATGGTATCGTTTTTTCTATCCCCTGCCCTTCCCCCACTCTGATGCTGAAGAGGGCAAAGGAGGAGATGAAGCAAGGGAAGGCAATGAAATGGGTGGAATTTCATTGCTCCCACCTGCTGAACACCAGGCAGTGCAAAAGTGGGAAAGAACACACCTTACCCTGGGGGTAGAGTGAGTGTGGCTAATCATCTCAGTTATTCACTTGATAGGTCTGGATAGATGGAGTCTCCTTTGAGGATTGCCTGCATCAGACTGGCCTTTTGGCCTCTTGTTTGGGCCTTTTCTTGATTGCTAATTGATGTAGAAGAGCCCAGCCACAGTGCACAGGGCTACAGGGCTAACTCCATGTTTTGTTTTGGTGAACTTTTTATTTAATTTTGTTTTGTTTTTGTATTTTTGTCTTACTTTTATTTTGCTTTGATTTTCTTCTTTTTGGTGGAGAGTGGGAGAGAGAGAGAGAGAGAGAGAGAGAGAGAGAGAGAGAGAGAGAGAGAGAGAGAGAGAGAGAGAAGTTGGATGATAGAAAGATGGAGAGTATTTAGGAGGAATGTGGGGAGGAGGAAAAATGATCATATCAAAATACATTGCATGTAAAAGTTTAAATAAACAAATTAACATTTTAAATAAGCTTAAATAAAATTTACTCTATTTTTAACACTTTTAAAGGAAAGAAAGAAAGCGAAACTGGACGTAGCATTTCTCCCTGTCCTCTGCTTCAGTTCCTTCCTGCCTTTTGGTCTTGCCTGGTCTTCCTGCCCTGTCTTCCCTTGGGACTGGACTGCAAACTGTAAACCAAATAAACCCATTCCTCCCCAGGGTAGTTTGGATCAGTGTTTACCACAGTAACACAGAAACTGTGCTAACACAGTGGGATCTTATAAAAACCCAAACTGAACATAAGCTTACTCCACTGGGGAGGGGGAAGGAAGCCTCTTCCAGAAAGTGTGTGTGTGTGTGTGTGTGTGTGTGTGTGTGTGTGTGTGTGTGTGTGTGTGTGTGTGGTGGGGTGGTAGTGGTGATGCTGTAGAACCCTTTTCTAATCATCCCTAGCAAGTTCAGCCTACCCTACACCCTACAGCCTGTTAAGGGCTCAAAAGTTGGAGAGAGGCTGGCTGGCTGTGTTTGAGAATCTGCAAGGAGACACTTGGGAGGATGCTTGAGGTAAAGGAGAGGCAGGCAGGAGAAGCCTGCGCTATATTCTGAAGGAGTCTGGGTTTCACACAGCCATCAGAATGTGCAGAAAAGAACTGACAGGATCTTGACTCCTCATGGGAGCCCTTACCCTTGAGGAAGCGTGGGTTGGGGGTGGGATAGGGGGACATGATGGAGGTGGGTGGGAGAAGGTATGGGAGTGATAGCTGGGGTTGGAAAGTAAAATGAAATAAAACAAATAATAAAAAATGAAAAAAGAGAGATACAAGAAAAGAAAGAAAAGAATCTAGCTAGTTTTTGATAAGGGGGTGACAGGGCATTTGAAGGGGGCTGAGACGTGAATGAGCAATAGGATATACAGTCTCTGGAGCCATTTTGATAACACTGTAAGATGCATGAGGGAAAATTTTTGTTGTTACTTGACATATTAAATGTCATGAAGGTAGTTTTAGGGGTAGGGCAGGGTAAGTTTTAATACACAGGACCCCACATGCAAGCAGCTCTCAGATTTCATTGTCCATAAGAATGGACACTCTGGAGGGTGGTAGACATGAAAGTTCTGGGATTTCCTGTCTTGCTCTTTGGGGGATTCCTTGGGGGGGGGGAATCTAGAATCTGTGTTGCAGAAAGCTTCAGAAATGCTGAGGAATCCTGAATCCTTGCTCTGAGTGAGTAGTCTGTAGTTTCTTGTGATGTTTGTCTTTCTCACTTGCCAGACAACTCTGCACTCTGAGTCACATTTACTGTATGTTTTTTTTTCCTTTTTCTTAATCACTTGAATTGTTTGGTTTTGATGATTTTTGATCATTTTGGGGGGTTTAGTTGTTTTTTGTTTGTTTTTGTGCCAAGTTTTGGAAGAATGAAGCATTTTTGACATCTAGAATAGCTTGAAGAGTTATCTGGCTGGGAAAGCTATAAGAAAACGTTGAGTAGTTCCCTGTTTCCCTTTTTATTTTTAAAATTTCCCTTCCATGAACAGAATTAGAGATGCGAAAGTGCTTTCTAACTAAAACAGTGTACTCACAAGCTAACAAATTTAAAGGATAGCATTTTAGTGACGAGTGAAGCAATTTAGATAGAACTGACTTAATCATATAAATAAAAAAGCTGTTCTCTGTAGTAAATAACAGAGACATTGTTTCCATGCTTTCTCTCCCATAACCAAGGCCATTTTGGGAGAATAAACTTCCAAATAAAAAACAGTAAATGTTAAATGAAATTAAACAAATGTCGACATCAAGCATTTGAGTCAGTACTGCAGAGAGCACCCCTAAGGTAGCAGACATTTAATTGATGTGCTGTTGGGTCTGCTGTAGGGCAACTTGCTTTCACCTACAACAAAGTGGAGTCTGCTCCAGTTACCTGGATAAGCTTGGTGCAGTGCATCATGAAGAATAATAACTCTCCCGGTGCAGGCTAGGATAAACGTTGCACATTGTTCCACAGAAGTCTTCTCTAGATAATAAATTGCCCCTATATTTTTAGTTAAAATTTCTTGTTTGTTGTTAGTTTGGATAAAGGCTCTTGTTCTGTGACTGGCCTCAAGGTCTCAATCCTTCTCCCTCAACCTCTCAAGGATGTTAAACTTGGATTTAATTTGACCAATTTCACATTTGAACTTTTTATTATTATATTTACAAAAAGTAAAAATGTTCTCCATTTTGAGGAGGAAACTTCCATTGGGCAAAAATAAAAAACAGATCACTCATGGTGGCACACCAGCGGTTCCAGTGCTTGGGAGGAGGTGGTAGGAACATTGCTACCAGCATGGTTTACAAAAAGCAAAACCTGGTATTCCAGATCAGCCAAGACCCCTCTAAGAGTTAATTATTAACTGCTAAGTTGATGGAAGTTAGAAACATTGTGGAAACAATCCAATGTGGATAGCTGTGCAGGATTTTCTAGATTAGGTTAGTTGATATGGAACACTTTGTTCCATTAGCTTGGGTCCAGGGCCAAATGATAAGGGGACAGTGAGTTGAACTGTGGCCCTCATTGCTATTTCCTGAGAGTGACCAGCTGCCACCATTATTTCAGTACCACACTCCAACAGTGAACTGAAATGAATTTTCCATTCCTTACATTGATTTTTTTCAGGTGATCTCTCATTTGTAACCAGAAAAGTAACTAATACATCCTGACTCAAAACAGGAAGTCTGATAATGAGAGTATGACCATTTACTGTTGGATAACCAATTGGTTTCTCTTCCCTGGAGAAGACTATTTTCTCCTGCTCTCAGCAGTCCTTACTGGCCTGTACTTCTTTGTGTAGGGTTGCAGACTTGTAAGCTTTCCTGCCATGTTCACATTAGTATGTCTATTAGTGTCTTCCTTGTCTAGGTCACATTTAGGCAGCTCATACCAGAGGATCAGGCCTGAAATCCAACACATATAGTAGCCAAGTAATGGTATATAGACTGATCAGTTGTATTTATGTGTTTAAGTATATATACATATATATATATACACATATGTGTGTGCATATACATATACATATGCATGTAACAAAAATTAATGAAAAAAGAGACTGAATTTGAAAGAGAGCAAAGAAAGGATATATGGGAAACTTTAGAGAGAGGAAAGGGAAGGGGCAATACTATAATTGGATTATAATCTCAAAAATAATTTTCAAGGTATACTATAAAATTTAAAATATCTTCTCTATTGCTCTGCTATGTTACAGTGTTAAGGGGAAAAAGTAAGGTATTCATCAAGAAAATCATAGTTTCGAAAACTAAACTTTCTAGCAAGTATTATGATGTAGTTTGATAACCTCACTAGAAATAGCCTAAAGTACAATAACTTATTTCAGTAGCACTAAAGTCAAAGTGGTAGAGAAAGACTTGAAATTGCCCTATTACTTCAAACAATGTCTACTTGATAGTTTTTACCTACTCTTTGAAAAATGTTCAATTTGGACAAAGAAATGAACACATCTGGACAATGTGTAAGTATTATGCCATTTATTTCCATTTTCATAAAAATGACTGGGAGTAGAATGCTTTTATTTCAATGTTATCTGATTGACCAAGTCATCGGAGCACAAGGTTTCAATTGAAAAGTGAATGTGTCTTGTTAGTTAATATAGCAGATCTAGATTGCCGCAGGAAATCCTGGCTTCTAACATCATGGGGGGTGGGCATACTCTGTACAACTGCTTGTGTCTCTGGGAAATGTGTGAAACAGCAAGCAACCTCCAGGAAGAAGGAGCCTCTGTTGAAACAGGTCCCTTACATCCTTGTCCTTATAGTGATGTTCTCTGCCTTTGCCCATTCCTGTATTCTGTATTTCTAATTTAGTTACTCTAAAATATTTATCTTCAAAAAGGATATCTTCATGTATCTTTCAGTCTACAATCACTGAAGAGACTTGGCATGTACAATAGGGTATAATTAATTATTTGATGACTTGACTCCTTTCAAAATTGCTCAGCTACACCACATCCAACTTTGAAATGTTGTGGTTTAAGGTAATATATATATGTGTTATATCTTGAGTGGATGGGTCATTTTTATGATGTTTAAAAAAAAGGTTAAGAAGCTATCTGGACCAGAAAAGTAATGTACAACAAAGAAAAGACACTTTAATGTTGTGTGTTTGTTTTTGAAGCTAAATAGTGACTGTCCTAAATATACTTGAATTTACCATCTGGCTCTCATTCCATATTCTCTTTATGCAAAAAAGCACTACATCCAGGACTACCCATTAGGACTGTTCTGATTAAGAAGAGATAGGCAGACAGATGGTAGAGTTACATGGTGGATAAAGGGATGCAGGCAGTAAACTACTTACAATTAACGCTGTTAACAGTAGAAGCTATAGGTTGAATGGTACATCTAGAAAAATTGCCCTGCCCAAGTTTAAGGGAAAGGAAAATTTCTGACAAAATGTTATGCACATTACTATAAAAATCCTTTCCAAGTTTTTATTGTTATTGTTTCTTGCACTCAGCATTTACTGAGCTTATTTGTATCGGGGGCTATATTAATTTCTTAGCACATGCTTTCGCATTCACTTCTAAAACAAATGTAAGAATTTAGCATTTCTTCTGTTTCAGGTTGTCAGATCAAGATACTAAGACTTTGTGAGTCAAATATGTTTCCCAAGGTTGAACAACAAACAAAAGGCAGAATGGGAGATTCAAAACAAAAATCTGGCTTTTAAGTTCTTTCTGTTTGTTACACACACTTCTGTGACCTTCAATAATTGCCAAGCAGGTAAATCCTCATAGCTGCTTCATACCCACTCTTCTTGTCTACAGGAACCCCAATTCTCTCTTTCCCCTCTTTTCTTGACTTTTACCTTTAATATATCTTCAACTGAGAGGGGTTCCACATAGTGGCAGATTCAACACAGTACTAAATTCTGATGACTTCTGCCTATTCTTCACTTTTTCTATCTCTGGAGTGAATCTTCATATATGGTACAAAATAGCATCAATCATTGCCTAGCCAGTCATGGTTCTGCTAACATGCACGGTTAACTTTGCAATCACTCTCGGCCTTGAAGACATTAATATTGGACTGACTTCCCTCATCAACTGGGTGTCCACATTTTGCATTACTGTTCAGTTCTCTAATATATTACATTATAACTTGCCAAGGTGAATTTCAGCCATTCTGTGGTTTTCTCCTCGATTTCTTCCTCTGTCATCACAGAAATTTCCAACTTAAAATCAGATTTACATGACTAGTGTTTTCACATTCCTTCAGACTCTTAATAAAGACATGAAAACCAACCAGGCTTCAAAGTGACCCCTTGGTTTCTATGTAAAGGCTCTTTCAGGGAGACCATCCAGGAGTAGCTTAACATGAAAACAAATGTAAAATTGGTTTGTAAGCAGCTCCTAAACCTGTTACTAAGGGTCAAAACAATTCTCTGTATGGCAATCATATGGAAATGGTTTGTTGGGGTGGGAACAAAACATGAAGTAAGAACTTTAAGATACAGGGAAGAAGGGAGTACTTGCTAGACACCAGAGAAAGAACAGCATGGGTGGTTTCACAATGTTGCTACTATTTATGAAGGATGTGATGTGTCCCCATTCTAAGAAGCAGTTGAGCCAGGTATGGTAGCACATGCATTTGGGAGACAGAGACAGGAAGATTTTTGAGAGAAGCCAGCCTGGTCTATAGAGCAAGTTCCAGAACATCCAGGGGTACAACAGATAAACCCTGTCTCATAGCTCCCACTCCCATACAAAGAAAAGACAAAGAACAATAGGAAAAAAATTGATTATTTTTTTTGTGACTACTTTCAAGCACAGGGATCAAGGTACCAGAGATAACTTTATTTCCATTTGGTGTATAATAATGGTGATATATACAGTTAGCAAACTCACTTTTCTCTTTGGTAGTAAAATCAAGTTTTTTAATTTAGCGATATAGCTAAGTGGCTTGCATACAAAGAAAACACAGTAATCATTTGTTTAATAAAAACTCTTGTGATCAAACCTGAAACCCAGTTATGAATATTAGAGAGATGCTTTTATGAGCTATAGTATTCCCTCTGTCATTCTTCCATCTCTCCCATCCCCTTTTGTCTTTCTGGGTCATTTTGACTCTTAGAAATTAGACCAGAAATAAAGATGTGATTTTTCAATATGCTTGGGATTCACCTCACAATTCTCCTCATCCAGCCCAGGGTGGCCACAGAGCTCCTTCCACAATTAACATAGCTGTGTCCTGTTCTTAGGGCATTCTTTATTTCTCTTCATTGTGTTTTTTATTATAAATATTTGTTTTAGTAAATCATGACCTCCTCAGAGAGATCTCTGCCCACAAAACTTAATAGTCATGACTTCCCAGGTCTCTGTAGAACACTTTGTCACTGGTTGACATGCTTTTCTGTAATTGTTTGCTTGTTTTTCAACACTGCCTATAATGGGATGTCCATGGGAGAACATTCGTGTGTGTGTGTGTGTGTGTGTGTGTGTGTGTGTGTGTGTGTGATGTTGACTTCCTCCAGAAAACAAATGATATGTTTATGATTTGACACAGAATAGTTGTTCAATAATATACATCCAGTGAGTAAATAAATAAATAAAGCATGGGGGAGGTTACTGACATGATATATTCATGGAAGCTGCTAAACCTCTTTATACAAGGTTTTCAATAGCCCCCAGCCTTGACAATGGCCATTATAATATCTAATTGTTCCACATGCTTAGTTTATTAGTAAATTGAAAATTTACTTAGTAAATTGAAAAATTTACCTACTAAATCTCAACATGACTATCAGCTCTTTGAAGTTATATTTTGTCTGTGCCAATACTAAAAAAAATAATTAAAAATGCATAGGTACACATAACTGATAGTGTGTGATAGATTCCAAGAGCCAAATCTTTCCTGCTCAATGATGCCTGAAATTGCTTTACCTGGACCAGGCTTTTCATGCTAAATCAAAGACAAAATTTAAAGATAAAAGACTTACAGAGGGTCTTGGTGAGGACACATGTATTTGGCATCTGAAAAGATGTATGAGTTTGCTCATATTTTCCTTTGTAGATTTCATTCTGGTATGGAGGGAAAACTTGGGTCAAGAGGGCTGTATAATTTTGAACTATTAGTAAATAAAGATCTAATGCTATGTCATTACTACTCTAAAGGTCTTTCTTTCCTTTGTCTTGGACAAATTCCACCTCTCTAGCCCATATTCCATTCTTCATTTTCTTTAAGTTTTGATATTGTCTTTCTCCCTATCAATTTTCCCAGGCTATGCTTTATATGTGAAAAAGATATTTCTTTCAGGTTTTTTTCAACTAATGCTCTTCCTTTCAAATTTGCTTTGAGATTATGTTTCACCATATCTTTGAATGCAGTCCCTTAATAAAGACCTCCCCTTAGGAGAAAGTGTGAAAGATGGCTCTAGGAAATAAGATGGATGAAACTCAAACTCTGTGATATCTCATCTGTGAAGCATGCCTTTTGATGCACTCACTGTGTTTGTCCCCATTTTTGTCCTTCAAACACAATCTTAGGGACTGTCCCTCTTTACACTCTCAGAACTGTCCTATAAATAATCAGAACACCTGGTGTGCTGCAGTTGTCTAATGTTATCTGAATTGCCTACCTTATAACATTTTTTCGCATACAATGATAAATAGCCACACTGTTCTGATTCAACATCCATTTCCAATGAGGGACATAGAATTAATGTCAATTTAAGCATTCAGAACAGAGTCCATAAAATCCAAGATATGGATCTAAGATAGGATTTGTGCATCCCTACACCTCACCAGAAACTGAAACTCAATTTGTATTTTATCTAAGAATGGCTATTTTATATGTAAGGGGGGGGAAAGGGTGAGAGTTGAATTGGAATTTTGAAATAAAAATAGATGTTAGCAGAATTGAAGATCATAAGGCATATAGATTTGTTTGTAAAATATATTTATGTACAATATAAACTATTAATACATTGATTGGACAAGCTTTTCACCTTCAGTAAGGGTGATTGTTTTTAATATTTCTGGGAAGAGTGATTTAAGTTTGCTATATAGTAAAAGAGGAAGGAAGGTACCAAAAGATTACTTCAATTTTTATTCTCTAGGGTTCTTGTTCTTTTGCTATAGAAAATGCATGAAGAATTTACTCACTGGGCGTTCATAGTAGAGTCTGCATAGTGTTATATTATTTGTTTTTATGACCTAGCTCAAGTCTCAGTAACATGTTGTCTAAGGACAAAGGAAAATAGAAGTATTATACCCATTTAATCATGGGCAAACTGAGGCAAAGAAAGCCACAACCAGGGTAAGTAATCAGTGCTGTGCTGCCAAGTGTTTAGCAGTCAGCTTGCCTTGTAGATGGTGGGAGTAGAGCTAAAATTTGAACAATTTGTCTATTAAAAAAAAAAGTATCACCATGATGGCTGATTTCAATTTGTAAAGCTACTAACCACAGATTTAGAAGATTTAGCATGTGACCTTTTCTTTTAATTTCAGTATGATTCCCATGTGTATTGTGTTAGTTGACATTATCACCTTTAAGATGGAAGGGTTCCTTGGAAAAATATGCATAGGGCAGTATCTCATAGAACACAAAGAATAGCCCGCTCCTGAGCTCTGCAATATAAGAACACTAGGGGCCCTGAGACCCCTGCATTGGAGCTTGAAGACCTCCCTTCTGAAACGCTATCACTTGCTTGTTTGGTTGATACTAACTCCTAATTCTCTCACCTTAGTTCAAAGGTGAAACTCTAAATGGAGATGACATGATTAAACCAGTTGAGTCTATTGTCCAGGATGTTGGCATTTATGGCACAGATTCCATCATTGGGATCTCATCCTCCCATGTTGGTTGCAGCTTCCCGAGGAGCAGGGACCACAGAGTCATTTTGCAGCTTTCCTTAAATCAAGTATTTGCTATCTGATTTATTTAGTTGCTGCAAAATTCAAGATTTAGCTGCTATTCAGTAATCACATACTCTTTGTACTCAACATGGTGTCCATTCAGCGTTCTCACTTGGAGCCTGGCCTTTTGCAATCCAGTAGCCTAAGTGTGGATCTAACTATATCCAATGCATCTGTACACACCCTTGGAGAGGAAGAGGAAGGGCAAATGGAAGCTCTACACTCAAGTGGGAAGGGAATTGAACCAACCTAGTGGGTCATGTTTGTAGTGACCTTTGTAGGCATAGGTGTAGTTACAACAGCAACATAATTTTGGAAGAAAGGAAAAGGCAAATTATAATACATTTAGTTACACACAGGAAGTTGGAGTATGAACTGGAGAGAGGGTCAAGCTGATGTCTATCACAGAAGCCCTGAAGTGGGAGTTTGTTGAGATGGGAAGTGCTATCTACCTCTGCAAATTGGATCTGTGTAGGGTGGACACTGAAAGATTGTTGGCAAGTATTTATGTGAAACAGTGACCCCCCAAACCTGCTCTTTTGTCCCATTTCAGCCTGATTTATGCTCTTCTGTTAGGAGAGAGGCGGTTATTCTGTGGAGAATGGGAAGCGGAGGAAATCTGCGACAGAAGACTCCTGCTTGGGGACTGAAAACAAGGGCTTTAAAAGAAAGAGCATGCACTTTGTGTGCACAATAACACCAAACTCCTTTTAAGTAACCAGACCTAGAATTCTTGCTATAAATCTAACAAGCTATATGCAAATCTTTTAAAGAAATAAGCACTCAAAAATTTCTTGCTCGATTAGTAAAAAACTGTCACAAAAATAAACAAGAATATCTTTGTGATACAGGCTGAGAGGAAGCATGGGATTTAGGGATAATTTTAATTGCATGCTATAGTGCAGTCATTGGAATGCTGTAGACAGACAGAGCTGTCTGTGCTTCTGCTGTATCACCTTCAGTGTCTATGGCCTTGGAAATGTCACTGAAAATCTTTCAATCTCTGTTTCTTCCTTTGCAAAATGGAATAACACTCATATCAACTTTTCAAAGTGGCCCCAAGGACTGGGGAGGTAATTAATAGAAGGGCAGTTGCTTTCACTTTCTCTCTTCTTTAGGTGTCACACCCCAAATCCTCTTACTCATTTTCCTTTTGAAAATCTTTGATGGTTTTGCAGTGGCTCCATCACTGAGATGTTGACACACCCATATGCCAAATGAAGTCTTTGTTAGTCTTCAGTGGACCCGGGTGCTATTTGAATCTCAGACTTAAAGCATGATAGGACAGGGCAGAAAACCATGCTATGAGAAGTCCCCAGTTGTATATCCATGGAACACTTTCCATATGCCAGCTTCTCAATCTGTTTCTTCAGATGTTTCTGACAGTGGAAATCATTAGCCATCAAAAAAAGATATCAACATGGTCCTAAATGTAGAATCACAGATAATGCTTTCAGGAAAATCTTTTGTATGTTTTAGAACCTGGGGGAGTTGGGAAAAACCTATTTTTCTCCCAAGTGGTTGCAGTAAGGTTATTTTGGAACCCCAGACCTGCAATGTGATTTGTGTTGTCACACAGAAGTGCTAAAGTGAAAGGAGTACAAAGCATGCCTCATCTTTTCATAGATTTTGACAAGGTATTGAGGCCAATTAACGCTCATTGCAGTCACAGAGCACAAATGTTTAGCATCTACGAGTTATATAACAGAAAGGAGCAAGAGAATATTACTGTGATTGTACATGATTTGTCCTCAAACATCATCCATTCCTATGCAAAGGAAATGGGAAACAAATCTGTCACTATCTCAGCAATTGTCTTGGCTTTTGATTGCATGGATATCTAATACTGCTAAAAAATTCCTTACTTTTTATTAAAAAAGAATAGATTACCTGTTATTTGTGTAATGGCCCCTAAATGCCAGCCAGCAGCTTCAATTGATGTCAGATTGACAAATGGAAGTGTGTTGACATGAGGCTCTGGCTGCAGAGATTGAAGGAAAGGGATGTCTGGTTTAGCTGGAGGACTGCCAAGGGTAATTGTTTTACACATGACTTTTGCCAAAATGTTGATTTTAGGGTCAAACCCAAGTACAAGTCAAACCCTACTGAGCTTAAAATTTATATTCTCCATCCCAGTGTATCACTTTGATTACTAAAAGCTCTTAATATACTCTTAAAAACTAGAAAAGATGAATTACAAGTTGAATGAGATCAGCTAATAATTTAAGCAAACTGCCTTCAAAATCATATGAAAATCCTCTTTGCTTCCAAAATTTCTGTCTACATGCAAGGGCATTTATCCAGTATTGAAGTGATTAAGTTATAGCTATGCCAAAATTTATGCAGATGTATCCAAGTTTAGTGGATCATGGGTGATGTTCTCAAAGTGTGAAATCTCACAAACAGGCCTGATTCAGAATTTTTCAAGGCCAAATAAACACTTTCCTGGAGGCAGAGCAAGGAATTTATTTACATCTTATTGCCCAGTGGATAAATAATGTATAACTTTAGTTAACAGGCAATTACGGCAAGGAGAGTTGAATTGTTCTATATCTATTTTATTCAGTTCTTTATAGACTGGACACTGGCCTTGGATGAGAACAGAAGGCACCTCCCTGTAAAATACTAACACAGGTGATACAAGCTATTAAGTGTGGACTAGAAGGGTAAAGGCTGTGTAGCAGATTGTGCCTTGAAATGACATATGTGATACGACTTGAAAAGTCCCAGTCCACTGCCTATTTTAATTTGGTGACATCTGATACTGGTCAGCATTGCAAAATAAGCATTTTTTATTTTTCCTTAGTATCATTTAGGTTCATCTGGGTGTATGTTCTGGCTAGTTCTATCTCAGGTTGACATAAACTAGAATCACTGGAGAGGAGGTAGCTTCAATTGAGAAAATGTCTCAGTAAGGTGATATTATAGGCAAGCCTGTAGGGCACTTCTAACAAACTCCCAATTATTTGTTTATGTTTGGGATTTGGTGCTGGCCTGGTTGTAGGGAGTAGGTCACTTGGGGCTTTCTTCAGAAGGCTGTACCTTGTCCTCAGCAACCTCCCTCCCTGCTTACCAATTAACATAAGCTAGCAGCTCTTTTCTATTGGTCCTTCTCACTCTGAGACCCAGCTTCCTTACAGTCCCATGGCAGTGTGGCCATGTGACAACAAACTGAAACCAGGATCCCAGATAAATCATTCTTGCTCATCCTTGTTAGCTTTACTTCTCAATAGTCCAGAGTCATCTGAAAGAGAGTCTCAATTATCTAGATCAGATTGGCCTATGAGTGTATCTGTGGAGATTTGTCTTGGTTGCTAATTGATGCAACCAGGAGTGCCTGGACACTGTGTCCCTATTATCTAGTATGTTGGTTCTGGGCTGTACAAGACTGAGGCTGTGAGTTAGCCAGCCAGTAGCATCCCTCCACCGTTTCTTCAAGTTCTTGCTTAAGATCCTTCACTGACTTTCCTCAGTAATGTACTGTGACCATGCTGAAGTGTAAGCCAAGTGAACACTTTGTGCCTTAAATTTGGGTCTAAGTATTCTATCACAACACTAGAAAGGAAGCTAGAGCAAGCCTTACACTGCTTTTTACAGACATTTGTCATGGTGTTTTCTATTAGATACTCATATGCATGTCCATCTTGAAATTCAACTGACTCCTAGTCTATGAGAAAGAAATGTGATTTTTTAAAAGTCCTTTTTAATTTTTATCTTAAATTCAAAATTACAAACAAAGCATCCACTCTTACTCATAAAACCAGTCCTTTCATAATCTTGGCAAATTATCTTAAAGTCTGCTTGCTGTAGGTTAACTGCACACCATGAAATCACTCTGGCAGTCTTAATGAAAACTCCCACTTAAATGAAAAAACAACCCATAAAATTAAGTTTAAATGGTAAAGAGGAACAAACAAAATGAAAGAAAATACATAATTAAGATCAAGATAATGTTTATGCCAAATAATCAACACAGGTGAAATTACTTTGGAAGAAAGATCAAAAGCCCACATTTTGTAAGGAGGCCAAGGAATGTTATCAACCATGCTAATGTTCTCACATGTGGACACAGGGGTTATATCCTCTTAGCGGAGCAGGCCTTTTCAAGGCAACAGTGCAATTTATACATGAATTTTAATTTCAAAGGAATGGTTAAGCATTCTCCCTCAACTTCCCACAGCTGCTTCCCTATCTGGTGATTTGCTCCTGAGATACCCTCATGGATAATTTCGCTTTCATTCTTAAAAATAGCTTCTACTCAGTTTGAAAAATTGCTTGATAACCTAAGAGTCCCATTTTCTGAGAGAATTATACTATTGCTTGCCTACACAGCATTAAACATGCAAGGAGGCTGGGCTTCGTAGCACTTACGTAAGAGGCGAAATCCTGCCTCTTAAGAAGCTGAGACTGGAGGTCACATATTTGTGACCAGTCTGAACTAAATAGCAAGGCCCTGTCTCATGCCAAAACAAAGTGAGCACAAGTCTAATCAAATATTTGGGATATCCAGATGTAGAAATGGGCAACCATATCAGTGCAAACTCACTAAAGTTAAATTGAATTTGTCAATTTTCAATAGTCACAACAGTACATACTATAAAACTAGCTCTATAGATTCATCTGTCTCTAGAACTTTTTACAAGAGTCCACAGTGTAGCCTTATCTTTGTGTTTTCCTGCTGGAGATATTCAATGTACAGACAAGCATTCAGACAGCTGCCTCCTCTTTTTCTCAGGTAGGTGATAACACCAACTAGCCCCCTGTTTCCCTTTCTCGTGATTTTTGTCACCATTTGAATGTGATTTCGAAATTACCTTTGGTTGGAAAAACTAGAGTTATCACATTGTTTGAATTAATGCATAGATTTTTGTTATATGATAGACTGAAATTTATTTGAGTACCCCTACCCCTATTGACATATAATGTCTTTTTCTGTTCCTGTGAAATATATCTTGACATAAGCAACTCAGGGAAGAAAGGCTTTGGCTCCTAGATCAAGGGCACAATCTATCATGAAAGAGAAATCAAGACTGTGGGATCTTAAATTAGCTGGTCGTCTCACATTCACAAGCCAGAAGCAGGGAGCAATGAGCATTAGTTCTCAGCTCACTTTCTCCTTTCTTGCATCCTGGGGTCCCAGCCCGGGAAATGAAACCATACACAGTGGATGGATCCTAGGAAGCAAGCCCCAGAAATGACACCATTCACAGTGGATGTATCTTAGGATCCCAGCTCCATAAATGAAGCCACTCACAGTGGATGGATCCCAGGATCCCAGCCCAGAAATGATACTACTCTCAGTGGGTGGATTCTTTGACATTTTTTTTAACCTAATCAAAACCACACCCTGAAGGGATACCCAGAGGCAACCAAACCTAGATAATCTGTCAGAGGCCTGTCTGGAAGGTGATTCCAGATCCTGTTAGGTTGACGATGCTAACCTTCACATCACAGACATTTAGCTTGTTTTTGGTATTGCCTTTTGCTACTATGAAAAAAATGACTTTTGGGTTGTCTATGGGATAAAGACCTCAAGTGTAAAGCTTTTAAAAATCTAGAGAGAAATTTTATAGGTCTTGTGTGAGTTACATCGCTAGCAACTATTTGTCACATTCTTATTTTTCCACACCTTTCCTACTCAGTGTGCCATAAACATTTCCCACTATCAAAGATAAGAAATGATATTATTTTATATAGTTTATATTTTATACAGTTTGATTTTCCAATTTCTTATTTTGAGAAATTTTCTTATAAGTTAAAAAATAATATATTTTCTTTTCTGTGAATTATGTTTATGACTATTGCCCATAGATAGAGGATTATGGTTTATTTTGAGAAAGATTATGATTTTTTTGCCTACTTATAAGTTAAAATAAATAACATTGATAGAAAATTTAGGGGAAGAAAATATCTTCTACTGGTTCTAGGCTTACATAAGATAAACAAACGAAGAAAATTTCCTTCGTTTGTTTGTTTATTTTTTGTTTTTTCCTTGAGGTTTGTCAAGACAGACTTTCTCTGTGTAACAGCCTTGGCTGTCCTGGAGCTAGCTTTGTAGCCCAGCTGGCCTCAGACTCACAGAAATCCACCTGTCTCTGCCTCCTAAGTGCCTGGGATTAAAGGCGTGTGCCACCACAATCAGCTAAAACCAATTTTCTTAATGAAAGTTTTACAAGAAATAAGAAACCTTTGTTAAAATGAAGATGTGAAGCAATAGTAGAACCTGATTTTTTTTAACTAGATAAAGAGTGTAAAGGTATGAAAAAGTTTCAATCAAAGGACAAAAAAGTGTGGGCGTTGAGGGCAATAAATAGAAACCCCCATGACAAGGGCATTCGTTTATACTACTCCTGGTGCTCTCTTGCCTTTAGAGATGAGGATGCCTCTTTTCTATTTGTGTAGGAAAGGAACTGTGGTGATTTGAAAGCAAATGGCTCCCAAAAAGGAGATGGCACTATTGGGAGGTGTGACCTTGCTGGAGTAGGTGTGGCCTTTTGGAAGAAGTGTGGCATTGTGGTGGGAGGCTTTGTGGTTTCATATACGCTCAAGTCATGCCCAGTGTGACAGTTCATTTCCTGTGCCTTCTGATCAAGATGTAGCCAGCAACATGTCTGCCTGCTTGCACCCTACTAAATGGACTAAGCCTCTGAAAACGTAAGCCACTGAAATTAAATGTTTTTTCTTTGTAAGAGTTGCTATGGTCATGGTGTTTCTTTGCAGCAATAGAAACCCCAAGACAGGTACCTCCTGGCAATTCTTTGTCCTGCTTTAGAGAAATGTCGGAGAATCCTTCATATACTTAGTATCACTCAAGTTACTATACCTTAAAATTACCCAAAGTCTTGGACTAGTGCTAGACCACTAACCCCATCATAAGGATTATATATCCTTATAGTTGAAGACATTAGTTCTATGAATATTAAATAACACTTTAGTAGTTTGTTCTTTATCAGTAGACTTCACTTATACCATTGTGGAATTTTAAAGAGTGTTCTAACTGCATTTATTCATCCTTAACCATTAGTGTATATTACTTACACATAGTATTGGGTCTTATCCTGATGTCTTTGTATTTGTGCAACACACTTCAATTACATTCATCTCTCCCCTTCTATCTTCAAAGCTTTTTGTGTGAGAATCAACACATATGTTGTGTTTGTTTTGAGCATCTGGATTTAAGCTATGTTTTAAAAAGTATTTGCTATTAGCCATGCAAACAATCAACCTTTTAAGGTTAAACCTGGGCAGAGTTCTGACAGTTGAACAGTAAGTATACTCAAATAAATTCATCCTTGAAACAGCCTCAGACATTATCATCAGAGGGACACATAGGTAAGACAGAGGAAAAGTAATATTTCAAAATATTCACTCTGGAAAATGGAAGTTCTTTTGGAGGATTTCATACTTATCATTCTCAATTACAATGAAGAACAGATGATTCCTAAGAGAACAGTGAGGACATGAAAATTGTAGTCATTCTGAATAGGGGTATGCCAAAGAGAGTGATGCAAGTAAATTGAAAACTACATAGTGAATAAATTATAATGTTCAAGGGGTTAGAGAGACAGCTCAGCAGTTAAGGACATCCATTGCTCTTGCAGAGGATCCTGTTTTGGTTCTCAGCACCCACATAGTAGCTTGTAATCTCTATGTAACTCTAGTTCTAGAAGATCTGATAACCTTTGCTGGCCTCTATAAGCCCTACATGGACATGATGCACAGGCATAATACAGGCAAACACTCACACATAAAAAATAAATATTTTTTAAAGAATAAGTTGCCATTGCAAGACCATTTTTTATTTAAATTTGAAACAATCTTATTTTACACAGCAATCCCAGTTCCCTCTCCTTCCTGTCCTCCCATTCTCCCTAACCATCTTCCCATCCACTCACAGAGAGTATGAAGCCTCCCATGAAGGATCATCGAAGTCTAGAAAGACCAATTTATAAAACAAATGAGTAAGAGAATTGAGACTGTTTTAGAGTGCAGAGAGAAAAGACAAAGGTATGGCAAAGTTGAGGAAAAGGAAAATTCTGATGGGAAAAGGCTGATCTTGAAGAAGATACAAGAAAGAAGAATTAACACAATAATGAGAACATTAATGGCTTCCAATTTCTTAGGGGCTTGCTTCAGAGGAAAAACAAACCACTGGTTGACTTCATGAGGGAAGCAATTCACTTACAGACATAGTTTAGGTCTCAGTGTCACCAAGAAACTCTCAGAGACAGCCTTAGAATATGGGTTTCCAGGGACTGTACAGAGATTCCGGGCCCTGATGGGACAGCTTGGGCCACAGAAGGGATGGGAATGCTCCTGTCACACTGCAGCATCTGGCACTTGGTTATTGCTAGCACACTCTCTCCCCAAAGCAGTTTTTGTTTTAAAGTTTGCACTGGTAGATACGAGTAGGCAAGTGCAGACCGGGCATTTGTCTTCCAGCTACTAGTAAAAAGACACCGGGCTCTCCTCCAGAGGAGCTTGGCTCTTCCTTGCCTAAAGGGGTTTGTTTCCCAAGCACAGCTGAAGCCTTGTACCTACCTACTTCAAACTTGAGACTATAAAAGACTGATTTCTTGCTGGAGTTTCTCTCACTTGTTTATCTTAAATGAGGGAGACTGCCATGGTCAGATGCCCACACTTAACATTTGCCCACTGCCAGGACATTCTAAGGGAAGAGTTCATCATCCAGCAACTGCCCCTGTGAGCTTAGGGACTTTCTAGTGGACATTGTGATACAGATATATCCTTGGATGACCACTAATTGTGTCCTGGGAGACTTTGTGGTAGAGGCATCTAGGTGATCTCTACCCAGCATTCTGACCCACAGAGAGGCTGAGATGATGCGCACAACTATTCTTAGTTATACAACGGAAACTAAGTATTAAAAATCCAATGTGCTTCTTGAAGGATTCTTTGATGAAGATTTAGCCAAAGTTTATTAGAGATGTAATCAAAACTAAAACCATTGACTACAAAAAAAGATGTGTAATATATAGGAAAACATCAGAGTGAATGTTCCTATAGTAATTTTCAAAACAGATCACCTCTGGGAACCAAAATGTGTGTGTACTGAGGAACCTCTCTTCATATGTAGCCAGGTCCTCAACACTAAAGTCTACCATGGACAAAAGCAGGGTGTCTTCTAGCTCAATTTCACTCTGACCCAGTCTACTTGGCAACAATAGCCGGTCCCACAGGGCCGAATCATGAGGGCTGCTCTCTTATCAGTTACCATTTGAACATAGCCCTTCCCCGTGATTCACACTGCCTAGGAATTAGGGCAATGGTTACTTAGGTTTTTTTTTGGCCACTTACAATGATAATACAAAAGATACTGGTGAAGAGTGAGATGGAAGAGATACACAGGCCGAGACATGTGGGAAGGGGACCACTCTCTAGGAATCTCTGTGTATCCAGCTACTCTTCAGTCTGATAAAGCCTTTTGGTCTTTAGTGGACACTTTGTGATGAAATGACAATTGCTCACATCATTAGGCCCCTGCCATCAGACAACTCATTAGCATAGATCAGACAACTCATTAGCATAGGAAGATACCACTTTGGAGATCCTGGTGGTTTTAGGAGTGACATATTACAAAACAGGAACATGCATATACCTGTACATAAATATGATAATAAAATATCACAAAACCAGTGAAAACTTATGTATGAAACAAAACATAAAGATGAGCTTCTATGACCTCAGTGTGGTTTCCAGTGCCTTTCAGAATAATCACAGAAGCAATTGGAAGTCCCTGTAGAGAAGCAAGCTGATTGAGTTGGATCTCGGCCAAAGCAGAGAATTAAGGGCCTGATGTCCCAGAGATGAGGAAGAAGACAGACAATAAAGGATTTCCTCTTCCTGCCTGTCCCCACTGATGCCACCCTGAAATGGAGCTCATATCCCCACCAGAGTGGCCTTAAGCATTGAGTGTGTGACTTTTCTGCATTCCTTACAGCAACACGTCCTCAGAAGACCTCTCTGTCTTCCTGCCCTGTGTCTTGCTTCCTTCCACTCCTTATAATACTAATACTAAAATAACTCATAAGCTCTCTGCCTGAGGCATTGTTCTGTACTGACTAAATCCAAAATAAATGACCAGAAACAAAAGCATTTTTAAGGACTAGCAATAGCTAATTAGGAAGCATAATGGCAAAAAGCACACGCTAAGTTTATTGTGTTGTTTCATTATTGCTTAAAATACTTTTTAATTTCCTCTGTTCTCTCTTCTTCTGAAGTATGGGTTATTATATGTGCAGTTCTTCCAAGGTATATGGCTAATACTATGTATATGTGCTAGCTTTATTATTGGAAGGCATAAAGATAAATAGACTCCTATAGTCACATTCATAGTAAACATATTGGACCATACATAAAAGGTTTCTTTAACAAGGCATAAAATTTTACAATATACATGACAAGATAATTATATCTAGAATTTGTGGAGTATTCTATATGTGTTCTATGCATGATAATATGCATACAAATATGTATATTTAAAATGAGGAAACAGCCATGACCATTTATACAGATTGTAGTGTAAGTGGAATCTAATTTTGAACCTTACTAATCTTAATACATAAAGAGATTTCAAATCAGTTTAGCAAACAAAAAGCACAATTTTTACTTTCCCTTCTCAAACCCCATTACAATAAAATAGGAATATCTACGTGAATCCATAGGCATTAGAAAGCTGGTGGCCATATCAGTTGTATTGTAAAACCTGCGGTTCCGAAGCATAGAAGCTAGGTGGTCATAGACTGGTAGAAATGTTTTCAGAGCTGAGAACCTCATAATCCTGCAACTTAATTCCCCCCACACATTTAGCATCTCCCCAAGAAAGGTCACACTGAGCAGTACTGGAGAAAGCAGGTCTGCAGGAATGTGCCTGACACCAAAAAGGCCTGTGCTGGGGAGGAGCTACTTCATCCCCTCCTGTGCCTAGTCCTAGGCTTCTAGGGTGATAATGCATAGTCAGGGGCCCTGACTATGGTTACAAATACCTTAAATGCCAATGCCAGGCTCTGCCACTGACCTGTCATCGTCCTTCCTCACTTAAATCTGCCTGGCTCTGCATTTTCTACCCTGGAGACAGCGACACCAAAGCCAAGCATTTGGATACCACTACCGTACTGAGCACACAACCGAGAATCACCAAACTGGAGTAGATAGAATTAGCAACTCACTGAAGCCATTCCAGTACAAGTACTACAGTACTACAGGCAATGAATGTAATGGCTTAGTCATAAATGTTGTCACACAAGCAACAAAGCACACAAAGTCGAAGGGGTAGAGGGATGAGCAGGTGGATCTGGGAGAAGTTAAGGGGGGAGCTGGGGTAATCGTAGAACACATATTATGAAATTCTCAAGTAATAAACACAAATATAAAAAGTGTTTATATACATTTTAAAAACTATGTGTTTGTCCTCCACATGCCATTGTTATTGGTTCTCTTGTTTGTTATATTTTTTTTAAGTTCTTGATTTACATTGCATTTTTCAAGTCAATTTGTATCACTTCTTAGAAATACAAACTTCATTCCCCAAACTACCATCAAAACGTTTGTTTCTGTTTAGTACATGAGTTTCAGCACAAATTGAATAAGCATGTCTCTACATTCAAGGAGATTTAAAATCTAATTCACCAAGGGTTATAATTTTCAAAGTCTAATTTTTAGCTTCCAAAGCAAAAACCCAAACTACCCTTTGAAGTCAGTGGGAAAGCTCTACACAGAGCACTGAAGAAAATGAGAGATGAGCTGAAAGGACATGGAGTCATCTGTCTGAGAAGCCTTTCCTCTTCCATAGCACCACACTGAACTACATTACACTTGTTTGTTTATTATGTATTGGGGGGGTGGTTGTCATACAATGCTCATCGGTCACTGCTTTCATTACATTTGTTTATTTATTATATGTGTGGGGTTGGTTGTCATACAACGTTCATCAGCATCTTTGGCTTCTACACATCTTAATATGTGAAGCACATACAAAATATACTAACAACAAAAATTTAAAAATGTTCACATACAACAAGCATCGCTAAATATCCCTAGTAGGTAGGAGTTGGGTCAAAGTTGGCAAAGTTGCTCCAGATTAAGAACCACTTAATGACAGAAACCCACAGAGACAGCTGACCTGAACAAGGAAGAGCTAATGGGACTCCAGAATGAAAGCTGGGAAACCAGCATTGGACCAACTCAGACCCCCTGAACCTGGGTCTCAGTTAGAAGGCCTGGGCAGTCTAAGGGACCTCTGACAGTGGAACTAGGATGTATCCCTGGTGCACAAAAGGACTTTGGGAGCACATTCCCCATGGAGGGATACTCCCCAGGCCTAGAAACAGGAGGGGGGGTCTAGTCCCTACTTCAAATGACTTGACAGATTTTGTTGACCCCTCCTGGAAGGTATCACCCTCCCTGTGGAGTGGGGGGTGGGATGGAATGGGAGGGTGGTTGGGGGGCATGGGAGGGAGGAAGAGGGAACTGGGATAGATATGAAAAATAATAAAAAAATAAATTAAAAATTAAAAAAGAAATTTTCATATAGATGATTAATTCATTTCAAATAAACAGATCTGACTTCTTCATGTTTAGCTTTTCACTATTCATATCAAAATAATTAGCAATTTTTAATGCTATATTGAATAGGATTGATGAGAATCAATGTTGGTATTTCAGATCTTAAATAATAATAAAAGAAAGAACCACTTAATGAGAATGAGTTTAGGCTTTTGTTATCATTTTTAGTTATGATTTTTAAGTGCGTTGTTTTTGAAACATGGAACCAGACAGACCTTTTAGTGTAGGCTATCTTTTTCTGACAGAACACAGATAGAAGCCTAGGAAATGTCATACTTGCTCAATGACCCTCCATTCCTGTTATTTTCTTTCTGTCAGAAGAATCAAAAAGTAATTTTGAAGAAGTGTGGCTGTATTACTTCATGCCATCAATCTCAGTAGGTTGGGCTGTGTCCTTGCCCCATACCATTCGCCATCCTTTCTCCACCATGTTTCAGAGGCACAAACGAATGACCAAGCTGAGCTCTGCTGAAGATTCCTTTCCTCACTCTCTTACAGCCTAGTCCTTAAATATAATTTTCCCGGGCCTTATCACATTCCCCCCATGCTACATTGGTCGGGGAATGTTTGTTTAAGGCTTATTCATCTTTTTGAACCCCGGATCCCTTGTGCTGTTTAAAGTAGGGGGCAGAATTCCCTTTTCACTGTGAAGGCCTGTGCAGTCAATATTTTCATCTCTATAGGCTACAGGTTCTATCTGCTGCTTATTCTTCTTTCTTAGGACTTAGGGCTTTGAAACTTTTGTCTTCAGTACAATGCCGACACCACCCTGGGGGCTGCATTAACTTATAGTATCCTGTTCCCAATGCCCAGAGCTTCTTTTCCCTCCTCTGTGAGCATTTGACAATCTTTGCAGGTGTCAATAGTTATTATTGGGGGTGAGCCCACCCTAACCTCCAACATGGCACTTTGGTATTGAAGCAAACAGCAGAAGCAGAACTGCCTGTGTGGCATCTTTCTCCCTGTCTTTTGTCTTCTTTCTTGAAACAAATTGTGAAAGAATCCTATGACCTTCTTATAACTCAGGTCACATGACCCTTGTGAAAACCCTTTACCTGGAAGGAGGGAGTTCCTGTCTCTTAAGACAGGAGCACACAGAACAATATGAACAGGCCTCGATTAATTCCTTCAGTGTATTAATATCAGATCACTCTTTTGCCAAACTGTTATTTTATCATGCCTCTTCATTCTTTTAATCAGGCAAGCATTGAAGAGCATATAATTTTCTGTGGTTTTTGTCTTTATTCAGAAAGCCTCCTGTGACCTGCACAATTCATATTACATAAATCTGTAGCTTTTTCTTGCTTATTTGTTTTGTTTTACAGGAATCTCAGCCATTAAAATGAGGGATGAATAAGGAAAAAAATAGGATTTACCTCCCACGAAGCTCCAGATAACTCTGTCTTTTCAAAAACCATTGTTAATCTCCACAACTCATATGTATGCAAAAATGATGCTGGATTATATACATGAGTGGTGGTAGCCAGTATTTTCTGCCCTGGGTAATGTTCACTGACCTTAAAGCTTCTTGGCCCATTATTGGCCTCCTGTTCACTCATTCAAAGTTCAGCATATAACAATGATCATAAATTGTCTCCAAACCAAATCTTCCTGTCCCTAACCTCAGTGTGAAGGGAGATTGCTTGGGACATACAAGGATGATCATAATGCTGGTATCTTACTCATTTCCACCATGGCTCATCTCTTCCTACAAGGCAGGTCCTATTCTTGGTAACAGTAGGATGATGAGAGAAGGAAGGATGTGTAGTAGTAGCCCTTTCTTGACAGATACATTTGTCCTGACTGGGTCTGATGTGCACTCTGAGCTGTCTTACCCAAGGCTTTCCTGAAAGACGACTCTATCCAGCATTTTCTAGCTCTTCCATGGCTTACCTTGACCTGCCAGATGCATTGAAATTATGGATGGCTCCTAAGACTGGGGGATTTCTTCATCTATGGTTGTTGGGAAGTTCATCTCCAGCTCTTACTGCTGAACCTTACTGGCTGTGTTGAGAAGCTGGACAGAAGACCACATTTTCTCATGTGTGACACATTTGAGTGAGGTTAACATACTTAGGCACTTCTTGACACATGTCACAGAAATGGAGTTAGATTCAAGACAACAACAGCATATCCATAGCTCCAAACATTGGGGCAGCTGGCTTCTCTTTGGCTCACTGGCTATCTAGAGCATTAGTCGGTCCCAATGGTAATCGTCTTTATATTGAGTATGACTCAGCCACTAACTAGTCCTTTGTGCTTCCAATGTAGAGCCTTTCCAAACACTCTGCTTGAAAGGCTAGGGTGAGAAGAAATCAGCTTTCTCCAAACACTAGATAGAGCAATGCTGTGGAGTAATCTTTCTGTACACTGTATGAATATATGATGCTATGATTGGTTTAATAAACAAGCTGACTGGTCAATAGCTGAACAGGATAAAGTTAGTCAGGAAGGCCAAACTGAGAATAATGGGATAAGAATGGGCAGAGTCAGAGGAGTCACCAGCCAGATAGAGGACCAGTCACATACACAAAATGGGGTAGAGGTAAATGCCATGAGCGTTGGGGCAGCACATAGATTAGTAGAAAATGGTTAAGTTGTAAGAGCTAATTATTAATAAGCCCAAGCTATTGGCTGAGCATTTGTACTTAATATAAGCCTCAGTGTTGATTTTTTTGAGAGCAACCGTGGGACAGAAAAACTCCACCTACAGAGCAGACTGGTACTCATGATTCTTTCTACAAATATTTATTGAGCATCTGCTGTGACCAGACACATAACAGTTCCAAGAGCTGGGCATACACATAGCCCTGAACTAAATCCCTGCCTCAGGATGGATGAAATTCTAATACATTGGTATACAGAAACCTATTTGTTCACATTGCATAGCTTCTGGTGTAGGAGAGAATTCCTGAGTTCTGGCATGGAATATAGATGGTATCCTTCTTAAATTCTGTGTATTACCAATGTAGTAAACCAGCTTCTTATATGTCTCACAATTTTGGTTATCATACATGTATATGGAAACTACGGCATGATCAAATCGATTTTAATCACTGAAAGAATGCGTGAAACATGAAAAGATGCCTGGAAATAAGGTTAAATGGAAGGCAAATATAAGGGAGACTTATAGGTTTCAAAGAAACCTAGATCCTGGGGGTGCTTCAAAATAAGTCTCCTCTGCGGAAAGCCTAGACAAAGCTATATAATTCTCTACTAAAGAAATAGAAATAGGTTCCAATTTCAAGTAAATTATAGTGGTGAGGGGCAGAGCTTTCTACTGCTTCCTCTCTAAAGACACCCACATGGGCACTCCAGTGTTTGCTCTTCTCAGGCTTATTTGCTTTTCAATTGAGTTGTACAATCAAGTTTAACCATCACAAATACCTTCAGAAGGTTATGCTGCATTAGGAGGTTGTGTTGCTATTCAAATTGGTAAAGCTTACAGCTTTGTCTTGTAGCTAAGGTGCATAGCTCTCTTGAGTTGGTCTACTATGTATTTACCAGTAGAAGAAGTGCATGAAGTTTGGTGATAGTGTGGGCTGGGGTCAGATTGCCAGAGTGAGAACGTAAATTTCTGTCACCAGCTTACTGAATGGGCATTTCCTTTCTCTGGGACACCCTTTTATCCTCCTAATAATGAAGATAATGGTACCTGGATTCTGGCCCTGAGATGAGGATTAAATAAATTAGCACATTTGAAGTACTTGGAACTGTGCCTGACCTAGTAAATGAGCAATCAATTTTTGTTATCATCAATAAGTACAAAAGAATTGCTCGTGCAGTTGAAGGCTCATTCATTTTTAAGATGAATTTCTGAAAATGTTGCAATCACTTAATTCTGTGTGTTCACTGTGTAAGCTTTGCCTGAATACTCATCATGTGTTAGACATTTGCACAAAGCACTGGGGATAAACTATCAAAGTTGCATGAATATAAATGACCTACCCTCAAATGAAGTGTGATCTGTTGGTGGAGAAAGAGGAGGAGCTTGAAAAGGAAAGTGGTGGTAATGCATGCTAGTCAAGGCAGTGGAAGTCATATGTGTACCTCCCCAGACTGGGGGAGCAGGAAACTCCTCAATCTCGTTATCTTAAGTGACAGAAATGTATAACTGACTGTGACAGTTGAATAATACAGCCACCCATAATCTTTGGCATTTGAATAACTGGTCATCATTAGTGGTACTGAGTGGGCAGGTTTGGAGGTATGGCCATGCTGAAGGCAGTGTGTCGCTGGAGGTGGGCTTTGAGAATTTGAAGATTTGAGCCATTTATAGTTCACACAGTTTGCTGCCTATTTGTGGTTCAAAGGGTAGACCCTTCTCTCTAGCGGCCACCTCTAGAGCCTGCTGTCTCCTCTTCACCATCATGGACTTTAGCTCTCTCGATTCAGAGCCCAAATAGACTCTTGCTTTTACAGATTGCTTTTGCCATGTGTTTTATTACAACAGTAGGAAAGCTGGATATTTTGGTATCTTTCATCTGACCATTGATATCAAATTACCCAGCATCCTGGCTTACAGTTGAGAACTGTGGTCTTTACATCTGATGACATGTAGAGTCTTTATGTGGCAACACTACAGCAGTATCAAGATATGACTTCCAAAGAATGTTGGGTACTACCCACAATCATAACTAGATAAATGAAATAAAGGTAAAAAAAAAAAAAGGAAAGTAACTAATATACTGGCTGTATTGTAAAACAATCTGGACACATTTCATTGGCCTTTATTAGCTCATTAACAAATTTGGTATGGGAAACACAATCATTTTTTAATGTTGAGGTCCTGATGATCGAACCAAGGGACCATGCATGTTAAGTAATTGTGCTCCCTAGAGCAATACGCTGAGGCTGTATACTTTTCTTGGATGCTCACACCCTTCATTATAAATGCCAGGGAGTGTAGAGGCTATGAGGCAGTATTATTTCCAGGAGTTAACTCAAGCACACACAATGCTTTTTGCTCCTAAATGAACTCTTACTGCTGAGGTATTTTTTTTAAAGAGATTGGCTTTAATTTTTTTTGAGGGGAATAGCATTATTTCCAAATGCTGGGGATGCTGCTTACATTTCCTATTTTGTTGTTTGCAGTATGCTGTGGGCAGGGATGTTGGGGAAGCATATTTAGTAGGATTCTATTTAAGACTTACAGAAAAGATCATGTCTTGTCACCTGAGAAGTGGAAACATTAACACTGTGAGATTGTTCAGTCTCTGAGATTGTTCAGGGCATGGGCTGAGGTGATCTGGTAGAGGGTGATTTGTTCATTTCCTGATTCCCAGTTCTAGGTTGTATTTGACGTTTTGGTAAACAAATGGTCAAACTTTCAGGGATGGTTTTGAACAGAAAGACCCTGTCTTGTACTTCATTCAGCACATACCTGGTTTGTCTCATTTGCCACATTTTCATCCTAACCAAATTCATTTTCTTGTGCATTTACATTTTAGCCCTCACACTGAGCTTACTATGTGTGACCAGCAGTTTCTCTAGCTCCTTGATTTGGTTAAGTTGGATTACTTCTAACCTATTCTTGTCTATAATTTAAACCCAGCCCAGACGATCTAGTATGATAAGCTTTACTGCAATGAGTTCCCTATTCCATACAGAATTATTTATATTTCTGGACTTTCATAACACTTTTAATCCTCTAACTCTTAGTCTATGCAATGTGTTTAATATTATGTTCCCATCTTCTCAGTTTTTCTATAGGTATTACCAGATCAATCAAAGGGCACTGTCTAGCAGATTTGACTTGCTAATTGCCAATTGTATAAATATTTTTTTTACATGCAATCTCTAATATGGATTAAAAGTTCAGACCATGATAGTATTAAACATTATTTTACATCTATATTTTTATTGTGTGTGTGTGTGTGTGTGTGTGTGTGTGTGTGTGTCTGTAGTTTAGAGGACAGCTTGTGGGAGTCAATCACTCCTTCCTCTCTGTGGATCCTGGGTATTATATTCTGGTCACTGGGCCCAGAAAATGACACTTTTATCCTGTGAGATACCTTGCTGATCCCTAAAATGCCATGTTTATAAATAATAAATTTATGCCTATTTACTCAAGCCTTCTTACATTTAGCATTTAGGCATCAATTGTATAACTAAAGTTTTTGTTTTATATATAATGCTTGCTTTTGTGCTATAATAATAAGTACATTGGGAAGTGTAGTTTCCTGCTATAGCCTATCTGAGGAGAGGGAAAGGCGTGTGGGTATGGGAATTCAGATGGATGGTAGAAGGTGGCTAATAAAATAGTTAATAAAGCTATAGATTACATCCAAGAAGTAGGCATAAATAAGACCCTTTTATTAGTGAAGTAGCCATTCCTCTGGGAAGAACACTTCCTTCCCTTTGAGAAGTAGGTATTGACTTACAGTAATTCTGCATTTTTCTTGATGGGATCTTCACTTGTGGGTCATTAGTACATGACGTATTGTGGACACATCACAACTCTCCTTTGGAATGTTTTAGGTCTGGGAATGGTGCAGAGAGAAGCAGTTGGTGTTAGTGGTCTAGTGTAGATTGGAGAAGGTTCTCTTCTTTGTTGAAGATAGCCTCTATGGCTGAGGCCCTGTGAAAGAAGTAGGTACTGTAGCAGACAGTTTCCCATCTATGTGAAAGCCAGCAAGCTAATGTCGCTTCTTGTTTTAGATTTCCACTCATCTCAACAAGGTTCTGTGTCCTGGTTGTGCAATTAGCAATTTGAAGAAAAGTGGTTAAGGAGGGGTGAAAGTGTAAGGAAACCGGGCAATTCCCCTGTACTTACTGTAGCTTGTGAAAGATTCCTAGGGGCACTGAGTCTGTCAGAGCTAGTTATAAAGTGGTTGTTTGAACTAGCAAGTTCTTCTTAATTTTTTTTTTTGATTTTTTTAAAATTAAATTTGGAAAAATTTAAATTTAAATTTGAAACAAGTGTGTTTCACATGTCAATCACAGTTCCTCCATGCTCCTGTCCTCCCCTGTTCCCCCCTACATAACCCCCCATCCCATCCCCATTCTGCTCCCCAGGGAGGGTTAGGCCCTCCATGGGGAGTCTTAAAAGTCTGTCATATCATTTGGAGCAGGGCCCAGGCCCTTCACCATGTGTCTAGGCTGAGAAAGTATCACTCTAAGTGGAATGGACACCTAAAGTCTATTCATAGACTAGGGATAGATACTGATCTACTAACAGAGGCCCCATTGACTTCCCAGTCCTCCCAACTAACACAACATTCAGGGAATCTGGGTCAGTCCTATGCTGGTTTCCCAGCTATCAGACTGGAGCCCATGAGCTCCCCCTTGTTCAGGTTAGCAGTTTCTATGGATTTCTCCAGCCTGGCCTTGACCTTTTTGCTCATCACTCCTCCCTGTCTGCAACTGGATTTCAGGAGTTCAGCTCAGTGTTTAGCTGTGAGTGTCTGCTTCTGCTTCCATCAGCTACTAGATGAAGGCTCTAGGATGGCATATAATCTCATTATTGGGGAAGGGCATTTAAGGTAGCCTCTTTACTATTGCTTAGATTGTTAGTTGGGGGCGTCATCCTTGTAGATCGCTGGACATTTTCTTAGTGCCAGATTTCTCTTAAAACCTATAATGGCTCCCTCTATACCATAGTATCTCTTTTCTTGTTCTCCTCTATTCTTCCCTGACTCAATCTTCCTGTTCCCTCAGGCCCACCTCTCCCTGCTTCTTCCACCTAACTCCCTCCCCCTCCAATGCCCCCAATTTGCTTGGGAGATTTTGTCCCTTTCCCCTTCTCCAGGGGACAATGCATACCTCTCTTAGGGTGCTCCTTGTTTCCAAGCCTTATTGGTGGTGTGGATTATAGTCTGGTAATTATTTGCTCTATGTGTCAAAACCATACATGAGTGAGTACATACCATGATTGTCTTTTTGTGACTGGGTTACATCACTCAGGATGGTTTCTTCTAATTCCATCCATTTGCCTGTGAATTTCAAGATTTCATTGTTTTTTATTTTCTGCTGAGTAGTGCTCCATTGTGTAAATGTGCCACATCTTCTTTATCCATTATTCAGTTGAGGAGCATTTAGGTTGCTTCCAGGTACTGTCTATTACAAATAATGCTGCTATGGACATAGTTGAACAGATGTTCTTATTGTATGAATGTATATCTTTTGGGTATATGCTTAAGAGTAGAACTACTGAATCTTGGGGTAGACTGATTCCCATTTTCCCGAGGAACTGATATACTGATTTCCAAAATAGCTGTATGAGTTTGCACTCCCACCAGCAGTAAAGGGGTGTACCCCTTTCCCCACATCCTCTCCAGCATATACTGTCTTTGGTGCATTTGATTTTAGCCATTTGGACAAGATGGTATCGCAGAGCTGTTTTGATTTACATTTCCCTGATGACTAAGGATGTTGATGTTGAGCTCTTAAGTGTCTTTCAGGCATTTTAGAGTCCTCCATTGAGAATTGTCCATTTAGTTCTTTACCCCACATTTTAACTGGATTATTTGGTGTTTTGGTAACTAGCTTCTTCAGTTCTTTGTATATTATGGAAAACAGCCCTCTGTCAGATGTGGGGTTGGTGAAGATCTTTTCCCATTCTGTAGGCTACTGTTTTGTCTTGTTGACTGTATCCTTTGCCTTACAGAAGCTTCTCAGTTTCAGGAGGTCCCATTTATTAATTGTTGATTGATCTCAGTGTCTGTGCTACTGGTGTTTTGTTCAGGAAGTGGTCTCCTGTACTAATTTGTTCAAGGGTACCTCCCATTCTTCTAAGAGGTTCAGTGTGGCTGGATTTATGTTGAGGTCTTTGATCCATTTGGACTTAATTTTTGTGCATGGTGATAGATATGGATCTATCCAGTCTTCTACAGGTCAGCATCCAGTTATGCCAGCACCATTGTTGAAGATGCTTTCTTTTTTCCATTGTATAATTTTAGTTTCTTTGTAAAAAAAAAATCAGGTGTTTGTAGGTGTGTGGTTTAATATCAGGGTTTTCAATTTGATTCTATTGGCCTTCCTGTCTATTATTGCACGAATACCAAGCTGTTTACAGGACTATAGCTCTATAAGAGAGCGTGAAGTCAGGGGTGGTGATGACTCCAGAAGTTCCTTTATTGTTCAGGGCTGCTTTGGCTATCCTGGGTCTTTTGTTTTTCTATATAAAGCTGAGTATTGCTCTTTTAAGGTCTGTGGAGAATTATGCTGGGATTTTGATAGGTATTGCATTGAATCTGTAGATTGCTTTTGGCAAGATTGTCATTGTCATTTTTAGCATGTTGGTCCTACCTATGCATGGGCATGGGAGATATTTCCATTTTCTTTCTTGAAAGACTCAAAGTTCTTATTATATTGGTCTTTCACTTGCTTGGTTACCATTACTCCAAGATATTTTATGTTGTTTGTGGCTGTTGTAAGAGGTGATGTTTCTCTAATTTCTTTCTTAGCCCTTATATTGTCTGTATATAGTAGGGCTACAGATGCTTTTGAGTCAATCTTGTATCCAGCCACTTTGCTGAAGGTGTTTATAAGTTGCAGGAGTTCCCTGGTAGAGCTTTTCAGGTCACTTATGTAAACTATCATATCATCTGCAAATAGTGACAGTTTGATTTCTTCCTTTCCACTTTGTATCCACCTGACCTCCTTTTGTTTTCTTATTGCTTTAGCTAGAACTTCAAGTAAAATATTGAAGAGTATGGAGAGAGTGGGCTTGTTCCTTATTTTAGAGGAATCGCATTAAGTTTCTCTCCATTTAGTTTGATGTTGGCTGTTGGTTTGCCGTATATTGCTTTTATTATTTTTAGGTATGTTCCTGTTATCCCTGATCTAAGTCATGAAAGGGTGTTGGATTTTGTTCAAGACTTTTTCAGCATCTAGTGACATGATCATGTGTTTTTTCTTTTTCAGTTTGTTTATATGGTGGATCATATTGGTGGGTTTTCATAGGTAGAACCATCCCTGCATCCCTGAGATGAAGCCTACTTGGTCATGGTGGATGATTTCTCTGATATGACCTTGGATTCTATTTGCCAGTATTTTATTGAGTATTTTTTCATCAATGTTCACAAATGATATTAATTTGTAGTTCTCTTTCTTAGTTGTATCTTTGTGTGGCTTAGATATTAAGGTAATTGTAGCCTTATAAAAAAAGAGTTTGGCAATGATATATTTGCTTTTATTGTGTGGAACATTTTGAGGAGTATTGGTATTAGCTGTTTGAATTTCTGGTAGAGTTCTGCACTGAAACCATATGGCCCTGAGCTTTTTTTCTGGGAGGCCTTTGATGACTGCTTCTATTTCATTAGGGGTTATAGGTCTAAATAAATTGCTTATCTGTTTTTGATTAATTTTGGTAAGTGATATCTTACCAGAAAATTGTCCATTTCTGTTGAATTTTCAGATATTGTGGAGTACAGGTTTTCAAAGAATGACCTGGAGATTCTCTGGATTTTCTCAGTGTCTGTTGTTATGTCCCCCTTTTCATTTCTTATTTTGTAAATTTACATGTCTTCTCTCTGCCTTTTGGTTAGTTTGTATAAAGATTTATCTATCCTGTTGATTTTCTTCAAGAACCAACTCTTTGTTACATTGATTTTTTTTTTATTGTTTACCTTGTTTCTACTTTATTGATTTCAGCCCTCAATTTGATTATTTCCTGTTGCCTACTCCTCAGGCATGAGTTTGCTTCTTTTTGTTCTAAGGCTTTCAGTTGTGCTGTTAATTCTCTAATGTGACTATTCTTCATGTGGACACTATAAACTTTCCTCTTAGTATTGCTTTCAAAGTGCTGTAAGTTTGGGTTTGCTTGTCTTCATTCTCATTGAATTCTAGGAAGTCTTAGTGCATTATTCAATATCTATGAGTTTGTAGGGTTTCTGCAGTTTGTATTGTTGCTGAATTATAACTTTAAAGAATGGTTGTCTGATAAAATACAGGGGATTATTCCAACTTTTTAGTACCTATTGAGGTTTGCTATATTGCTGAGTATGTGGTTGATTTTAGAGAAGGTTCCATGTGGAGCTGAGAAGAAGGTATAATCTTTTGTCTTTGGATGGAATGTTCTATAAGTGTCAGTTAAACCCAATTGGGTTGTAACTTCTGTTAGTTCCTTTGTTTCTTTGTTAAGTTTTTGTGTGGAGGAGATGACTAGTGTTGACAGTTGGGTTTTGAAATCTCCCTCTGTAAGTGTGTGAGGTTTTATGTGGGGTTTGAGTTTTAGTGATGTTTCTTTTACAAATGTGGGTGCCTTTATATTTGGGCCATAGATGTTCAGAATTGAGACTTTGTCTTCATGGATTTCTCTTGTGATGAATAAGAAATGACCTTCATCTCTTTTTATTGACTTTAGATTAAGTCTAATTTGTTAGATATTAGGATTACTACACCAGCTTGTTTCCCAACCCTTACTTCTGAGTTAATGTTTGTCTTTGAAGTTAAGTGTGTTTCTTGTATGCAGCAGAAGGATGGAATCTGTCTTTATATTTATTCTGGTAGCCTGTGTCTTTTTGTAGGTGAGTTAAGACCATTAATATTGATGACCATGGATTGTTATCTTATTTGTTTTGGATTTGTTGTTGTTGGTAATATGATGTGTGGGTTTTCCCCCATTTTTCTTTTGGCTGTTGGTAAAGCGGGATTATCTATTGCCTATGTTTTTGTGGGTGTAACTGACTTCCTTGGGTTGGGCTTTTCCTTTAGAAAAAGAACTTTCTTTAGGGTTGGATTTGTTGGTAAATATTGTTTAAATCTGGTTTTGTCATGGAATATCTTGGTTTCTCCATCTATTGTAATTGAAAGGGCTGTCTGGCATCTGTGGTCTCCTAGTGTTGGTACAATATCTATTCAGGACCTTGAGGCCTCCAGATTTCCATGGAGAAGTCAGGTTTAATTCTGATAGATTTGCCTTTATATGTCGCTTGGCCTTTTTCCTTTGGTGCTCTTAATATTATTTATTTATTCTGTATAATTGATGTTTTGATTATTATTTGGCAAGGGGACTTTTTGTGGTCCACTCTATTTGGTGTTCTGTAGGCTTATTGTACTTTCATTAGCATGTCTTTCTTTAGGTTGGGAAAGTTTTCTTCTATGATTTTGTTGAATAAACTTTCTGCACCTTTGAGCTGGGTTTACTCACCTTCTATATCTACTAATCTTAGGTTTGGCCTTTTCACAGTGTCCCATATTTCCTGGATATTTTGTCAGTGATTTGTTGGACTTAATATTTTCTTTGGTCAATGAATCTATTTCTCCTAGTGTATCTTCAAAGCCTGAGATTCTCTCTCCCATCTCTTGTATTTTGATAGTTATGCTTACATTTGTAGTTCCTGATAGTTTACCCAGCTTTTCTATTTCCAGCATTCCCTCAGACTGTGGTTTTTATTTATTTATTTTATTTTTATTTCTCTATTTCAGGTTTCAAACCTTGCACTGTTTGAATTGTTTCTTGAAAGTTTTGGTTTGTCTTTTCTTCCATTTCTCACTTCCCCTTTTAGGGTCTCTATTATCTTCATGAAGTTGTTTTTAGGATTGTTCTCTTCTGCTTCATCTGTGTTCATGTGTTCAGGTCATGTTGGTTGGGCTTCCCAATGGGTGCACAGGCTCCAGATTTCAGGAGACTCTGAGCAGCAAACTATAAATTTCTATAGCTGACTCCTCTGCCCTCTACCCAAGCATGGTGGGAACATAATTCTTTTTAAGTTGTTTCTTGTTTAAAAATGTATTAATAACTTAAAAATAAGTTATTTTGAATTAAAATTTATGTTAATTTAATGTTTAATTCATGCTCACTGAGCATCATAATAATTATAGCCCTTAGAGAAAAGGGCTATATATACATAGATAGATTAAATTCAAATGGGTTAAAATGTAAAACAATGGGAAAGGTCCAAATAAAAAAATATCTAATGCCATAATGCAAGGCATAGCATTCAAGACATAGCATAAAATCACATTTATTGTCTGAGTTGTTAGAAAACAAGATATTTTTCAGCTGGGCAGAGTCAGAGATAGCTTTATTAGAATTTTGGCTGCCTTATCAAGTGACATTGATTTTACTATATTCCAGATGGCAAGTTGGTTCTGGATTCCCTGTGCATGCAGACATCCATGGTGTTTTAATTAGGCACTTTGGGCATTCATATCTCTGATGTGAGGCGCTCTCTTGTGTTTCCAACATTCAAGACAAGAAAGAACTCAAGGATTCCTTATAATTTTACAAATCATGCACACTTTTTTAAGAGACCAGTTTCTTGTATTTCAGTGTCTCATATCATTTGGGGAGAGGGCTAAAGAGGACTGGTTTTGGTGGCAATCGGGAACTTTTGATGACATTTGTTTATTTGCAGAGTATAGTTATTCTAGAGCTTTTAGAGATGAGACCAGGGACTTGGAAGACCAGTGAGCTTAGTGAAGATAGAAAGGACCTGGCTATCTTAAATATGGAAGCCTTCAACAGTGGAAAATTTCCAGGGATAGAAAACTGGGGGGACATGTCTTAACCAACACTAGAAAGATGAAAATAAATAATATTCTCAAACTATGAGTAGACTTGACATGCTAAAAAAATCAAACTATATAAAACAAGAGAAGAACACAGCAGGTCTGTAGCAAGATTAGTCAAATTATTATGTATCCTTTCTCCTTCACATTGATTCCTTGAGTCTAGTTGTATGAATTTTAAAATTGGTCATGTGTCTATAGCTGGATACTTTTATGCATCCTGCCTGGTCCTGCAGTTGCCTATAAAGCATTCACTTTTTTAATCTCACATTTAAATTAACCAATTTCTATTAATCTTCATATTGCCACCTGGCTGTTGCTTATCAGTAATGCTCTGGCATCTTTATCCTCCTCTGGCACCTTCCTCCTCCTCCAGCACCAAATGTTCTTTCCCTGACTACTTTCTTTTCCTTTGTACCTTTATTTGGATTTTATGACTGGCTCAATTCTACCTGGTTATTAGCTAAATCGTCATCTTTATTAACCAATGTCAATAAAACATATTCACATCATACATAGGGGCATTCCACATTATCTCTCATTTTATTTCTAATTAAAGAGGAAGGGTTTTAATTTTAATGTAGTAAAACGACATATGGCTAAACAGGTATCAAGTAAAAATTATAGCTACAGTATTTAATCTATTTGCATTTAGTAAAAATTACAGAAACTGTGAGTCTAAAATTTTATATCTATTATATATTTTATCATAACCAAGGAAAGCTATAATTATAACTGTCTAGTTTTCAACTCCATCAAAGACCCCAGAAGAATATAACTTACCTAAGTAAACAGGAAGTACATTGTAAGTAATTCGTAAAACTCTAGAAATGACAGAGATATGTCTTTGGTGAACATGATTGAATCATCTAAGATTTTTATTGTAACTAAGTAAAAGTAGAGAGTAGCTTTATATGACTAAGAAAATAAGATAATTTTTATTAACTCAGTTAAGAGGCAGAGAGGAATAGCTTGCATCCTATGGGAGAAGCATTTTTCTGCTAATGATTGCATTCTCACCCGAGAACCTCTGCCTAAACAGCTTCACAGTGCTTTAAACATGGAAACTGATGAAGAATTTTTATTAGCTTTTTTATTTTTGAGAAATTATTTGCTGTGTACTACTCTGTTGTAGGCACTGGTGTTAGAACCTTGAGCCAGACAGTTTCCTATAGGCCAAGTGTATGTCAAAGATGCTAAGTGAGGAAACAAATGAGAAAAATAGGCACAATGTGAATATATGCGTGGATATTCGATGGTAGGATGAATGAACAGATGTTGGATGGTGACTAAGGTAAGATTTATGAGAGTGGAAGATCTTGTTTAAGATGGAGGGGGTGAATCCGGGCATTGGTGGTGCATGCCTTTAATCCCAGCACCTGGGAAGCAGAGGCAGGAGGATCTCTGTGAGTTTGTGGCCAGCCTGGTCCACAGAGCAAATTCCAGGACAGCTCCAAAGCAAAGAAACCCAGTCTCAAACAACAAAACAAACAAACAAAAGATGGAGTGGGTGAGTGAAGTGAGGAAGTGAGGGGTAGGAATGAATCTTAAAGGCAGAAACCGAGAAGAAAGAGGTCCTGGGAAATAACAAGTAAATTCTGGGTAGGGTTTGCAGATAGATGCCTTCAGACACAGTGGTAGGGGGTGTGCTAATGATTTGATAGTGCACCAAGTGTGGTTGGAAGCCATCGGTGATACTGAGCAGGGAGCTGATGAGTTAAGTTCACACTTGAATCAGATCACCTGGCTGCTGCACCAGGATGGTGGTCTGAACTGGGCCTGGCACAGCAGTGAAGAGAAGTAGTAGACTTTGGTCTATATTTTTGCAAGTACATTTTGCAAGTACATACAATAATATGAAAAGAAAGTGCAAGGATGGTGTCAAAAATTTAGGCTTGATCAACAGAATAAGTGAGCAAGTGGCTAACTGGCATAATGAAGATTTTAAAAAATGGCTTGGGAGTGTTGCCTACTTTTGGATTGGACCTGCTTAATGGATGATACAACTGGTATGTGAAGCTAGGTCAAGTGGAGAGGAGTATTGCATTTATTCAGGGAGAAATCACTTACACCAGAAACAGATGTTCTTGCTCCAAGGATGCCCCTGGATGCTCTCTGCAACCAACAAGGAAGTAAGAGAGAAAGCTGGGGTCCAGGATCCCAGACCTAGACCCCACAGGTCACTCCAAACTAGCACTCCAGCTCCAAATGGGTGTTGTCAGTGCGACAGGTGCGGGCTGGGTGGGGTGGATATCTCACTACAGAGGAGGGAAGGTGTAAGTTATAGGCCTTTCAGAATGTGGAACAATGCTGACATGAGGCTACAGACACTGCTTAGGTTTTGGTGCCTTACAAACTATGCTCTGCACAGGTGAGTCCTGGGTATTGTGGTGGTATATTATTTATGGTTTAATAAAGCTTGTTTGAGGGTTCAGGATGCAAGGACATCCACAATCTACAGAGGTCAGGCAATGGTGACACACACCTTTAATCTCAGGATTCAGGAGACAGGCAAATGGATCACTCTGAGTTTGTCACCCTGGCCTACACAAGAGTCAACAGTAACAGAGCTCATACCTTTGATACCAGCATTTGGGATGTGAAAACAGGAGTGATATGGCTGAGTGGAGAAAGGAATTTAAGGCAGGAGGAGACAGGAACAGAGATTTTTGCCTCTGAGGATTCTTGGAGATAGCATTGTCTCTGAGGATTCATGGAGACAGGATCAGCCCTTTCAATCTGAGGTGGAGGTAAGAGATAGTGGCTGGCTGCTTTGCTTCTCTGGTCTTGAGTTTGAAGCTTAACCCCCAATATCAATCTCTGGGTCTTTATTTTTTGTACTATAGGGTATGATGCATAGCACAGCATAAGGCTGGGGGAATGGTTTCTGGATTTATTGTGGGCTGAATTCTTAGTTTCTTTCCTGGTATGTGAAGACAACTGTGAATACCATGTATCATATTCACTTTCCACAGAGGTATTAATGTATCCTACTGTGGAGTATCTCTAAGAGCTACACTTGAGAGATTTGAAGAAGCAATTCTAAAGAGCTCTTCAGGCTATCTTTATTTGTTTGAAGGGCATACCAAGGCCATCATGCCCAGTCCATATTGAGGATAAATCTAAAATCACTCCCACCTGCCATAGCCTCCATTAATTGCTGCCTAACCCTCTTTCCCGAAAGTGATTTCAGCATCTAATTTCAGGGTGTGCACACTGGGGAAGCTGCAGAAGGAACTCTTAAGGATATACAGTAATGGCACAAAACAACATCTGACACTTGCCTTGTTCTTTCTCACTTTCTTCACCATTCTTAGATTCAGCTAGTGGTGTCCAAAGGGTCTATAATTCATAGTGAAACAACCCACATAGGGAAGGATGTGTGTGGGAAGTATAATAATAGATTTGTGTAATCTGCTATTTTATGTTTAGATTTTTCCTTATTTATATAAGAAAGGTTTCATATACTTGACAACATTCACTTGCATTTGACAAAACTTGGTTCTTTAAAACTAGGTTGACACACATCATCTTCTGGTGACGGTTAGACAGTGGTGTTCTCTTCCTCTCTTCCCTTTGGGTGTTGGCAGTTCCTCTTTCCATGTCTCTCATGACTCCACATTTTTACAGCTGAGGTCAAAAATTACAGCTTCTCCTGTCCCGTTAAAGACTCAGTAGGAAAATAAAAATCCTAAAAGGCTTTGGGGGTGGGGAAAGGGGGATTTATGTCTGATTTCAATTGGGAAACAACACTTCCTTTAGTTTTTATGTGGTTAGCCATTGTAAAGAAACAGAATTTTTTGTTATTAGAAGTTTTTTTTTTTCCCACTAGAAACAAGCAACTTAAAAGACACACTTAGGCTCTATTTGCCGGCTTAGGCATTCATGCAATCTCTACCTTCATTTTGTCCTTTAGTAACACATTTTATCATATCTCAGAGATTTATTAGCAATACATTGAATTACTTGGCATTACATATAAATTTCATCTCCCTTTAAGAATTTATGATCTAGGCTTATGAGTACATTAATAACAAAAATCTTAAGAGTAGGATAATATACAGATGTATGCAGTGTAATTTTGACAGGCAAAGACCCAGACAACACAGATCTACAATTACAGTTCTCCAGTGTGGTAATTTCCCAGGGCCTGCAAGGATTATTTTAAAACTGTGTTTGCTGCTTGCCACTCTGCTACCAAAAATAAGCTGGTCTGAAGGAGCTAAGTGTGAGAGGACATTCCTGGAAGCTGTTTCATCCAAGGCCATTTGTGACAAAGCATTCTTGATTTTTTTTCCAACTTCATCCAAATTCCGCTGAAGTATGTCAACAGATCTGGGTCTTTTCTCTTTTGAAAAAGGCAAATATACATCCTACTGCCAAATGAGTAGTTGAAAAACTTACTTCAGCTGGTGCTTTGTCTCAACAATTTCAAAATCTATGACTGAAGTTAGAGACACCAAACAAACTACATTTTACAGAACTATTTCAAGAGGATGGAGGAAGGACTGGGAGTGAATGCAGGCGACCCCCCACAGTGTACACACACACACACACACACACACACACACACACACACACACACACACGGGGGCGGGGGCGGGGGCGGGGGAAGAGACTGGTGCTGGAGCCAGTAAAGCTGAAGTCAGGCAGGTATCTCTAAAGTCCTTTAATAGACTGGTGACCTTGAGCAGTGTGGTGGTTTGCCTGTCTAATCCTGGGTCTTCCTTCATCTATGAAGTTAGCCTAAACTGAATGTTTCCAGGGCCAGCTGCTGTGTCAAAGTCATTAAAGGGGCCACACCAGTAAAAAGTCACAATTTGTTTGCATAGACACCTTTCAGGGAATAAATCCAATGACTTAAGAATCCAGACTGCCGATTTGGAAAACACTGCTAGGTCACAGGAGCACAGATTTCTGTACAGCACCCTGTGGGAAATGGGGTTAAGGGATCCCTTTCCCAAAGGAACCAACCGGGCCTGAAGAGTTGAGAAACTGGACTCAGACTGAGTCAAATAGAGGTTAAGGTTTGTAGCTCCTTCTGGGAAGCGGGCAACATCATTCATTACTGCAAGGATGGAGAGACCCACAAGCCACACAATAGGGCATTGCTACAGGATATGATCCTCCAACTTCTGAGGCATCTGAAAAATTTACAAACCCGGGACGCTTACTGCAGGGGACAGGGACAAGGCAACCGAAGGATTCAAGGGCAGCGGGGGCGGGGTGGGGGGGTGGACCGCAGTGGGATGACGAAAGTTCCAGAGGCTTCTGTTTGAAGGCTCTTGGGATGCGGAATCCTCTGAAGGGAAAGGATTGGGATCCCCCAAACAACAGTGGAGCAAAAAGCAGTTAAAGCCTCAGCCTCCACAGGCCCTTTCTCGCGCGCGCCTCTGTTCAATGGATTCTTGCACCACAGAGATACCTGCCTCTCCTTCATCCCCACTCCCACGCGGGTTTCCGCTTGGCCCATCGCGCCCCCATCAGGGCGATGTCACGGAATTCCCCCCAGATCCACCCAGTAACGGTTTTTGGATCAGTAGTTTCCGACCCCTCCCCCTTTTCCTAGCTCACTGGAGCCGCAGTGCCGCGCGCGCTTCAGAGAGGGGCAATCCGCCCCGGAACCGACGTGAGCGGCCCGGGGCGGGGTTGGTGGAAGCGGCCCAGGGATCACCCAGTGGCAGCCGGGTCCTCTCTGCACCCCACACCTCCTTCTCAGGCACGACTCTCACCCCCGCCCAGTCCCGCGCCTGTTCCCTCCCAGCCTCCGTGCGCATCTCCGCCCCTCCCCCCCTTCGCGCGCCTGGCACGCGCAGCCGAACTCTGCGCCGCCTCCATCAGAGCCAAGCCGGCGGCTCAGCCGATCAGCCGCCTCTGCCGCCACCGCGCCGGCCCTCCGCGTCCCCTCCCGGTCCCGCCCTCCCAGTCCGGGTGCCCCGGACCTCGCTTCCCGCCCTCCTCCTTCCTCGCTCTCCGGCCTTCGCTAGCGCTCTCTCTGGCTGCAGTCCGCGCCCAGCCCGCCACCGGGCGGGCAGGAGGGCGGCGGCGGCTCCACCATGAGCGAGGAGGGGAGCAAACGGTGTAGCCGGATGGACAGCCGCGAAGCCGAGCCGCCCCTGCCTCCGCCGCCTCCGCCCCCGCCGCCTGGAGAACCGGCCCTGGTTCCCACCTCCCCACGCTACCGGCCGCCTCTGCCCGCTCCGCCGGAGCGCACCGCGGGGTCGGGCGAGCGGCTGGTAGAGGTGGCCCCGCGGCGCAAGGGTACAGATGAGCCGCCGCCACCGTCTCTGTTGTCCCGCGACCAGGAGGTGTCAGCGGCCGGCGACTCTTGCGAAGGTCCGAGGCGCCTTTCTGAGGTGGCAGTCCCCGAGACAGCGGCGGAGAAAGGCTGCCCGGGGCAGCCCGAGGTCGGCGCGTGCGGGGAGGGTGAGCGGCGAGGCACGGGAGACCATCCCGAGACACGCTCCGTGTGCAGCAGCCGCAGCAGCAGCAGTGGCGGCGGTGGCGACCAGCGCTCGGGCCATCAGCACCAGCACCATCAGCCCATTTGCAAGATCTGCTTCCAGGGCGCAGAGCAGGTAAGGCCAGAGGAACCCCAGGTCTGCAGGCGGTGAGCCTTTTCAGCACCGCGGACAGCGCACGCCTCGCAGCGGTGGCGCCTTCCACTCCAGTTCCCTTTCTGTGAAGGCAGATAAAAAGTGTCCTGGTGGCGAATACTGAAGTCAATTTAACCTACACTTTTTCCCCTTCTACCCGATTTTGCAGTCGGTTACGCCTCAGGTGCTACAATGGTTACAATATCAAGCGTTTTTTTTTTTGTGAATTACTCAAAGTATTTTGTTTACAAGTAGAATCAAATCTATAAGATGCAAAGGTGAAGTCTGTTTCCTATTAATGTGTACAGAGAGCCTAGTCTTGGGCTACAAATGGGGAGTGGGGTGGGACAAGTAAGGCTACAATATCAAAAGAGGGTGTTTCTTTATTGCAAATTATTAATGCAAAAGGCGCTACAGTTCTGCAAAAGGAAGTACTTTAAGAGAAAGGCTATTGTAATCAATTGATGTACTTGAGTTTTGTTAGAAACACATTTCAAAAATTATAAACACTATTACAGGCACATACAAACTTTCATGATAATCATCATGCTGGGGAAAGGTAATGCATCGCTCCTCCAAAGTGTGTGAAAACACTGGGTTTAATGTCTTTAAAAGTAAGGAAGTTCCATAAGAATATGGAGGCTTTCAGAAATATAATGCCCCAAGTCAATATTTATGATGCTGCATTTAGAAAAAGTAAAAGCATAATGCTACCATGAGCAGCTTTCACCCCATGCACTTCTTCTTCAGCAATGATTAGGAATAACTGCAGAGGAAATGCATCTGACCATCCACTTAAAAGTTATTAAAGAGTATTAATAGTAGAGCTTTCTCCCAAGGGTATTGGGGGCTATGTATTGCAGACATTTTGTATGTCAGTGGAACATTTATGTCATAATTCTAAGCACTATCTTGGAAACAGTTTTTAAGACTTTAGTATCATTCCCATCAGACGTATAAAATTTTAATTTGGTTTTCTGGGATAGAGCTTGATGCTTGTAGCCTTCTGGGTAAAACGTTTAGAAGGGAAAGAAAGAGAGTTCAGGTTTTTTTTAAGCAGAAGCAGGAACAGGAATGTTCACAGTGAGCTGTTTCCTTTTCAGGGTGAGTTGTTAAATCCCTGCCGATGTGACGGGTCTGTTCGGTACACACATCAGCTATGCCTTCTAAAGTGGATCAGTGAAAGAGGCTCCTGGACCTGCGAACTGTGCTGTTATAGATACCATGTCACAGCCATTAAAATGAAGCAACCTTGCCAGGTAGACACAGTTCTTTCTCTTCCAGGAATAATTTTGTTAATAAGGGTACACTTGACTTTCATTTTTGCTTAAGTGATCCCTTTAATGCTACTTAGGAATATTTAATGCAAGTTGAAGTAAGCCCAAGATTTAGAATTTGTGGGATTTGCTTAGAGAAATCTACGGCAGTCTATCTGAGAAATTCAAAGGGCATTGTAACAAAATGATTTCCTTTACAATTTGTTTTGTACTGATCAAATTATAGCCAGTTCTGTTTCTTAAAGAGTAAGTTGGTAAAATGTCATAGAATCTGCTTGTCTGTTTTATTAATTATAGATGTTATACAGCTTATCAACAGAAAGTTTTACATTTATTTAAACTGTGTGGAGTCCAGTTTATGGAAATGCAGATGGTACACATAAAATGGCTACTTACTAGTACAGAAACTTCTAGGTGAACCTGTCAATTTAACTCTTGAGTAGCCTTCCCCCTTAAGCTTCTGTTCTCTGTGAGTTAAATTTGCCTATATTAATTCTTGATGGCATTTGGTTACATGGTGGATGCAGGCGTGTTCCCTGCATATTGTTTCAATAATGCTGCTGAGATTGTACAGTTTCAAACTTTTGTGTAAAAAGTCACAACACAGGGACACAGATCCTCAGCATGCAAATGACCTCCCCAATACAATTATTTCTCCCCACCCCCTTATTTTTCTTGGTGGAAATGACTCAATTTCTTTGAGTAGGTTGATGGAATCTAAAATGAAGAATGTTGAGAATGATATCTAGAGCAAAGTGGGGAAATGTGTAGCAGGCATCTGGCAGGGAGATTCAGCAGCCATGAAGATGCAATGAGAAAGTGGAGAAGGGAACATGATGGAACACAGCAGCCCCTGTTTGTATCTAAATTACCAAACCCAGTTTACATTGAGCTATGTAACATGCATGGCACTTCAGTGTTCCTGAAGGAACCCAGAATGTGAATTATTATTTCATTAGGTACCTTACTTATTTAATAGTATTTAATAGGTACCTTACTTATTTATTATACAGTTAATTTGCATCTTCGAGAGCTGCATTTAAGGCATGATTAGAAGTCATGAAAGGAAAAGGGGAGTTTCTCTACTTCAGGCTTACAGGTTACTTGGCAAAGGGGAGCTGATCTAACGACAGGTGTGGCCATACAGAAGTCAGCACAGACCTGACACCTTTCCCAGAACTTCTGATTTCATGAGTTAATGTATCTACTTATGCTGTCCTGTTGGAGCTGTGTCCAAAGTGCCACGGCATGGTGGACTTTGTTGTGTCTCTGATGAGTAGGATAGACTTGAGATAAGACGGGAGTCTTGTGTCCAGTCGTGAACCTACTGAGAAGATGTGTGGAGCTACAGTGGGATGCTAGATACTTCAAAAACTTTAATTGAGAGCTACTGTATATTCATTCCTATTTATCATTAATTTTGCAGTAAATAGAAATAGGCTCTTCGTGAACTCTGAATAGAGGTAAAAGTCTACGCAAATAATACCAGAATTACAGTAATTTTTTTTGTTGTTTGTTTTTGTTTTTTGAGGCAGGGTTTCTCTGTATTGCTTTGGAGCCTATCGTGAAACTCACTCTGTAGGCCAGGCTGGCCTGGAACTCACAGAGATCCTCCTGCCTCTGCCTCCTGAGTGCTGGGATTAAAGGTGTGTGCTACCAACACCTGGCTTAATATAGTAATTATTTTAACAGAAGCAATTACCCAAACACTTTCCCTTCATAAAATCGAAATCCCCCAAATTAAACCAACATTACACATGTATTTAAGATTAGTTTTGTTATGATAAACACATATATAATCTCATATATACATATAAATGCACACTCACACACACACATATATAGTGATCTGTGACATTATCTGATTACACTGAGATGGAAAGTGATGTTAGAAGGAGGTTCATATGAATGCTATGCTGGTATGTTTTTGCAGAGATGAAAGAACTTTGCGTGACTACTCTCAACACTTACAAAGCTTGATGCTCCTTTTTTTTTTTTTTTTTTTTTTTTTTAAGTGCCAGGGATTGAACTCTGACACTCACACATATGAGGCAAATAGTCTACCAGTGAGCTACACTCCACACCCAAGCCTGCTACCCTCACCCCTCACCTAACTGGAATTGGTCATAAAGACCCAAAGAATGGACTTTTAATGCCCAGATGAAGGGGGTAGAGCTTGGTTCCCAGCTTGACATCTTTAATATGGAAGACCCATAGCTTGAGTGGTTCATGTTCACTCTGGCTCTTAATACGAGGACCATGGGAGTTACCAGTCAGTCATCACTTCCATGTTCCCATGGCCTGATATAGAGCTACCTCCTCCAGGGCAGAATCAAACAGAAAGGACGTGCATGGCTCATTCTTTCCCTGTCTGTCTTTGTTTCCTAAGCATAGGGCCATCACATGGCTATGATGAGCAGTCAGTTCACTGGATGAGAACAGGATAGAGAATAAGCAATAATAATAATAAGCAAGGAGTATTTATTAAGCAGTTAGTCTGTGCCAGCCACTGTTCTAAATGCCTTACACACACAGATACTGATATTTAATCTTTGTAGCACATTAGTAATCTGAGAAGTACTGTTATCTCTACATCATACAATGTGAAACTAGAACACGGCCAGTCTTTCCTAAGAGTATATCAGGATTTTGTCAATCTGGCTTCAGGGTCTACAGTCTTAACTGCTATGTTGGAAAGTTTTTCTCAGTCTTCTGCCTGTCTTGATGTTTCAGGCTCTTTAATAAGTGAGACTTGACGTAGGTAGGAGCTGGCTTTTAATCAAGTCTCTAAGAAGGATTAGAACTTCCTAAATTCTAAGTGATTCAAACAGTCACTATAACTCGTTATCTCACAGGCATCTGTGTATTGACTGAGATTAGCTAGGGAGCTTTGTTCCATACATGGAATCACCCAAAACTGTAATCCAGAGGTTTGGTCTTGTCAGAGCATCCTTGGTAGCTTGCCCATTTGACTTGTTCTTGGTGGTAACTGTTGATTGGAGGGTCCAGTCTGGAGATACTAGAACCTGAATTCTCTTCCCAAATGCTGTGCTTCCGGCAATATGGTGTCTGGGTCTTAGGAGGATACAAGTGAGCATTACAAATCTATTAAGGCTGAGCCTTGGAAGTGACATGATTTCACATCTGCTGCTGTGTTCTCTGTTCTAAAGCTAATTTAGTCTCAGTCTGACTCAAGAGATGGGCAAAGTGACTCCACTTCTTGGAGTCAGACCTGTTTTAAAGAGAGTCATCTTGACAGTGTATAGTGTGACTAACCTTCCCACCCCAATCTCTCTATTGATCTTCATCAGGTCATGTGGACCGGTGGGCATTGTTATGACTTCCCCATTGTGGGCTCAGAGCTGAAGGAGGCTATCGGTGCATGGAAGCTTGACTTGCCCTTGGTGTTTGATGCATTTCATTAAGCACTCTCCACGTTCCTATTGTTCACAGGGAGACGGGAACAATGATTTCCAGGAAACAGGCACATGTGAACAAAACATGCTACGGAGTGCCATGTAAAACACTTTTGTTTTACTCGTTTTTTTTTTTTTTTTCTCATCAAGACTCAAATTCTCCCACTTGCTTGCCTTATGTTTCAGTTATGCTCAGAGGTAGAACCTAGGGGAAATGAAGCAGACACATTTACACCTTAATTGTTGCATCATTAGTAGTAGGAGTTAATTAAGACATTTGAGGTGATTCAAATGCATTTACCTTCCTTCTTACTTACAAAATCTATTTATTAATACATCCAAGATGATACATTAATGGTATTTTAAGAGTAAAAGCTAATTCTGTTTGGAATCACATAATTATGCCTGAAATTTGAGCTACATGAGCATATAAGATCACATTTACTTCAAGATGTTGGTGACATTATTAACTAATGAAGCCACGTTTTAGCTTATGAATGCTATTGGTGATATGCATCTTTGAGGAGATAACATTTACTAGGTAATATAGGTAATATGCTGTGTGGGACACTTTAACCTTGAAGTAAAACTATCTGCAGTGTTTCCAGATTGAAAAACATACATACATAAGAAGTCCTAACAATATCGTTGTATATACCAGTTAACTTATACTAGTTTTTACCCTTATTTGCTCAGTGTGTGTGTGTGTGTGTGTGTGTGTGTGTGTGTGTGTGTGTCTGTGTGCTTTTGTGTGTGTGTGTCTGTGTGCTTTTGTGTGTGTGTGTGTGTGTGTGTGTGTGTCTGTGTGCATTTGTGTGTGTGTCTGTGTGCATTTGTGTGGAGTATGTCTCCCTGTGTGTGCATTTGTGTGGTGTGTGTGTCTCTGTGTGTGTGTGTGTATGTGTCTGTGTCCATTTGTGTGGTGTGTGTCTCTCTCTCTCTGTGTGCATTTGTGTTTGTGTGTGTGTGTGTGTGTGTGTGTGTGTGTGCTCCATGGTATTCTTGTGGCTGTCTGAGGACAGACTAGTTGTGGCAGTTGGTTCTCTTCTTCTACCATGTGAGTTTTGAAGATCAAACTCAGGCCGTTGGGCTTGGTTGCAGGTGCCTTTGCCTTCTGAGCTATTTCTCTAGTAATGACTTATCTTCTTTAAAAGGGAGATCATGATGGTACATATTCTGTGTGTTATTTTGTACATTAACTTCATAAACATATGTGACATGCTTAGAATGGCTGTTCTTTCCCCTTGCCTGTCATCATTATTCAACCTGCCTAAGAGATAGAGGTTTTGTTCCTTTCTGATAAAAGGTGCTTCCTTTTTACCCCTCCATTGTCACTAATTTGCCTTTAAAGGTAACTGCCAGCATGTAAACCTTAGTGCTTTCCCAGCCAGAAAGGCTCTCTTTCCATATAACTTTTTAAGTTTTATTTTTAACTAATTAATACCGATTGTATAAACTTATAGGGTACAAAGAGATGCTTCAGTACACGGATACATTGTGGAATGATTAAATATGGCTAATTGATGTTTTTTCACATCAGATATTTTTTCTTTGTGGTTGGATTATCTAAGACATGGTATTTTAGCTCTTTTGAATTATTGTTAACAACGCGGGGCACCAGAATTTATTCCCTGCATCTAACTGCAGTTTCATGCCTAGTGACCACTGTCTCCCATTTTTCATACTTCAACCCATCTCATCTTCTGATAATTGCTGTTTTACTGGCAACAGTATCAATATTTTGTGTATCCCACACATAAGTGAAGTTACATGGAATTTGTCACCCAATTCCAGGTTTATTCCACTTAACATGAAATCCTTAAGCTTTATCTATATTGTGACAAGTGACAGAGATTTTTTGTTACTTTTGCTTTTTTATTTAAGACTAAATAGTGTTCCTTTGTTTATACATACCATAATTTGTATGCATGCCGATTGCTCTATAACCAGGTGATTATAAATTCTATGTTGTTTTATTCTTTCCATCTTTTTCAACATCATTCTTCACCTACATTTTTACTTCTTGCTGCTTAAAGCAAGACACATCCCAGTTTCTAACTGAACCCATCACCATAAATTATTAGCAAATCAGTATTATTGAAAGCACTGAGACGTACTGATCTCAGTGTTCTAAGAACAGTCACAGTTCAGACGTCCCTCCCCATCAGTCTAATATACATCCATCCTGAGTCTCCTTGTATTTGGAGAATACAAATATTTGGAAAATATTTGGAAAATTTCAAATATGGTTATTTCACAGGATAGCTTTACTCAAAGTCAGAGAGCCATTGAGTGAATTGTATGTGAGCAGTCAGTGGGAAGTTAGGGAGCCCTAGAGGTTGTTGGAAGGTAATGATGCGGAGTGGCCTTGCAGAGCATCGCAAAGCAGCCCATCAACAGGGAAAGAGATACCCTCCCCCAAACTCTCCTTCCTCCTCCACCATTACTGGCACAAAGGAAAAGATGTGCTGTCTACCCTGCCTGTCTGCCTGGGGAAGGACTGAGGCTTGCAAGCTGGCTAGTTTTAAGGCACTAGCTCCCCAGCTGTTTTCACTCACATCCTGGGCCACAGTTCTTCTCAGAGCAGTAAGAATAATCTGAAAGTCACCCACAAAAAGTAAAGGACTCGTAATTATTTTTCAGTTTTAAATCCTCAATACTGAAATACTGCAGTCTACCACACTAGGTACAGATTTGCAGTATTTGTATTTATCTTGCTCATTGTTCTAAGGTCTGATTTCTAGACCTATTTTTGAGGTGTGCTTAGATCTCATTTATTCTTAAATGGGGTAGGAGGGAATACTTTTACCTTCACTGAACCTCATAGTTAATATAATGCACTAAAAGGAACTGATGAATTATCACCAAAATTACTTGAGCTTTTGAAATTTTATTAATAAAATTGGAGAGCACGGGCCCCATCAGCCTGGCATGCTTTCCCTGGGAAACATCCCTAGTGCTTGCTCATGACAATGTCAACTTGTCCATGTGTGTGCAACCTTGTCTCAATTTGAGGTTTTATCTAACTATTGCTCTCATTGATGTTTTCATGGGTTCAAGAGCGGAGGGGGGCAGGGAGGAGGCAAAGCTTTTCATAATCATGCCCAGTAGCAATAAGGTGGTGTTCAGACATACATTTCAGATGTGTATGCTGGCATAACTTGTAGACAACTAAAAATGCCAAGATAAACAGGGAACATACCACAAAACAGTTTGTTTACCTTAGAAATTGGTTTGGATTCATGTATTTGTTAATTCTCAAGTCTAGTGATGTCATTCACTAGACAAGATTGATGATGCTCTGGTGAGTGAAATATGTAGACGAGCCTTTTGCACTACTATAGCGGTGGTATTTATTGTTCAGCACTGTGTACTGTTAATTCTCCAAGTTGTCCCAAAGCCAGATGTCTCTGAGACAGAAAAAATGGGAGGGAGCAAAGGGGGGGAGTGAGAATTTGGGGGCTTTGAAAAACCTGTACAGGGAGAGGCTGAGAGACAATATAGATCATGTAGATGACACCTTCTAGAAATTTCTCCTTTGCATGCATTTGCTGTTCCATATTTTATAGATGTTTTAAGTTATATCTTGCCTTTGCTTTGTACTTTTTCTCTTCTTTGCTGTCTGTGCTGTTCATGTAGCTGCCTCTATAAGAAGAGGATCTGCAGCACAGATGTGGGTGGATCTGTCCCTCAAAGCAAGTTATGGTGGCAGAGACAGTTTGAGCGGGGACTACAAGCAGGTCTCCAGTGCATCTTCCCTTGACACCTGGATATTTAAACCAGAGGGCCAGAACAGAAAGTTAATTAAACTCTAAGGGGCATCATAACCACCGCACCAGCTTGGAAACAGCCACAGACACCATTAGATAAGTGGACATGATGTATTCCAGGGAAGTTTCACTTAAGAATACTGGAGTTTTAATTTCACTTAATCATGATGTTTCAAGGAATGCTATTCCCTCGAGCTTTCCCTTCTTCCCATTTTTACAATGTAAAAACTTGCAGCATAAACCCAAAATGATTGTAGAGCTGGCTGGGCTCTGTGGTGGTCAGCAGTAGTTACAACAATGGACAGACTTGAAGACTTGGGTGTCTCTTACATTGTCACATGGGCAAAGAATTTTCAGTTTTACTGTTTTCAACTTCAAGTAAAATCATAATGAACCCACATCATTTAGAAGGTGGTGACATTTCAGCTTCATGAAAGTATTAAATGTTGACCGTGGCTAATTATTTAACCCATTATTCCTTCCAAACAGTTTCGTAGTTGCTTCAGACCACAGGGATAGTTTCACAATTACCAGAAATGGAGGACAGGGCCATGGAAGCCCTCAGCATCCTTAGAGCAAGCTGTCCTCTCGTTTCAGGCAGTCCTGGTACACATGTACGGAGTGCTAGTGGGCCCATCACAACAGAAATCCTTCCAGCATCTGCCACTCACTAGGTGTCCATAGTTCTTTCTGAATGTCCTGACATTGAATCCCTTCAGTTTGCTTAGGTTTTTAGACCTGGATTTCTAATGGGGCATGCATAGTCTTGAGTCGAGCAAGTTTTAGAACAAATCACAGAATAAAGCACAATATTGCTTGAGATCAAATACCTTTGTGGTCACTTCTGAGCATTCAGTGAATACTGGTAATAGGAATGAACGAGTGTGTGGATACATGAGTGAGCATTTTAGCAAAGCTCAAGAAACATAGCAGTTTGGTCACTTCTGCAGTGAGACTTGGTCTTAAGGAATTAAAGTTGCTTTCGTTATCAAATATTGGCTGGTTTTCCATTTGCTGGCTGTTTATTTTCCATTTGTTTTCAGAATATGCCTGAACAAATGTTTTCAGTTTTTTAGACCACAACAAAAAGCCTCAAAAGTAATAAAGAGATCCATTTTAAAACCTAGATTTTTTTTGGGAAAAAGCTTCCAGTGAGATATCCACTCTTTAAAATAACTTCAAGAAAGACTCAGTGAAAATGGAAATGCTATGTGTGTCACACTTTCTTTCTTGAGATTGTCACTGGTTGAAAGGTTTCACATAACAGTTGCTCAGGAAATTTGAATAATTTTTTGGAAATCTCACTGTGTGCTCATGGATATAAAAGAGATGCTAAGAAAGTGTACCGGATATTAGTGAAATCTGCCACCTGACTGAAAATAAGGCTACATTTCTTTGATGTGTGGTTTGTACCATTGTAACATGAGTTCAAAGATGATTTTTGGCTGTTGTGTACACTACTGCAGCAAAGGGATATCTAGCAACGGGCAGATTATTTCCTCCTTGCTCATTTCCTGATTTACCTTTCGAGTGGCTTTGCTGTGCTGTGACTAAAGGGATCAGAACAAAGGAAACTCAGCTTCCCTCTATTCTTGGACCTTCTGAGAGTAGAGAGGATGACTCGGAGGACAAACTGGGAGTGCATTGGACCATTCAGAATAGCAGAGAGTAGCCTGATGAGCAGATAATCACTACAATTACAGGGAAATGCATGGCCAACTCAGAGGACTCTGCTGAGAACAACTGTATTGTGGTTTGTACTTTCTATATCCTTGGATATTTGACAGCGTGTCCCCTCTGAGCATAGCTCATAATTCAACAGCTGTTCAATGTGATTTATGCAAATGAAGTTTGATGTCAGTAAAGGTGGACAGCAAACTGTTGTGTGGGAGGGTTTGAAGAAAACCTGGAAGCACCGAGTGCAGGCAAAGGCAATGCAGGGGCGTATTAAAGAGACACTTCCGGTTCCACCCACCCCTTAGGTTGGACATGCTGTGCAAACTTACATCTAATAACCTACTCTGTTTCTATTTTTATCTCATGTTAGTTCATTATGATTAGTGACATATGGACAATGTGTTTCAATAGAAATAATGAAGGTTCTTTCCTTAATGTGCTCTTTGTCTTGCTTCTCTTTTTAGCCTGATGATTATTTGCAAGTGTCCGAGAGCTTACTGTGAGATGCAGGTGGATGGGCTCCTCAAGTGTCTCGCAATTATTCCAGGAGGTCTCTGGGTACTTTGCTATATATGGTCTTGCAGTTGTGCCAAATGGCATCTTCCTCCTCAATTACCATCATGACACCGAGTTAAAAAATAGTTCAGATGAGTAGGGAACTATTTCAAGATACTACAGAGGCTCAGTAGGGTTTGTTGAAAAGACTTTTAGGAAAGGGTAGCAACTTTCACAAATGAAGGGGGTGACTTTATGTTTTTGTGAAGAACATTTCAAAAGTTATGATATTAAACCTCTCTGTGTCACATTTGCATATTTTATGTGAATATGCATTAAATTTATTACTTTTTTTAAAAAATAAAGTCCTTTAAAAACTTGTTATGTGAATAGAAAAGAGGGCATGGTCTCTTTTATTATTTGTTTTATTCTTGGCCCATCTCTTCCTTGAATTTCTGAGCATCATATTTCTATCATTATTATAAGGGGAGGATAGGTAGGAAACTTTCAGCGAATCTTCGAAACCCTTGGAGAGAAAGGAAGAAGGAGAAGGAGAGGTGGTGCCTTTGCCTGTATTGTGTTCCCCAGGACCAAGAGCGCCCAGCCCCAGACCTAGAGGCTGAATTGAATTTTGATAGCACAGCTTCTTTAATCTTCCTGATGTGCTTTCCTTCCTTCCTATTTCCTTCCTTCCTTCCTTTCTTCCTTCCTTCCTTCCTTCCTTCCTTCTTTCCTTCCTTCCTCCCTCCCTCCTTTCCTTCCTTCCTTTCTTTCTTTCATCTATCATCCCTCCCTCCCTCCCTTCCTTCCTTCCTTCCTTCCTTCCTTCCTTCCTTCCTTCCTTCCTTCTCCTTCCTTCTTTTTTTCTTTTCATGGTAGCTGATCAGGAATAGTGCAGTAGCTTCTGTGGATTTCATTTTAGATCTAGACAATGTGAGTAGTTTAAAAAAGTGAAAACAAAACCAAACACATAAAATGCTAGGCTAGCTAACATTTCAAGGAACTTGTCTGAAATGCGTTGGGTAGCTTTGAGCTATGTGGTTCTCTAGCTACAGAGTACAAAACACATAGACACTGAAACCTTTCTGAGCGATTTGCAAGGATGAGTTGAGACCACCCTTTATTCTAAGGTTCTTGCTCTGACCTGCTACGGATGAGGCTAGTGTCTATTGCAGAAAAAAACATAAAAAGGAATCCCGCCTCTGTGTTTTGGTTATGATTAAGTTCCATTTTTGTAAGCTACAAGGAGAAAAATGCTACCTATTTCTCAAGTTGCTTATATGGAATTTTCCACCACCAAGTCATCACAAGTGATGCAGATTATTAGCATGGTAGAACATGCTGATAGTTTGGGAATGGATGTGTGAAGATTAATGGTGTCAAATTGACAAAATCAAGAACCAACTAGGAGACATGCCAGTGGGCATGCCTGTGCAGTTTTATCTAGATTAAGTTAGACTCTGGGAATGTCTGTGTAGAGGTACATGGTTGAGGTTGGAGATGCTGGAGATGCCAGCAACATGGAACCTTCTCTTAGGAAAGTAACAGGCCCCAAGTAACAATGTATAGGGAAGAGGCTGTGTGTGTGTGTGTGTGTGTGTGTGTGTGTGTGTGTGTGTGTGTGTGTGCAACAGCTGGAAGTGTGGGTGTGCTACAGGCAACCACTGGAGACCTGAGGATGCTAAACTCCTTTCAAGCCCAGGTGATTTCATCAAGCCCCAGATGCTGTTCTTGCAGCTGTAGGATTTGGTGTTTTACCTGCTGGGATCTGGTTTTGCTTTGGTCTTATCCTTGCTTTTCTTCTACTCTTCCCTTTTGGAATGTAGTTGTTAATTCTGTGTCCTCATAAATTGAAATATACAATTTGTTTTTCAGTGTGTGAGAACTCACAGTTAAGATATTATTTGAGTCCCATATGTGCGGATTGCTTTTCCATCTCTTAAAGAGTATTGGAAATCTTAAAGGCTTTGGAGGCTTTCAAAATTGTACTAATTTGCAATTTGCATTGTGGGAATGACATAAACTTATGGAGACAAGGACCTAAAAGTGATGTATTTGAACATCAAGTTGATCCAGGGTGGAGTTGTGGTGGCTAATAATTGTCCATTTAACAGAATTTAGAGTAACATATATAAGATTCTGGACATGCCTGTGAGGGACTATTATGATAAAGATAGTCTCTGGCCATGCCTGTTATGTTAACTGATCTGTGAAGATCTACCTCACATGTGAGCTGTGGTCCTAGACTGCATAAAATGGAGAAAATGAGCTGAGCAGTGAACTTCATCTTCCCTTGCTTCCTGATGAGTGACACAGCATAACCAGCTGCTTCAAGGTCCTGCCACCATGGGTTGCCTACCATGACTGGCAATAGTGTGAATTGTCAACTTACAAAGTCTAGAATTACCTGGGAGATGGACCTCTGGGCATGCCAATACAGGACTATTTTAAGTTAATTGATGAATGCAGACCTGTGGTAATCGTGGACAGGGCTACTCTCTGATGAAGGGATTCTGGATTTTATAAAGTGAAGGAAAAAACAAGATGAGCACTAGCTTGCTTTAATTACTCTCTGCTTTTTAATTGTGATATGATGTGTCCAGATTGTATGAGCTTCTACTGCCTTGGCTCTCCTGAGGGACTGTACCCTTAAATTGTGAACTTTGATAACCTTTGATCTTAAATTGAGTTTTTCAGGTATTTTGTTATGGTAGCAAGACAAATAATGTACATATGTTTATTTTTGGCCTGTAAGGTGATTTTATGCATCTCCCAGAGGTAATCACAGAATATTCCATCTGTTATTTTTCTACTATAAATTATATAATCAATACTTTGTGATTGATTATTTTTCATTTATTTATCAATTACCACTTCACTATAAGCACTGCCCTAAGCCCTGGACTTGCCAGGGTTTTTTAAAGCCAGTGGGGGCTCTGATTCTAGAGCTGAGATCATTAGTAAGAGTGACAGAAAATAAGTACAAGACATTGTTTATTGTATATTATGCTAATAATTCTATGGGAAATAAATTAGGTGTGATGGCTAATTAAATGTTTAGGTGCACTAGACACATTCTCAGACATTGTTCTGGATGTGTCCCTGAGAATGTGTCTGCAGAGACTGACATTTGAATCTATAGGTGAAGTGAAGCCAAACGTCTCTCTCATCTGCCTGGACCTGTCCAATAAATTGGAGTTCTAAGTAGAGCAAAAGATCTGACCACTCCTTGGAAGGAGAAGGAATTCCACCTATCTGTTTCTAAGTCAGGGGATTAATTGTTTCTTTCCATTGTATTTGAGCAGAAGCATCGGCTCTTCCTAAATCTTTTCCCCTCTGTCCTTTGTCCTTCTGAATGGCGGACGTTCAGTGCATTCTTTCAGTGATCCTGGTTTTCAGGCCTTCCACTTCCACCTGGGATATCAGCATCAGCTCTCATTAACTGTCTTAAGATCTACCAGTACAGTTATATAAATGAGTTTCTTCCCACAAATCTCTCAGCACACACACAAACACACATACATACAAAGATAAAAACACACCCATACAAACACACAGACATCCATAGATACACACATAATACAAGCACACACACACTCATGAGAGAGACATATAAAGACACACAAACACTCATACAAACACATAGACATACATAGACACACACACAGAGATACACACACACACACACACACACACACACACACACACACCACCACCACCACCACCACCAACTACTACTACTACAACTACTACTAGTCCCAACAAATCCTCCCCATTATTTCAGGATTTGATGAAACAGATCATGAAGTACTTGAGTAGGGTGGACAGACATTATGTCATGTGAGACTCACTCCAATTCTGTAACACTAACAGTGGATGTCATTCTCACTGCTGAAGAGGAGTGGAAACATGGATACTGATAGAAAGTTAAAAGACAATAAAACCTATTTGAAAATGCTTTGGGCTTGATGATAAGACTTCGGAATGAAGGCAGTGCTGTTACATGATCTTTGTTTCAGTGCCAAGAGGTATCTATATGTCTGTGAGGAAATATAATTGATTAGGGGGTGTTGACCTGCATGGTGCTAATGTGGGTATTCCATAATAAACCCCCCATGTACTACTTTATATTAAAGAACCAGAAAAGTTGGTGTTCTGACTCTCATATGGTCCAAGTGTTTTAGACTAGACATTTTGCCCTAATGTGTCCTTAAGAGCGTTCTAAGTAGATTTGAGAAGAACCTACAATCTCATGTTTATCAAGCCATCTGTTGATTTACAGTGTTAGATATAATTGTTTATGGTGATGTTAAAGTCTTCTATTTTCTTTCTAGTTAAAAGCAGATCTTTGACATTTCCAACTGTTAGTTTAGAAATTGCCTGTTCTTTATTCAGCTCTATCCATTTCTCCTATATTTTAGGGATCTGGTATTGAATGCCAATATGTTCATAAATGTTATGTCATCATATACACCAGTCATTTTATCATCTTAGAATACCCTTTGTTTCTATGTATGCCTTAGTCTATTTTTAGTTCTATAACAAAATACTTTATGTCTAGTAGTTTGAAAAAATAGACCACCCCCCTCATTCTGGAGGGTCATACTCTAAGATTTAGGTACTCACAGCTTTGTTGTCTGGTAATGGCTAACTCCACTGGAGAGTGTGGATGCTGTGTCCTCACACAAAGGCGAGGAGAAGAGAGTAAAGCCTTCAGACCTTTGACAAAGGCCTCAGTTCCATTTGTGAGGACTCTGACCTTATAACTTAACTATCTCTAAATCCCTGCTTCTTAGTAGCTTACACGGGTCATTAAATTTTTACATACAAATTTCAGGGGAACTATCGTTCAAAATATAGAACTCTACCACTCCATCTCTATATTGGTTTTGTCTGATGTCAGTTGGTCCACTCTGACTCTACTTTGCATGTTTCCATGATACATTTTTCATTTTTTATCTTCCCATCAACTTAGACCTTGAATCTATATTGAATCTCTTAGGGAGACCCCATGGTTGTATTATTAAGTAGGGTATTTTGGACCTGTATGAAGTGATTCCTATAGTCAAAATTTATAAGAATCAACACATACACACTTTGTTACACCATGATTATAAAAGTTATAAATTTAGAGAGCCTGAGCTTATACCCTCAGGGTTCATATGTGCTGAAATATGGGTTCTTAAATTCCCAATGGACTTTCTGTGAATACGTGTTATATATTCATACAGTTGTCCTAATCTACAACTTGTGAGGGAGCTGTTTGGATTTAATTTTTCTTAGTTTGTCCTTTTGTCTTCATGCAGATCCTGGTATGAGAAATGACGGATTTAGGTATTAACTTTTACTTCTAAATAAATACACAATACTTAGTACTATTTTCATGTACTAATATCCTCTGTTACTCCAGACTCTCCAGAGAATGATACCAAGTTGGCACAACTAGCCATCGTCATTTATGCCATGCCACTTAAAAATTGCCACATACTTCTACACAAGTTGAGATTATAGGATGATTAATGCAATATCATTGGAAAAGTATGGATTTTGGTAATAAGTGGATCAATGTCAGCTAAGCCACTTGGCAAGCTGTGTGGTGAGCAGAGATATTGTGTCTATTAACTCTTTAGTGCTGTTGGTATGGCTAAATCAAATTAAGTATTCACAGATGGCTAATTACTTTTAATGTTGATTTTATGCAGTAGTGATAATAAAACAGGTAAAAACTAACTTTAAAATGATTCATATTTTGGACAAATGCAATTTTTTTTTCTCACAGAGAAACACACTTTCTAAGATGAATGGCTTTGGAGAGTTTGGTCATCTCGTTGAATGTTCCCTGGAAACTTGGCTATTTGGAGAATAAATGCTTGATGCTCTGATGTTCAACATAAAATAATTGAGATATATTGAAGTGTCTTGAATGACTTGGCCACCATGAAAGACATGCAATGACTTAAAGAGTGGGAAATGACTTTTTTTATGTTGCTCCCCGAGCTGTGCAAATTGATATTTGGGCTTCCAGAATCCATTTGGAAATAAATGGGTTTCATTTGTCAGTGCAGTGGGATCCTGGACAGCACATAATGTTTTTTGCATCTCTGTCATTGATAGGGAATGTGGATGTAAATGTTCTGAAGTGTGATGATTCCTCCCCTCCTCTTTTTAGAAAACTTTCAACAGCACGAAGCCATTTTGTTTGATTTTTTTGTTTGTTTGTTTGTTTGCTTTTTTTGAGACAGGGTTTCTCTGAGGTTGTTTGATCTTATCATACTTGGTTAACACAAATGGAATACTTGCTTCCCCAAATTACATCGTTCAAGGCATTATTAATTCAATACCTTTAGATCTACAAGTCTACAAGTGTACCTTGGCTACTAAGTCTTTTATTCAGAAGAAAAGCAGCAGTCATGTCTTAGGAAAGGAGATGTTCATTATGAGTATTGGCAAGAAGGAAGAATGGTCATTCCTAGGAAATTATTCTCCATGAGCCCTTCTCTGGGTTTTGTTGGTTGGTTTCATATTGGAAAAGTTTAGACCACTTTTTAAAAATTTTAAATCCTTTTCAAATAAATCAGTGGGTCCATAGAATAAATCAGCTGATAGAGCAAGAACCCCTCATGTTGCACCCTTTCTGGTTGGTGGCAGATAGACTTTCCTGTGCAGCTCTGCCCTCTAGCGTCTTGTAGGAACCATGGTCATGGTTCCCACATGGTTCCCATGGGATTCCTCGAGTTCTGCTGAGTTAGGGCTCTCTGTACTTCTCTCATGCTTCTTGGAAATAAACAAGACCAAGATTAAATTCACATAAGGTTCTCAGTTTAAAATAAGCATTTACTTAAAGTATTTTTTAAAAAAATCAATGATAAAAAATACGTATCAACTATCATTGTTTACGAAATCAATGTGGATGAAAATTTTCTATTTGGTCAGGCTTTAATTTAGTAAAAAAGTTTTATCTCTATATAGATATATATCATTTCATTTATTGATGGGGTTTTATTATTTATTATTCATTTTTACTGTTCAGGTTTTTAAAATAAGTTTTGTTTTTTTGTTTTGTTTTGTTTATGTGTTTGTGTTTTGAGACATGGTTTGGAGCCTGTCCTGGAACTAGCTCTGTAGATCAGGCTGGCCTTGAACTCACAGAGATTTGTCTGCCTCTGCCTCTGCCTCTGCCTCCTGGGTGCTGGGATTAAAGGCATGCACTATCAATGCCCTGGGATATGTTTTAAGGCAATTTAAGACTAAAATCATTTTAGAAATCATTTAAACTCCATCAGAATGTAAATTAATTAGCATTTATTTTAGGGAGGGCATTGAATTATTACTGTTCATTATATTTCTGGGTGGGTTATGTAATGTTCAAAGAGAAGATAATTAATTATAATACCTAATGGTATCAGAATATGTATGAAATACTGAAAATCAAACTTAAACAACATAACTATCCAGTATCACATGTATAAAAGCAGCCACTCACCAATAATTGGAAAGACTTTATTATTTGAAAGAGAAGCTGATCACATCTTAATTTCTGTTTTTATATTTTCAAAGAAAACATTTTACTTTGCTTGGGGCCACATTTCTAAAGAGAAGTAGATGAGGCACCCTTTAATGATGTAAAGCTGATAAACTGTATTTGAAAATGAGGTTTTTCATTACTACTGATTATTTTACTAATGGCAAGTCATCATGTTTGAGGGAGGACTGCTTCCCAGGCAGCTTTAATTCTTAGTTACCAGCCAGCTAAACATTATGTAAGCTGTAACAGTTGAAGCACGAACCATCCCAGAGGCTCTTTCGTGGTGAGAGGATGTATGAAGAAGAATATTTTCTATGTAGTTGTGAGTCCCTAGTGATGTATCCTGGCAATAACAAAGAAATCAAAGAAAGAAAAGGGGGAGAGAGACATGAATAATTTTATTTTTCTTGTTGGGTAGTAACATTTAACTTTAGAGTTACAATGTATTTTAACAAGTCAAATAGCTAGTTTTAGGCAAAAGTTTTGTCTGGAAACACATCTAAATTTTACTTTTTTAGATTAATGAAGCCAAAATTGCTCTTGCTTTGAAGCACCAAAAATATGACCTTTTAAGAGCATTGTTTTAAGGAACTTGTTTTGTACCTGTCTCTACCTTACTGATGGACTAACTTGTGTGTCAAGCAGTACATAGAAACATGAGAATCAGTATAAAGACTGTTATCTCTGTCAGGGAAATCCTTTTCAACTCTGGTTTTCAGGCTTGTATAGGGGAAGTTGAAGAAGGGGAGCTGAGTTTAGGCATGCAAGTGTCTGTAAGATGTTAGTGTGTTCATAGCATTCATTGAATCTATTTCACTCATTTGCATAATGTTTTCAAGGTAGACCACTAGATTTCAATGCTACTGAGAACATTTGTTGATATATTTTTGTTTATTCATTTGAAATTAATTACTTTACATGGGCAGATAAAGATTACATGTTTATTTTGTAAAAAATGTAGTTTTTACATATGTAAATTTGTGAAAAAGCTAAATAAAGCCAACTGACATATATGTACATTACTCCACTTAGTATTTGTTGTGAGAGTCCTTAAAATCTACTTCTTAGCTATTTCAAGAACGCATCACTACAGTACTGACTACAGAGCTCTTGAACTTGATTCTTCCTAATTGAAAAGTAAATCCTTTGGCCAATACTACTGGCCCATTGTGATTACATTCTACTTTTCTGCTTCTTAGTTTTACATCTTCAGATTTCACATAAAGGAGAAAACATATGATATTTGTCTTTGTGTGTGTGTGTGTGTGTGTGTGTGTGTGTGTGTGTTATTTCATTTAACATAATGTCTCTTGGTTCATCTATGTCATTATAAACAGACAATAGCTTCTATTTGTTTATGCAAAGCTGAATAGTATGTTATTGTTAGATATTGGAAGCAGGTACTTGATTCAATAGGAAATGGATGGAGCACTGGAGACTAAGGAGTTTATTGTAGGTGTTATCAATGCTGTGAGCTGACAGAGGGACAACAACGTGGTAAGTTAGTTCAGGTATCAACATCAGAGAATGTTGTTGGTTGTTTTTTTACTCTTTGGGCTCTTTATTCTATTGGGGGCCCATCACCCAACTCCAAAATAAATCACACATGGAGACTTATTATAACTTATAAATTCTGGCCTTAGCTTGACTTGTTCCTTGCCAGCTTTTCTTAACTTAAATTATCCAATCTCCTTTTTACTGTTCCTCATTTCTATATGCCTTTCATTATTTCTTACTACATGGCTTACTGTGCAGCTGTGTGACTGGCCCCTGATGTCATCCTTCTTTTCTTGTTCTTTCTTCCCTTGTTTCTCTCTTTTTCTCCTTCTATTTATTCTCTCTGCTTGCCAGCCTCACCTATTCTCCCTCCTGCCTTGCCGTTCATTGGTTGTTCACCTCTTTATTAGACCATTCAGGTGCTTTAGAAAGACACAGTAATACAGCTTCATAGAGTTAAACAAATGCAACATAAAGGAACATAACACTTCTTTGTGTCATTAAACAAATATTTCACAGCACAGACAAATGTAACACATCTTAAAATAATATTCTACAGCAAGATAGAGTGACAGCATGGCAGGGTCTCCAAACATATTCACACCCATGTGGCAGATGAGAGAACCTCTTTTTATACCTTTTGAAGGATGAGGTTTACACCAAGAGCTAAAGCCAGGCTATCTGAGTCCCAGGCAGAAGGAGACAAATGTGACACTCCTTTGATCTAGACTGACTTCACAGTTGAGTTGACAGAGGTAGGTCTAGTAGTTCAGGATTGACAGATAGTATCCAATATGGTGCCTGGTAGTATCTGTCAAGGAATGAAAGTCCTCTTCTGACTGTTGGGTTTGATGCTATGAGACATCCATATTTATCCTTTATGGTACTAAGATGTTTGTATGCTTTGAATCTAACTTTTTAGTGTAGAAGCATGTTGCATTTCATCAAGTATTTCCACATATACTAAGAAAATCATAGTTTTTAATTCTCCATTATGCTAATGTGGTATGTCATATTTATATTCTGTATATATTGAACTCTTCTCACATTCCAAGAATAAACTCCATTTTAACTTTTTGAAATTCTGTTGGATTTGGTTTGCTGGTATTTTATTGCTAAGTCTCATGGCCATATTTACCAGAGATGTTGGTAATTTTTCTTTCTCCATAGTATCTTTGTATTACTTTAATATCTCAGCAATTTTAGTAGTGAATTGCCAATATTTGGCATTACTATGGAGTTTAAGAGGATTGGCAAAAGTATAAATATTTGATAGTTTCAAACATGTATATAAAGAATTTTAGTTATTTTCACTCCATTGTCCCCTCTTATCTAACCTTCCCCTGCTGACATCCTTCTTTTCAACAAGCCCCCTTCTACTTTTGTGAGTGACCTACTGAATTTATGAGTTGCTTACATAGCATTGGTTTGTTTGGATGAGACTCTAAAAGTACAGACAACAAAAATGAAGGAAAAAATAATAACTACACTTAAATTTAAAAGACCCCATGGAGCAAAAGAAACTATCATTGGGATAAGGAGACAACCTACAAAATGAGAGAAAATATTTGTAATCCATGCATTCACAAAGGCCATAGCAAGGAAATAAAACCTGCTTTTTAAAAGACCAAAATTAACATTTTTGAAATGGCCAAAAAGCATGTGAAAAAAATTTCAACATCTCTAGTCATCAAGGAAATGTAAGGAAACCACAGTGAGTTATTATTTCACACTTGTTGAATGACTGTTATCTAAAAGATTAGAGAATATAGAAGCAAGGCAACTCTGTATATTTGATAGATTCAACAGTCAAGCCATCAAGTCTTGGGCTTATTTAATTATTTATTTGGCTACTGATGCAGTGCTTTAGTACTTATTGTTTGATTCAGATTTTCTATTTTTTGTAATTTATTTTTGGTGTAATAATGAATTTCTTGGGTTATCTATTTGTTGGCACATAATTGACCAAATTTATTCTTTAGCCTGTTTGTTAGTAGCATAGCTTGAAAACTTTTGTTTCTAATATTTTTTCATCCCAGTCTATTTAATATTTTTAATTAGTTTATCCTTACACAAAGGAATTCTTAGTTTATTGTGTGTTCTATTTCATTGTTTTACTTAGATTTATGTAATTTACTTTTATATCCTATCCATTATTAATATATTCTATATTCCTTCCTATTATTTATTAGTTTGGTATATATCTAGCTCCTTGAACTGTAATGTTAAGTTGAGGTCATTTATTTTTGGTAGAGAAATTTATCACTATAAACATTTTAGGTTTCTTTTTGCTGTATCCTATATAGATCTATATACTATCCTTTGTCTTATAACATTTTTTGAATTTCACTTTTAATTTCTTCTTTAACCCTTTTGTTATTTGATGCCCATGTATTTTGGAGTTCTCATAAATTCTAAATTAATGATTTCTGGTTACATGTGATTGTGGTTGAAAAACATACTCGATGTTATTTTAATTTGTGAATATTACTATGCAGCTTAAAATGTAATGTATTCTGTACAATGCTGCATATATTGTTGAGAATAATGTGTGCTGTGTATTACTATATTGAAGTTACTCTATTTGTTGGTTTATTGTGTCTAAAGTGTAGTTGAAATCTGATGTTTACTTACTAAATTCTATCTCAGTGTTCTGAGCTTTGCTGAAAGTGAGTTATTAAAATCCTAAATGATTGTTACATTAATCTAGAATTCTCTTCAGATTTATTAATACTTCTTATGTGTATGCATATTCTCTGGTATGACTGTAACTATATTTCAACTGTTAAAACATCTTGATGAATTAACCCACTTTACAATATTTAATGACTGGTTTTTTTTTTGTGTAGTTTGTACATTAAAGTCTATTTTAAACCCATTTAAAATATATGTACCCCATGAAAGAGTTTAGTAAATAACTAACTATATTAAATATAAAGATGTACAAATAATGGTTTTACTTTACTGAAATTAAAATTTCTGGACCAAAATAATTTTATAGACTATTTAGAAAATTAAATATAACATTAACAAAAGTGGATACAGTTAATACCTAGTCATATGTTTCAGGGACATATGTTTTAGTTCAGACAATTTGAATAATATTCTCTACCCTATTTTGATAAGAAAAAAATGATATGACAGTTATTATAAAAATAGCTTTTTCTCTCAGTAGCAAACAATAGGTAGGAAGTGAAATAAATACACAATAAATGGAAACCTGATTTGTATGATCAGTAAAATGTTTTCAATAGTTAAACCTGTATTCAATACACAGCATACTAGTTTTTATGGTAATGACATAAAAATAAAAATAATTCATGTTTTACTAAAGGGTTTGTTTTCAACTAAAAACGTTCTGATAACATAGCATACAATTTAATTGAGCAAAGAAAGGAATACCTAAATTAATGCGTGTTTGAGTGAAGCACTCTACTCTGTATTTAAGTTCATCTACCTGTCTCTGGTCAGAATCTCACTGATTTAAGGTCAGCCTTCTCAGGGAACTTATGAGCAAGGGAGATCAAGATCATGATGAGGAAGTCTAAAGAGAGTTCCCACAAAACTCCTGGGAACTCATGAACTCTGGACTGAGAGCAATGGGGACTCCATGGGACTGAACTAGGCTCTTTACATGTAGGAGACAATTGTGTAGCTGGAGCTATCTGAGGGGCATCTGGCAGTAGGACCAGGATCTAACTCTAATACATGAGCTAGCTTCTTAGAGCCCTTTCCCTATGGTGGGAGGCCATGCTCAACTTTATTGCATGGGAGAGGGGCTTGGTCCTGCTACATTCTATTGTTCCAGACTTTGTTGACTCCGCATGGGAGTCCTTACTGGTGAGGAGGAGTGGTCAGTGGACAGGAATTGGGCTAGGGGTGGATGCAAGGGGAGTGGGAGGGGGGTGGGAGGGAGAACTGAGGTTGGGATGCAAAATGAAATTTAAAAAATTATATATATATGTATGTATGTACATATATATCTCATATATATACATATATATATCTGTATATATATATATATATATATATATATATATATATGTATCACATCAGGGAAGGCAGTTTCAGTCCACTGTTCAGAGAAAAAGCCCGTCAAATAAGGTACTGACAATGTATAGGTGACAGTTTTATGACAGGAAATTGGTACATCACTTCTAATCAGTTCTGAGCTCATTTCTCATATCTTATCAGAGATCTGGTAATGGAATTCCTTCTCAATGTTTGATCAAAACCAAGCAGAATCCACAAAATGATGGTGCAGTGATTGGAGTATAGTCATTATCTTTTGTGGCAAATGGATCCAGAACTCATACAAAAAGTGTCCATACGCACATACATACTCAAGGATTAAGGCTTACTTCTTTGCATAGTTACAGTGGGAGTTGATGGAAGTTAGGCAGGTGTCTATTGTTAATGAGAGAGGTGTGTTATTTTTAGGACTAAAAACATTTTAAAGATATGGTTGAAAGTCATTTGTAGTGAAAGGGTTAGAGTATGCTTGTATAACCCATCACATACACACTTTTTTACAGCTGACTAGGCTAAACTTGGTGACCCTGGGGAAGAGGCTCCCATATTACAAACTTCACAGTACACAACAAGCCCTAGCTCCAGAGATACTGACAGTGATGACAATTGCCACTGGGGAGCTCTTATGTGCTATGTATTTCTCAGAGAGTTTAGTTGGACTAACACTTGACATGTAGAAAGGTGGTCTGCTTAGGAATGCATTCTTTGTTTTGTACCAAGAGCCATAAGACCAGCCAGAACTTCTGGAATTAAAAGTTAAGTCAATTTGGAGAAATAGAAGATTGACATCCAGTCGAAGGGCCAGTATCCCATTTGGCCCAGCACCATGAGATCTGGATTAAATCTTATTATAGTCTACTAAGTCACTTTTGACTACACAACTAATTCAAAACAATACTAACCTGTCCCTTAGAAACAGATAGGATTCCTCTTTCTCCCCTAGGCCCCAACCTACCCTATGATTCCCAGGGGAAATTCTGGGAAAAGGAACATTCCACAGACTCCTCAGACTTCTGCAGATATGTTTACATGTGCATCTGTGCATGTATGCATTTGTACTATTTGTCTCTCCTCATGGGAGACCCCTACATGTTTTGTTCTGCAGCTTTAACCTCCTGACAGCCTTTCAGTACATGCATTTCTGATCTTTTTCAACTAATGGAGTGCATTATTTAGAATTAACTTGGCAATCTAACTGGTAGGCTTTCCTATTATGAGCTCCAAATTTACACTGTTATTGAGGTAATATAGTGAATTCTGTATACACATGGGGATCCTTGCTGTGGGACCCTTCAGATGTGGAAGTGTTGGATTTTCCTCACCATCAGCAATCTAGGAGCCTGCTTTCTCCATCAGCCCTGTGGAACAGTGCTCATTTCTCATATCCTTATGGTCAAGGAAATTATAAATAGTTAATTATTGCTAAATTATTAATGTTGCATAAAAGTGATACTGTGTTATTTTAATTCTCATTTCTTTGCTTAGGGAGGTTAAATGTTATTTCTGGGGTCTACTGGCCATTAGTGTACCTTCATTTTTGTAGGCATTGGTGTAATGTTACTTCCTGGGTCTACTAGCCATTAGTATTCTTTCATTTTTGTAGGCATTTGTGTAAATTCTATTGTTTAAACACAATCTTTTACTAAATTTGTTTTTTGTCAGTTTTATACTCATACATCATGGTTACCTCTCAGATCCCATCCTCCTCTTCACAGGTCCCTTTTCCACTTCATACCTTTTGCTGTGTTTTGTGACACACTGAGTTTTTACAGGGTCTGCCCTTGTGTACATGGGCTATCTGTTGGTGCATGGTAGGCTCATCAGCTGTAGACAACAGCTGCCTGTCTCCCAGAATCTGTGCCCCTCCTCCAATCTGAACTACCATATGTGGATGAGAATTCCATTTTTGTATCATTGTGAGGTGTTCATCATCCTCAAGTTTGTCTTCCTGGCTACCATGGCCCCTTTAGTGCTTGATACCACATCCGATGAGAAATAGAAAGAAGAAAGGCAATCCCTCCAGAGATATCTAGAAATACCTAGGGAATATTTCTCAGAAATTGTTTACATGTGGCTTACTCATATGGTCATCTCTACAGAGAAGATAAGCCTGAATGTGTTGTATTTGTTCTTGTTAACATGAGACCTACTGAAGTAAGCTACTTTAGTTCTTTACTAAGAGCTGGTTGAGTAGATGTTGGACAATTATCACTGTCCACTGTAACTAGTCCTATCACTGTGTGCATCCACTAATTGTATTACTTTCTTCTAAAGCCATTCCTTGTGGCATAGAGAATGATGCACTTAACTTTGGATGGAAACTTCACCACAATGCTTAATCATTAAAGCTGTTCTGTATTCTCATATGGAACACCAAGAGCCCTTGTTTAAGAGCCTCTCAGTCATACCCAGTCTATTGCAGAGGGGCAGCCAAGCTTCTTAGCATGGTTGTAAGGCCTTCAGAAAGCTAGCCACACCTGAGCTGCCAGGCATGTACCTGCCCCACCAGTGCCTCCTATGACTGGGTATGGGGCCAGAATCGCTCTTGTTTTCCAAGCACAGATTTCAACTTCTGACACTTCCATGAGGAGGCTCCTTTCTCACTGTCAAATGCCCTCATTCTGTTCTTCACAAGGAGCAACTCTTCTAGGTTTCTGAGGATAATCCAAAGCCACTATCTTCCAAGCTATTTATCAGTCAGTCTCTGTGCCATTGTTTCCTTTACTCCCCTCTTTGTACTCCCTTAGAACTCTATTAAAACATTTTATTTTAATTTTATAATTATAGATGTTACAGTTTGTGTATATGCACACACAAATGCAGATGCCTGGGAGTACAGAAGCTGTTGGATTCCCTGGAGCTAGAGTTATAGGTGGCTATGAACCACCAAACTGTGTGCTAGGAACTGAACCCAGGTCTTCTGCAAGAGTAGCAGATGCTCTTAACCACTGAACCATTTCTCTGGCCCCAAGAGCCAAACTGTATCTCGGTATATATCTTTGCTTCTGGAATTGGATGCACACTTTGTGTGTGTGTGTGTGTGTGTGTGTGTGTGTGTGTGTGTGTGTGTGATACTGTGAGGCACCTGATTTGTACCTAAATTGTTTTCCTTTTCTTGGCTGTATGTAGAGCAGAACACTGAACAGCACACTGGTAACAGGAGCTAAGTGATGATTTAGAGTACATTCATGTATGTGCTTAGTGCCAGTTATTTTATAAAACCCAATCATATCATACTCATGAAACTTACACTTTGTGTGGTCCAAATAACATTATTGGTGATTAATCATAGTAGTAACAGAAAAGATATGTTCATTTCAGAGAAAGAAAGCACAACCAGCTGCTAGTGGCAGGGGAACACTAGAGTCCACCCCCAGCTCATCTGTATATCTAGTGGATTTCTTCTTAGCCAAGTAGAGGAAACAGAATTTAGGATTGAAGCCAGTTTCTGCAATTTGTTCAGGGCAGTTTTCTTATAGACTCTGGGAGAAGATGATGAGACATCTTGACTGCATTTGTGTCTCTGTTGGGGTAGGAGTTGAGGGTCTTATTCTGCTCAGAAGATGTTTGGAAGTGATTTATTGGTCCATCCACAGCTGTTGTTGTTGCATTGGTGATCATATCCTTACAAAGCAAAATTGGATTCTGATAAAAACTTACTGGATCCTGAGGAAAGATGGTTTAGGTTGCTTTTGAAAAGATTATCAGGGCTTGCAACAATTTGTCACATAGGCTGTGATAAAAAATTATTTTTAAAAAATTATTCTTATTCCAAAGAAATGCTTAAACAATATTTTATTTATATTTTGTTCCTTGGCCTAGAAATCCAACATAAGTCTCATTGTTTGACATGAATGGACTTGTTATATGGCTGGTCAGGTAGGCACTGTGTGGTCTGTACCATCACCATGGTATGTATACTGGTTATGGCACATCCAGATGGATAAATGTAAAGAAAGCATCTGGTAAAACTATTTATTCATAGTAGGACAGGGAAGTAGAAATTAAAAATATAAATCTCAACTACAATTCTCTTCACATTTAATGAATGAGATATTAGAATACAGAGATCAACTCTGGAATCAAAACACAAGTGCTCTTTCCAATGTTAATTCAAATTGTTCTGAAAGAGCTAGATAGGTAATCAGGGAAGGACAACACCTGCACACATAAATACACACACAACAACACACACATACCACAAACACACACACACACACACACACACACATTCCCCCCCACACACCACAAACACATATATATTTCACATACACACACACACACACACACGCACCACAAATATACCACAACCATGCACACATGAACACTACCCTCATGTCAATTGGAATGCTGTTTATTGTCTTTGTTCATAAATTCCAACAAAACAAAATGAAAAAGCAACTATATCTTCCCCCCTCTGTTTTAGTTAATAGGGGGTTATTCTTTTCATAGGTTTATTGTTGATATCATGGTAGAATATTATGTATAACTAGTTTACTTGGGGTTATAACTGAAGATCTGGATAAAAAAATGAATTTAATTCCATTGTCAATATCTTCAGATGTGTGTATGTAAGTGAACACTTGCACATATGCACACAAATACACACACACTTATGAATCAAGGATATAAGACAAAATGCTAATACTTTTATTCTGTTAGGATACTAAGAAGTTAGAAGAGACTGATAAAGTAAGATCTGGCAAAGAAGTGGGTGTGGGAACTAATTGGACTTTGGGTATAGTTACCATGAATTATCTACAGATACTTGTTTGAATATAAAACATGTTTCCCTATGTCCCCATGGAATTCATTTTTTAAATCTAAACATTACTCCAAATGGCCCACTGATTACCTAAAGCTATCTGAGAGCTATCTGTTCATTAGCCCTCATGAGGAGACTAATTCCTTAATAAAAATTAAAGAGGGAGAGTCAATCCATAAAGTGCTTATCTTGCAGGCACAAGGACCTGAGTTTGATGCCCAGTGCTCAACAATAATTTGGACATGAATACATGCTCCTGTAATGTCAGTGCTGGGGAGGCAGAGATAGCAAGCTCCCTGGAACTCACCACCCTCTCAGCCAACTCGGTTTATTTGATAATCGACAGGCCAAGTGAGGGAGCTGGTGCAAACAAGGTGGTCAGTTCCTAAGGAACAATGCCTCAGGCCTCCATGCACAGGTATACACATGTGCATATACTTTCTATGCAATTTGGTTGGCTGCCTAACAGACTAAATACTCAGATAAGGAACTGAATGTTACACTCTAATAACATTCACAGCATTTTGCATTGTGAAATTATAGGCTTTTTTTTTTTTTTTGGCACTATGAGTTCCCCACATGGCTCTTAGATTTTGATATATTTTTACCTAATTCAGAACCACATGACTCACCTTTGTGTATTCCTCTGTGTGCTCGGTACACAGATTGCAATGTGTTGCTTTGATGAAGAATTAGAATGCATGGCTTAACTAAATGCTAAAATCCACAAATCAATCCAGCAGGCTGATGGGAAACAAGTGGTAGGATTAAGGGATGAGAAAGAGAATAACAATGAACACACCTTGAGTGGTTTAATGCTAGAGAGCATAGGAGTGGTAAGAGATGCTGCTAGAGAGTGGGGAGGAGAAAGGACCATTGGAGGTTGTGCATTGTGATGGATATCACACTGGGAGAGCACACACGATCTGAGCATCATGAACCAATTTGCTGAATTTCATCTTAAGAGGTCAACTTACCTAATGGTCTTAAATTTGGTTTAAACATGTTCAACTTGAAGTTTGAACAGACTATGACATGTTACAGTGTGACACACTATAATCCAGAAACTCCTGAATGACTTGGTAGATTGGTTAATTGTGTCTTTTCAGCAAAGTACTGGAGGAAAAAACCAAAAGATTGTCAATTTAATTAATATTTGTGAGTATTTAGATGCATCCTAGTCCTTTATGTTTCCTGAACTCATTCCACAGCATTTTCCAAGCAATAACCATTAATTCTTAATTATTTTTTGTGTATAAAGTGATCTCACATGTATTAGCTCAATAATGCCTTATGAAAATCTGGGCTATTGGTTTAATCATTGGTTTCTTTTTGTAGATAGGTTCATTGGTCCTTAGGGAAGTAAAAATAAAATTATTCTTGGTCACTTGGAAAATGGCAGTGAGCCTGTAAATGAAGGATTTTCATAAATTCAGCTAGTTTTTGTTCACAAGAAAGAATGGGCATGGCATGTCTACAGAATGCTGGACCCAACTCAGTGCTGTGGTTCTGGTATGGTTTGAGTATGTAATTATGTTTCCCAGTCATTGATGTATTAAGTCACACCTTGGCCACAGGGCAGCACTATTGAGAGATGCTATGGACTTTTAGAGACAAGTGCAGAAGAGAGGCTAGATAATTGGAGGTGTTTTTTCTATAGTCAGATCAAGATATGTCCATTTTCTCTTATGTAAGCACCTCTCATGAGAGACTGTAGTCATTGGGTCTTGGCCTTTATCTCTAAAGTGTGAGCTAAGTCAATGTTCTCACCTTATAAACTTGTCTTCTCCCACTACTGCGTTGTAAACACACAAAGTTGACTAACCCTACAAGGTTCCTGGACATGTCACAGTGCATTCAAATCCCAAATTGGGTATATTTAGACCAAATTCTCTGCATCTGACCCAACATTGGAGACATTTTGAGTATCAACACGGTGAGGCAAATGTGACTGTTCAAATGTCGACTCATGAAAAACTACTGAAGCATTGTCAGATTGTCAGGGTTTGTCTTCAGCTTGTGTGTACAGGCTTCATATAAAACACAAATGAATGTCATATTTGGGCTTGACACTCATCTCCAAGAGACCCCTTTATGCATATGTAAAGATCCAAATTGTGAAAAGAAGGCCTTAAATCTGAAACCCCATGGTCCTAAGCATCTCATTTAGGGATCGTTAGCCTATACTTCTGAAGTCCTACCCATATTTTGAAGAGGTTATACTAGCAGACTTTCCCAAGTGGGCCTGTTACTAAGAGATTTACACAGACCTTTTTAACTAGTATTCTGGCTGCATACTTCTATCCCAAATGCCTCACTGCACTTGGGCCCAGACAGAATTTTCTCAGTTATTTGCCTTCCTGTCTTTGATCTTGCACCATTTTATAGTTATTATCTCTAGAATAAACAGAAAGATTGACTTTGAGTGGGAAAGCACCTTCATTTTTTTTTTTTTTTATAAAGTGCTGTCTAGGGTTTAGTTGTGTTTAGAAAAGTTTTCTTTTAAGGCTATGCTTGTTTCTGGTAGGCAGCTTATAGGACCAATATGCTCTCAGACATGGGAAGCATGTCTTCCCATAGGGCATGGGAAGCCCTTTCTGGAGAGGATGATAATGATCAGTGACCCAGTCAGCTGTCTCTTAAAAGATGCCTAGGAAAAAGAAACCAGACAGAGTTGACCAATGGCAGCCAGTTTGTCTTGGTCCACTGTTATAAAGATAAAGACTAGGGAATGAGAGTCAGGTCTTCCTTGGACCACCCTGCCCCCTTGGCTCCTTGCCTACACATTTATGGATAGTGGTCTCTGGTGTTGCATGAACCTGTGCTGTATCAGAAACAAAAAGATATAGGGCAAAAGATCAGAAGTGCTTCAGTCAGTGTGAAATGCCAAGGACCAATAAGGAGAGAAAGGCATAGAATATTCTGTTCCATTTAAGTCTGATGCAATTCTCTTTAGATGTTCAAACATGAAATCCAAAGAGTGTCAACAGAGCTTTGCTAAGTAGAACCAGCAAAAGAGAGAGACAAGGGCGATGTGAGCTGTAGCTGGGATCTTGACCCAGCTCCCTGAGTTACACTGTACACTGTGTTCCTTTGAAATGCTGGCATCAGAAACATGTGGGAAATGTGGGTCTTGAAAGCAAACACAGGCTTTTCCAGAGTTCTCTGTGGTCTGTTTGATCATCTGGTTGCCCTAAGAGGCAACTATTTGCAAGCAGCATGGTCTTAGGAGGGAGATTGTTTTTAAACTCTGTTCTATGGGTAGAGTGGAGTCAGTTTCATTGCTGTTATATCAGTGGGGAAAATGCCTCCACAGTTAAATTGTATTTCATATAATTAGTAAACTAGAGGTGATTCCAATGGAAAGGTGATTAAAGAATCAAATCCATCATTGTCTTCTGTACAGAACTTTGGAATTCATGGTGTCTGTCTCCACACTGATTTTAGTAATGACTCTAAGTTACAAATGTCTGCTATCGGTTTCCTTATCTGCTTTGTTCGTCTTTAGCCTGTACATAGTCTCCAATGTGTATTTTGGGGGGAGAGGAGTGGAAAAACCTGTATGGTGGGCACTTTGTGTTTCCTCCTCTGTCGGCTTAGATGAGATCATTCCTCCACCTTTGAGAGTACTGGATTCCCCCAGCTTCAGAGTTTTTCCTAAGGCCCCTTCCTTTTCAGTGCTGTGGCATATTTCACCATGACATTGGTACACATTTACTTAAGATGCCAGAAATGTAAGTACTTATGATGCTAGAGTTCTTCCCTGTAGTAATAGCCACCTTCACACCTGTATCACTGACCACACCCTTTTGGGCGTGGTCACAGGTGTGGACCTGATTCTGATAAAGATTTAGGTTTAGGGCCTGGAGGTCTCTTTTGTTTCTTGTTTGGGTTGTGAAAAGCATCCTGATGTCAGGGTTGGCATCCTTGGAGCCCGAACCTGCGGCAGTCATCTGTTTCTTGTGTAAGTGCATTCTCCCTGAGTAAACTTCACTTAACCTGAACTGAGTCCAGTGAATATTGATTCCCATGAAATATTCCCCACCTCTAATTTTATAAAGTTTTGAAAATTGAGAATATATACATTTAAGTTTAATAAAATTTGTGAAGTTCCTTCTCAGTGTGAATGGAAAAAATACTGTTTTCCCCCTCTGTTCCTGACATTCTACTTCCAACCTTTCAGGTCCCTCGATGCTGAGGACAAGGCACAGGTGTGTTTTCTACTCACAGCTGCCCTAAGTGTTGCAGGCCAGGGATACCGGAAGTATTACCTTTCAGCCTCAATCCAAGGAGCTCCATCTCCCATTATGTTCCTTCTGATCTCCAGCCCCCTCCTAAGACTGGGTCATATCAGATGGATAGGGAGAAGCCTGGCAGTTTCCTTTAGTGACTGCTCTATCCCCAAGTATTTGCTGTCTTGAAAAAGCACAAAAAGTTATATTGACATATGTGTTTTAACAGTTGAACAATTCTAAGCTATTTAGACTGTGTAGGTTTAAGATTTGTTGCATTGAGGCCATAGTGTTGTTTGTAGACATACATGTGTACACGTGTGTGAAGGAGCATGAGTGTGTGTAAGTGCTGGGTGTTGGTTTGGGGACTGTGTTGATTGTGCAGGAAGACTCAGAAACTTGCACCCTTTCTGTATGTGCAGTAGATGCTGGCATCACCAACCCTGAAGGGTTCGTCAGACCCACTTGTGTGAAGCTGATACTTCAAAGTTATGCCTTGAGAAATTATGGCATCTCCATTTCTAGTAGTTGGATGTGGGTCTACAAAAGCCATTCATCTAAGTTTTTATATACCATCAAATTATTTTCTGTGGAACATAAAGGGGTGGTTCAAAGGTTAAGAGTACTTGCTGCTTTGTAGGGGACCTGAGTTAAATCTCAGCATCCGCATCTGGTAACTCACAACCACATGTGACTCCAACTCTAGGGGATCTTACAACCTCTTGTCTCCATGAGCACCTGACCTCATGTGTCATCCCCTCCACCCATTCATATAATTTAAAAAAAAAGTCTAAGGAGAACATTTAAGCCAAGTACTTGTCAGGATTCACTTGTTTTACGGTTGCTCTGTAATGATTTTTATTCTCTGACTTTTCTTTGCATCAATTTTGGCTATTTAAGGCTTTATCTCATTCTTCAACTTAAGAAAATTTCTTTTTAAATGGTCTTTTCATATTTGTTAATGAACGTAGTGTATGCAGTGTAACCAATGGGCTTTTCTATGAATATAGTAGAACTCTCTGGAGATTTCAAGAAATCTTTGTTTTACAGAATTATGTAAATATTACATATTTTTTGTTTGGATTTCACTTTTGACAATTAAGTTTGGAGAATTTCTACTTGGTACAGATGGCATAGGCTTTCTTTTCTTCTGGTTTCATAAATTTTCCATTTCACTGCACTGTGAACAAACAGCATTGTTCCTATCTGTTTTTATAACTTGCAGGGGATTTTTAAAAACGTGATAAATAGTAAAAGCCTTCAGTAGACATTTGTAAAGAAGCCTCATCTTTGTTTTCTGTTATGCACTTCCATTTATCTGTCTATTTGAGTAGATCTGTAACTTTGTTCTTATATCTTGTTCCTCTGAAAGTTTTCCAGCACAAGGATGCCTCCAAACTCTTCAGCAATCTTTACACTGTTGGAGTTTGTCATGGTTTTGCTACATAAATATTGATGTCATGCTTGTAAGTGTTAGGCTATACACATTTTCAACCTCAAAGTAGCTTTTCCTTACCTGATATTATTTGTGATGGATGAATCCAATTTGTCTTATTAAAATCAAAGTTACTGAATTTCTAATTGGCAGATGCAGACATTTGTATAATGAATTTTAGGCATTTTCATGTCTCACCCCCCTCTCTTACTCTCTCCTTCCCATAGAACCCTGTTTCTCAATCCCCCCTCTGATTTTCATGTCTGGTTAGTCTGTGTGATATGGTGCTCTCTGAGTTTTTATTTTTACTATTTCTGGGTTGCATTATTGTGTTTCTATACATATCTATACCACTTTTTCCTGTGGTGACAAAGATGGGGCTCTTTTTTTATAATAGGAAATTTTATTTATATTTATGTGTCTAGTCTCAGCTCTGTAATCACATTTTATGCTGTTCTTTGTTTTACTGCTTACATTTTTACGACAGTGTCTGGATTTAGTTGTGTAGTTTTTCATGTTATTTGTAAAGGTTATGTTATATTGTAACTCTGCTAGGAACAACCTTTATAACCACAGTATCATAGGTAATTTTATTTCTTTAGACAGTATCTATTCATGCCCCTTAAGAGATGCGAAGAGATAAGTATTTCCCTAACTTACTTCTCCCTTTCCTTTTTACTACCTAACTAGTTTTTTATATTCTCTATTTTAACTATTCTACTAGTAGCTTTTATACTTTTGCTGTATTTAATTTCTTTTCCTACTAGACTTACTTTTGGTGTTTTCAGCTCTCCAGGGTAAGTCAGTGTAACTTGTAAAACCTTCATGTCCCTTCCCATGTGCCCTCCAACATTTTGTTAGTCACCCTTTTCTGCAAGTGTTAGAGTATCGTTTCTTCTCTGTGTCAGAACTGTGGTTCTTGCAGTTTCTTTTATTTTATTTTCATTAAGAACATTTAGTGCCTGGTGTTGGTGATGCATGCGTTTAATCCCAGCAACCAGGAGGCAGAGGCAGGCAGATCCCTGTGAGTTCGAGGCCAGCCTGTTCTACAGAGCTAGTTCCAGGACAGATTCCAAAGCAATACAGAGAAACGCTGTCTTAAAAACAAAAACAAAAACAAAAACAAAAAAAAAACAAAAACAAAAGAACATTTAATAACAACCAGTAGTCGTTTTCCTGTGGCTTTTGTCTCTTGATTTCTTTGGCTTGAGGAGTCCAGCCACTCCTGGGACAACCCCATGGTGATTGGATGCCTGTTCTTCAGGGGAAGATTACCTTTATTCTATCTGGATACCAAAAGGTGATTTCAATTTCATCAAGGTCTGTTGATTGTGTGTTTATTGTTATCTCTCAAACTCTTCTGGTAGTGTGGGCTCTGAATGTGTCTTTTCGTTCTTACTTTATTGACTTATACCTTACACATTCATTAATTTTTCTGCCCTCTTTGCTCCTTTCTTGTATTTGAGACACTAGTTAGACATTCATTACAGGTAAGTACTATTGTTTTTCATGAACATTTCCTTCTCCCTTCACCCCTTGCGTTTTGATGCATTTCTAGGTCTTAAACTCATAGTCTTCTTGAGTGTTTGTATGATGAGCATCTGCTATGTGCTGGGCTTTTCCCTGAACTTGGTAGTGTATAGTAGATTTCACTGATCACACCTCCTTAATTTACTATGCACACCTTGGGTACAGTAAGAGATATAGATAGCTAGGATGCAAGCTCAGCTCTTCAGGGTCCTGTGTTTTCAGAAGGGGTACTTGGTTAGTATTGAAAATCTTTCCTAATAACTCATACATGTTACATACTTCTCCCTTGGTCTTCCCCCTCCCTTTCTCTTCTTTACTTTGGTCTTCTATTTCATGTTCATATGTTCATACTGAGGGACATGTTTAAGAGGAAATCACATTGATATCTATGTGTGTAGTATGTAGTGTTATTTATTCACATTTATTTTAGCAGACACAGAAGACACTTATTAACTGAAATAATGCCTCTTTTCCTTGGTCCCAAGGATTTTCAGTCTGTTCAACAGTGTTTTCATGTTGAGCTACAGGATCTCATTTCTTAACAGACACTGTTAGTTTTTCACAGTGTTGTTCACTGAACCTTTCCCTTTAAACAGGCAGGGTAGGGAGAATTAACCTTATGTTTAATTTTCAATTTAGCTTTCAATGATGTACTTGATACTTTTGCATAAGCTTCCTGCTTCTGTTGCTTAGTAGGGCATAGCTACTTTCAGGCTTTCAGAGGCTTCCAGGATATCTTCTGAAATGTTCTTTGTGTCTGTCACTTAAATATCACCTTTCTTACTCTTGGTCTCCAGGCTAACATGTCACACTCTTGTTCTCTGATGCTTTGAATATATACCATGCATTTCCAAGCACGGCCCCCATTTGTCTGTTTTCTCCCATCCCAGTACTGTATTAAAGATCTCTCCTTACATAGTTAGATCTCCATGTTTAAGGTCTTCATTACAGACTGTGCAGATCCACATTTTGAAAGAGGTTTTCTTAAGAAGAAAGACTGGAAACAGATTTGAAGTGGATGGTCTCCGAGCAAAGGAAATGGAATCCTGCTGTCCTGCCGTGAAAGAATAGGCACATGTGGCTTCCCAATGGTCTGTGAAGTCATGCCAAAGGAAGGTACCTAGCCATTCACCATACTTCTGCTCTTGGGCCTTTAGACACCGCAGAAAGAACCGATTTTATAGTGGCTTCAGAACACTGTGATGAGCCTTCCCTGTGTGTTTCATACTCAGAATGCAATCACCTTATCCTCTGGACTGTTTCCACAGCTACAGTGTAAATAGTCTGAGCTCATGAGGTCCCATGGACCTAGATAAATGAATCCTTTGCAGCCAGTCCCCAAAGGATACTCACAGATCACAGCTGGCAGCTTCTCTGACATTTTGTATTCCTCTCTTGGTGAACTTTCCTTTACCAAGAGTGCTGGCTACTTAATGACTGGGGATGTTTAAATTGTGCCTGTTCACCAGTATTCTGTTTCTGAAGCCCCAACCAGCAAATATCACAGCCAGGTGTGTAGTTGGTGCAGGAGGTGGCGAGTGTTCTTTGGCCACAGTAAAGTGATCTTCCTGCATAAGCTGCCCAGAATATTAGAACTGAAAGGCATAGGATAGAAAATAGCCTGGGTGACTGACTCATTCCTGATCACAGAAGGTCTGCTGGAGCCCCCTAAGTCTCTCTCTTGTGTAGCCAGCCCCCACTCTGCTCCCAGCTCCCTGCTTAAAAAGATACATTTTGTGTTAGAGCCTCAACCCCTTCTTCTTCCAGGGTCTACTTTTGTGCTACTCCACACTGTGTTTATCCTGTTTTAAATCTGATTGAAAACATTTCCAGAATCTATTTCTTGCTGTGTGGAAAGTCTTGCACCCTCCTAACCTTTAGCATATTGTTTTCCACTTTCATGCACCATAGAAGGAAATTGTGGTAGGCAACGATGTCACTTACTGAACAAAAGCAGCTTCTGCCACGCCTCCTGATGACTGTCCACTCCCTTCCTATGAGTGAAGTATTATCATCACAGCCTCCTGATGACTGTCCACTCCCTTCCTATGAGTGAAGTATTATCATCACTATGATGAGATTAGAACCTTGAATATTTAGGGATTGCTTTAACTGTTTTGACTTGCCTTGGTTTTACATATGGGAAAGTGCTAGTTTCCTCCTCTGTGCAGTCTACTGCATCAGGCTGACCTTTGATAATGGAAAATACACAATGTGGCTGGCTTTACACATACAATTAGAAGCATACATCTGTTTATCATGAAAGCTTTGTCCAATCCCGTCTTCCTAATAAATTCACCCAACCTTACAGGCACCCGTTTTGAGATAATTCTATCAAATGAGACTTAGGAATCAACGTATCTTTAGTGGGGGTGGAAAGCATTCTTGGTAAAATTGCTGTAGGAATACTTGGTTTCCCAGTGTCCATTTATGATGCAGAGGGAGCTTGATTTGTGGCAATGAAGCTTCTCTTCTATTCCTTTTACATCTCAAATTTGAAGCATATGCCAAACACTCTTTGACTCCTTTTAGAAATGCTTTTTGAACTATTTTCATGAAAGAATTGAGTAGTTATCTTTTACACCTGGTTTCTTCATGTGTCCCAACATCAGAACAATTGATTTTTTCTTAAATCAGAAACATGATTCTTTTCCTTTCAACAATTTGCCATTTCTTGTTATTAGCAGCCCTTTGGTTATATTCCATGACCCCCTGGGGAGAATCTCTGCAGTATTCATGTAACAATACTGTGTTTAAAATGCACAAATGTCACCAGGACAGCACTTGGCATCTCAGTATTCCCAGTGTGTCAGTATTCTTTGCAAAGTAGAAGTGTTAAAATTCCAGAACTGTGCACACCCAGTCTTGATGAAGCACTGGTGGTTTTAACTGACTTGTGACATGGCTGCTAGTTATTTAATATATTACATGTATGAGTATGTGGGTTTATCCTCTTCCATCAGTAGAACAATCAAAGTGAGTTGTTAGCTCACAGGTGCACCCAGTTTTCAAGATTTATCTGGTTATAATATTCAGATTTGTTAAAATGAGATCCCATCTGTATTTACTAATTAAGTATTAGTGGGCAATAAACTCTGCTCTTTCTTTTTCTCTGTAACTGGTGTAATATGGTGATTTTATTGATTTTTTTTTTTAAATGGACCTTAAACCACAAGAATGGGGAAGAGAAGGAGATAATACCTATTTTAGATTTATATCAGAAATTTAGCTGTGTACTTTCCCCACATTCATTTGTTTCTTTTTGAATCGTTGTTTTTCTTAGTACACGTAAAGTTAAAGTAAGTTAGAGCTGGTGTAAGAAAACAGTGTCAATCCAAAGAATCTTACAACTCATTAGAATGAATGTCAACTGGAGGTCAGTTTTTATTGAAACTTGAAAATAAGTTCTAAAAAGACATCAGGGTCACTCTACTCATCGTTACAGTTAAATGCTATACAGCTTTCCCCAGAGTTGATGAAACTCAGCATAGAAAGAAAGCAGTGCTGAGACAGCAAGTTGTTAATTTTCTTAATTAAGGCATAATGGGACTACAAAATAACTCTAAATATTTTATTTGAATATCTTATCATTAAATTAAACTTGCCAAGGCTACTTCAATTAAACATTCAAAAATAAGTATTTTTCTCATTGTAAACCATGACTTCATAAGTTGTTTAGTATTTTACTTTACAGAAAAACAAAACAAAACAAAACAAAAACACCAAAGGCATAACTTCTCTGCTAGAAGTTTGCCTGATAATTGTCAGGAAAATATAACCAAGGGAATACTACTAACAGTGAGTAAGTTATGGGGGATATCCCTAGCCTTCTTATGACCTTTAATGTCCATTAGGTACCCTTGGAGTACTCCAACATTAAAGTTTAAGATACTGGTCATGTCAGAAAAAAAGAAAGCATTATACCCTCATTTATACAATTACATTCTATTATGCCCATACACATTATTGACATTATAGCCTTATACACATTATAGCCTTATCAACGCATATATACATCATACCCTGATGCACATTATATACATTATACTCTTATATACACTGTATACATTATACCCTTATACATTTCAGATAACTAGTCTGTGCCAATCTCATGCCAGTTGCATGGCCTATGTAAATAGTTGATGGTTTCTGGTCCCCACACCGAATGCTGAACTATGGTGCTAACACTAAGAATTCCTCCAAAGTAAAGCCATCTGCTATGATGGCACTTCGTCATACAGAAATATTAGTGATGAAAGGGTAGGGCCACAACTGATGAAGGAAAGCATCTGTTTTGTCGTTGAGAGGAACTAGGTATAATGTTCCAGGGTAAGTTTAGTCTCAAAGTTTTTGTGCCCATCTAGCCTCTAAATGGTTTGTTATTTCCTGGTGTGAACAGATGCCAAAGTGTGCTTGTATATTTTGAATACGGAATGCATTTTTTTCATGGTCATTGAAAGATACACACACAGTTTGATATATGACCAATGACATTAAAGTTACTTCTTTTGGGTGGGGGATAGTCTATGTGCCTTTTCCCATATAATGATCTCCTAAGGAGTCTTTCCCAGGCCATGTCAGCTTTGAGTCATGTGGTTAGTATCTTGATTGTATTTCTGTTGCTGTGAGAACATACTCTGACAAAGGTAACTGAAAGAAGTAACTGTGGCTCAGTTCAAAGGCATAGACTGTCATGATGGGGACATCAACACATGAGGACCTTGGAGCAACTGTTCACTCCACATCCTCAATCAGGAAGCAAAGAACAATGAATGGATACAGCTGCTCTAGATCCCCCCTAAGGACTATACTATCCTAACAGTTATTACCACCTCAATTCATGTAATCAATGTAGTAGTTCATAGGCATGTCCAGAGGCTCATCTCCTCAGTGATTTTTTACAAGTTACCAAAAAACTAACAACAGCTAACCATCCCAGGTGGTAATAGAAAGACTATTTGATATAATTTCTCTGGCCTTTGTTTTTTCTTCATTATGGTGGAATCCTATCAATTTCAAATTCATTGTAAGCTTCAGCATGGCTTGGAATCTGGTGGTTATTCATAAGTTTGCAAAGCTAAATAAAAGTGTTCAGTCACAGCCTCCACCCACATGTGAACTGCCTATAGACAAGTATTGTCTTTTAATCACATGGGTAGGGGTGCTACTTAGCCACACTCACTGTAGTCCTAGTGTGACTGTGTGCTTCTGGTGGTCTTAAGATGCCTACCTGAACTATATGAGAACATCTCACTGGGTACACTTATGTGGTGAAATCTTGTTTGTACAAATAAAGCCTGACTGACTAAAGGTCAGAGAATGGAGCTAGCTTGCCACTAGCTAACCATAGAGGTCTGGAGGTCTGTACAGACAGACAGGAAGTGAGATGGCTGATGGGAAGAGGAATATAGGTGGGGGAAAACAGGAACTGGGAAGCTAGTGAGGTGAAGATGGCTTTGGCTTACTCATTCTTCTCTCTGATCCCTCAGCATTTTCTTCTATATCCGACCCTGGGCTTTTATTTTTGAGACTTATTAGAACTTGTGTAACACATTTGTTTCTCCTGTAGTGCAGACTCCAGTTGTAGTATTCTGTAGACATTTCCACAGTTTTAGTCTTTTGTATGTATTCCGTGTAGCTTTCACCAACCCACTGTAGGTTACAGATTGCCTGGTAGATTTAATAGTTCGATTTATGAAAACCAGCAGGATTTGATGGTCACTGGAGGCTATAATAGCAGGGTATAATCCAGTGGTTTCCATCCTTCCTAATTTTGTAACTCTATAATACAGCTCCTCATGTCCTGGTGACCCCCAGCCATAAAATTATTTCATTGCTACTTAATACCTTTAATTTTGCTACTGTCATAAATCATAATGTAAGTATCTGTGTTTTCCAGTTGTCTTAGGTGAATCCTGTGAAAGGGTCTTGACCCACAGGTTGAGAATCACTTGTATAAAGGCTCAGCATCTGTGGCTAGGAAAAGGAGATGAATGAGCATATAGGGGAATATAGCCACTACCACGTCCTTTGGTAGGTAGGAGGGCAGGGTTTGCTGTGCCTCACTAACATGTAGCTCAATATCACAATTTTATTTCTTCCACTCTCTGACCTCCTAAACTCCCCTTGATTGATCCCATTTATTCAGAATCCAGAGGGCAGGGGACCTCCTAGGATTGACATGAGAATAGGAAAGACTGAGACAAAGGTCCAATCAAGAGTATTTATTTAGCACATGACCTCTACCATAGATCTTGTAGCATAGCAAGCATAGTGTCCAGGGACTGGGTCAGAGTAAAATTCTGCAAGGTAGAGTGGACAGCCTCTCTTCTCTGTAGAACAATACCAAAAGGTAACTTTGGTTTCAAGACCTTGTCCACAAGGCCAGCTACATATGGGAATGCATGTCTGTTGTGCTGACTCAGGTGGTCTCTAGACCTTGTCTGACATGTACTAATCAAGGAAGTAGGTTGATGTAGGCAAGGCTCAAAGTTTCAGTGGCTCCTCAACAGAGTGATTTGTTCACTCTTCTCATTTCTTTCTGTTGTTATGATAAAATATTTTGACCAAAACCAACTTGAGAAAGAAGTGTTTATTTCATCTCACATTTATAGGTCACAGTTCACCATTGAGGGAGGGCAGGTGAGGAACTCAAGGGAGGAACCACGGCCTAACACTGCTGGCTGGCATGCTGTCTGGATGGCTCAGAGATTCATACTTGGCTAATTTTCATATGTGCCCAGAAACACATGCCTGGGAATTGTGCCACCCACAGTGGGTCAGGCCATCTTGCATCAATTGACAATAAAAGCAATCATTCACAGACATGTCCACAGGCAAATCAGATAAAGATAACCACTCAACAGAGACATGTTTCAGGTGATTCTAGACTGTGTCAAGTCAACAGTTAAGGTTAGCCAGGACACTCATGTCCCTGTCAATTGACCTCTGTGTTGTAGAGGTGCCTTCTGGAATTTGTAACCTTAATGATCATCAGAAAGGAGAGAGATGGTGAGCACATAAGATAATTTTGCTATCCCTGTGTGTGGTGATACCTGGACACTCAGGTCTAATTGGTCACATGGTTTCACTGCTTCAAATGACTGCAGAGAAGGGCAGGTATTAAGATGATTAGTAGTCTGTGGTGAGCATGTTTGGGAATCTCAGCTCTAAACATGACTGGAGTGAGTTGGAACTAATTGAAAATGCATTCCACATATTATAATATTCATTAAGTCCTGTTGGCCCAGAAATTTGCATTATACTCAGTAAAATTTGAATATTTAAAGTTATTCTACATATACTGCTCTAACTTCATCGTTCATTATTTGAACAAATCATGGAGAAATGCTTTTTTCTCCTGACTGAGCTGTGACATTACAAGTAGGCAGACAGCAGATGAATGTTGCTTTAAAGGTTCATAATTATCTACATCTCTCAAGTTTTAATGGTTTAATCAAGTCACTAATTTGACTCTATATCAACTCCTATGAAGAGTAAATGCAAACCAAAGCAGAGCTTTTACAGATACCATTTCTGGTCGGAACAGTTAATTGTATTAGTACAATAATACAATTGTACAGTGTATAGGATGGATTTATTTAATGCCAATACTCATTACATTATAGTCTTAACTACCCAAACCTCATTGTACACAGTCTTAACTATGTAGACCTTATTGTGTCAGAAACTTAGAATTATTTAAAATCTTTGACAGGACCAAATCTCAGGAAATAATGTAGCATCATTTAGCTTTTCTTGTCCTAAGAAATTTAGGATCACCATATACTACTGAGTTTTTCCATTATTAAAAACAAGTGATTTTTATTTTAAAATGTGTATGCAGGGCATAAAAGAATATCTATTATAATGCTAATGACAAATAGAGACTTTGTAGTTAAGAACCTAAGCTTAATTTAATATGCAAAGTATTAAAACTAGGTGTAAGGAACATAATAATTCATGTGTTATAAATTAGTTTATCTGCCAACATAATGCATGACTACATTGCTAATTAGTGGCATTTATATAGTACATTCTTGGCATACAACTTGGAATCAGTGAGCTTTATGTAAATCAGAGACTGTTTAATTATTGATTGCCTTTCCTTTATATGCTGTATTAACCAATTTTGCGTTGCTATACTAAAACACCTAACAATCAAATCAATAGTAAGCAAATTAATTAAAGATATACATCCCCAAAGAAGTACAAATGTCCAATAAACATGGGAAAATACCCAACAATCTTAGCCATCAAGAATATATAAAATGAAATTACATTGTGAACACATTTCATCCCAGACAAGTTGGTATCATCAGGGTGAGGATAAGGGAAGGAAATGATCCCTTTATTCCTGTTAGTGGGACTAGAAACCAGTGTAGCTGTGAAGGATTATCAGAAAACCAAAAGTGAAGCCACCACATAATTCGGTTAGTTTTTCCAATTTGGTAATATATTCATAGTACTCCATGTCATATGCTTCAGGGATTCCTGTGCACCCATGTTTATTATAACCCTATTCATAACAGCCATGTTACATAACCAGCCCAGATGTCTATTTACTTGTAGATGGATAATTAAAACTATATATGAGTTGCAATCATGAGTCCTTTATCCGTTCATTAATTGCTCCTGACTATAGTAGTTTACAATACTTATTGTGCACAATGACTCTTGACTAAAGTCATACTATTTAAGAAACCCAAACCAGCAACTATAGCAAGTGATTAATCTAAATCCAATTGCATCCTAGAGAGTTTCAAGCAATAGGTTATGTTCATAAATCAGAGAGAGAAAAATCTCATGACATTGACTTAGTGTCTACAAATTTCAGGGGTAATATATTTTTTGCTCCTGTCTTTCTTCTCAAGGAGGAAAGTAAAAATTGAGTTTTTTTTTTGCTTACCTATGAAGGGTTTATGATAAATTTCTTCTCATGTATTTGGATAATTTGTCACACCTCATGGTGCAGGTGCAAAAGGATTTCCTCCTAGTTGGGCACTCTAGGCTTCCTCAAATGGTTCCTTTTGGTGTTGTATCAAAGCAGTGTGTACCATAAAGCTATCACAGCCAGGGTTAACCAGCTGGATGACCTTGGTAGAGGAGCCTGTCCTACAGTGTTGGCAGCTTTTACAAGCTCTAAATCCATTCCTGGGGTGAGCCTGAAGACTAGATTTGTCATGGCAGCACAAACATTGCTGGGAAGTTAATCCCACACTTTGAAAGCCATGGGCCATTTAGGAACTGTCTCTATGGCTGAGGATTCCAGGGTTAGGCTACAGACATGACTTACATGTGTCCTCACCTATTCTAGCACAGCCTCATGTATCATCCCCATTCTACACAGCAACAGCTTCACCAGTGTTTAGTGTGAGAGTCAGCTTTGGGGCCTGGTGCACATTCATGTCAGATGGTAATGAATATGCTGTCATCACCCGTGTGCTGCCTCAGCATACTGTGACCCATCAGAGTTGCCAGAATTAGTTGCTGAATTAGTACTGTGTCCATCAGAGTTGCTGAATTAGTACTGTGTAGTACAGCATATGGCTTAAACTCCATGTCACCTCACACAACTGACAAAAGGAGGCTGGACAATACTCAAAAAACAAATTCCTGATGAAAGACTTTGAATAATCTTAAAGCAGTAAGAACATAATAAACATAAAAAAACTGCTGTGCTTTTGTACTTTGAAGCAATACTGCCATGTTTCTAAAAAAAAAAAAAAAAAAAAAAAAAAGAACTAACCAAACATGCAAGACAAAACCATAAAACCCTGCCACCAACAGTCTGATCAGACATGACAAACATCAGCCAAACATGTGGATATGGTTTATGTGATTGCTGGTCTGTGCTGTCAACTCAAGTGCATTAACAGATATGGACCCTCAAATGGGCAAAGTGATTGGAGAAAGAAGGGACATGTGAGGATGGCTGCATGGGACTTGGACTCAGCAAGTCTCTTTCTCTTCTGGGTGGATCTGTCTATGGCAGCTGAGGCCTGCTAACATCAGACTTCAGTTTTTACTCCATCTTCAACATGGCACCAATATGGAGATTGGAGACTGCTCAGTACACTTCCGGCATTGGACCAAAACCAGTGACTGCCAAGGCATCCCACTTCTTGGCTCGGAAACTGGATTATTTGACTCTCTAGCATTCAGACAGCTATTACCTACCACCTAGTACCTATCACAGAAGCCAAGCTGCCCTCCGCCCCACTCTTTTGGTTTGCATTCCTATAGCAAATCCCTCCTAAAACGATTGAGATGATAAAGACTTGCATCTGTGGAGTTAATTAAATACCTTGTCCCTAAATGTGTTAGTTTTCAAGATATCAATTAATGATCCGATACGTTCTTGGAACTAGAATACCGAGAGCCCATGAGATAATCACAGAGAATCCTGGAGCTCTGTGGATATGCTAAATTTCATAAAAAATTCTGTTAGGAACTGCAAGTGACACATGCTTTCACCCACTAGCTCTCACAGCTCCTCTTTTCTCAGTCCCTCTTGCTCCTCCCTCCCATGAGTCACTTCACAGAATTCTTCTTCAGCATTCTGCACTCTGGTTTCCTAGTGGCAATACTTTATTTTTTTTCCTTAAAATTTCACTCTAATTGCTTTCTCTGTCCTCAGTCCATTCCTACTCCCATCCAAGGTTAATTTCATGCGCACAAATTGCAACATGCCCAATTGCTCCCCATTTCATTCTCATCATCTCCTGAACCCAGGCACTTGCCCGATTTATACTTGATAGCGCTGTAAAAAACATGTTACAACTTTGTTTATTTAAGAGAAAAGGCCTGGACTTTTCCCAGGCTGTTCAGTCATCAGCATTTTATTCTATTGACTCATGGATTTCTGAACATTTTCATGCCATATGGTGACTTGTAAAAAGCTTATTTTTGCACCTATATACTACATATGCTTGTCTTTTATAAATACATTCTCACAGGTGTAGATTCTGTAAAATGATGACTCCGATGACATTGGCAATGCCACTACAAATGCCTTTACAATTAAAAAAGAATGCATGGTTTCTGACATTTGGAGAAATGAGTCCACATGGGGCTTAAATAATAATACAGATCACTGTGTCTTGACCACAAAATCCAATCATAAATAAGCCCCCAGAAGTTCAGAGACAAGGCATCATAAGCCATATCCCAAGGCTGTTTGCAGTGTATTGGTTCACTTGAGCTGCTAAGTGCTTACACAACAGAGAGTTACTGTTTCCAAATTTAGAGGCTAAACATCTATGGCAGGGTGCTGGCAAGATCTCCAAGAGCTGTGAAAGAAGGGACTGTTCAGTTTTTTCTCCTTGGCCTTCCATAGCCATCCTTGCTTCTTTTCACAAGGTTGTCCATATGTACCTGCATCCTTATAAACTCTTCTTACGAAAAGACCTCTCAGCTCCAATCCTAGACCACTCAACTGTTCTTATTTTGCCCCATACCACTCTGTCAAAGCCCTGTGTCTAAATGCAACCACAGTCTGTGGTTGTGACCTCAGTGTAGAGATATCTGAGAGGATTCGGTTGAGACCATAGCAATATATGTGGCAAGTAGACAGGGTGAAGAGGTTGGGATTGGGAAAAGGCTTGAAGTAGAGGGTATGGATTAAGGGCATGCTTCAGCTGGAAGGGTTGAGTCAAGTTAATAAGGAAATCATTGTATACACAGTCTTCCAACATCAACTGAAAAAGGGCTACTTATTGTAAGAAATAAATGCAGCATTAAGAATGCATGGTTCAGAATTTCTGGATTAACGAAGCACTTCTTCTGTGGTAAAATCTCTTCAGGGTGTCTTGATATGAGGGTGTGACCAATTAACTCCTCTAAATATCTCTGCATCTCTCTCCTTTGATGGAGAGCCTTCTTTTCTGAAGGAGGGTGAATACACCTTTACTGTGCCTGGTCCCTGCCTTGCTGCCAAGGAGATTTAGTTTGGCGAGAGAGCAATGCATGTAGTGGTTGATGCAGAGGAATGTATGTGCATAGCATCATGTTGGCGAGATTTAGTTTGGCGAGAGAGCAATGCGTGTAGTGGTTGATGCTATGCACATACATGATGGCATAAGGGGTGGGGAAACAATACAGGAATACAGACTGGACATCATTGGTCAGAACCAGAATACCAATGTTTGAACTTTTATCATTTGTGTATTTCGTGTTGTCTGGAAAATGCTTGGCTTAAATGTTGCTCATTTCTGCCAGGCTTTGGAAAGGTATTAAGTGTGTCTCCATGGATGCTGGGAGCTAATGTGCTTGATTACTGACCAAGAAAGTATTCTGAGACAGAGACAGTCAGATATTTGGTGTTTTGACCACACTGCCTTCCATTGCAAATGTGGAGAAACCCAATCCAGCTCTTTCCCCATGCTTTGACAGTTCTTATGAGTGGGAAAGAGTAAGCACTCCTGGGAGAGGAGAAATGCTTAGACATCAGGAAGTAGAAGTTTCCTTTGGATGTGATTCTACATAAGTCATTGGCATCAATGTTAGGGTGTCACGTCTACCTTGGCCAGCAAGGAAACATGACCACGACACTTCTACAAGCAGTTTATTCAGGAACCTTGTGTATCAGCTTCGGCCTCTCCCAGCCCCAGCAAGCCCTTAAATGTGCTCTCACAGCCCAATCAGCTCATGCCACCTGGCGATCCCGGATAGGCCATCAAGCACTTAAAGCCTCCAGACTGCATAAACCAGGGGCTATGTCACGGGCTTAAATACTGACTTACAGCACAGTGGAAAACAATCAAGGGTCAAGCGTGCAAGTTCTCAGGCTTAGTTCCTCCCCAGCAGATGTGTGTTAGCAAATCAAGAAGAGTACCAAGAACTACTCTGGTGCAAGATGTTCCAGCCAACAGCTTCAGGCTTGCTCAAGGCACCTCTGGGTCCATTTAGCGCCCTACATTAGGGGTCATATGTGGACGGTAAAAGGCAGAAGCATTCAAGCTATACTGCTCCTATTTCAAGGCAGTTTTGTAGTTCTATGCCATCAGACAGAGTACCTCAACTCTCTGTCTCTGAGTTTCTAGGATGTTAATAGGACCATTGAGTACTAGAGTAATGATAACAGTAACCATGATTCAAAGAAAAATGTTTCTAGAATAGTAGTGCCTAAAAAAGTGCAAGTGCTCAAAAAAGTTGCCATTGTTCTTATTAGACGTGTGAGATCAATAGCAATAGTGATGCTGGAGGCAGGACGTTGAAGGAGCAGTGGGAATAAAGGCAGCTGCTCCAGGATAGGCAAGTTTCTTTCATTAGAGACATAAGCTTTAGTCCTGCTCTTTGGTTCCATCAACAGAGGTTGTTCTCTGAGCTGTTATAACATAGCCAAGCAACATTGTTAACATTGCTAGTGCAACTTGGACTCATTATTGAGAAAACCTGGAATTTATTTAAGTACCCACTCAATTACTACCTTAATTTGTGGCTGGCTCCCAATTTTACCACTGGACCCACTAACCACCACTTTTTAAAATTGTATTTTAAATCTTTGTATAGATGTTGTCAGTTTTTATTACTTGGTTTGCTTCATTCATTCATTTTCTTGCTTATGTCACCAATATGTATTACATTATTACCATGTCATGGTTGCTGTATGTGCTAAGGCAAATATGCAAGAATGAAATAAAAGAAATGTCATCATGGGTAAGGTGGATTCAAAATAAATAAATAAATATGTAGTAAAGCATCGTGTCAGATGCTAGTAAATCTTATGCACAAAACCCATGAAGTGTTCATCCAGGATATGGCATTTAGGCTTAAAAGTATCTGGCTTGTGGAAGAGGGCTTCACTTTACCGACGGATTGCAGCTAGGCAGAAATTGGAAGGAAATGATGCATGTGTCTACCTAGGTGAGACATTCTCACCAGGAAGGACAAGAACAGAATAGACATGTTGTGTTCATATCAGAACAAGGAGCTTGGCATAACAAAGACAAAATGTGAAGAGGGGGTGTATTGATTAACTTCTGCCAACTTGAATAGCCACCACAAATTTGGTGGTTTCGAACTACTACTATTTGTTTAGCTCAGTAACCTATTTGTTAGCAATTTGGCTGGGATCAGCCAGGCAATTCATCTTCTAGTCTCACTGGCAGACTCAGGAGGCTGGGCCCTGGTCAGTGTGTGGCACTCATGTGGGGTGGCTTACCTGTGACCCATGTTGATCTGTTATCCCATGTCTGTCCACAGTATGTCTCTTTTTACCATATTTTCTTGGTCAGAGGAGGTGTTTCACAGGCCTGGCTTCCCAAGGAAAGGAATGGACTCCTCTTGGATTTGTAAGCTCATTTGCCCATGTGCATACACCTTCCTGAGGATCTGGATGTGAGCTCAAGCCTGAGAAGGTGCAATCATTGAGAAGCATTTCCAGGCTACTCTGTTCAACAGAGACCTGACAGCAGAAGCCAACCACCCAGGAAGGAGTCTACTGTATTTACCTGAGTGAGATTTGGCATATAAGCAACAGCTGTCTTACTTTTCCACAATGTTTGCGGTGTGTAGCTGGAACATTGTGAATTTTCAATACATATTAGTTGAATAAAGGAGTGAAAATATAATATCCACTTGAGAGCTGAAGGGCATGAGAGGGATTGGAAGGAGGGTACCCTGGGAAAGGGGTGGAGAAATGATAATGATGTAACCTATTTCGATTAAAAACATATTTGAAAATGACAAGAGTGAATGAATCCGTGGGAATTTAAATTGCTGAGGTGAACTTGAGAAACCAAACAGGATCCCCTTCTCAGAATTTCTTTAAGGGTTTCCCCCATAACCCTCGAGTGTTGTGCTTGCTGTCCTTAGACTGATGGCTGGGGTGGGGGGGTGGGATGCCCCTAAGTTAAAGCACTTAGCAGAAAATGTATGAACATAGAGCCAAGGGAGGCAGCAGCCCATCTGTGGAGGGCTATTTAGCACTGTGTGTTAAGATACTTCTCTGTACTCCAGTGCACTCTGCATTGTTTCCTTGAGTCCAAGGACTGAAATTTTATTACTATAAATAGAAGTAATAAAACAGGGCTTTGTGCTTTTTGCTCTAAAGGAATAATTGGTGAAATAAACTCAAGAACTTGAAGAGTCCTAAGTGGTCCCTACCCCCCCACTCTGTATGTGTGTGTGTGTGTGTGTGTGTGTGTGTGTGTGTGTGTGTGTGTGTGAGAGAGAGAGAGAGAGAGAGAGATAAGACTTCAGTAGCTCCAAACACAGCATTCAGTGGTCTCTCTCCCTCTCTCTCTCTGTCTCTCTCTCTCTCCCTCTCCCTCTCCCCTCTCCCTCTCCCTCTCCCTCTCCTCTCTCTCTCTCTCTCTCTCTCTCTCTCTCTCTCTCTCTCTCTCTCTCTCTCTCTCTCTCTTTCTGTATGTTAGATAGAAGTTCAGTCGCTCCAAACACAGCATTCGGTGGTCTCTCTCTCTTTTGCTCTTTCAAATATTTGACAATCACAACTCTAATTATCTTGACTCTAGGGCTTAAAAGTATTAGTCAGTCCTCCCTCAAATCCTATAGGATGTTAGAGTTTTGGATCCTGAGTGACATTTCTCCATCTGGCACCAAAGAGGAATGATTAAGTTATTCAGGATCTGTCTTTCCACTGTGGTCCCAGACTCATTCTGGATGCCGCCACAAGGCATTTGTCCTCTGCTCTCTATCCTACTTTCCTCACTGTCATGTGTCTCTTTCTACTTGGTGCAAGTTACACAGACTCACGTAGCTCTACCCCTTAGTTTCAGAAGCTGACAAGCAAGCAAGCCTTCCATCTACCTGGCCACTGCTGTAACTCTCTCTCCCAGGTGCTTTAAACAGTGTCCACACTAAACTCTCCTCACTTCCTGATGGCTCTTCACTCCACTCAGTGCCAACTTGCCGCTCCATTGCTATCATGGAACTGTTCCTGAAGCCAGCCCTGGCCTGGCTCCTCTGGTGTTCTCTCTTTATCTCAGAATGCTCAGGTTTATTTAGGTTCTGTGTTTTGCTTTGCTTTTTTTTTTTTTTTTTTTAAAATCCTGGTTCTTCCTCTATTGAATATGGAAATTCTTTTGTATGCACAAATAACTACCTATCTATTGACAACTTCTTTTGCTCGGTGAGTCTGTAACTGATCTCACACTCTTCCTCCTGAAATGTCCTTCCTTTATAAACCCCATCTTTCCGCTGTTTTGCTCCCTTGCTCATCTGTGTCATATACAGCCACCCTCTTCGGACCAATAGCAGCATCTTCTAAATGGCATTCCTGCTGCCTCTCTGCTTAGGTTCATGTTGCACAGCACAACAAAGGAAATGCCCATCATTAACCTCTTTAGCAGTTGGTTGTCGAGCCATCTTGGGAGAAATCTCAATTCTCTTAAAAGAACTAAGTTCCCTTCTGATGCTGGCCAGGCCTACCTCTCTGAACTCGTTTAATATTTCTGGTCTGTCTCCTGCTGCCTGTGTTCTGCACAGGCCTCAGAATGCTGCCAGTATATCAGCCTTCTGCCCTTTGCTAAGCCCTCATGTCCCCTGCACTTCATGGATGATTCTTACTGATACAGCTCTAGCATTTTGGATAAAAATGTTATAGTTTGGATCTTAAATTTCTTCCACATGCTAAAGGTGTAGTGGCTAACTGTGACACCCTCGCGAGTAGCAGAACTTGTAGGCGGTGGTGGACTCTAGTGAAGTCAGTTTGGTCCCTGGATATGTGATCTTGAAGGGGATCTAGGAACTCACCTCCCTTTTCTCGTTCTCTGCTTTGAAACCATCATGAGGTTAAAACATTATCTTCGCTGCAAGGTCATGTGATAATCTCACTGTCTTGCCTCAGGCTCCCTACCATCAGAACTAAGTAAGCAGGAAGCAAAGTCTCTGAAAGAGTAGGCTAAATCCATCTTTGTTTCTTTAAATTGTCTGTCTAATTACACTCATGTTGTCGTGATAAAATATGATAAGCACAACATAGAGGAGAAATCTGGCTCACAATTCCAGTTTATAATCCATTCTTTTGGGGCCATCAAAGTAGGAGGACCTGTACTCACAGCCAAGGGTGGAGAGCAATGAATGAGTGCTGTGTGTCCCTGCTCCTCTGCTCACTTCTCTACCTTTTTGTAGCCCACAGCCCCCCTCCTAGAGCGTGGTGGCACTCACAGTGAGTGGATCTTCCCATCTCAGTTTATCAAGCAGCCCCCCCAGACAAGCCCACAGGCCAATCTAATCTGCGCATCCCTTACTGATAATCTCTGAGTAGGGGGATCTAGATTATCAACTTGAAACAATTAAAGCTAACTGTGTTTATCTGAAGCATTTTGTCGCAGCTGTTGAAAAGTAACTGGCATAAATATCCCCCCTCCTTTTTTTTTGACCGAAGAGGTTTCTTGAAATTCCAAACCCACCTGTGTTTTTCCCTTTCTCTTCCTCCAGATTTATTGGCTCACATCCTGACTATTTCATGTAACTTTTAAAAATCTAACATCTGCTGGGCTATGTGCTGCCTGTGAGGGCCTGTTCTGGTCTCCTGTCTTTGCGCTAATGTATGAGCAGAGGGACCAGATGTTGATGCAAGAATAATTTTATTTTTCATAACACATGGGTTTAAATTAAAGCAACCATAATTTCATGTGCTTTCCACCTTCCTGAAGGCCAAACTCTCTGTTGCCCGAGAAGCATTGATTTTATCTCTCGGATATATGTAAAAGATAGCTGTTTAAAACGTCCATATAAATGAAACAGTTTAAGGAAAGTTTGCACCATTTTACCATATAGCTCTAAAGATTAGTGAATAAATAGGCAGCACAGATAGTCAGGAATAAATAATTCACAGCATCCCGAATGAATCATGCTATAGGAAAGCCATGGAGTCATATTTTATTTATCTCTGTATTGAAAAAAATCAATCTGTGAATTTCCAGAGTGGCTGGTCCTGATAGTCAGCTTCTTGGGCGAGCTTGTGTGAAGTGAGTGTTCTTCTGAAGGTGACAGCTCAACACTGGTCTGTCTTTTGCTGTCCCAATTAAGTTGATGAAATGCCCGCAGTCAGTCACACTGCCACTGCGTTAGCACATATGCCCTTCTCTGTATATTGCCACCCTGTTACCTAAGTAATTGCCCTGAAATCCTGGCTGCTGTTGGAGTGACATTGCCATTCATATTGAGTTCGACTCTATTTTCCTCCTCAAATGTCCTGCCTGGGCAGCACTAAGTCTTTGTGAGCTTGTTATTTTGGCCTGTAAAACACTTTACAACTGCTGTTGGACCCTCTGGATCAAAGGGTAAGAAATTTGTGCTTCCCAGACACTGTTTTCCCACGTTGGCTTCCTAAGCATTTGTCTGTAGGTGTAAGCTTGTCCACACAGCTGTTACATACAGTATGATGTTATACCTTTGGGCTCTTTCCAGGTGTATCAAGTTGAGACATCATCATCAAGGGTAGGCAAATAGTATGATTTGTTTGTTTGTAGTTAGAAGCCGACAGAGTAGTGTTGACTGTTTCCAAAACACCTGTAATAGTGTTTGCCATTCAGGAGATATAGTGGCTGCACTCAGCCCCTTGAGACTTCTCGTTTGGTGAAAGTATAAGCATAGGCCAGGGCAGCTGTATTCCTGCTTAGAGGAGCACACCAGCCAGGGCTGGTGTAATGTACTGTGCCTTGCATTTCTGTTGAGAGGTAACCCCTCAGGTCCTGGGAACTGAAGTTCATGGTCAGTGTGATTTTATACATGTGGGTCCAACTTTGTGGTGGTATCAGTCAGACAAATAGAGAAAGCTTTGCATCATCCACACTGAAATGCTATCATCTACAAGAACACACACACACACACACACACACACACACACACACACACACACACACACAAAGCTGAGTTGGTAAACACAAAAGAGATCATTTTCTTTACCATTTGAAGTGTGTCTTCTGTTACACATCCTACGCCAGCAAGTGCTTTCCCACTGAGCTGTGTCTAATGTAACAGTTAGCTCTACCAAAGACACATCTGAAAATAGTGTAAGCAAAAGTCTTTTTACTGACAAAGGTAACTATGGCAAAAGTAAACATCTCCAAGTTCCCATTTAACTGGCATGTTGTCTTCGTGGGAATTATTTTATTCTTGCTTCCTGCCCAATATTTTAACAATTCTGACTGCCTGCTAATGTGTGGGCTTTCTGCATATGCAACCTTGATATCTTCCCTGTGTCCTGTTGCTATCTTCTCTCAAGCTTCTGGCGTGGGGGCAGGGCTCCAGGTTCAGTTTTATTGATGAGTTCATTCCCTTCCCCTAAGTGGAGGAGGCTGTGAAATCAAGAGCCACTTGACAGCAGTCCTTAGCTGGGGAGGAAGCTGGCAGCACAGGCAGGAGCCGAGGCTGAGACAGCACAGGAAGAAGAGCTAAGTGCACAGCTAATGCAAGGCCCACGAAGGAAATTGACAAATTAAGGAACTGGAGGGCACTCATTACAAAATAATGGCTGAAATTAGACTCGCAAATTTTGTCTTAATAAGGAGATGGGCTAAATATTTCATCTTAAGTTATTCTTCTTTCAAAATGCCCTTTACAAATTTCCATCTCAGCTTCTGTTAAAAATATCACCAAAGAACCAAGAGTCGCAATCTCACTTATGAACATCACTGATGTTTCCTGTGCAAATGGACAAAGTAATCACAGCAGCTTGAGGCACAGAGGAGAGGTAAATGCTACAGAGCAGGAATCCTTAGATGATTTCTTTTTTAATTTTCAGACTACCTGTGATTCTAATTCTCAAAACAATAATCAAACTTGTCAAAAGGAAATATAACCTATAAAAAGTGGACAACCATGTTGTAGTTAATTTTTGTAAGTATGAAATCCATTTCATCCTGATGACAAAATAAGTCTTGTAAGGACCTAGACCCTGGTGCCTAGGCCAGTGTGCCAGTGGGGGGTTGTGTGTTAGGCTTACTGGAAGAAAAGTAGAGATTACTACCACAGAGAATAATGATAGTTTCTGGAGATACACAAAGATAATATGTGAAAACCGAGCATGCTGGAGATTGACATTAAACAGCCCCCGTGAAGATGAAACCAGAGAAGTTGAAGAGTTTCACCAATTATCTGGTTTTCCTGATAAAAGCAAGATTTCTGCTACTTCTAATTCTGGCATTGTAAGTTATCTCTGTTAAAAAGTGCAATAATAGCTTTCCTTTGGAAATAAAAATACTCTCTTGGTTAAATGTGACACAGAACAATTATTCATTCATGAAAAACAGGTTTTGAACACAGTGACCAAACTGTGTGAGCTTAGTTCCAGTCTCAACCTGGAACTCTACACTGTCACTTTTGTTTTTAAGGGATGGGACTTTAAAATTGTACTCTAGTCTGCTCCTCCATGCTTGGCCAAACTCTCCCTGTAAAGCAAGGTCTAAGTTCCCTTTACATCCTCTCTGTAGGAGATACAATTCCCTATCTATTCAATTGGCTGCCATTGTAATAAAATAGCTAAAATAAATAGCTTATAAAGAAAAAAGGCTTATGTTAATTTGCAGTTTTAGAATTTTCAGTCTAAGATTGAGTTCTTTCAGTTTTCTAGTGGGGATGCTTGGAGGCAATGGCAAAGAAAACGTGTCAGACTAAATGGCTCACTTCATGGCTGGGGAACAAAAGAATGACCAGGGTTCCACTATCCTCTTCAGGGTACATACCCAGCAACATGAGGGTCTTATAATGGAGCTATCCCTTCCCAATACTGTGGCCTGGGAGGCCAGGCCTTTATTGTATGGCCTCCTGTGTACATTGGGGGAGGGGAGATACTCGCCATCTAAACTTCCAGCACTTCACAGAAGTTAGGTTTTGTGATCCCTTAACACCATCCTGGAGTAGTAGTCAAAGCAAAGAAGACTGTGGAGCATGGTGGGAAGATTGGAAAAGGAAAATGCAATCTGGCTAGGAAGAGAACATATGAGAAGTGTGACCCAGGAGACCTTGGCCAGCACTAGAAAAGAGGGACCCCTTCAGTGCTTGCTCCCAGGGAAAATGCTTCATGGGCATTTCAGAAGTTGCCAAGGCTGCAGTCCTCACAAGCTGAGTTGTTTAAAAATGCAGAATTCTTTCAAAGACCTTTTAGGGAAGAATCTTCTCAGAGAAGAGTCCTGGAGTCCCTGCTGTGCTCAAAACCTCAGAATTTGTTTCCTTGTGTTCAGCCAGAAAGGCAGTGAGGGGCTACTGCCGACATTTTTGAAGCAGGACCCTGTATGGCTTGGATAAACTATAGACCTTGATGTCATGCATGCAAGACTGGTTTTAACAACATGCCTTATGGATCTTGGTATCTGCTACTGAAATTTCAAGACAGACTTCAGGCTACACAGTGCACAAGCCAGAGTTCTACAGTCAACCGCTGATGTGGGAAGCTGTGAACATGATGCCAAAGCTTCAGTAGGGACCTTTGGAAGTTAGACTTCCAGAACAAGGATCAGCTGCTGAGGGAAGCTACAGGTGGTGTGCAAAATCAGCTTGATAGAGAGGCCAGATGGACAGCAACCTGCAAAGTGACAAGGTAGGGATGCCCAAGCCCTTGGCAGACCATACCCCAGTATATTTTTGGATGTTGTGTCCCACCATTACACCTTATTAGTGTATATATATGTGTGTGTGTGTGTGTGTGTGTGTGTGTGTGTGTGTGTGTGTGTGTGTGTGTGTAAACTCACAGCTGAGTTTGCTTTGGGCTGCCAAGCAAGGCTGGAACAGATAAGACTTTGGCGACTCTTAAAAATGGGCTTAATGCATCTTAGCTGTGAAATGGGCATGGAACTTTGGAGACAGGGACAGAACGCTACATTTCTGATGTTGAATATCTATCCCTCAATATGCTAAACCCACTTTAAGGTGAGGTCTGATTCCAGGGTAGCACTGCTAGGTTGGGTGTGGAACCTAGAGGAAAGGCATCATGTCATTGGCGAGTATACTTCTTAGCAACTGCAGGACGCAGATCTCTTGCTGTTTAGCTGTTTTGTTTTCTGATTCCTGGCCAGGAAGTGGCATGCTTCTTTCCATTCCTTGCCCCACTTCCCACTCCACTTTGCCATCCTGTTCCTTTATCAGAGATCTGAAAGTAATAAGTCCACCTGATCATAGACTGGAGCCTCTTTAACTCTAAGTAAAAATTCCCTTTTTCTATTTTCCTTTGTAAGTTAATTTGCCTCAGGTATTTTGCTTTGGGGATAAAGATGGCCAATGCAGATATTGAACATTAAAAATGGCTTATTTCTTCTCTGGGTACACAATACGTTACTGCTGACACCATATGTATGAGAAACATGAAGCATGTTTCTAATTTCTTTGCAGGCACTGACTGAATGCCTAATGACTTAATTCAATTCTGACACTATCTGAATGGGTGAATATGAGTTGACATCTGGTCAGGTTAAGGTTTAGACTTATGAAACTATCCCAAACTTGACCAACAATTGCCAATCTCAAGTCCGAGTTGAATTCTCTCTTAGGTCTCTGGCAGCTGTAGCTCAGAGATTTCCAAATTCTTCCCTGAGATGCAATCTCAGGAATTTGTAAGAATAGCTCATAAGCTTAGGAAACACCTTAACTGCATTTGATTAGGTGATCTATAAGATATGATGTGGGGATAGCCAGTGTAAAAGACACATGGGAAAGCAAGCGAAGTCAATGCCTCTGAGTGCCTCTGCATTGGTCTCTGAGCTCTTTCCTCTTAGGCTTTAATGCAGGTCTCATTCTCCGGAGGTTATTAATTATTTCACTGGTCCTTGTTGGTCAGGTCAGCCTTTAACTCCTCTTCCTCACTGAAGATCAGAGGGAGGAAATAAAATTTCAGTCCTCTTACCACATGGTTTGGTGTCTGTGAAAGCAGTTTCATCTTGAGCTACCCAACACCCCCAGATCCCAGCCTTCTTGTTAATACACATAAAGACACTTGTGACTCTAGGGAGCCCAGTGGCTTTAAGAGCCTCATGCCAGGATATGAGGACAGAAACGAGACACATACATTTCTGGTTATGTGACAGGTGCTCATGGCTGAGCAGTGAAGTAGGAATTATTATCTCTGTCTTTGAGACACCAAGGTTCTGAAAGTCAAGCAAATTCCTAAGGTGAAATAAAAAAGGAATAATTAGAACTGTCATCAAGGCCTGACTCTTTCTCAACAGCAGGTGGAGAACGTGTGTGTGTGTGTGTGTGTGTGTGTGTGTGTGTGTGTGTGTGTGTGTGTCCAAAGATATCTGCATACACATTTCGCAAATACTGTCTCCATGATGTACTCTAAGCACAGTTTGGCTTCCAAAGCTGCCGGGGAAAGATACCCTGCAGTTTTTTTCAGTTGCCTCAGCTCTCTGGAAAAATACTAACCTTGCCTTGTATTTTGTGCCCTTGCAATGAAAGGAGAAGACAAGGGAACATTATGGGCTGTTGCCTCCAAGCTATGTGACTCTTGTTTTGTACAGTTCCCTGCACCCTCCCTGCCTTGTCACAGCACTACTTAGATGAATACAGCTGAGGTTTCTTCTGTCCCCTCATCCCATTCTACCCATCCTGGCAGCAGTTTTCTGCCCCACTCTCTCAGATCCTGTCCTCTTAGGACATAAGCCACAACACAGCCTTCCAAGATCGTTTGTTCACCACTGCAAACCAGCACCTGTCTTCCATTTCCACTTCCTTGGGCTCTGAATGTTCTGAAGCCTTTTGCTTTCCATGGAGGGCATGGAAAAGAGTGGTTACACTTAATATCATTGCCTCTATTCAACAATGCTTTCATTTTTTCTAAGTTATAAGTGGTCTTGAACTACTGTTATCAATGCAACCCCAGTTCTTCCAAACAGAATTTTTTCTTTGTCCCAGAGAAGTTAGTTGGAGAGCAAATTATCCTTCAACAGGAATGTAACTTACTGGAAACCAATCCTAGAGTGATCTGATTTTCAGAATAAGATCAGCAGTACTTCCCTTCAAGTCTCCCTCTCTTCGTCAAACCACAGGTTTATTCTGGGCACTTTCCCCTGAGCAGCTAAGTAGAGGGATGTTCCAGGGCATGTGCTTCAGCATCTGCTGATGGATAAATGCTCTGCTTAATGGACCGGTAATGGCAAGTCACCAGGCAGAAGGCTTCGTATTCATCTTGTTCTGTAAAATTCCTTCATTTGGAGTGTTTGTCAAAATAATCAAAGCTTTCACAGGAAATAATAATCTATTCCCTCACTCTCAGCCAAAGTCGCTGCTTAAGAAGTCCCTGCAGCCTCCTTTGACATTGATGCCACAGGTAGTTTCTGTCACGTGCCAGCTCCCTGGGTTGACAAGAAAAAACTATGGATGATTAGGAATAAATGAATTTTAAGTTCATCTAGTGCATCCATGGTCCAGGCACAGTACTTGTGTAGTCCTTTTATATAACAGAGGGGGATGGGGTTTCTTGAACTTGGTACTGTTGATGGTTTGGTTTTGCTGAGAGGTCTATCTTATGTATCACACAGTGTTTAGCATTATTCACTGGTGGTGGCAGCACCATTTCTAGAAATGCCAACCAAAGACTATTGTAGACAGACAACTATTGAATAAACTTGGGCATGCTCATCTGAGAGAGGTTAAGAGATCCTTTCATTCTGTCCATTCCTCATGTAAAGCACATAAGACAAAACCAAACTAACCCAGTGTGTCTAAAGTCCTGATGTCACTCTGTGTCAGGGTACTACGTTACCAGGTCTCAGCATCAATAAGTTATAGTCCCTGCTGTGAGAACTCATGATGCAGTTGGGAAAGCAGGCATATAGATGGATAATCAATGGGTCAGCAGGAATTACAGGGACACACTTCGTTCTGCTGCTGACATCATGGAGACCAGTTTTACAATCCTATTTTACACTGTACCTTTTACTTTTGAATTGATTCCTTTGGGGTCTTGTAGGCACAGGCTTATTTTAAGTGGGGCACCACAGAGGCAATTCATTCGTCTACCTTTGTGGTGCTTGCTTAAGCTGATGACTTGAGCTAAGATTTTTATATATTCAGATTCTCCCTGCCATTTACAGAAAGACTTGCCTCCATCAGGAAGCTGTTCTGGGATGTCATATCTTGGATTGCTATCTGCTCAATGCCCACTGGGAAAGACACAGTCACTTTTCATAGTTTGTGGCTCTAGGACATGATCCATGGCTTAGTCTCATAGCTCATCCTGTCATTTTGTTGTTCACATACAACATGCCTGAAGGTAGAAATCATTTTTGGATTTGCTACATTTTTGGACTAAAACAGTTGCTATTTGATTATTTCTATAGACTTGCAGAATCAGACATGGGAGAAAACCCCACAGATCTCAACAAAGACAAGTGGGAAGTCATATTTAAAAAGAAAGCTACAACCTGAGAAGTGCTTATACCTACCTCCAAGGAATGTTGTTTTTTTCATTCCTCATGTATTCCTTCTAATGTTTTAAAACACTAAATCATACTTATTCCTCTGTATTTCTAAGTCCTGGGATTACGGGGTCTCTTAGCTCCTAGCAGTCACTGGCCTTGGGCCTCCATCCTCACTGTGTGGTCAGGGATTCTGTCTGGGAGCCTGAGCATCTCACTGCAGCATCCTGAATTCTTGCAAGGCTGTCAGAGTCGTACATTCTCAATTATCATGTGAGTGAAAGATGTAGCATTTAAGCAAGGGAAAGATACCCTTGAGAAAGAGCTTCTGTCTTTCCTTTTCTGTGTTTCCTTTTCCTGGAGGAGCAATGAAAAGGTCACCAGAGCAGTGTTCTACTACTGTATTAACCTGTTTCCCAAGTAAAGGATGAAATAGGGTATCAGCTCTCCTTGTGCTCCTTACGAAGAGTCAATGAATTACCAGTTTGCACATTGGATGTTACAGTATTTTGTGTCAGTGAATGGGATTTCTTTGGACTTCAGCTCAAGGTCATGTGCTGATCAGAACACTGAATCAGGAAATAGATTGGGGTCTAACTGGAAGCTGGATGGGATAGCTATACAAAGACACAGCAGCAATGACATTCTTTTACCAGATGTTACCTAGAAACAAAGGGTTCAGGAATTTCTTATTCTCAGAGGTGCATGGTAGGGCTCTTTTGCTTTTTGCACAAAGACTATAGTTAAATTCACCTCCATCCCCCCACCCCCGTGTGTGTGTGTGTGTGTGTGTGTGTGTGTGTGTGTGTGTATGAATGAGTTTGTGTGATTTTACTTAATCTTTGTTGATACTCTGTTTTGTAGTTTTTTTTTTTTGTGTTATTGGACTTGAACTCTAGGCATTATGTAGGTTAGATAAGAGCTCTACCACTGAACCACACCAACCTCTACAGTTACCCCATTTTAATGGTGAGCAAGAAAAGGTCCTTCTTGCCTGAAGTCTTGTTTTTCTTTCTTAAGGCCCTATCCTTATTTCAGAACTATAAAACTTTGTTTTAATCAGATATGACTTACATACCATGCATGTCCTCTAAGTTCAGTGTATGCTACTGGTGGTTTCAGGGTTTAGGTTTGTGTCACCACCATCTATCTATCTTTAGACACTTCTATCACCCAGGAAGCATCTCTAGTGTTTTTCATGGCTTGATTTGTTTGTTTTGTTTTTATTGTTACAAAATTCTTAAGATGTAGGGAAAAAGATATGGGGAAGAAAAATTAGATTAAGTATAAATTAGTAAACTCCTTGGTACTGAAGAAATTGTGAAACAGATGAGTTGCAAACAGCAAAGAGAAGAGTTGAGAAATTGCACAACTCAAATCAGTTGGTGAAATGCAGGCAATTTATACTGCTCTTCAGCATGTTCTCACCATGAGTCTCAGCATGTTCTCACCATGAGTCTCAACATGTCCTCACATGAGTCTCAGCATGTTCTTACCATGAATCTCACTGTGTTCTCAGCACGAGTCTTAGCATATTCTCACTGCGATGGGAAGAAGAGGCTGACACATGCCTAGCTGTCCAAGTGATTATCTTGCATTTGATTCTGATATCTGAAGAGTTTTGACTGGCTGTATGTCTGTGGCCAGCACAGTGGCTCTTGTGTGCTTTGGAGTTAGGGAATTTGTTTCCAGGTGGTGGCACTGTCACATGACTAAGATCTTGAAACTCCTTAGCACACAGTGCCATTTCCACTGGCCCAGGGCTTCCCCAGGTAGCTTGAGTCAGTTCCATGGAAATCAGACTTGTTAACTGCTGTGGTTTCCAAAAGCTAGAAAATTTGCATTGGTTACATAAGGACATTGGGATAGACACAGGGTCATTTCTGGTCAAATGCACTATTGGTCAAAATGTGTTCCCTTACTGACAGGGGTAGGAAAATGATTGGCACCCCATGGGTGCAAGAGCCATATGACAATAGAAAAGCACCTGGGTTGGGACTTACCATTTTTGCTCATCCTTGGAGAAAAGAGAAGAAGCGAGACTGAACTAAGCAGGAAATGTCTCTGAGGTACCCTGTTGCAGCACCCAGATTCCTTGCATTCTTGTGTTTGCACTGTGGTCAGCGCTAACAATTCAAGCTCTGATTGATAGTGGAAACCCTCCAGCACTTGCCTATGTAAGTCCTACTTTCTAGCAAGAAAAACCTTATTGTTTACCTAGCAGTGTCTTTCCACATACACCCTCCCTCCCCATAAGTCCACAGCAGTTTCTTCCCCCAACTGTCCCTTACCCATCTTGCTAAGCTTGAGTCAAGGCTACGTATCCTGGAAGCTTCCCCTGCTGGCCACAGCAAAGGAAATGCTTCCACTCACTAAGCAGCATATTAATTTTCTCCATTAGTATACCCAGTCTTCTGGTCTCCTGAAAACAGGATTTTTTTTTTCACAAATTAGTTATTTTTATACATATTTCAGTCATCTGGTAAATGCACATTGAATGGTTGAATGTATTTTAGTTCTTAAAGCAGGGTGTGTGTAAACATTCTAAGTGTACTTTTACATTTGTGGTGTTGTCCCATGGTGTGACTTCTCAGACCTTGAACTGAAGTAAAATCCAGTTCAGTAAAGTAGATACTACAGGGTCAACACTCACCTTCTTACACTGTGTCTTTCTCTTGGAATTCAGCCTCTTTGTGGTCTTCTACCACTGATTCAGTCTCCAGAACTCTATTTAGGGAAGTATAACAAGTTATGAGGACATGAGTTTACAGTCTTTCTGAAATAACTGTCTTAAGTCTTAGTTCCTTTTTATTTATTTATTGGATAAAGCAAAATGCCCAAGGTTGAGTACATTATTAAGGAAATATTGAGCCTGCAATTTGAGAGGCTGAAGCTCCAGATCAGGTGGCCGAATGTGTTTATCCTCTAGAGAGGCCCTCAAGGTAAATAGAATCACATGATTGTGAGGATTAAAAGAAGAGATCACAGGGCCAGGCTTCCTCTTCTTATAACTACTCTCATTCAGTAGAGCTGGTTGGGTAAGGCACACATGACTCCTTTGGGAGTATAGCTTCCTGTTTTAAAACACTGCTTTAATATGCTTTTTGACATTACAATACAATTACATTTCCCCTTCCACTTCCTTCCTCCAGGGCCCTTCTATATACCCCTCCTTACTTTCCTTTAAATTCATGACCTCTTTTTTTTATTAATTATTGCTATGTGCATACATGTATGCATATATACATGTATATCCCTAGGTGTGTATATAATTACACACTGTTCAGTATTCCTCTTATAAAATTTCCAGCACAGGAAAACTGTACTAATAGCCATTACCAAGTGCCATTCACATAGAATGCCACAGCGGTCCTTATGAGCTGAAGTACTTGGTCGTGAGATCACTTCTTAGCCTCTAATCTTTGTCCTATCACATGTCGAAATTACCATAGGCAAGAGACAAAAGCATCGTAAAAATCTTACAGAAGAAGCTGCCTGCCTTCTGCTTTCATTCCTTATTACCAAGGGCATTGTTCTGCTCATGAATAGAATACTCTGTGGATGGTCTGCATGGACTGAGACAATAAAGTAGCTGCTGGCAATGGAAATTCTGTGGAAAAAATAAATTCAAAAACACTGAAAATACTCTCCTTTAGCAAAGACAGTTCTTGCATATCTGTCGAGAGAACAACTGAGCCCAGTTATAGTCTTACACATTACTTAGGGTTCCCAGGTGCCTAGCAGAAAAACATAATTCACTCTGTATTTAGAGGAGTAATGGGGCAAGCATTCACTATGCACCGACACACTCCTTTTAATCATGTGTGGCAACAGCCAGGCTACTGACATTAGACAATTGTCACACAAGGAACATTCCTCTGATTTCAAATAATAAATAGTACCTACTTTGTTATATTAAAAAAAAAAAAACTTAAGCAAGGAAGCAAAAGGTAACACAAGGCTTCAAGAACCGAAGAGATACACATATATTTTATCTCAATATATAGACCTTGCCCAGTGTATACAAATATAAAAACGGCCAAGACAATCAAGTGAGTGAGATGAGATATGGTTAGTTCTTTGGGAATCAAGAGGAAAATACCAGAGGGATACATAAGCTTCTTTTCAACAAGCTCCCAAATTTGCAGCTATAGGACCCTTCACCTACTATCAAACAATTGTCCTGTAAATGAAGGTCAAGTTTCCTTGTGGGGAACTCTGTGTAGATGCCACCCTGAGAAGCTCATTTGATTCCTGCAATATTTGTCCTAGTGTCTGGCCACCCACAGATGCTCCCTGGGTAGCACTCCCTCTCTGGTTCAAGTCCCAGTCCTCTGCTTGCCATGACTTGTTTCATAACAAAATGTCTATCTCACATTGATTCGTCCTCCTAGAGTTGAATTTGGAACTGTTCAGGCTGACAGATTTCTTTTGTCCTGGCCCTTATTGTGTGTGCTCTCTGCACATTACCTCGAGACAGAGTCCCTTTTGTTCTGATTTGTTCTGCTCTGATATTTCCAGGTATTTGGAAGACAATGTTTCATTGACTTTCTGATTGCTATCCAACAACATGGAGCTCTCATATCTGCTGGAACACTTTAGTTACTCATTCCCTTCTTCCCCCCTTTTTTTCTGATCATATGACTTGGATCCAGGCATTTTAGTTAAATAGAGTAATCATTTACGGTCAGGACAGAGTCTGTCAATCAGTAGCCAAGAGATTAGAATGAAGACAGTTTTTCCATATGAAAGTGGGCTCAGAGATTTTCCAACTGCCTGGTCCTTATAGAAATTTCAACTCAACTAGGGATTTGGAACTTTACTTTTTCTTTTGTCATCTGGGAGAATATAAATTGGGATTATTGGTACCACCTAACAGAGGATTATTACAAATGAGTGATTTGTACTGTAAATATATGATAAATAAAAACTAAACAGTCTTCATGATAATATTTTGATTTTATTTTTAATCTAGAATTTAAATTTGGAGGAATGGCTACCTAAACAACGGCACATCTTAATCTATAGATATAATTTATTTGAGTCTTCAATTTCTTTGATGAATAATAGCATGAAAGTCATGTTTGCACACTTTGGTTCACAGCTGAGTGTGGTGGCACTAGTGCACAAGAGACCACCACAGGAGGACCTGGAGAGGAAAGCCAGTCTAAGATACGTAACAGATTCACAGGGTAGCCTGGGTTACATAACCTATAGAGCTATTCATGCACTCCTTTTCTTAATGTGTCATTTTTGAGAGCATGATAGTTCCCTTCATGGCGCCTATCAATCTCATCTATGGTATGGTGTTGATTGACATGCAGTCAATGATTGCAACCTCTCTTTCATTCTGTAAGTTGCTGTTACCTTTTCCAAACACCTGGTTCTGTTTCCTGATGGTTTTCTAGAAGTTGATCAGGTTTCACCTTTCATTTGTCTGGATTTATTTCAGCTCTAAAAAATTTATGAAGATGCTTTTGTAGCAGGGAAGACCTGTTCAACAAATCCATGAAGCCACTTCTATCTTACAGCCTGTAAAACAGGTCTACATTGAATAAGACCTGTAAGCAAGGGAGCATTGCATTTTCTTGTCAATCTGATTCCACAATAGCAAGTTTTCTGACTGTGTTTTAAGTCCTAACTCTAGAACTGCAATCTAAACACCATGTAAAGATGATTGAAAATAGATTTCTTTTTCTCTGATGAAGACACTCCTTAGGAGCAGATGTTCTCTTGAGTAGCCCTGGTGAGTAATCCCACCAGGATCATCATCTTAGCTTATGATTCATATCTGGCCTTCCTTGTAAAAACAAAGATGACACAGTCCTTTGCACCGAGTGATTTAATGGTCACCAAACAGAACTGCATTCCCCAAGTTCAGGTTGTTTTCCTCTCAGCACATTATTTTCCAGGAGCAAACTGGATTCTTAACTTAGCAAATACTTCAATTCTTTCAGATATCAGGATGGAAAGCACATCTGTTAAGTGATTTCCTAGATACCCAAACATATTTTACTATCTAGAAGTTATACAGAAGGAAACCTTAGATATTGTTTTGGCTTGATCTCCTGTCATTTTTTATAGAAAATTCCTAGATTTTTTGTTTCTTGTCTTCTTGGTTGGCAGTAATAAAACTGAGTTAATTAGTAATAATCATTTTGTAAGATCACCATCATTATAGTTTCAGAGAAAGTAACATTATTTTCTAAAAAGACTCTCACACAGTGCTGCTAAGTATGGCTGTATGTATTGTCCATATCTTTTTGGAACAAATGAAAGCAACTCTAAAGAGTTTCTGGTAATGCTTAAATTTTTTTCTAAATTAGTTCAAACTAAAGAGATTCAACTTCTTGAAATTATCTTCCTTATGTGGGTCTATCTCAGACGCAGTGATTTGCAGACTCAGGAAATGGATACCCCTGAGTGAGCCTGAGTCAATCACAGCTGGCACTGTGCTGGGTTGCCTTTGCTGGCCATGGTTTCCCTTCTCTCAGCCTTTTCTGTGATTATTGTATTTTACCTGTGTTTTTCTTCTTCTAAGGTATACACTTAAACAGGCAGAGAAAGGATGAGAACAGATATAGGAAGCTGAGGGGGAACTTTGGAAATAACTTAGACTTTTAAGGACAGGTCTCCATTCACTGATGGTTTGACCAGATCCAGGACATCAGGATGATGGATGTGATAAAAATGACCACTTGCCAGTTACACAGATGGCAGAAACCACTCTCAACACCCTGTATTTCCAGCTACGGTGGGGGGGGGGCAGGGAAGCAGTGAGGCGAATGTGAAGGGAGAAGTTTCATCTTCAACCATCACAAAACCTGTGGTCTGTGCAGGATATAGAGAGCATATGTCTGTCTGTGATGGAAGTGAGAAATCATGGGCTTTAAACTGATGTATGAATAGTGAGGGTCAGTAAAGAGTCACACTTTGAAGGGAGAGTAAGAAGGGATAGCTAGGGCAGTCGACATGACTTTAGAGCCCTGTAGAATGGATGAGAAACAGTGTCAGTGAGAGCGAACATGCTCAGTTCCCAAAGTGACGAATGACATCCGAGAGAATGAAATAAAATGAACTGAGAGAGGTCTCTCCTTCCTTTCTTCCTCCTATCTCTCCACTCTCTTTTTCTTGATCACCTTCTCTTACATTCTGTATCAATTGTGTGTCAAGTACTGAGGGTTCCTGTTGATCTGCAGAGCCCTCTTTGATGGAACTTGCAGGCTCAGCCCTGCTTCCTTTCGAACAGAACAGAACAGAACAGAACAGAACAGAACAGAACAGAACAGAACAGAACAGGGAAGAGTGTTCATCCACAAGCCCAGCTAGAATGCTGTTTCACAACAAACCACAGGTGGCAGCATTGGGACATCACCAGAGGCATGTCAGGGCACTGCAAAGAGGAGGATATAAAGGATACATGCAATTGTCATAAAGTTCACCAGAATTATAAAATCTAATATGTTAACAAGTGTGATTGCATAAGTCAGATGCCTGTGCTTATGCCTTGTTTCCAATCGTAAATAGGATAAGCTTGGGAAAATTGTTTAGCTTCCTTTCCTTTCCTTCCCTTTCCTTTCCTTTCCTTCCCTTCCCTTCCCTCCCGTCCCCTCTCCTCCCCTCCCCTCACTTCTCTTCTCTTCCCTTCCCTCCCTTCCCCTCCCTCCCCTCTCCTCCCCTCCCTTACCTTCTCTTCCCTTGCTTTCCCTCCCCTCCCCTGTCTTCTCTTTCCTTCCATTTTCTCCCCTCCCCTCCCTTCCCTTCTCTTCCCTCCCTTCCCCTCCCTTCCCTTCTCTTTCCTCCCTTCCTCTCCCTTCCTTCCCCTCCCCTCCCTTACCTTCTCTCCCTTTCACTCCCCTCTCTTCCCCTCCTCTTCCTTCCTTCCTTGCTTGCTTGATAAAATACCATGACAAAAGCCAATTAATGTATAAAAGATTTATTTTGGTTCACAATTTCAAGGGTGTAACCACAGCAACAGCAATTGAAGAAGCCAGTTATCTTGCTTCCACAATCAAGGTGTAGAGAATAATGAATGCTCAAGGTCGGCCATGTTTTTCCACTTTATGCAGCCCAAACTCAAGCCAAGTGAACAGTGCTTATCACTTTCCGTTCAGACCTCAATTATCTTAGCTAAGATAATTACTCAGCATTCTGCCCTGAAGCTTGCCTCTTAGGTAATTCTAAATCTGTCAATAATCAATATTAACATCACCATATCTCTTGTCAACTTGACATCTAAACACATCACTTTTAAGCCAAAATTTTACACCTGTGTGGCTCTTGGCATGCTGTATAATGCAGGAACACATCAAGTCTAACTTTGAAGGTCTTTACTATCTTTAACAATTTTAGTACTGTTTACAAATCCAAAGTCCAAGTCTAATATGATATTACAGGCAACCTTTTACTTGTGAAATGCAAAACAAGTCATTACATATTTCCTACATACAACAACACAGAACAAACACTCCCATTTTCTAAAGGGAGGGATGCAGGCAGATCAAGTAATAATGGGACAAAAGTAAGATTGAACCCTAGCAGGGAAGACACTACATCCTATAGCTCCATGTCTAGCATCTTGGGCCTGTAATAGAATCATCTGGGCACCAAAGATTAGGTGGCCCCACTATTACAGCTGTAGTACCTGCAGTACACACAATCATTCTTCTGACTTTACTCCCTTCTATGCACGCAACACTCTCAGCAGACACCTCTTGGTTCTGGCATCTTTATTTTTTCCAGGGTCTCCAACTTTTAAAGCTTTGCATAATGGCCTCTCAGGGCTCTTTGTACGAACTCTGACCCTGTCACACATTGCCTTACCTGTTCTCTGTGATCCTCTCACTCTTGAATATCTCACATCTGTGAAGAGTGTACCACCATAGTGCTGCTGTCAAGTACTGTCGGTTTGAGATGTAGCCTGGCCCTATTGGACTACAGATGTGTAAGCTTCTCTATCTGATCATGGGGAAACACTGGCCTATGCAGTTCCTCCCATAGGTCAGGTACCCTCTTGAGTTTTTTTGATGGGTGGAAGTTGGTTCTTGAGGCAGATGTCCTATTTTCCCTGTGCAGATCAGAATGTGTTTCTTTAACACCTATTCCTTCTTTTCAGTGTGTACCTAGGCAGCAAACTTTAACTTCTCTAGCTCTTCTCCTCAATAATCTGCATACTTTTAATATCTATCTGTTGAATGATTTGCTCTTTTTTACTACAGAACTGGATAAGAGCCATAAAAACTAACCAGCTATGCTCAAACCGAATGTTCTACTGTTTTTGAAATGTCCTCTAGCAATCAGATTAGTCCATCGTCTTTAACTTCAACTGTGCTTGTCTTCTCAGGACATTGGCAGAATGAAGCCCGATTCTTGGCCAAAATATCACACAATTTCCTCCTAGCTCAGTTCCTGTAGTGTCCTTGTTCCCTCCCAAAACCTCATGAACTGGGACATCTGCTATGCACATTCCTTTTGGCCTTCTTGTCTTCCAAGCCCCAGTCAGAATGGCCAGTTATGCTCCTTGGGTTTTGGCATGCAAAGGGTGTTGAAGCACAAGTCACCGAGCTCTTTCACATTTCACTCATGGAACAGGGAACAGTTGTAGAGGCCGAAAACCCTTATGGTCAGTGGGATATCACAGTAATGGCCCCATTGCACTGCTGGTACCGACTTCATGCCTTAGTTATTGGTTTCCTGCTGCTGTGATGGAGTACCCTTCTCAAGCAAAAGAAGGAGAAAAGGGTTACTTCCACACACCCTCTACTCCTCCTCACAGCAGCCACTGAAGCTGCTGGTCTCATTGCATCTGTAGTTAAGAAGTAGAGAGTGACAAATTATTGTGCTCATCCTGTTTTTTTTTTTTTTTCTTTTCTAAACAGTCAAAGACCCAAGACCAGGAAATGGGGCTTCCCAGCTTTAGGGTGGGGTCTCCAATCACAGTTAACCTAATCAATGTAATCCCTCCAGACATGGCCAAAGACTAACCTAATCAATATAATCCTTCATAGTCAGACCCAGAGGCTTATTTCCTAAGTGATTATAAATTCTGCCAGGTTAGTAATCGATATTAAGCATCATGTCATTTCAGCTTGCATTTACTTATCTTTAAAATGATGATTACAACTGTCTTACAAGGTTGTTATGGTAATCCAATGAGTTAATACATATAACTTAGAAAGATGGCTGGCATATATTGGTCCTATGTGAATGGAACTTACTATCACTAAACTATCTCCAGAACATTCAATGAGAATAAACATCCATCAGAAGATCTTCTTGGTCCCAGCTTTTAAAGGAATAATAGTTTATTGTACAGACGCAAATAGTTTTTAGGATTGTGAATCAAATATTATGTACTAGAGTGAAATAACAGTAAGTATGGAAAGCCAATTTAGGTACTGTTGTATCATGTTTCTACTCATTCATGGCATGAAGTCAGTGAAACACACACACACACACATACACACACACACACACACACACACACACACACACACACACACACACACGGGAGGGAGGAAGAGGAGGAAAAGGAGGGAGAGAGGAAGAGGAGAGAGGGAGGGAAGGAGGGAGAAAGTAATTATAGGAGAGAAGAAAATCCCTTTGGGACAAGGTTTCATTACGGAGCCCTAGTTTTCCAGAAGTCACTAAGCATACCTGGTTGGCTCAGTCTTATGACAATTTCCCTCCTCCCCTGAGTGCTGGGATTTTAGGCATGCACTACTATATCTGTGTCTCCAGAGGGAAACATGTATTTCACCATTGAAAACTTTAGCTCACATTTTAAATGTTTTACAAACATTGGGTGCCATGAGGTAGAGAGACAGACACTGAGGTGGTCTCCATCTTCTACTTTTATTTTTCTATCTAGCTGTCTCCAAGCTGAGCCTGTGGATAGTCTCCTTCCTCTGAGAGCAAAGATGCTGGCTGAATTCCCTGCCTTTGAAGACAGAACTATTTTCCCATGGGAGAAACAAGGCAGCTTTCCTTCCTTTTGTATTAAGCTGTAGAAATGTGTGGGAACTGTAAAGTGAACAAAGCCTTTATCAAGATGGTGTCACTCTGTCAAGAGAAGGCCCTGTGCTCATGATCGATCACATTCTAGAATTTTGGCTTTGACCGTGTTTGTCCTCACTAGTCACTCAGTAAAGCAAGGTGACATTTGGGGTTCATCAGCACATGGGGAACATAAACTTACTTGGTAATTTGTGTTGTTAATGGAGAAAGCCGATTATTCAGAGTGATACCAAAAAAACGGCAGAGGATCTGTTATAGAGTATATACAGTTTATCTTTCTTTAAAACTGACTTGGAAAAAATCCAGCAACAGTAAATTTCTATGATAATGTACATGTTGAACTCCCAGTGTGGCATAATCAAGTTGTTATGTCCTTGTAACCTGCTCATGTGACCTTCAACACATACATTCAGACTGCAGGCATTGACACGGTAAGCCACCGTAAGTGTGGCCTCAATCAGACAAAGGTGAAGCACCCACACTTCTTGCGTTTGGATGTGACTGTTTACTCGCTTGGCTTTTCTGCTAAGGAGGGGCATATCTCATAGGTTAGAAGCTTGACCTACAGACAGGGTCTAACTGAAGCCAAGTGCAATGACTTACCTGACACTGAACTGTTCAATTTAAACTCCACTCTTCCATTACACAGGCTATTAGAAAAAGAAAAAAAAATATCAGTGAAAAGGAACATACTTGCTAAATCCTACTCATTTTTGATTATCTAGAAGTCCTGTGATTCAGTCCTACGTGCTTAGCATATGAACTTCCAGATGAAAATCAAGTACACACACATACACACACACCACCACCACCACCACCACCACCACCGTTGCTCTGTGAACTTAAAAGAGTATGAGTTCCTTTAGGGCCAGTTGTGGTGGTATAGTCCTCAGTGGTCAAGAGTCTGTGCAGTAAGAGATCTGTGAACCTAGTGCTACAATCACGAACCTGTCTGAAAAGCAAAATCCCCAAGTGCATGCATTTTTTTATGCTTCTTTTTCTTTTATTTACCTGAAGTGATTGTTTCAGCGTGAGATTATACAGGTAGATGTGGCAGCATCCATTTAGGATGTATGCCAGCTTTCTGTGTTGCTTAGTGTATTTCTATATTTAAGGCACATTTTAATATAAATCCATGGTAAACAGGAAGAAGTTACAGTGGCTCTTCACATTTCTTAGGTAACAACAAGCTTAAGATGCTTTACCATTAAATACCTAGCATATGGGGTTAATGTGTTTCTAATTACATCAGGAAGCTAAGGGAAAAAACAAAACTACTCTTACCACAACCCTGTTCACTTGTAAAGATGAAACATTACACAGCAGTTTATTATTATTTTCCTTTTTGTTAAAGTTATAAAAGAAAATCTCACATTAAAATGAAGAATATGTTTATCACAGGGAACAGTTGCTGACTGATGATTCTGCCTTTTGTTGAGCAAATGATTGTAGAGCACTATTTTAAATGTATGTTTGCATTTAACCCACAACACAATATAGAGTTCAGTAACATACCTGTGAGTACTGGAGGCCAACTTCAGAGTTAAAATGTTACACATGGGTTATCTGGTGATCTACTGGTAAGGTATGGATAGAAAGGAGAGGGAGGGAAGGAGAGAATGTAGAGGGAAGTTACAAGTGAGGAAATTTCACATGACTGTTGAAGAGTTTGTGCATTCAAGACTTAAGGTAAGTATGGGTTTTAAGAAACTCTGATTTACTGAATGGACATATTAGGTTGCCCTACCTTAGGGAAGGTGCTTCAATGAGCCCAAAATGGCAGCAGCTAGGCCTTTCATCCACAGACTGAGTAGGTTCTCAGGTGTTTCATTGCTTATGGGTCAACCGTCAGTTCTTGTGTGTTTCTCAAGCATAAAAAAGTGAGAACAGGATTAATTGATCTTCTCAACCGAGTGGGGACTGAAAGACATTTTGAGTACCTGTAATTCCTTTCAAATACTGATACTTGGACATTAACTCACTCTTCACTGAATAATGTGTGCTACTATGGTTTCATGTGTTTCTAAGATATGCCATTGGTATACAAATGCTAAATCTTGGTAAAAATGCTCCAAGGCTTACCCACTAATAATAAGAGCCAATGATGTCTAAAAATGTTAAATATACCATTAAGAATAAGAACAGCTGTATGATTATTCTAATGTGTTACTTTCAATAACTATTTTTACTGATGACCATATATAGTTTGTTTGCTAATTTTACATTTTTCTACAAGAACAAGAGAGAATTTTCCCTTTCTAAAAAAAACAAATATGTTTTAGGAAATAAACAAAAGTCTGAGACAGAGGAGTTATCGTTGTGTGTTGTCAGAAGGTATTTAATTTTATATGGGTATGTTATTTCCAGATAATGAAATATTCCTGAGCCATTCACATCCAGTATTGTTATCTAGACTAAAGCCTTATTAAACATTGAGAATGGTGAATTAATGAAAATAATTGCGTCAAAGGCAATTCATTAATCATTATCTGCTTGTCTATTTTTATATATTAGCTACAATGGATAAATTCATTTGGGGGATTATCAGATTGAAAGGGGTCTGGCATTATGAAGAAAAACATTAAAAATGTGATTTTTTTCTTTTCTCTTTTACTCTGCACAGCACCTTTTCCTTACATGCCTCTGTTTTTCTTTTAGTGGCAGAGCATTTCTATAACACTGGTTGAGAAAGTTCAGATGATTGCTGTAATCCTAGGATCCCTGTTCTTAATAGCAAGTGTGACTTGGCTCCTCTGGTCAGCCTTCAGCCCCTATGCAGTGTGGCAGAGGAAGGACATCCTTTTTCAAATCTGCTATGGAATGTATGGTTTTATGGATCTAGTGTGCATAGGTAAGACCACAGCATTAAATATTCACCAACTGTTAGTAACGGAATCTCTTTCAGCACCTGCACTAATACCAGTCATGTCTAATATGCACAGGATGTTGCTGTATAAATTATCTTGACTTCTGGTTAATTACTGGGTCAGGAAGAGGAGGTCGCCACAACTTGGCTGCTTCTAGGGTAGTTTGAAAGAAAAAAAAATAACAGGTTAGTGTTCATTTAATGTGGAATACTTTTTAACCAAAAGGAATATGGAGTGTTTGAGGAAATTACATGGGGACAGCAATGCTAGCATTGCCATTTGTTTCTAAAACAAACCAGAACCCTTTCCAAAGCTGAAGAAGCATGGCCAATGCCAACAGCAATATTGTGGGTTTGCAGACATGACTGTGCCATCAAAAATGTGCCACATAATTGGGGCTCAGATTCTCTGGGAGCATAAATGGCCCCTCAGAAAGTGGAGGGCGTGGGACCATTTTCCTTGTTTGCTTTTCTCTCATTGTGCTTAATCAATTCAGTGTCTGAGAAGAGGGAAGTTTTCCTGCTTTCCCTAAATGTAGCTAAGTTAGGCTTCACAGGCAAGGTTATACTTATGGTTCATTGGAACAATCAACAGAAGCTGACTCAGGTAACATTGTGTGGTGTGTGTGAGGTGTCCTCGCAAGCATTTTGATGGTGACAGTGGATGGGGATGGGTTCACTGCCTGGAGAAGGTCACCCAGGAGAATTTGCCTGCTTTGAGTTGTTTTTCAGGCTCCTGGGTTGTAAAAAGAGCCAAATGGAAAGGTAGCCATGATTTAAAGCAACAGTTTTCTCCAAATGTGGTCCCCAGACCACTGGCAATAGTAGCATCCTGTCACCTGATTAGAAATGCTGATCACCAGGACCATCCCAGACCTACTGAATTAGAAACTTGAGAGGTGGAGATGGAGCTGGAGCTGGCATCTGCATTGTTCACATTTTCTGCAGCAGTGATGAATACTGAAGCTGGAGAGCCAACAGTCCTTGGGAAAATGCTCCGTGCATGATCAGATGCCTGGGTTTCTCCTCCCATCCTCTGCTTGAGTAGGTCTGCTTCATCTCTCCACCCTCTGTCTTTCTATCCACAAAATGGAACAGTAATTTCTACCAAGCAAGTCTAAATAAAGGCAGCAATGATCATGAAAGAACCCTATAATTAGTAGGCAATAGCATATTGCATATGTAAGCACCAGTCAGAAACACCAAAGTTGCTCTCACTTGAACTGATGTCTGTTCTTATGCGCATCTAAATTTAACTAGAAATTTCCATATCCTCAGTTGTTTTATAAAAGGAAGTTTTTACACATTTAAAATGTAAGCATCCTGGCTTTCCTTCCATTCTTCCTTCCTTTGTCACTAATACAAAACTAACAGGAGAGAAAATGATAAAATTTCAGGCCCAAAAGAGAATTGAAAGAGGCAAATGTTGTGAAGTCAGTAATCTCAGTACAGGTTTCCTAGGTAATTAGGCTGATCACACATATGAGCACTCTACAGTTAATGTGCTAATACATGTGTAAGCACTTGAAAAATTTCAATTCTCTCTTCAAATTTAATCTCTAGGGTATTGCTCTAAATAAAGAGGAGTCATGAAACCATTCTTGGCACCAAATCCTCCAAGCATCTCAGAGAATGCGTTTACTCCTCCAATGTCTGCTATAAAATGTTGTATGCTTTTGATATTACAAGGAAGGTGGTTCCCCAACCCAGAGGAGGACTTTTGAAAGCTTTCACCATTAATAATGGATAAATTTAGGAGAAGAAAGATCTATGTACTTCTTAATATGAACATTATGGGTACATCAATAGCTTCAATGTTTTATTTTTGTGAACCACCTAAAATAAATTTAAGAAAGAAAGGTAAATACAGCAAACACACACTATGGATCATTAGACTCAGAAGCGAACCTGTGGGGAAAGGTCTAGCTGCCCTTTTCTTCTGTGTAAAACTAAGAGGGGCCAGATGCCTCCTAAGGAGGAAACCATTTCTATGAGTTTTGCAGTGTGCATTCGTTGCTAAGTTATTACATATTGCTGTCAGCATTTTAATTAAGACTATTAGACCTGCTTCCCAGAGCACAGGCATGTGAACCAGTGATCTTTCTGGAAAATGTGCTATATTTGGGCTCTTCTTTAAAATTTGAATATTCTCTCATTTTACAAAAGTTAAGTTTTTTAGAAGAGACATTTTAGAAAGTGAATTTTTATCTGTTATAAATATTGAAAACACATTCTGTTGTCTTTTGGCTCATCAGACCCCACTCTTATCATTCACTGATCTATTTGCAGAGTTAGAAAACTTTTAAATAAATTCAGATTTAACATCATTTCATTTGGCAACTTCATTAATTAGTTTATTTTAGAACTGTGGAATGTTATTTTTTTAACCCTAAGAAACTGAAAAAGTAATATAGTAAAGGATGCATAAGTCAGCTGGATTATGGCCAGCATTAGCCCCAGCCATCATTACAAATTAAATGTCTTCGAATTAAAGGTACATGATAACAAAAATTACACAGATTACAGTTAAAAACTACCGACTAGAGGACATGGAGTTGAGTAGAAAGGAGATTTACAGTTTTGAGTTGAGTTTGCTCAGCTCAGTTATTGGGCATATTTTGTGTCAAAAACAGTGCTAGATGCTAGGAACATGGCTGAGGTCAGTTTGCTGCCTACAGTCAGGCCATGACCTCATTGCTGTGGAGGTTTTCAGAATCAAAATGATGCCATCTTGTCAAACCCTAATAATCAATTAGCCAACCAATACTGTGGAGCACTGTGCAGGAGAGCTCATGTCTAAGCGTGGTAAGAAGTGTTTCCAAAGACTATAGAACCACAGCTTTGTACAGAAGCCAGCACAAACTCACACAGAAAATACCTCTGTAAGGACTTCCTACCCAACAGGCTACCTGCCTGACCTTGAACTGGTGTCATCTTTGAGCATAGTTCATTTTTTACCCATGTGGCCAAATGTTGTTATTTCAAAGTGTTTTATCCACCTCCCTGCATATTTTTCTTTAAAAAGTTTTACCAACCTCCATTTCTCTGAACACACACCTGTGTTGTGTATATTCCCATTGCTGTTTCAAAGCTTAATTCCTTGGAGATTGTCTTCCATCACTTGTTACTTAGTCTTGTGGAAACCATAGATGTGTAAACATGTAATTGACATATCATGGCATGTGATGTCATGGGCCTACAAATGGTCATTCGGTGGTGCCGGGACTCATCCCCACTTTGGTATTGCTGATGCCCAGTGAAAACAGAAACACCTTCTTCCCACCACTGGAGGAAGTCACACCATTTCTCCACCAAGAGGGCTGAGAAATAGTTGGGAGGATTTTTACAAGGTTTCCAAACTTGCTTGTCTATAAACAAGGAAGGACAGATGGACAGTTTGAACATTCATTTAAAAAATAATCCAGAAAAATACACAATGATTATTCTCAAATAAAAAATTAAAATGCACCCATTTTATGAAATGTGCAAGAAATCAAATCATTAAACAGAAATTTAAAGATGTTAAGAGCCTGTTTTCTGGGCCTGGGAAGAAACTCAAGACATTGTGCTTTCATGGAAGTCCTCTATAACAGAGATAACCTCCATCCAGTTCCAGAAAACAGCCTTAATTGAGGGTGTTTGATTACTTATTTCCTGATACATTGAATTTGTTTGCTGATATTTTTATTATTAATTAATCTTTTTTCATCTTAAGACTTAACATCTTGCTTGTTATTAATATTTTATATTCTCCAAAGGGTCAAAGTTGAAATCTTGGTCATGTTCACCATGTAGAAATTTCCATAAATATGAAGTGGTCTATATCTGCACTGTTGAATACCATAAAGACACTTATGTTTGAGTGTGTAACATGCGAATTGTGGATTGTGAGAATGAGAAATATGTATTTTAAGTTAAACTTTGTTTAAGTAGAAATATATGGCTGCAGAATCCCATAGGGGTCCAGATGACAAAATGGCCAATGAATAAGTGAAATGTTGTAAGTAGACTAAAATCAAGTTTCACCCTGTTGGAATACATGGGTTGCAGTTCTTTAACAATGAAGGGACTTAGTACTGAGTGAAGAGTAAAGTGACAAGGGGTTCACAAAGACTAAGGGGAGAGAGAGAGAGGGGGGGGTTGATGCCTAAAGAAAGCCACAAAGTGGAAACATGCTTGACAGCTGTCCCTTTTCTGGTACCCTTTCTGAACCTTTACAAGAGATTTCAGCCTACATTTGTTGGACAGCACATGTTTGTTTCTGACAAGTGAACTAGGAAAAGATATTTGGGGTTCTCTTTTAAACATTTAATTGGATACCATTCAGAATATCATTATTCACAGGACAACCTGATTCTCTGAGATATGTAGACAGAGACAGAAACTTAGGAAGAAGTAACAGGCTTTTGCTGACTTTTCCAAGGAAGATCTGTGCAGTGACCAGGGGAGACTAGAAACTCCAGAAAAGAAGAGCCAGTGAGTGGGGCAGGGCATGGGCCAGAGGACTTGGTATTTCACATTGCACATTGAGGGGATGGGAGATCATACACGCACTGATTGTGTGATCCACAGGCTATGCTGTGAGAGGAATATATTTATTAATGACTAGCTTGGACATGCTAGGAGATGAAAGGACATAGAGTCAGTTTATTAACTTGCAAGTAAAATGCAGGTATTTCCAAAGCCATTCCTGTTTTAGTAGGAGTGAGAAGAAGAACGTTGTAGAAGCAACAAACTAAAGCCATGTTATATTAGTGGGATTCCCACAGCTTCATTTAAAAAAGAAACTGTTTGTCATTACAGACATCCCTGATGAGGGAACTTATTTGTGGTAACCAAGGCAAATAATCCTGAAATACCTTCTTACCAAAATTATACATTTTATTTATGTAATATCACAGAGTTAGAAATCCCACTCTAAAAAATTCTAATAAACATCATAAGTTGATAGCAAATCCATGGCTGTGAAAGATAGATTTTAATCTTTCCTAGGGTACTGGGGAAGGCACTGATTATCATTGCCTTCTTTTAAAAGATGAATTGACATTGTTCTTTTAAAATGTTTCTAACTATGAACATAATATGCACAGAAACATAAATTTTATTTGTACTTATAAAATCTGAAGTTATCAAAAGGCTACCTGGCTGACACCCCTCTTTCTGATGTGGTACTTCCTTTGTCAAAATATCCATTTTCAACATTTCAATGTATCTTCAGATCATTCTGTTCTTATAAACATAGATTCTGACGAATGTCCTCTTTATGCTCTACAAGCATGGACAGAAAACAGTCCTTTCCACACAACAATGTGATCTCAAGGCCTTTCTTTGTTGATTATACCATGATTTACTTCACCTTCCTTCTACTGATTGTGACTTAAACCATTCAATATCACTTTTGCCACAAAGGATGATGCTGTGGCCGACATCTGTTTTAACTATTTCTTCAGACAAGATTCTGAGAGTAGAGTGTCTGAATGGAGTAGTAAGTGTGTGTATGTTAGATTTTAGAAAACACCTTTAAATAACCCACTATATAGCTTTTACTGTTTACAACCACCAAAGAAAAGTTTTGTTTTCCCATGCCTTGTTGGCTTCAGTGTGACAGTTTTATCCAAGAAACTGAGTAAGCCCAACCTTGGTCATGCCTGTGGACAGCTTGCCCTCCTTAGAGGTTTGAAGAGCAGAGCACAGACACAGAGTGAGTTTCCTGTGTGACTTCCATGTCTCTGAGGTGAAGTTCAGGTGGGTGATGGAGAATAGTACCAACTGCCTCTCATACTCTTTGGATTCCCCAGTGTGCTAGACACTGTGGGGTCAGCTGCTTTGGCTATTTTGACAACTTTTTGGTTTCTGTTTCTATGTAGAATCCATCACTTGAAAGTAGCTGAAGAAAGCAGCCCCCTCTCACTCAGTTTGCCAGATAAAATAGTGATGTGTTACTTTTCTCCTCCTTGTTAATTTCTGAATTTAAAGCATGAGATCACAGAGTGAAGGGACTCTTGGCACACCCATGCACCTTTGTGAACATACTCATTGTACCCCCAGGAAATACAATCTCTCTTAGGGCTCTTTTGCAATAATGACTTAGTCTACATACTGTATGCAACTGATGGAATAGAAAATAATGACATGAGCTTAATATGAGTATTTATGCTGAACTGCTTTTAAATGCTTCCAAGTTTATGGAATTCTAAAAAAGAAAACGGAGATGCTAGAACAGCAATCAGATCAAAGTATTTTCTTCTTGCTGTACCAATTACACTCAATACTGAAACATATGCCTCATATGCAGGAGGCTCATTTTATCCCAAATCAACTTTTATTCTCCTAGATTTTCAGTCAAAATGGTTATTTAAATTCAAACAGTTCTTATCATAGTGATGGTAGCCCTATTGAAATGTACTTTTCATAGCTGAATATTTATCTGGCTCCAGTTTCTTGCTCACACAAACTTGCCAGAGTTACGTTCACCATTGTGTTCACGTTTCATTACGGAGCATCAGAACGATAAATACAACACAGGGTTTGGTTGACTGGATTAGACATATATTTACATTTTAAAGAGCCAAGATAATACTTTTATCTGGCTTTAATTTTAGATTAGCATTCATTGTACAGGTAATTTTGTTTCACTTCGTGAACTTTTTTTTCCAGATAGAAAAGCTATAAATATAGCCAGTGAGATGGTTCAATGAGTAAATGTGCTTGTGATATATGCCTGATGACCTGAATTAAATACTCTGACCCCAAGTGAAATGTCAGATGCTGCACCATGGCAGTAGGTAGCAGCAAAGGCAGCACTCCTGTGAGGAATGGAAATGGAGATAGGAGAATTACTGTTTTGCTCATGAGCTAGCTAGCTAGCCTGCCATTCTCAATGACAAAATCAATCAATAGACACCCTGCCTCAAAACCAATGTAGATAGGGACTGGGGAGATGGCTCAGTGATTACAAACACTTCCTACTCTTGTTGAGAACATAAGTTTGGTTCCTCAAATCCACATAGCAGCCCACCACCATTTGCAACTCAAATTCTAGGGTATTTGAGGTGCTTATCTGGCCTCTGCTAGCATGGGTGTACTGCACACACATGCATACAGGCAAAAACATTCATACATATAAAACAAAAACAAATCTTTAAAAACCATGGAAAGGCTAGGACTGACTCCAGAAAATTCTCCTCTGACTTTATACAGTTGTGGTGGCACATGAGTAACTGCTCACATACCACACACACACACACACACACACACACACACACACACACACACACACACACACACACACACACACACACACACACACACACAGAAGGAGGGAGGCAGAGGATTAAATAATGTGGTTTAGTATTATGCTGATAAGACATTTTAAAAGTACATATTCTCACTCTTGGTATTATGTTATGTGAGTAAAGATGAATAATTTTGGCAAGAAGAAATTTCAATATTATCATAAATATATTCCTTTATCAGTGATGTCCACATAAGATGAAAAGTTTCCATCCAAAATGGTGCTATTGGTCATCTCCATTGCTTTTAATAAATATGAACACAGGAGTGTTAAAAATAAATTATCACTAGAAGTTGAGACAGGTCATAATTTAGGAGGCAGCTAAAGAGCCTCCGTGTTACTGGTTGCTCATCATGAGTAAGATATGTGTGCTTGAAGCAGATCCAGGGTCATTGTCTAGAGATCACACATGTTAAATCTATGAGATATCTCCGGATACATATAAAATTCATCCAATGGACCCGAATGAATAATGCAAACTTACCAAGAGAATCTCTGCATGTTTGCCCTTCGGTTAGCATCCTGTGGGGGATGCTATTGTACACTCGTGGGATTGGGATGTATGAATGGAAGGGGCCTCTTTACTAGACCTTCCTAAAGTGAGAGAGGACCACCAGAGTCTATCATCATCGGATGTGGGCTAGCTTTCTTTGTGGGAAGTAGAAACCATAGGTGCCAGCCATTCTCCTACCCCCTCCCCAGAACATATGCCAGGACGACCTGAATTGGACAGGCTTTACCCACTCAAAATCATTAGTAATTTCCATCAAAAAGATATAATGAATATGTAGATGTTTTTCTATAAAAATAATTCAGACTCTAGATGCAATCCTTCATCAGACTCCACCCTTTTACCCACTCACCACCATCACTACCCAGTTTGGAACTAAGTCATTGGAGTTATTTAGAAACTGAACTTTGATGTCAATGGTTAACATTCAGCCATAAAGTAGGGCGCAGAAGGCTTCGTGAGTTCTGTGTTAGGCACTCTGGTTTTAGTTAAAGGCAGATCATATGAGGAATTCTGCTTTTGTATTCTGCTGAGTTTGGTAGGAAGCACGGATGTGTTGACATCTGTGTGAATCAAAAGGCATGTGATAAAGGAAGCCCAGCTTAAACACTGCTTGGCATAATAACTTCAAAAGTTGATTATCTTGTATTGCCTTTCTTGAATGTCTGCATCACTGTAATTTTCTACTCCAGGAAGTTCTTTCATTTTTCTTGAACTGTAATTTGATCAGGGACCCACATCCTTCAGTACTACAATTTGGCTACTTAGGAAACCTTCACCCATCTGTTTCTATATGAAGGACAGAATTTTCTTCTGTTCTTGGCCTGAAACCTTCTGGGGTTTTCCTGCTCAAGTCAATCTCAAGTAGAATATAGGCTATATGGCTCCCTGCACTGCCAGAGTCTTTACCATGTTTGACTGCAACTATACAGAAAGCACACTCTGCTAGCTCACTAGAAATCATTCCATAGATATAGTAGAATTTATTGACATGGACATATCACTATCGCTTGACCTCAGAATAGGCTAACATGCTCCAGACCCTAGGAAATGTCACTGTTTAATTTGGAAATTGTCTGATACAATTAGTTAGACTTAAACACAATCCAAGTCTCCCCTGAACACTGGCCCCAGCCTTGAATGTTGCAGAATGTGACTGCAATTTGGATGCATCCTAGCAGCAGAGGCAGAGTGTTCCTTCGCTGTTTGAAATGGTTGAAGAAAAATAGACTTTTATACTTCATATGCTTTGAGAAGTAGGTCATTATCCCTTTGTCTGGAGGTATAAATTATAAGGTTTTCTATGCAAAATTCATAGTGATATTTACCACATTTTTTTAAAGATTATTATCTTGATTGGCTATTAGTGATACTGTTGCATTTTGAACCGCAGAAATTAAAACAGAAAGGAACTCATCTTTGATACAGGCCTTTCTGGGCTGTGTTAGAATGGTCTCTCATTACTAATTTACCCCATAGGCCTCCCATGAGGGGTAAAATAAAAGATCCCAAGGAAGCCTTCATCTTAAATGATCTTGTAAAGACCTAATTCTTTTGAAGAAATACTAACAAAATTAAACAAATAGCACACCAAGTGTGCTATTATTATCGACTTCCATCTCCTCAATGGGAAATCGAGACACTCTCTGCTATGTCTCTCCACTGAGAGCTGTCTAGCCAAAAGGATGTCAGTAGCCTGTTCAGACATATGTTGCTTGCGTCATGTATTTACATTGTGTTATATCTGAAATACAGGGCAGAGAAAGAGACCAAAAGTGGGTGGGCATATAGGGCCTAGGGACAGATACAATACATTTACTGTTTTTGACTTTGAGAATGATTGTACATATTTTTGCATTTTAAATGGGTAAATACCCCCAAAAGAATACTAACTTATGATACACGAAAAATTTTATCAAACTAAAACTTTAAAGCTTATAACATTGTATTGAGATAAAGCCAGTCCATTTATATGTGTGCTAGCAATGAGAAGTTGTAACAGGGACCAGAGGATTTACACAGCATGAAAAATTCACCATCTGGGTGCTGGAAAGATTGCTCAGTGGTTAAGAGCACTGGCCGTGTCACTCCAGAGAACCTGGGTTCAATTCCCAGCACCCACACAGCAGCTCATAACTGTTTATAATTCCATTTCCAGAGTATCCAACACCCTTACACAGACATGCATGTAGGCAAAAGCACCAATGCACATTAAATAAATTTATAAATAAATAAATAAATAAATAAATAAATAAATAATAACAACAAAAATACTAGCTAGTTCCTTTGCATTTGCTAAACAGGGATGTAGCATGCCTATTGCTTTGTTTACTTGCCATAGGAAGACATTCATAGGAACAAGATTAAATATGATATGGAAAGTGCCAGGGGAGACATTTCTGAGAACTGGTGAGAGGAGGGGCAATCGATTTAGGACCCTCAGAGATCAGGTAGAGGAAAAAGTCTAAATTTTGAAGAAGAGCAGAAACTTCCTTCCTTCTACTTCCTTCCTTCCTTCTTTTCTTCCTCTCTTCTCCCTCCCTCCTTCCATTCCTTTCTTCCTTTCTTTTTTCTTTTCTTTTTTCAAAGACTGGTATTCACTATGTAACCGTGGCTGGACTGGAACTTGATATATAGAACATAATAGCCTCTGGACCACAGTTCAAAAGATTAAGAAATACTTCCCTGTGTATGATTGAACATCCTGATACCGAAGAATTATCATTGATTGTCATAGGTGTAGAAGACAGACAGTCATGTCAGAGAGGGTAATAAAGACAGTGCAGTTACCTAAGCAAGTGAATTTCTTAGCCCTGGATACAGAACTACCATAATGAAAGATGAATCAGATGACAGTGATCAATATGATAGCAATTGGAAGGATTTGAGGCTGAGGATACAGGGAGAGCCCCTCAACTGGGACTCACAGAGGCTGCTGTTAGTTTCTGAAGGATGAGACATCAGAAGCAGTTGAAGGAGAGAAAGATCATGGATTCCTCTTGAACATTTACTTTCGTCAGAATTTCTGGGGAATCCTAAGAAATATGGTCAACAAGCAATGGAATTAAGAGTCTGTAGCTCAAGATAGAGGTTGGAGCTAGAGATTTATATGTGGTCTGAGGCAAGTGTCTACAAGGGAAATTATCTGGGCAAGATAAACTGAACTTTGAGGAACAAGGGGAGACAGAAATGGCAGGGGAGCATGGCCAGAGTAGGGGAGAGCAGCTGGGGCAAGAGAGGAATAGGTAGCCCAACCAGAAATCATTCCAAGTAAGGGGAGAAAAGAAGATTTGGCAGTATGTTGGGGGGCAGCATGGAGAAACATAACACTGTAGCAGCATGAAGATGGGCACAAGAAGGTTGGAAACATGAGTCCACAAGTCTTGCCTGACAGAGGACACAGTTAAAAATGGATAGAAACTATAGGTTGTGGACTTGAGAAAGATGTTGCTAACTGGATTGCACTTTTTAATGGTAGAGTTAGATATATACAACTGGTGAGGAAAGATGTTTGTTCGAAGTCAGAATAGGAAGAGATGATCCAGAGATGAGAAGGAACAGCCTGACATCTCCAAGAGCGCAGAGAGCTGAGCCCACCTTCGGGTGGGCAAAATTGCCACACACAGTAACAAGTGACCCATTCCCATGAGAGAAGGGGAAGGGTAAGCACTGCTGGAGAGAATGTCACCAGGTCTACCTCTGTTTCTCAGTAGGATGGGCAGAGTGGGCATCTTCTCAGGAAAGGTGGAGTATGGGAAGAGTCTCAGGAGAGGAATAAACTTGGTGTTTGACTGCTGAGTGCATTGGGAGATGAGCCTGATCCCGTGGATATGAAGACCTACTAGGTCTGATTCACTAGGTCTGATTCAACACTCTCCCAAGGTCACAGTTTACTAACCTTGTAAAATATAACTGGACAGTACATTTTACTCCACAAAATAGGTCAAGTTCAAACAGGTGAGGCACTGTACCTGCAATAAGATGGGATTTGGTGACACAGAGATTCTGGGATGGAACAGCCATGCATCTGATCTTATGAGGTGAGAGAATACCCTCAGAATGGGCTGAGCTTGTTTTTGGTTTCTGGAGAAGAAAAACATTTTACAAATAAGCAGTGAAATTGTCAACCCCCTTGAAAATGCCTCAAGAGGTACAAGGTGTGCAACAATGTGGAGACAATGAGTAGAGAACTGGGTAGAGAACTGGGAAGTGGATGCAGAATTTGGAGATTATATTGTTTCCAGAAGGCAATGCCCACAAAGGGATTTTGCATCTTAGTCTATAGAGCCTGCATTTCCACAGATCCTGCAGGCATAGGAAACAGACCTATGGTGATTATTGACATTGGGGAGTGGGTGTAAGTACACATCTCTTGAAATTATACACTATTTGTGAGTATGTCCTATGGAATTGTGATATAATAAGGTAATGAAAGATAAATCAACTTAGAAAGGGAAAGAAGGAATCAGATCATGTGACGATGAGGTCAAACTCTTGGAAGAAGACCCAGTTGTCACCATTCAGAAGGACACAAGAAAGCCCATCTCTCTCAGTTCCCCACTTTCAGGGACTGTCCTTCCCACAGGATACCTCTACCTTTGGGTGGCTTTGTACTATTTGAGATACATTTCTTACTCAAGGGAACACAATATTTTGAGTCATCAGGAACTAAGGGAAGTGGCATGGAAGTGACACAGAAGTCTCTACAACTACTTCCAAATAAATAGACAAGCTTTTCTTAAAATGCATCCTAGGTGATTCCTGAAGTCAGAGTTGGTAGGACCCATGCTCCAGTCTAAATCCTTCCTTTACCTCAGTGTTCAAGTTTGACCTTCACAACAAACCGTGAAGTGGGACATTGTTGTCATTCTCATCTTAGGGTGAGACATCTGAGTATAGACAACAGTTAAGGCATGATCATGGTCAGACTGGAAACAAGATATAAGCCTGGAATTATTCTGTTGTTCCAGAGATCTGGTAGAAAGCTGGAGCATATCTATGTGATAGTTAATTAAAATAACTGTTGGACTAAAACCCCTCCTTCAATGCTAAACTAGAATAATTATAAAACTTATTGTCTGTACAATAATGGAAACTATGTAAAATATGAAGGTGTGGCATAAGGATTGGAGGAGCTTATTTTAGATAAGAAAATATTTTTTCCTAAAATCCCAAAGGTTATATATGTAGAATCTGTATTCATTTATATTCACTTATCTATATTATCTATATTCACTTATCTATAATTAGATAAAAAGTATAAAAGTATTAGTAGACAGAGTATAAAGCATGATACCCTATCCCATAAGGCCTTTCTTTGTTTTTTTTTAATTAAAATTATATGTATGAAGAATCCCATGTGGCCTTGAGAGAAGGCTGTGGGTAAAAGCGTTTGTAGTGTAAGCCTGCTGAACTGAGTTTGATAGCTGGAACTCACAAACAGTGGAAGGAAAGAACAAACTCAACAAAGTTATCCTCTGATCTCTAGGCATGTGCCAATCCACCCACATACGCTCACCAATCACACACACACACACACACACACACACACACACACACACACACACACACACACTTACTTGAAGTTTCTCATTAGAAATTATATTTAGAAAACTAAAGTTTGAGAATTTTTATTTCTAATTAAAAACTTCATCATATATTCAAATAAAATATCTTGCTTGTGTCATGAAATAAAAGAAGAGTTAAACATTACATTAATGCTTAGCTAGCCCCAAACATTTGGAAATTTTACCCATTTCCTATATGTTCTAAGGGAAATACAAAAAAAAAAAAAAGCCAACAGAAATGAAGAAGCCTATTGTGATTCATAAAATTAATAAGCTTTTAACTATTCAAATATATCTTTCAGTTTAGGTGTTTTAATATATTATTCTCACATCTCAAAACTGACTAAGCAATACACATATCATCTAGGTTTTGAAGGTTTATTAAATTTTGCTTTGTGAGTTTGAGTAGGAGTTTGTTATTTGGGGAAAATATGGGAACCTAGCCTGTTTGTCACTTTTCACTAGGAAAAGTCTTCATCTCGGCCTTGGGCGTCACCAGTGGATTTTGATTTCATCTTCTTGACCAGTATAATGTCCCTTCTTGTCACTACCATGTAGCAGTCAAGAACAGCTGGCTTTGACTCCCGAGGCCTTTGGCTCCTGAGGTCTGAAGTTCTACAGTATAAGCATCCTGGACCAGGTACTTGGATTCAGATTTAACCTTCAGGCCTTTGAATGAGCCATATCATACCACATCTCTAGATGTCATAGTTCCTATTCCCTCGCCCAGCAAATGAAAGGGCTGCACTGCCGCACAGCAGTGCTGTGTAACTCTGAAATTCAGTGACTGTTATCGCCACCAGGCTGTCTTCAGTTACTTGCCCCCTTGTGAGGGCATTTCCCCTTTGTTAAAAGGTATTTTGTTATCTCTTGAACTGAGAAATAGCACTGATGTTTCTTTTAACCAATTAATTCTAACTTGTACTCCTAATTATACGTCATGGTTACCTTAATTATCTACAAAAATATTAGGCCTATCTTTTTACTTTGCTGAAAAAAAGTCTATGCACAGATCCTTTCCAAGGATTATTGGCTAAAATTGTAGAATATGTGAGAATTCTTCTGCTGAGGGTGTCTTTAATCTCCTCTCATTTGCCATATCATGGATTTATGACCCCCAGCATTTTATTATAGCTTTGGAGAAATGTTCTATGGCTATACCAGTGACAAGTTTGTGCTCCAAGGTTAGTAACTGAATGATCAAGAGAATCCTCTGACTATTAAGTGGTCAAACATATGATCAGTTGATGAAATGACAGAAAGTTTGAGACTGCTTGCTTTCTATTCTGTCTTTTTTCCTGGTAACAACCAAGAGGAATCCATACTGCTCCTTAAGCTTTAGTCCTGGCTCAGTCATTTCATAATCGCCTGGGTTCATAATAGTTTGATTCAGCCAAGTATTTGGTGACAAGGTTGACAACAGAGTGGACGATGAGGATACAGTTTCTGTGCTAAATAAAATTCCCTGCAACTCTCTTGCCACCCACTAATGATCCCTTGTTTGTCCCCACTTTCCCCTGAAGGCAAAGCTAATGTCATAAAATATGAGCAATAACCCCTTATGCTTTATTCAAATCCGACTTTGAATAGTGTGTTTGAATTCATCTGCCAGTGTTTTAAAATAGTACTTTAATGTTTCAAAGAGCTTTAATCCAGATTTTTTTCTTATTTTTTAATTCCTGCTTAAATATGTACTAACACAACTAGGTTCCGTTGGTGCTTGAGTCGGACATTCCACAGATCCCTCCAATGCCTGCTAATTCTTCTTCTCTTTCCCTGGATTCAGTAAGGATTGATTGAGTTTTCATCCTATGCCAGGAAATGGGGCAGGAAAAGTATCTCCCTAAAGGAAAAAAAGAAGGCAGGGTTCAGACTGCTGGGAACATAGCAGACTAGGAACCAGTGTTTTTCCAAGGTACTACCAGACAAGAAATAAGTAACACAGTACAGTTCTGTCCCATAGGAGCTGAGTGGGAGATAGGAGGGCAGGAGGAGTTGACAGATCTTCTCTAATAAGGAAACAGAGAAGAAGGTGGTCCTGATACATCATGAGGGGGCATTTCTCTTTCTAAATTTTCACTCCATATTTGCTAAGCAGGCAAAGCAGGAAATGATTCTTTACTGAAACAGCAATGGGTAGACAAGGACTAATTTAACCCTCATCAGTACTCTTTGGGAAGGGGTCTGTTTCACTCAGTTCAGCAAGTCAGCTGATGTCTGTATCAAGATGGGCTTTGAGTCTCTCTCTATTCAGCCCCTGTAGGACCACCCTTGGAGATCCCACCTGAACAAACTCCTCCTATCCAGCTAATGAATGTAGACCTCCCAGAGCACAGAGACAGGGCCATAGAACAGGCTCAGAGAAACTTCATCAAGTTTTGGGGTCTCCAATGGTGCAATGTGCATTTCTTGATGCGTGCAGTTACCTACATTAAGGGTGTGGTGGCTTTTAAACATGGCAGTGCCTAGAAATTAGTCACTGTCTATGTCAAGGCTTCTTTTCTGTATCCTGGCAGAATTCATTGTCCTTGCCAGGTTCTCTGACTCAGGGGTCTCCTTCCTGCCAGTGGTAATGGTGAATCTGTGCTTGCTGTTGGCTACTAAAGCCATTTGTGAACAATATTCAGTGAGAGATACCTTTACAGTAAGGGCTTCCACACTCACACCCAAGTTTCTCTAAGCACTGCAAGTGCAGCTTGTGCTAGGAGACAGAATGTACTTCATGGCACTTTACTCTTTATTATGATTATTAAGGGTGGACAAGAGGATGAGCACACTTGTGGAGGTCAGAGGACAACTCTGTGAAATTGGTTCTCCCTTCCACTTAAGTGGACTTTGGGAATTAAACTTAGTCTGCCTTCTGCTACAAGCCTTTTATCCACTGAGCAACCACTCCAGCCACTAAAAGAATTTCAGCAAGGTTTACCAACACCAAGGAAACTGTGAACTAATGTTTCATTTTGTGGATACTCAGAAGCAACAATACTGTTGTTTTCACCAATTTCTGCCAAAAATAAAGGCATCAAAAGTAAGGCCAACTAGTGTTAGGGGCTCCAAGCTACTCTACCATGTAAGAATAAATAGGACCACTGACCAGGTTAACACACTGGGATTTTTTTTTTTTGAAATTAGACTCTTCTCTCATATAATACACCCCAACCACAGTTTTCCCTCCATCCACTCTTCACACTGCCTGCTCCCCCAGGACTCACTCCCCATTCATCTCCGTCCAGAAAAGATCAGACCTCCAAAACAAAATACAGCAAGGATGACTGAGGCTGCACAAGGCCACACAATGGGAGGAATAGAGTCCCAAGAGCATGCATGAGACACACCTGCTCCGACAATAGGAATCACAAGAAACATCCACATGTCACAACATGCATGCAGAGAACTGGTGCAGACCCCTGCAGGTCCCAAGCTTCCCACTTACAGCCTTTGTACACAAACTCATGCATGCAAGTGTACATCTGTATAACCACACATGCTGGGGTGGTGACACCTTGGCAAAGGACAAAGGAGAATTTAAAACTAGAAATTTTAGGGTATATCAACCAAAACTCTCATTTGGCCAGATTTCTGCTGCACTTACCAGCCTTCCCAAGGGCATTTGGATTGAGCAGAGAAGGACCTACACAGGTTTCTCCCTTTGAGGGTTGCACTTCCTGGGAAAGCTGAGATGAGTATAACTTACCCAACAGCAAGACAGTCTTCACAGCCATCCAGAAAGACACAGAGACCTTTTTCTCCATGAAGAGAGGGAGTGGACAGGGGCATAGCTGTTTGACTACAACTGTTTGGGTATGGAATGTCCCATGAAGGCGAGTGTTCTATTGAAGGTTTAAATCCCTGGTGCTGTATTTAGAGGTTGTGGGACTCTGAGGATGTCATTGGATTTGAGGGCTCAAACCTACTCAGTTTATTAATTAATCGCTTGATGATCATGGTGGAAGGTGGTAGAAACTGGAAAGTAGCACCATGCTGCCTGGCTGCCACAAAATCAGCTTCTGTACTCCAAGCCCTCCTTGGACCACAGTGTGTGTGTGTGTGTGTGTGTGTGTGTGTGTGTGTGTGTGTGTGTGTGTAGTTCCACTTATTTGGACTTAAAAGTGAAGAAACACCTGAAACCCAGAGCCAAATAACCATTGTCTTTATTAAGTCGCATTGCTCAGGGATTTTCATCAAATGATGAAAAGTGTCCTAGCGAATTAAAATCTGAAGCATAGATGTGCTGGTCATAGCAACAACTTATATAACCTCTCTCGAATTACAACCTCCAGTATATGAGTTACTTAAATTTTAAATGAAGATGACAACAGATTTTTTCCATAATACTGTAGTCAGGTCATATGCTATAATGAAATCCTAGAGACTGGATAGAAAACATTAATTGTTGTGGTTCTGGAGGTCAGATAATTCAGGGTACTGGCACACTTTATATCTCACAGAGCCTTTAGGACTCCTTGTTATACCGTCACATTGCTTTGCTTGGATGCGGGTTGGGGGAGAGGAGGGAGTTACAGGAAAAGTAAGTATTTAGCCAGGGTGTTTGTTGTTAATATCAGATAAAATGTATATTTCATTATAAAGCTTGAAAGTCTCTTTCCCTCTATTCTTTCCTCTTTCTGCTGTGTGTTGTTGGTCACTGAACCCGGAGCATTTGAAAACACCCAGGCAAGCGCTATACGACTGAGATACATCCCTAGCCCAACTCATTGTTAGTTACAATGCATCAGGGGTGAAAGTAGACAGAGACAAATACAGTTTGTATATATGTGTGAGTACATGTGTGCACATGGTCAGACATATGACCAGATGAATATATGAATGATAATCTCATTCATTTCTTATACTTTGTTTCCATGACAGTTGTAGCTATCATGTTCAACCATGGGATTGAGTTAGTTAAATGAAATTTTTATATCAGTAAAACCAAAACCTGGTTAAGCCTGATTTAATTTTCAATATAATTCCTTAACAAATGTACCCACTTAAATATCAATAATACTTTCAATTAAATGTCTTAGCAAGAAAAAAGAAGACTGCATGCTCACCATACTCCTCAACTTTCATACTCTCTTGGCATCCATGTCATGAAATCTAAAAATTATCCTAAATAGTTAATATTTATATTTTATAGAAATTACCACTGTTTTTCTCTGCCAGATTAATGGCTAAAGTGAAATATAATCCAGTCCTCTTACTATGTGGCTTGAATTGTCAAGGTTACAAGTTCATTTGACCAGCAGGAGTGCACCTCTGATGCCATTCTAAAAGTTTGGCTTTTCTGCACAACAAGCTAGATTTGAATGAGTCCCAACCCTTGGCTTAAGATCCTGGTAGTCAAAGCTTCCCATAGCCACCAATTCAAATAAATATTTGCCACAGCCTCAGAGACACTGAAGAGGAGAGGAGAGGTTCCTTGTGGGCAGCATAGTGTTTGTTCTGTTTAGGAGAATTTAAGCTTCAGAAGGCAAAAGACAGTTCTGAACGCTCTTGGGGAAATAAAACAAGATCTAGACATGATTCATGACTGGTGCAATTGATAAGCAGTCCATGCAGGAGGACAGACAAAGGGTTCTTAGTTCTGAGAACTTGGACGGAGTCTATTTAAACACTATTCAGAATGTACTCCAGGGGACTGGAAGACCCATTTCTGCTCGTTGAAGTTATTTTTATATTTGAGGAACCGATTCTACTATTCACTTTCCTAGAAAGTGCTCTAGTAAATGATCCAGATGCCTTTCAAAGAAAGCTAGTGGAAGAAAAAAATGCCAAAAGTGAGTGGTTTTCTGTGAAAAAGCCATCCTGCAACCCTTATCACCACTGCACTCACTTTGAATGAGCCTGCTTTAGACTGTAACTGCTTTTTTATTATTGTTGTTTTGTTTTCTATTGTTGTTGTTGTTGTTGTTGTTGTTGTTTTGTGTGTGTGTGTGTGTGTGTGTGTGTGTGTGTGTGTGTGTGTGTGTAAGAGCTCTCACATCACTCAGGCTCATTACTGATTTTGTAATTAATAGTAATGTCTTATATAGTTACCATCCATAGGAAATCCAACTTCTTCAGTATTGAGGAATTACAATTTATCTCTAAACTCTCCTGTTAAATCCAGAAATTGGTTATTTCATGTGCATTTTAAGGAACAAGTGAAAGTCAGAAAGGCTAAATTACTAGACATGATGAATTCCAGAAGCTAAGAATTGATGCAACAATTAAAACCTAGTCATCTTGACTTGTAATTCTGGCTGGTCCCTATAAACAAGTATTCAGTTGGGTAAACTCCTGTCATTACTGTAGGAAAAGTAACTTCAACATGGATTTGTGTGTGTGTGTGTGTGTGTGTGTGTGTGTGTGTGTGTGTGTGTGATTCTCACAATGGACACAGCATATTTTCCCTGCTATTTTGTGACATAGAAGACTTGGCCTCAAAGATGTGTTTACTTGCTAGGTCTCACAATTTTTTAAATGGGCCTAGAAATGTCTCTGCAAGATGCTTAGTCACATATACAGAAACTTCTGCTAAGGATACAGTGTGAATAGACAAAATTCTGACTTCCTTTTTTCAAGGACTAGATATGTTCATTGCCAGCTTGGCATTGTTTTAGCTGATGAATGTATGGAAGGGAGGGAAAGAGGAAAGAAAATGGGAAGGGCAAGAGTAAGGAAGGGAAGGAAGGAGGATGGGGTGAAGGGAGGGAGGGGGCAATTTCCTCAAGATGATCACATTCCCAACCCTCATTCACCACCTAGTAAGCCTCTAGTAAATCAGTGATCTTTAAATCACTCATTCTTTCAACCTTAAAGTTGAAAAGTCCTTAAAGTCTGGGAGGTGATTTTTGCCCAGTTCTGTTGCAACAAACCCCACCATTTTTTCCTCAGTGAAGACTTGTTTTCCCTTCTGTACTTACAACTTCTCTGTTTTTCAAAGTTAGAGTCAAAACTTTTTTGTTTTCCCACAGCTTTCAGTAGATGTTAGATTACTAATACATTATCTGTTTTCTGGGAAATATGAATCACCCAGGGGCAAAAAAAATATTCTACATGATAGTTGAATGTCTGTTTCTCTCTTTTTCTATTTGAAATATAATTCAAAGCACATTTGCAGCAAGCTCCCCCACCCCCAGTCTCATTTCTCCTTCCCCTCCTTACAACAGTAAGTTTAGTAGTTATTATGTTCATGTTTTAAACATTGGTCACATATGTACTAAGAAAAAAATGTACAGTACTTTTCCCTTCACTCGTGTCTGTAAGGAACTTTCATCTCACTGAAATTTTGACATGTTTATTATGATTTCAAGACATCCATGGTGGTGTCATCTCTCACTTTGATCCCAATTCCTCACATACTATATGACACACAATTGACACAATGTCAAGTTTCAAAAAAGAAACCCAAAGATTGAAAGCAATGTGATACTTCCATGTTGGAAGGGATTAAGATAATGACAGCTAAACTCTCCATACATTGAGTTACCTCTACCTAGCATGACGTAGTTTACCTGTGGTTTCCCCATTCTTCAAATGATATGTTCTGGTAATGATGAATAACAGAGATGAGTCTATTGTTTTAATTCCTTACCTTTACACAGGATAATGCTTCCAACTTTGAACTGTCAATAGTCATTTTCTTTTCCTTGAATTTTAGGCCTCATTGTCCATGAAGGAGCTGCAGTTTACAGAGTGTTTAAGCGATGGCGAGCTGTTAATTTGCACTGGGATGTATTAAATTATGACAAAGCCACAGATATTGAAGAAAGCAGCCGAGGAGAGTCTTCCACAAGTAGGACTTTGTGGTTACCATTGTCAGCTCTGAGAAACAGGAACTTGGTCCACCCAACACAGCTAACCTCACCACGGTTTCAGTGTGGCTATGTGCTATTACATCTATTCAATCGGATGAGGGCCCATGAAGATGTGTCAGAAGATGATGGCTCCGGGGAGGTGGTAATGAGAGTGACATCCGTGTGACAGATGTACACAGCAGCAGAGAGTGGCGCTCTGCACATTTCGGAATGTAATTGCAATGAATGGCAAAACCATAGCACTTCTAATTGTACATCCATGAACTTTTTAAAATCTATGCTTTTTATATGAACATTTGAATTGCAAATACATTTTTCTGAAAAAAAAGAGGCTCATTGTTTGCTTTTTGACTTGCCACATCTCCTTAAAGTTATGCACACCATTTAACTCTACATGGTTGAAAGAATAATGAAAGTTACCATTAAGGCACAGTACAAATGGGTCAGTTCATAATATCGCAGGCAGAGTCCTGAGAGCCTGTCTCAGCCACCATATACTTTACCGAGCTCCTTGGGGCATCACCCCACACCATCTCTGTGTTGCCAAACAACACATGTGTGTGTAACAACACACATCTCTTCCCAGGGTTGTGAATTGCAGATGCTTTGGCTTGCTTTTGCTCTTTTGAGTCAGAATGGTAGATGTAAAAGGAGGAAAACAGGCACAGTTTAAGATGCTAAGGTTCCAGTTCATATTAAACAGACAGCCACATCCTGAGAGCATGCAGCCCTCAAAAGCTCAGCTCACCAAAACATGCTGCATGCTGTAATCAGGGAGGCCCACAAAACAGTCTTTTTACATCAGCACAGTCTAATAGGCTATTATAATTAATTTGGTAAATAATCCATGTCTTGAATTATTGTAATCCGCTCCCTCTTATAGAAAGCATATATGACTGCTTAACCACCTAAACACCAACCCTGTACCATGGCTTAATGAAGTTCTGAGGAATATCTCCACCTACCAACATTGAAGATCTTTCTGCTTCTCTGGATAGACTAACCTTTTTTTTTTTTTTGAAAGAAGAAAAGAAAAATTAACCCTTTGGTTCTCAGAAACATAGTTCTAACTAGTTATGCTTGGCACTTATCTACAATTCATCCTTGTAATGAAATGATTGACACATATTTCAGGGTAATAACTAAATGTTCAAGGAGGTAGGCAGGCATGATTAAGAACATGAGTTCAGCCTGCTGGTAATTTGAAGTTTATAGCCATATCTAAAAGCTCATGAAACAAAATGTTCCCTATTCTATTTTCTAAAAATAATGTTGGAGTCATTAACAACATTATTGTTTGTGTTTATAAATATAACTAAAGTTGCTCCATTGAAAATAATCTTTATTTCCCAAATAATATTTTTCCAGTTGCAATTCTGTGTTGCAAACAATGAAAAGGTGACAATTTGTAGAAATACGAAGAATGAATCACAAAGCCATGCAGGGAGGAGAATTCTACAATTATTTAGGGTTAGATCCAGGAAGTGAGGGTATCAGGATTTTGTGTGCTTTAGTCTGACATTATATAGCACAGTTCTGAGAGAGACTCCTGGAAAGTTTAGCAATACAGCATTTAATGTGGAACAATTTTAGTTACTGTAAGAATCCTAGTATAGAGCATTGTATTAATAACACTTTATTAATAGATTTTCAGCATGATTTAGACTTACCGTTGTCACTGGGTTATGGTGGAACCAGGCTCCTGAAGCCTGAGCAGTCATTTGAACATCAGAAGAGGAGAAGCAATGAAAGGGACATGTTACAAAAGTAGGGGCACTGTGTATAAGGGAATGCAGAATACAGGTCCAGACATGGACCCCCCCCTTACCAGGGTAGCTTGAAGATGCATGAGCAAGAAAGAAGACTTGACAAGATTGGTTCTTGGGCCTGAGTGTTTTCTCTGCATCCACTGGGGTAAGTAGTATAAGGCATAGGACACTAGAACAAACATCTTATATGCCAGGTATAAGATGTCTCCTCTCAGGACACTCAAACCACAATTCTGAAAAGGAAAGCTGGTAATAGTCTCAAGAAATAGAAGATGGCATCTTCATTATTAAAATCTCAAACACTTCAGAGTAATTGAGTTTTGTTGTCTGGTATTTCTTTGATATAAAATTTAAGTTTTATGTATTTCACTAAATATATGCCAGAATAGGGTTTGGATTATAACTCATTGGTAGTTTTTAATCTCACATGGGCCTTGTGTTCTATTGGTTACTAACACACAGAAGGCGGATGTTTTCTCAAAGTAGGGCTTTTCTGCTGTTATTTCCCTTCCTACAAGTTCCCTTAGATTGCCTCTTCACTCCAGATGTGACCTCTGTGGGCTTGGGCACGTAGAATAGGAAAGGAACTGGACTACCTAAGGTGTAACTGAGAAACCAAGTTTGCAGAACCTCAAGAAGATGCTCTTTACACAGGCTTCCTACAGAGAACTAGAAGGAAGGGACCTCCTGTATGCACTTAAGCGCCAGTAGGAGGGAGAAATTAGAGACCATTAAATACAGAGCTTTGTGAAAGCACATATGGGGGTCTGCTAACCGTGTAACCTATCTTTCTATCCTCTTAGTTTGTTATTAAATAATGTGTAAGAATTTTATACATGCATATAATGTCTGGATCAAATTGACCCATTCCTCCCCTTTAATTCCTCCCCATCCCCCATACCACTATCACCTCCCAACTTCACATATTCTTTAAAAAAAAAAACCCACGGAGTCAACTTAGTGATGCCTGCACGTGCATATGTTTAGTGCATCTCCTGGAGCATAGGTAGCCTCTTATGGGCAGCATCCCTGAGAGAAAAAGGACCCTTCCTCTCCCAGTAGCCATCAATCTCCATCCAGTAGCATCTCAGCTAGGGGTGTGACATCATGCCTCCTTGCACCATCCAATCTGGATTTTGACTGGCTTGATCTGGAACAAATTTCTTGCATACAGTAAGAGACAAGGCATCTTACACTCAGTCGAGCCAAACCTAAACTCCATCTCTCTTTGAAATCCTGACCCCCTGCTGCCTCTATAACTGGAATTACATTCCTGCAGCTAGTTTTTCAGACAGCAGATGTTTGATGTCATCTTTCCACACACCACTTCTTTGTATCCACATTCAGTCAGATTATTCTTTTAACATTTTCCTCAGATGGAATCACTGAAAATTACCTCCCTTGCTGGTCTAAACCTCCATCATCTCTAATGGAAACTGTTACAGGAGCTCGAAAAAGCCAATTACACTGAGTTGACTTGCTTCTTCCAAAAGTTAATGACCATCTAGGACATTGCAGAGTGACTGAAGCTGGAAATACAAGCCTAATATGGCTTATTCATTAAGATGAAGGTGAAGACAGAATTCAAAAGAAGAAGCCTTCAATGGCACACCCAGTGTCTTTGTTGGACCACATGAAAACTTTCAGGGTTGCAGACATACACATAAGGGTACTTACACTTACTGAATTTTAGTGCTATATTTTCAATCACATCCACATATATGTCCAGAAAATCATTACACATGAAAGAAGCATCTCTGGCTATAATTGGAATCAAAGATAAAGGACTTGTGTCACAATGTCCTGTAGAAAATTTTACACATATGCACATATAATCTAACATCTATATACACATACATATATATAGATAAATACACTATGTACATGTGTCTACACACACAAACACACACACATATGTATGTATGTATACACACACACACACACACATGTGAGTTTTCGTTTTCAGTTTAAGAAATGGTTCTTTTAAATACCCCTTTGCCACATAAAGTAATAGTTTTCAAGAACTTAGGTGTTCTTGAGTGGCCATTCTTCTCCCACAACTTACTTGATTTCCAGTCTCTTATGGGTTCCAGTAAACTTCCTCTCTAGGAAAATAAAAATATAGTAATAAAGATAGATTCAAAACAGAAAAAAAATCTTGTCAACAGCAGATAAAGTACAAATAACCTTGAAGGAGGAGGAATCAATGTGTTTTTCTTATGCTTTTTATCCTTCCATAGAAAAGGGGAAAACCATTAATTAGTAATTCAATAAATTATTGTTCCAAGTTAATCTTGAAATTTGAAAAATAAGTTCCTTAAAGTATTTTGCAAATTTCAATATCAGTGTCTATAATTCCTCCTCAGCATTTATTGTAAGTGCAGGGAGGAGACAGGTAGCCACAGAGAAAAGGGAAATGCTAAGTGCAGAAGGACCTGGGAGAAAGTACAGCATCTATTGTTCAAAGATTTAAACTTTATTGTTTACTTCCATCTGAAAGGATTAAAGGGAATGGAATTCTAACTTCAGATTTGGTTTTGCACCCAGGAGAATCATACTTCAATAACATCTGTTCCACTGGAGATTACCAGGTAATCATATTTATGAACACTTTGAATCAATGTCCTTCCAAATAAAAGCAAATTAAATTTACAGACAGAAGTACAAGATGAAAATATTCTTCCAGTCTATTCTTTTACCAGAAACACTCAAGAATATTATTTAGGTCTAGCTCCTTCTGTCTCCGTTAGAACTAAGTTGAATCAAGACGATAGATTAAAATTTTCTATAGGACCTTATGACACAAGTCCATGTTTGGGAAAATTAGTACTAAAATATTTGTTTCCAGTTACAGCTAGAGACACTTCTTTCATATGTAATAATTTTCTGAGCATACATGTGCATGCACTTGATAACACAGCACTAAAATTCAGTAACTGGGTTTGTTTCTGCAACACATACAAGCTTGGAAGACCTGTGAGTAACAGTGGCTGTCAGTGGGGCTGTACTTGAAGGTTCTATGGGTCCTCACAGGGCTTCTCTCAAGATATAATCAATTTCTTTTAGAATAAATCTCTTAAGTGTGAGATCACAACATTTTACGGGACATGAAAGCAATGATTAGCTCCCCTCACATTCTCGTTTTCAAATGATGTCTGCCAGAAGAATAGAGGAACTTAGGGACATGGAACAGGGAAAAAGAGAAGATGGTAGCTATTTGTCACAATTTGTTGAAATGCCACCATCAGAGTGTAAGGTTGGGGTAGTGCTCAGTGTTTCATCCTACAATGTCTGTTGTCTTTGTGCCCCAAAGTCATTAAGGCAAATCTAGGGCTCATCCACCCTGTTTACTCTTTAGACTCACTTTGACTCGATCCTGGCTGTGCTCAGAGGTGTTCAGAATGTCTGGCTTCTATCCCAGACTTATGAGTTCAGTTCAGCACTCAAGAATGAAAATAGAACACTTCACTACTATCTTTATAAATATTATAATTGACACAGTAATTGTACTTGTTAGTGAGGGACAGGGTGACAGTTTGATGCATGCATGCAGTATGTACTGGGAATTTGAGTTTTTCTAGTTCCTTAAACATTGGTAATTTTTTGGGGGGGGGAAACTTGTCTCTTCTAGTATTTTATAGATAGCATACTAAATTATTGATAGACATTGTCAGATTCTTATGTTGTATAACACTAGACTTACTCTTTTCATCTAACTGTACTTTGGGTCTCATCACCCAACTTCCACTCTACCCTTTTTCACCTCTGTAACATGAATAAATAAAAGACCCAGAGAAAGTTATTGGGGTTCAACACAAAGATCAAGGAAGCAAAGCAGCCAAGCTACCACAGAGTTCTTACCTCTAAAACGGTCAGGGCTGTTCCTCAACGTGGCTGGAGAACAAATACTTTACACTGAGTCCTTGCTCCTGTCTTATACACCTCCCTAATGCTGGGATCAAAGGCCTGTGATCCCAGGTGTTGAGAGCATCACTGTGTGAGCTGTTTCTCTTGAGGACTGGTTCAATCTCGTGTAGACCTGGGTGACCTTGGACTCAACAGAGATCTGTCTATCTCTTAATTATGAGTCCTATGATTAAAGGTATGTACCACCACCTCCTAGCTTCTGGATGCTGGGATTAAAAGTGTATGCCTGACTTCTATGGCTTGTGAATGACTTTGCTTTCTGAATCCTCAGCCAAGCTTTGATAAATCATAAATAATATATCACCATACCCCTCCACTCTAATTCTGTGAGATCTACCCTAGCTTTCCCTTAAAAATGAGGATGGACAGTAGTTGTTTTCATTGTGTGGCTCATTATTCTTAAATACCATATTCTTTGGTGCTAGTCATGTAACTACAATAGCAACACTTCATTTTTTAAATTTATTTTATTTTAATCACAAATATAACTACATCATTTCTCTATGTCTCTCCTTTTCCCAACACATCTCATTTTCCCCACTCCCTATTTCATATTTTCTCTAATTTATCATTGTTGCATATTTTCTCTAATTATTATATGCACAAACACACATTGATATACATACATATACACATACTATATGTGTGTATACATACATTGCACATAGAGTCGACTAAGTCAATTCAGTGTTGCTCATATATTTTTAGTGCTTACCATTCAGTGTTGGATAGCAAATTATGGGTTTCACCATGAGGAAGACTCTTTAGCCCTCTCTCAGCAGTCATCAATTACCTTTATCTCATTATCTTGAGATCTAATGAAACGTCTCCTGTCCATACTGGCATATCAAGTGGAATTGTTGTTGTTCCAGTCTTATTTGGGTAGCCATATTGTTGCAATTACAAATACATACACATATTTTATGAAATTGCTGCAGTGGAAGGCAAGTTTCCTTATAAATTTTTGAAGGGTGTTAACAGTAATTTATTCTTCCATGTATGCCCGTCTGTTCTCTGCCAAGTTTTACTCTGTCTGTTCTATTAACCTTCTTTAACTATGGTGTTTTTTTTGTTTAAATATCCCCATCCTTTAAAGCCAATAGCTAATTGTAATTGCCTGACATCTATGGCTATTTCAAATGAGCTATGTGTATCTGCAGATTCAAGGCTAGTATCCACAAATGAGAGAAAACATGTGATGGGAGATGTTATTCTGTAAATATGTTTCTCATACTGGTTAATGAATAAAGCACTGTGGCCAATGGAAAAGCAAGATAGGCGGGGATAGGAAACAAGGAGGAAAGAGGAAGTAGTTAGGAGGAGTCAGCATGTAGAGCCTGTAGAGAGCAGATGAAGGCCCACCGCTCTCCAGTAAGATGAGCCACGGGGAAATACTTAAAATAGTAGAAATGGGTTCATCATTAAGACAGGCTAGCCCATAAACAATGATAGTAACTGGGCAACAAGATTGTATCAAATACAGAGTCTCAGCGTGGCAATGGGACCAGGAGGGCTGGCAGAAAACATACACGCTACAAACGTGACATTTTTTTTTCCCAAATCTGGATTACCTTATTCAGAGTGGTTGTTCCCAGGTGTGTCTATTTACCTGTAAATTTCATAATTTCATTTTGTGAGCAGCAGATTAATATTTCATTGTGTAAATATACCAAATTTTCACTATCCACTCATCACTTAGACATCTAGGCTATTTCCATTTCCTGGCCATTTTAGTAGATCAGTAGTGAAATGAACAGGAATCTCTGTGGTAAGATATAGAGACTGCCAAGTATGAGTCCAGGAGTGAAACATCTGGATGATATGGTAGGCATATTTTTGGCTTTTTGAGGAAACTTTGCACTGATTTCCACAGTGGCTGTACCAGTTTGTGCTCCCACTAGCCTAAAATAAGTTTCCTCTTTCCCCGCATAGCAGCTAGACTCTCCTAGAAATGGCTGAACTGAACAAACAAGCCTGGAACAATGACTTATCAATGAGCATGCTAATGTGAAATGGGTTTAACCAGTAGTTTCACTGCTAGACAAAAAAATATAGGCAACTAATTACTGCTGGGAGGAGAATTAGCCTCTTGTCTTCTAGAGTTGAGCTCACACTTTCATAAGTTTAGTCCATTATCATCATGAGGGGATATGGTAGAATGCAGTCAGGCATGGGATCTGAGAGTCTTACATATTGACCCAAAGACAGTGGTCTGGGACACTTGGTATATCTTGAGCATATTTAAGACCTCAAAGCCCACCCCTACAGTGACACACTTCTCCAACAGGGCCTATTGTACCATTGCAACAAAGCCACACCTCTTATTAGTGCCACTGACTATAAGCTTGTGGGGGCCAATTACATTCAAATTATCCCCCCACACTATATATATACATATATATATGCATATGTATACATATATATTGTATATTACATATATGTGTATATATTACATAACAAACATGTGCATATATTACATAGCACATATAAATACATAATGCATATACATGTATATATATATATATGTAACACTAATCATTAAAGAAAAAAGATGGCATCAATTTGAGAGTATGGTAGACATAAGAGGGGTTTGAATGGGTAGCTAGGAAGGGCTGAAGTGATGAAATGGAGGAGAATGATATAGCTTTATGTTAAATAAAATTACATTTTAAAAAATCAAAGCTTTCATTGCACTCATTCCACCTCTATATTTTCTTATTATACAATGGATATCATAATTATGATACAGACTTTGTACGTTTTGTCAATCACTAAAAGAATTTACATAAAGCTGGTAGTGGTGGCACATGCCTTTAATCCCTCCCAGCACTCAGAATGCAGTCAGGTGCCTCTGTGAGTTCCAGCCTGGTCTATGAGAACAAGTTTCAGGAGACTCCAAACCTACACAGAGAAACCCTGTCTCAAAAAAAAAATCCAAAAACCAAAAAAACAGAATTGACTTAAATAACTTAAATATTTAGTTTATAGAGCACACTTTATTGTTGTAGGTATTACTAGCAGTAATTTGTGTTAAATGGATGAGAGAGATTTGTGACAGCCAGGGTGATAGGGATGTCAAGTGTCACTTGGGGGTATGTGTACAGCCAGGAAATAACCTCACTTTACACAAGGAGGAGTCAAAAGGCTTGGAGCATCTCTGGAATCCTTTGTTGCCTGTGCACACTGGGACCTGCTTACTGAATTCTCAGCTGCTAGCTTCCTTTTTCTCACTTTCTTCTTCTGTTTTCTGATTCCTTTGGTGGACTCCCTGTCTCTATTTCTTTTTCTGCTTCTCAAATCAGTCTTAAACTTCTCCAGACAAGAAGTCTCTCACTATGTTAGCCAGTCTTCATCATAAAACAGATTCCTATTATGCATTTAACTACCTTACAAAGCTGACTTTTAACCCTGAAGCAAAGTTCTGGCTCTGTCAGCTGTATCTATTTGCTATGTTCACTGACACTGAATAGGACAGTAATTCACTTCTGTTCTGAGGGTGTGGCCTCTGGAGTATCACTGCATGGTGGACATTCAGCTTGTTGCTTAGCAACAGTCATTATGGAAGCTGTGGCTGATGCTCATGCTGTTTGATTGATTCTAGAGTTCTACCAATGGTCTTCCTAATCACCCTTTCATGAATATTGTTGAATAAAAACCAACCTAATAAAATAAGAGTATAAGTAATATAATGTGAATAGTAACAGGCTAGTCAGAGAATGCCTCTCCGCCACTCATTCACTCACACTCTCTCTCACTTACTTATTCACTCACTTTCACATTCACACTTCTCAGTGTAACCACTCCAAAATCTATTTCAAAATAAAATTTATTCATTTTCATCATAAAATATTCTCAAAGTACTCAACTGAGTAAAGAGGATCTGTGGATAGTGGATCACATACATTCATCTTATAGGCCTTATCTTGCTAAGATTGATATTAGATACCTCATGAGCACACATACATATACATGTGAAAGTATCCCCTCCCCCAAACAAAAACAAAAATACATAAGAATTAAAGCCACATGACCAAGTGAGACCAAAATGCAGGAAGATTTGCTTTCTTGTATTGCTTAATACTTCAGCATCCTTCAGTCTTCAGCAAACATGTACAGTCTATCTTTAGAAAATATTTAGAGCAAACAATTTAAAAAATGATACAGAGAGACTCCATCTGGAATCAATTGTGTAAAATGCTCAGCAAGAAGGAGGAGAAGCCCTCCTTCTCTTTGGAATGTTCCAGCCCCGTAAATAGAGTTAAGATTAAAATAACTGTCCAATCTCACTCTTGGCTGAAAAGCCAGGGGTGGAAGAGAATGGTCCAACATAAAAAATTCCCACAAAATATTCCTGCATGTTATGTGGTTTGTCCATGTGGTTCTTTCTACCCTTGTACCTTTTTTTTAAAGTTGTCCCTCCCTTGCATGGACTTAGCAGTTCATTTCTTTTCTAAATTGAGTAATGGAATAGTGAGCTTATCCTCTGAGAGAGCAGACAGCACCAGAAGGTAAAAATGAAATGACTGCTCATCAGATGGGGATCTAGGCATCACACCATCCTCAACATGGTGTTTTCCATAAAACAGAAGAAAGAACAATGTCTTTGTGTAAAGGTTAGGTCAAAAGAGCTATTCTGTCGGGGAGCATGGGAGGAGTTTAAGATGCAGAGAGAGAGAGAGAATGGTGTAATACAGTACGCATGTGTAAGATTCTAAAAAATAAATTCTATAAATAAAAATAAAAACAGATCCATTCTTCTTTACAGCCTGGACCAATAGGGTTCCTGTAGATTGTGTGTCTGGAAGTGGTTTGTCAGAAACATCCTTGAGCCTATTAGGTGCAAATCTTAGGGTGTCAATAATGGGCCAGACACTACATGAAGTGATTTTCCAAGGCACCAGGAAAAACACATTTCCAATCATCAAGTGGCTGTTACTATCCATAATGCTCAGGTTCTCATCTCTCACGTCTCTTTTTATTCACCCTAATTAGAAACAACTGATTCCAGAGCTGCTCTCTGCCTGGACAATCTACAATTGGATTTTCTGTACATCTCAGATGGAGAAACCTGCTCCTACTAGTCCCTAATGGGCTCTCTCCCACAGGCAAGCATTGGGTCTCTTTTTTTTAACAACACAAACAAAAAGGCTGTGTGAGTCTGACAACTCCTCCAGATCTTCTTAGGTTTCTCATTTTAGAGACATATAAAGTTTTGACTTGCAATGGACAATCCGTGCTGTGTCCATGCATGGTGTAAGCCTCAGGACTTGTTTTTAAGGAAAAGTCCTCTAGTATCTATCACAAAGGGTCTCAGGAAATCCCTTTACAAGAGAATGACGAGAATGTTTCAGTTCTCCTGGTTGTGAACTGAGAAGGCTCTTAGGAGTCAATTGCAGTTCTCTTGTTAAGGGCAAGTTATATGAGACCATTCTCTCTCTGCCCTTCTCCTTCATCTCAGAGGTTAACACAAAAGTTGGGTCACAGTGCTTTTATAGAAAGTAATAAATGAACTTCCCACATATTATCCAATTTAACATCAAAACTTCCCTCAAAATCAGTGACATAATATCCATTTCTGAGAGGTCATTTTAAAAATCACATGTGATTTATTTTACCGCCATTTGAGAGTTCTTGTTTATCCCATACAGAGCTTAGCCAGAACATCACCTACTACTTCTCTGCTACTATGTAGACTATGAGGGCATTGTTTTGAAGGCCTCAAATTCTCCCTGTGATAAATATAAGATCCATGAATAGTAGGCAATCATGTATTTGCAAGGTACCAAGATTTTTGTTGTGTACAATTTCCAACTTTTTTTCTGTAAATGGGAAGCTTCAGGCATTACTGTGTCTCTTCTGTCATTTGTGTAAGTAGCAGAAACTGCATCTCTTTCAGGGTGATGCTCTTGGGAGGAGTGAGGGAAGAGAGAGATTTTCTGTGGGATGTCCAGAATCTGACCTGAAGGCGCCAACTCCCATTATCTGGTCATTTGGAATAAGCAGCCAGGCAGATTGCCCAAATCCCTAAATCCATCTGCTTTGTCTTTCTGGCAGCTATGTCATCTGTAAAGACTGTGGGGAAGTACTTCTTACTTTGTCTCACGTTTCACATGAAAGTTGTAGTCTGGAGCAACCCTGGACTAGCCAAAACCTTGTCATCATCACAGAAGGTGTTCCTGATACTGGTCAGCTGTTACTACTGACCAGAGCATCTCTCTCTTGTAAAAGCTGATAAATCATATACCACAGAAGATGACCCTGGAACTGGTCCTATGATTTTGTTTCTATTTGTCCCTCTAGAGGGTGAACATTGATATCTCTCTTCCAACTTGCCAAGAATAAGCATCAACTATACAGTGTAAACTAGTGTTTCTAGATCATTTGTCTTGAAAAAGTCCTTGATGGGTAAAGGAGGAGTGAAACTTAAAATTCTGCTTCATTTATGTATTGGTCAGGGTGGGATGGATACATAAAATACCATAATGAAGAGCTGAGGAACACAGGGATTCAGTCAGTGTCCAAAAGGGTGGATATGGCCTTGAAACAATAAAAACATTAAAACTAGGGGACTGTGGACACAGTATATGGGAACTGGCCCTACATCACCAGGGTAAGCAGGCCATAAAGAGTTTCATATCCAATGTTGCTTCATGGTTTGTAAATAAGTAATGCAGCAGGCATGTTGTTTTTCATCTGTATGGTGTTAAGTTAAAGTGTCTTTTGATGTACCTTTTGTCCTTCCATGACTCATTTCTCCAGAGAAAGCACACCTCACATTAGAAGGAGGCATAGCGTATCTGGCAGGGATAGGGACATTTGACTGCCTGGGTCCACATCTAGACTTCCATCATTGCCTGTGTGATTTTGTGTGCGGTACCTCATTATGCCTTGAGTTTTTCATTTATGAGATGACATGTTATCATTTTCATCAGTGTAATGGAATGAATATCAATGAAATCAATATACCAGAAATCATTTAAACAGTGTCTGGCATATGATATGCCTTCCCCAAATGTTAGCTACCATTATAATAACACAGAGGCAGATATAAACACTTTATAGCTAAAAGTGAGTTCTGAACTAGAGGAGGTTTGGTTATAAATTTTTTTTCTGGGAGTCTGGCTGGAAAAAAACAGAGCCACTTCCATTGTGGGTGTGAATCCTAGATGTTATGATCTATGGAAGCAAGGCAGTTAATACATGGGATTTCTCTGCTCAGACATGTGTTCATTCTTGCTTGATGCTCCCTAGGCTAGTTAGCCTTCTGTCACTGTGAAGAATATATGAGAAAATCAGGTTTCCATGATTTAGATGATTCAGTCCATGCATCCAGGCACTTGTCTCTACTCCATTCTTCGGTCTGTGATAAAGTAGAATCATTATGGTGGAAAATGAATGATGGGACTGAGCCACTGGTCTCATGCCAACAGAACAAAGGGGGAGTGGGAGAAGGGAGACAAAGAAAGAGAGATAGAGACAGACACATATGAAATTGAGATATAAAAATAGAGACAGACAGATGTGTGTGTGAGAGAGAAACAGAGACAGAGAGAGACAGACAGAGAGAGAGAGAGAGAGAGAGAGAGAGAGAGAGAGAGAGAGAGAGAGAGAGAGAAATGCTAGTACCTAGGACTTGTTCCTTCTCCAGAAATATGAAACATGGATAGACTATTCCAATATTCAGTTTTGACGAGTCTTGCTTCCCCAATTTCATATGAGAATTCTCTAATTCCAGTCTCCACTCCTTCACCATCAGATTAAAATTTAGCATTCCTGAGTTCCACATAAACAGTAATTTTAGTTACCACCCAGCTATGTGTTAATAGTTGAGGTCATGGGTACTTTTGACAGAGGAGAGGCGGTATGGGGGTGAGGGAGTAGGCATCACTGAAATCATGACAGAGATAGGGGACTTGAAAATGTACAATCAGAATAAGGAAAATGTGCATTCTTTGTTTTCCAGCTTTTATTTGATACAATTTTAGTATCTGAGTAGGCTTAATTTATTTTTTTATCCACTACTTCCTTTTTCCTGTGATGTCTCATTGCTCAGTAACAAAAAAAATATAAAAACCAGGACCTTCAGTAAAACCTCCTAAGTCCAAACATCATTGGCAATTACTCAGGCATTGGTTTCAGCAAGATTAAATGTTAACAGTTCATAGAATGTGGGTGGGTTGAGAATAATGCTTCAATTCTCTTCTCTATGGAGCTCAGTTTTCCTCCCTGTGCATTTCCATCTATATGCTCACATCTATCTATCTATCTATCTATCTATCTATCTATCTATCTATCTTCTGCCTACTTACCTATCTAACCAATGTATTTCCAGACTGAAGAAACACTGAGAGGTGTGTTTGAAGAGATCTAGACTTTGGGGATGGAGACAGTTTGGGAAACATATCCATTTAGTATGGGGGAAAGTAGAGTGCAAGAGAAGTCCATCCAGAAACAAATGGCTGAGCCAGTCCTCTGCACCAGGAAGGTCATCTGACTTTTCTGCACCACCATCCTGTGCACTGGGTCATCACCTTTTCAGCTTCAGAAAGGTGGGGCTCAGAGAAACTACCCCAGTACACAGCTAAGGGGCTATGAATGTACTATGAATGTATTCTTCATGTAACCACTTAACAAACCACAGAATGCTTTCAGGTGAAAATAGTCTTTAAACCACCATAAGAGAGATAAAGAAGCAGGAATGGATGCACATAGTCCTCTTTGTTCCCACAGATGTGATTATCATCAAACCTTTAGTGCACCCATTCCACATCTCCATCTCTCTCTGCAATACATGCCCCCCCAGGAATCCTTTCACCCACTCCTTCCTCCTAGACAAGCTTCCTTTTCTTTAAAGATAGAGCCCCTTGCACTTAACCATGGTTTATAGGATCTAGCAGTCCTACCTGTGAAACTTTGTCTCTACGATGCCTCTCTGGAGCACAAGGGATATATAAAAAAAAATAGGGTGTTTTTTTAAACATTTTTATGCCTCTCAATGCTCAAATTTTCACAGAATAAAGAATAGAGAATATGCACTTTTTATAAGATTTTAGTCAGATATTTCTGGAAGGTGTTTTGTAGTAGTAGTAGTTGTTGTTTATAACAAAAATATGCCTCCAGACCTACTCTCAACCCTGAAAGCAACAACAAACATAAACAATCATAACTGAACTTTTGAAAGTTGTACTTCTGTTTCCTAGCATTCTGTATGCTAATATGGGGCTGAGAAAAATGGGGTGCAACTTTGGCCTGGGGTGTGTGTGTGGAAACAATGTCCTAGGGCACATGAAACAAAACCTGAAAAGAGTATGAGATACACAGGTCTGCCATTGTTAACTGGTTTAACTGTATGACCTTGACCAAATCACCTTGTCCTCTTCTGTTCCTCCTGTTGGCATAAAGCCCCAAAGGTGCAACCTGGTGACCTCACAAAGCTAAGTCATCAAATGAAACAGTAGCTGTGGAAGAGCCTTGAAAATGCATTGTGTACAAGGAATATTAACATATGCTCTAAACAAGCACTGCTGCCATGAAGGTAAGAGCTGAGTCACTGAGATTGGCAATGAAACAAACGGTGAAGGAAAAAAAAAAGACATGGAAAATATAGATGAACAGTTATTCTCCTTGACCTCACTACACTGGGGTAAGTCAGTGAAGGGACAGAGCCAAGGGCATGCCAGGTGAGCTGAAGAGGAAAGGAGCTGAGGTGAGGTAGTTCTTACGTCTGGAAAATGATTCAAGGGTAGCAGGTGAATGGAGAAATGGAGTTTGTGACAGCTAAGGACACCCCTCAGTAATAATGTGGATGTGTCCTTCACTCATTCAGGAAGTCTTTCTCGCATTCAACACTCACTGTGTGTGCAAGGTAAAACATTCTGTGGGTGATTCAAGTTGCATGATACAGTTCTCGTCCTTGTCACAGAGAAACTGAAATTCAATAAAAAGCACGAAATGAATGAGGTGGGACAATTCTTCTTCACTTGTATTTTGATATCTGTGTTTACTGCATTTTTAAAATTTCACCTCGCGAACATCTGTAGGACTAGTCTTCCCAATGTTTCATTTCCAGGTTGAACATGTGAGGAGGCTATGAACCAGATGCTCATCTGTTTTTTTTTTGTTTGTTTTTTTTTTTTTGTACAAGACTGATTGTCAATAAATAAGACCTTTGGAAGAATATAAATTCTGGGCATGTGAGTTGGTTACCAAATCTGGTCTAGAATAGCCTTCATTTTTAGCCTAATGGGTCGTCATTGTTCAAGGTAGTTTCTACTTTTTTTCCCCTGAGTATCCACATAGCCTGATTGCTAATCTTCTGACTAATTCATATGTGTCCAAGTGTCTCAGTGTTTCATCTGTACAATGTGATCATGATATCATTATTTTAGAATGTTCAGCCAATTAATATGCAGATGATAAAAGCAGCAACCATGTGTTCAGGAGAATATATGGTTCTACATGCCTGTTTCCGGCAGAGAGCAGATGCCAACTGGTTACTGTATACTGGAGGTCATATTTTTATTGTCATAGGTAGATTCTAATAACGCTTTTCTACAAATTATAAAATAATCTAAAATCCTACATTAAAATAAAACTTTCCTTTTTCCAGCATTTGGAATATTTCCAACATGCAGAAATGACCCCTCCTGTAAAGCTCTGATATCCATCTCTGTGTAGAAATAGATTATTTCGGTTAGTGAGTGAAGAACCCATGTCTTGCTGCCTCTGAATTCATTTTAACAAGGACACATTCTTTGGATCAAGGGTGTTACTTGACTATTCTCTGAGCTTTCAGTAGGCTGCAGTAGATGAGAATAATTTCACTGGCAAAATTTAGAGCTGGGATTAATGAATCTTCCTATCTCTTCAAGCTCATCTATTCTGATTTAAAAGCAATGAATAGCAGCAGTTTGGAAAGATGTACTTGTTCATGGGTGTAATAAAAAATAGATGACATTGCCACACAAAGTTCTTAATGTCCTTTCCTCAGGGGAGAAAATAATTGCTACAAGGAATTAAAATTTAACTCCTTGCTCTTATTACTTCAAAAAGATTTTCTGGCACTTTTTTAGGTCCCCCCCCATGGTTTATCCAATTTAACTGCAGGATGTTTTATATTTCTATGATCATTAATATTTTACCTGTATTTGGCATATTGCTAACAAACTGAGCTTATATTTTATTGTACCACTTTACCCAAAGAATTCAGAACTCTAAAGCTTTGGATTCAACATGCAGACTTTGTGCTTAGTCACAATTTATAGATGAGTAACAGTATGCAGACAGAGCCTTAATCTCAGAATCCCCCACAAAAGGCTTCTCAGATGAAGACGACACCACACAGAGGCAAGCAAAAACCCTAAAGAAAGGAGATCACATTTGCATTTTGAAGGGAAGGCTGATAGCTGTACTTTCTGGATTAGTTCTCATTTGAGAATGAAGTCCAGTGTCACCATCTGGAATGGCAAATTATACTCTTGCCACTAGGATTTTTTAGTGGTATTGCAGAAGATTCAGGAATGTTTTTGACCTCGTGGCTGTCATTTAATTCTTCCGGGGCTCCGTTTTCTCATCTTTGGATATAGATATGAAAAGGTTGTAACTATTATACGTGTGTGTGCACAAGACACCAGCCCCAGTCTTAGTATTGATACTTAATTGTCATTTAGAGTTTCTATTTCTGTGACAAAACACCATGACCAAAATGCAAGTTGGGGAGGAAAGGGTTTATTAGGCTTACACTTCAGCAATGCTGTTTATCACCGAAGGAAGTCAGGATAGGAACTCAAAAAGGGCAGAATCTCGGAAACAGGAGCTGATGCAGAGGCCATGGAAGGTAATTGCTAACTGACTTGCTTCCCATGGCTTACTGAATCAACCTTCTTTCAGAATACAGGGCCATCAGCCCGGGGATTCACTCTACCCACTATAGCTGCCCTCCCTCCCATTGATCACTAAATGAGAAAATGCCTTACAGCTGGATCTCAAGGAGGCATTTCCTCAGCTGAGACTCTTTCCTCTGATGGCTCCAACTTATGCTAAGTTGACACCCAACCAGCCCGTACACTTACTTTGCTTCCATTTGGAGCTAGAACATGTTTCAATACCATGCTTGATCATTTTCTTTGTCAGTTTAAAAGGATTTAGACTCATTTAGGATAGACACTTTTGGGCACATCTGATTGAGTACATTTCTAAAGAGGTTTGTTGAGGATGTAAGATTAACCCTGGATGCAGCCAGAACCATCTTATAGTACAGATGGCATCCCAGACTGAATAAAATGTAGAATGGGGGACAGTAAACTGAGTGTCAGCATTCATTCATCTCTGCCTCTAGACTGTGGGTATCATGAGGCCAGGTGCCACATAATTCTGTTGTGTTACCAGTACTGATCTGGCCACCAAGATTTCTGTGCCCTGATAGACTGTGCCCTTTAACTGTAAGCCAAAAATAAGCCCTTTCTTAGTGGAGTTGACTTTTGTTGGGTATGAGAAAGTAACTAATAGTATGCTTTAGGTAGCCACCAGCAACTGTTAATGAATTTGCCACTGGGGTAAAATATACTTGCTATCTATGGACTGGAAGATTTCAAAAGCACCGTCTAAAATCCTAGGATTCTGTGCCTTCCTCAGCCTCTACATTTTAATAACAATGATTTATAACAACTGACATTTGGAAAGCACCCATAATACTCTTTGTTATATGGGAGCCCCAGGGAGCATGGCCCCAGACTAATGAAGTACTTAAAATGTCACACACATAGTCCATGGCAGGCAAGTGCTAACTGATGGCGTGTTAGGGTCTGACCTCAGGATATAGAGATATCATCTAGTCTCCCTGAAACATAAGCTGTACTACGTGATTTTAAAAATATGCCACAAGCAAAGGAGAAAGAGAACATTTAGCAATGAAAAGATTGAGCTATTGGCAGCAACACACTGTTAGATTTCTGTGGAATTTTTAGTCCTGCTGTGATTGAGTTGATATTGCAAAGATTCAGAACCTTGAATCTTGAGCGTCTTCTTCTTTAGCCTCTTGTGCTGCAATCAGACCTTAGCAGTATGATAGGGAACTGCATACATCACTTGAACATATTACCTAGTGCAAGCTACTTGCAGAGCATGTGGCATTAACTGATTGCCCTGAGTAGTTCTTTATGAATACATGCTGATACAGACTGTTCAGAGCTATTTCATTTCACTTGGGACTCTAATTTCTCTGCCTGGAAAAGCCAAGACTTTCATAAAGCAAATAAAGCATTTTGAAAACAAAGTATTGACTCATGTCTGCAAGAGGACAATAGCTTTGGGGAGACTAAGGGCCCCTGTGTTGATTTTGGATGATTTGCACAATCACCTTCTGAAATGCATCTGTAAGTTGACACAGATAGGGATGTCCTGCTTCTCCTCTGTCTGTGGTAAGTGCACATCTTCCCAGGATGTCCTTATTGATGAAGGGGTCTGCTGTGGAATTAAAGGGCTATAGCTTCCCCTAGACAAGCCAAAGGAGAAACTGCACCCATGTGTAGTTCAATTCCAGTGTTCCCTCAACCGCATTCTTCCTATCTTTGTTTATGGAAACTTGCGTTATTCTGCTTCAACTGTACTAGAAAAAGATCACAGACTGGGCGGCCTAAACACAGTTATGTAGTCTGCAGGTCAAAGACCAGCGTGTCAGCATTGTGATTCCTTTGAGGACCTAAGGGAAGGACACATTCCAGACATCTTTCCCTGGCTTGTAAATGCCATCTCTGGCTACATCCTCACACCATCATCCTGTGTGTCTTGTTGTCCTAATGTCCATAATGGTTAAAGAGATAAAGGACAGGAGGAAAGCTGTTCTTCCCCAAGGTCACACACCACAGTGAGAGGGACACAGGCCAGCATGCAGCCAGTATGATAAAAAAACACACTTTAAAGGAATTCCCATCAGGGAGGATGTAGGTCCAGTCTCCGACTTTCTTATGGGATCACTTTCCTCCAATTCAAGACAGAACAGGGTTGACGATGCCTCTTGTGATCTGTACGTACATAGTCTATGTAGAAAAGGACAAGCTAGATGTAGGTATGGAATAGTTACATAATCAATATGCATTGCTCCTTTGTTGTTCTTTAGACAATGTGTGCATAAAGATTTCAAGTCCCCCTGCTAGGGATTAAACATTCAAGGCTCCCCAGATGCCCTTCTATTTGGGCACTTGATCTCTACTAGGTGGCATTATTTTGGGAGGTTGTGAATTCAATTGTTGGGCATGGGGCCCAGGTAGCAGAGGGTATGGGCCATTCAGTATTTGTCAGCCTGTTTTCAAGCATCATTTCTTTGTCTCCTCATCCACTATGAGGTATGGCACTTCTCTGCTACATGTTAAACTCACCATCATGAACTCTACTGTGCCTTCCCCAACTGAGAATGGTGGAAACTGAGCACACAAACAGACTCTTCTTCCTGTCAGCCAAGATTTCCAGGCATTTTTTTGTCACTGTGACAGGAAATATAATGGATACACTCCACTGTGCTCCACTAGCAACTTAATCTTTATTCAACCCAAGTCCAAAGCATGGTATTTTTTCTCTTCCTTACCATTTTCAGGGGAAAGCTCATAAGTCTGCTTTGACCAGAGTTAAGATATAATTGAAAGGCTCACTCTTGTTCTCTGGCTACCACAGTTCCCACACAGGGTTCTTATAGTGTATTTCCTATGCTGTGATCTGGTTGTCTCCCTCTTAATTCCCACCAAGGGGCACTGATGAAAACTGCCATTTTTCTTCCTTCACATTGTCATTGCCCTCATTTTTATTCATTGCTAATGCAAGTAACTCAAAGACCAAACAATGTTGGCCTCTGTCCAACTAGAATTGACCTCAAAGGATGAAAAATGAAAACAAGCTCCAGCCTTGATATCCTGAAAGTGTCCAGTGATCAGACATCTCACTGTCGAGGACCAGACTAGAGATGGAGCTTTGCCACTGTGTGCAGCTGGAAGCCTTGGCATAACCTTGATATTACCAAAATGTAGATGGATGCAACCCAGGCTGTTAACTCCATTTTAATGTTTGCTTTGAATTGAGACACATATTTACATATTGCACACAGCTGTGGCTCTATGTTAAAAACAAACCCTCTATGATAATGATGCCTGTTTAGTGTTGGAAGGAAATATTGTATGTGGTCCCTCATAAACCTCTAACTTCTGTCTCTGTGAAAACAGTTTTATCTAGCCTTTGAGGTTCTAATTTATACCCTTTCTTTGGTTTTGGTAGAAGGTAGATAGCTTCTTCAAATGTTATTTTCCTTGAAGGCATTTGTCTGATCTCTCTGTGAAGAATCAGCTCTCTTGCTAGCATTATGCTCAAAACTATGAGGGAAAAGTCCCACAATGATTTGTCTTAAGAACACAGAAAGGTATAGGGTAGCTATCACCAACATACTCCTCTATGGCTCACATGCCCACTACTTTTCAAGGTAGTGAGTCCTAAAAACTCTGCTTGCCTGTTCACCTATGCCTTATTAAAAAGGTAATTGTGAAGTAGGGCAACATCATTGTTTTCCCCTACATTTAGAATTTGTTAGTCTTGGGTTCAGACATGTCTCCGGTATCTCAATAATCCAGGGGAAACCAACAAACAGATTACACACAAAACTCTAGGTCACTAAGATAATCCTTTTTTTATATCATTGTATTGGCCCTTGGAGGAGACAGTCATGCCCAGTGAGGGGCCTGTACTAAGACTTACTTTTTAGGGAAATAGAATGACTATTCCTTAAAATAATAATGATGATAATTAGAGCAACCCAAACTTAGAAAGCAATGATCATATTTCCTCTTTGACAGTTTGCATATATTGGCTCTATTACCCTAGTCTTTCTTACTTTAGTAAATGGACAAATGCATAATTCTAGGCTCACATATAAAATGCCTTAAAATTCTAAAATAGGAAATGATGAGGAAAATTTTGGGCCAAATCTTATTCAAAAAGTAAACACACACACACACACACACACACACACACACACACACACACACACACACATTTTGGAGTTATGCCAAACAAAGTGATAACACTTCCTAAAGAGCCATAGATTAGTTAATAAAACTCCAGTAAAAGGAGAATCAACCATAATAAAGAATCATCTGAAGGCCATACACAAATCCACAATTGTTCAAAGGCAGAGAACAACTGACTATGAGGTACCCAGACCCAACTGGTACATCTCCATTGCACCTCCTACACCCAAGGTCAGGGAACATTATGCAAGAATTGAAAGAATGATTGTAAGAGCCAGAGGATCAAGCTGTGAGGTGGCATTTTCCCCCTAATTGCATTCATGAATTTTCAGTAGGATATTTGCCTAAACAAAACCTGAAAAATTGTATCAATTGACATGTCAATGTGGATAGGGAAATGTCACAAAAACCCATCCCTGGTAAAAGAGTTATAGGAAATCAGTGGGTGCTAAGAGAGGAAGAGTCAGTTTTATGAATAGATGAGCCCCTCTGCTAGGTTGCACAATCCCAAGTGCTGAGTCCTGCACACACACACACACACACACACACACACACACACACAATCAACACTAAATGATTCAATAACACACACACACATGCATGCACACATACACACATAATTAAAGAAGAGATCATGACTTTGAGAAAGAGTAGGAAAACATGGGAAGAGAGGGTGGGGTGGAAAGACATAAATCTAGTATTTATTCACAGAATTCACTTATGAAATGCCCCCAAAATAATAATAATCATAAAAAGATGCCTCTCACAACAGTTGTACGAAGTAGGTGTTATAGAAGAGAGAGTTTAATTTATGATCATAGGCTAACAAATGACAAGGACTTAAACCTTGGCTGGGAAATTAAAGTCCATGCTTTCAATTTCCATGTTATATGTCATGACTAAATAGATATATCATAACTTCATGAATATATGTCATCACATATTAAAGTTTAGAAAATACTTTGAATTTAACTTATCTTTGAGATAGTATCTCACTCTCAGTAATATTTCAGGCTTGTCTCTAATTTATTATCTTGCTTTCAGGGCGAAAGGGGCCAAGATAAAACACCCTGACCCTAGCTTGACTTTGAGACCAGGGCTTGAAATCCCACCAGTCCCTAAGTTGGGTTGCAGGACTTTACCAATACTTGAAGTCCTGAGCATGGAAACCCACCAAACCCTGAACACACTAAACCCTGAGCACAGGCTCACACCAATCCATGAGCTTTCCCTAGGATCAGGCTACAAAAAATCTACCAACACCAAGCTACCATGGAAAGCTCTACCCCTCCACCCTAAAAGACATCTTATACAAGCTCTGAACGCTATTCCATTTGGTGCTTCTTGCCTGAGAGAGATGCCTTCCTGGAGTCTTCTTTCCCAATAATTCTCTTGAGTGAGGTTTGTTGTGCGGTGTGACACGTTCACCAGAGTAAAGCCCGGCTGTAACAGCTTTCTCAGGAGTTGAGCAGAGCAGAGCTTTAACGCTTTCAGTGGGGAAACTTTCCCTTAGGGGAGCAGAGCTGTAACACTTCTACAGGGCAGAGGTGTAACAACTTCACTAAGGAAATCGTGCCCTGGGGAGAAGGGTTGTTACACTTGCATTAGGGAAACTTTCCTTAGGGCAGAACTTTAAGCACCGAAACACTGTAAGCTGCTACATGTACAGTGTCTTTGTGGTGTCCTTGGCTCCTGACTGCCATGATAACCATCCATCCACGGTGCAATGCTTATACTGCTATCTCAACCTCCCCAGTGCTGGGATCACAGGCTTAGCATGACCATTTCTGGGTCCAGTAATTTGTTTTATTATTAAACTTTATTTATTACTATTAGAATGGTGTGTGTGTGTGTGTGTGTGTGTGTGTGTGTGTGTTTGTGTGTGTGTGTGTGTAGGTTAGAGTAGTTTGTGATGTCAGTTCTCTTCTTCCAGCTTTCCAAGGGTTCCAGGGATCAAATCCAAATGATCAGACTTGTGTAGTGAATTTATTTATCCACTGAGACATTTCACCAGCACTAGTCATGACTTTTTATGCAAAAGTTAATGTTTGACAGTTTTATATAGAAGACAATAGAACAACACAACACAAATCTAGAGGTGATATAATATGCCCTGTACTAGTCTCAAAGTTGGAAAACATTGTTTAAACTAAAGCTGTAATTTGTGATATTCTGTGATACCTTATCTTTAGTCCTTTGATCTTCCCTTTTACATAACATTTGCTTTGGACAGTCCCCATCTATGGAGTTGGTACTGGCACCTCCTCCACTCACTGGATAGCCAGACCAAAAATGCCAGGCATATATTGAGGATGAGCATAGGACTCTGTGAGTCTGTATGTATATGTGTGAGTAAAACATTTATAGTCTATAAGCTTAAATTTCAGTTTGTAAGACAGTAAAATTAGGTATGGTGTTAAAAAATTTCATCACTGTTCAAAAGTGATACCTTGTTACCAATAGCCCATTTGCATGCCACAGAGAATCTCATACTTTAAAGAAATATGGGAGATAATCTAAATCAAAATCTTACATATTTTTTCATGTTATGAAATGAAAAATATTTAACCCCCAAGTTTTTCCCAGTATTTCTTTTGAAAATAACCCTAACTTCTCTCTCTCTCTCTCCTTCCCCCCTCTCTCTGTGTGATATACACATATGTGCATGAACATTCACTCATTCAAGCACCTGGATGCTTGATGGTGATGCTGAATGTCTTTCTCTGTTACTTTGTGCTTTACTTTTTCAAGACAAAGTCTCTCATTGAACTCATAGTGTATCATTTCAGCTATATTAGATGGTCAGTGATCTTCTACTGGCATCTAGTTGTCTCTACTCTGACCTGCAGCACCAGGTCTCCACACAATTTTAAAGTGGGTTCTAACGATCTGAACTCAGGGCCTCATGATTCCACACAAGTATTTTACCCACTGAGAACCCCCTCCCGGCTCGGGAACCTGGACTTCTTGCATGTGTGCCTTTGTTCCCCCTTCTCTTTTTATTAAGCTTTCAAGTGCTCCCCTGCACAGAATATAGTTGGCATGTCCTTGTTACTTCTACTTTGGCTGTTGCTATATCTGACTGCTGTTCCTATTTTAAAGTCATCATTTTTCTTGTAGACATTTATTTTCTTCTGTCTTGTCTGTGCTCTTTTTTCTTTCTCCCAAACCTTATACAACCAGATGGATATAGATTGAAAGCAGAGAGAATTACCTTCACTCCTTGATAGACTGCTGAATATTTTCAGGATGCTAGCCACCCATGAGACACGTAGACATCATTTTGCCAGGATTCCAATAATGACCACCATGTAGCATCAGACTTATCCCTACCCCAAGAGATTTCAAGTAAGAGAAATTTCAGAGCAGTGAGTTACAGACAGAAGATAAAACAGCTCCAGAGTTAGCTGGGACATTGTCCCCTGAAGTCAATGTGAAATTACTGTCTTCCAGTTGAATCATATGGAGAACTTCCAAGAGACTTCTCCACCTTCAAAATCTAAACCCAAATGTATGTTTTCTTCAGTTTATAAGGGTATGATGATACAGTATACCCAAATCAGAGCCAATGTCTATATGACCCCAGAAGATAAATGGGCTCAGGTCCATCTCACTTGTTCAGGTGAAAGACATGCCTATTAATTATAATTTAACTTCTTCAAAAGCTTACATCTACAGAAAGTTCATGAATGTTCTAGAAACTATTGTGGTCACTATGCTGTTTGGACTTAAAGGGCAGTGTAATTATTTTGACACGGGTATGTGTGGGAGATGTGTCTGGGGAGGCAGAGATAAAGGGAGAGGAAACATTTTTAGATACTTTAAGGGTCATTACGCTTACCCAGATACAACAAGTTTTAGTGGCAGTGAGCATGGACCAAGTGCAACCAGACATTGCATGAGGCACTTTCCAAACAGGTACTGTGTGTGTGGTAATTCTGAATTTAAATAATACACCTTTATTCTCCAATAAAGGCTTATTGTTTAAAATTTTAAAGTATTGTTTCAAATTTTAATACAATTATGAGCCTCATAACCAAAAAACAGAGTATCTCTAATGAGATAATTGGAAAGGACTCTCTGCTCCCCTTTCCTCAGAAATGCAGTGGCATCACAGCCCTTTTTTATCACGTAAATCACACACACACACACACACACACACACACACACACTGACCAACCGGACACCAGCACAGTAGAATCACTCTTGAAGGAGTATCTGGGAGGAGCTCAGGGAGGCAAGAGAATATGATCAAAATATATTACATATTTTCTATTTAAAACTGTAACAATACACATAAACACATATATAGACAAAGCATGTACACACACATGTGCTTCCATGTGAACATTTCCATGTATGTTTCCACATGTCTCTAGGATTAAAATTTTAAACTAATACTCCCAACTAACACCACATTCAGGGAATTTGGATCAGTCCTATACTTGTTTCCCAGCTATCAAATGGATCAGTATTTATTCCTAGTATACAGGTGGACTTTGGGAGCTCATTCCACATACAGGGTTTCTTCCTCTGCCTAGACATATGAGAGAGGGCCCAGACCCTGCTCCAAATGATATGACAGACTTTGAAAATTACCCATGGAAAGCCTCACCTTCTCTGGGGAGCAGAAAGGGGATGGGAGGGGGATTGGTGGGGGGACAGGGGAGGACAGGAAGGTGCAAAAACTGGGATTGACATGTAAAACAAACTTGTTTCAAATTTAAATAAGAACAATTTTTAAACTAAAATTTCTCAGGACTTTGAGATGAAATAGGAAGAACTTTCCTGAATTGGGGAGACATTCATGTGTTTTGAGTTGCCAGGCAATGAGCAGGTATGATGTCCATCCACTGACAGGTCAGCTGGAACCTCTGCTATGTGGGAGGAGTTTGGTGCTACTGATGAAGACACAAAAAGTAAGCTAGTGTACTGACTTTTCCCTCTCTATCAGGTGTATTGACATAGTTTATTTAATTTTTAACACATTAAAAAAGCTCTGGGCTGTTGACATGTGCAACTTCAGTTAGTAGTCAAGGAAACTGAGGATAAAGAAAGTTTAAACAAACTTGTCTAAGATAATGTAACTAGCAAGTGATGGAAGTGACATTTCAATTGAGCTTGTCTGCCTCCAAATTCCACGTTATGTCTAGCAACCATTAATTCTATCTCTGCTGAAAGAAAAGAGTTGCCTCTTCTGGTAATATTCCCATCAATAATTGAACAAGGCAGATTCAGTCCTGATATGAATGTAAGTGTGGGTCATCTGAGGTAACTGATGCCTGACAGAAGCTATTTGCCCTTTAGCTTTCTCCCCATTTTACTTTCCTCTGTTTTTCCTGCATTGAAGGCTACCAGTAATATCCACAGGCAATATCGAGCTTAGGACGTAGAAAATTCATACTCAGAAAAGACTTAGTTCCATTCATCTGTCTTCATTATACCTCACCATGTCACTATTTGACATGTCCATTGATGACTGGCTGGACACATTGTATTCCAGTGCTGAGTGAGCGCTGAAGAGTAAGTTTCTCCTCAGCCTCATCTTATGATTTTCATTTGTAGAAGTTAACAAACTCTAAATTTTTAAAAAAAGATAAAGGAGAGAAGAAAGGGAGGTGGGAAAGATGAAGGAAGAAAGAGAATGAGGGAGAAGAAAGGGAGAGGAGAAGGGGGACAAAGAGGGGAGAAAGAGAGGGAGGGAGGAATGAAGGAAGGAAAGTAGAAAAGAAGACAGAGGGACAGGAAGGAAAGAAAGAGGGAGAGTTAGAGGGAGTGAGGGAAGGAAGGAAGGAAGGAAGAAAAGAAAGAATGAAAGAAAGAAGGAAGGAAAGAAGAAAGGAAGGAAAGAAAGAAGGAAGGAAGGAAAGAATGAAGGAAGGAAAGAAAAGAAGGAAAGAAAGAAGGAAGGAAGGAAGGAAGGAAGGAAAGAAGGAAGGAAGGAAGGAAGGAAGGAAGGAAGGAAGGAAGGAAGGAAGGAAGGAGGGAAAGGCCCTCTTCAGCGTTTAACTTTTTACTATTTCAGATGTGTGAAAAGGACCAAATTCTTCTCCTGTCTGTATACTAGCTTAGTGACCGAGAGAGACAACTGCCGTGATGAATGTCAACAAGGCACCAGGGAAACTGTAGTTTGAATTGATTTATGGATTTATTTGTCTCCTACTCTCATTTCTCTAGGAAGGACCTGCCACAGAAGTACCATGGAGAAGGTCACTCAGGGGCATGAGCTAAGCTAAGCTGATGACCTCATCCCTGCACAGGACAGCAGTAAGTATGCACCATTCCCTTGAGGTGCTGCCGAATGCTACCAGTAGTAGCATGTGGAAGGACTTGCCTTGCTTTTCTGAATTGCCACCCAATCTCCCTACGAATGTTCTCTCAGACAGTGACAGCAAGCTTCACCATTCTTCAAGTGCTGCCAAGAAAACCTTCTGTTTCCACAGCTTCAGGTGTCCTCTCTCAGTATTGGGATCCCAGTCTCTACCATAACAAAATAAATACTTTCAATTCTTATAGCATTGCCAGTGAGGAATTCTGCCTGCTCAGCCCATCACTTGAGGCTGTTCTGTTTCTCTTAAGCAAGCCTGAAACAATTTTCCCTATTTTCATTTGAGAATAGTTGCTCACCTTTTACTGAAACCACTGTAGGATTATTTTTTCTGTTAAAGAATAGTAGCAGTATGATAATCATTATTTGCTCAGAGTTGGCATCTTGCTTAAATGATGCACAACATAGGCTAGAAGATTTAAGCAGGTTTGGACTGTGTGTGTGTGTGCGCTTGTGTGTCTGTGTGGTGTTTAGTTTTTGTAATTATCAAGGTGTTTTGCAAAAAGCTATTGTTATTTCTGTTACCATCATTATGGCTATTCATCACTCCTTTCACACATGGAGGAAACTGCAATTACTGAAATGTGAAGCAACTGCAACTCATACAGGTCAGTTTTAACTGAATAACCCTGACGGAAAATAAATATTCTTTCTATGTTCAGAGAGATGGGAGGTATACTCCTTAAAATGACAGATGTCAGCTCAGACTCTATGGCTTACAAGAAGTGCTTTCAGAATCTAAAGGAGAAGATGATTAAAAGTTAGAATGCCTAGTCTGGTTCCATAATAGCCTTGGTAATGAACCTGTTTAGAGAAGGTTTCTTTTTAATATGCATGCATAAATATGAGAATAATGGACAATATATATGTATATATATGATTAAGGTTTTGGTTTGCAGAGATGCTAGTTATGTTTCTCTTCTGTAGATGAGGTCCTTTATTTCTCTGGGAAGTCTCTTGTGATAATTGAGTACATAATGATTTCTGATGATCTCAGGAGAACAAAAGGCTGACTCAGTCAGAATTTGCCTTCTACTTGCAAATGTTAACACAATCAATCATTTTAAAAGGTATTAAACATGTCTACAATAGTTAAACTAAACACACCCATCTTCTGGGGCTGCGGTATCTGTGCCCAGTTTCTGCCATGGAAGAGACTGGTGTGTTGCTAAAGGAGGCCTTGGGTTGAGATTCACAATGGAAAGAACATTGAACTGGCTTGTAGCATGATCCACTCTCAAAATAACAGACCCATTTCTGAGATAACCATACTCTTTCAGTAACCCAAGCACTATTTTACTAGTCCTCTTCTCTTGAAGATTTGGCATTGAGGATTAAGTTTCCCGTGCATGAGTTTTGTGGGGACACATTCAAACCCACTGCACCATGACCTCTCCAAAGGGGTCTACCAATTGTGACACATGAGTTTAGATTTGCATAGTAAGGGCTGTCAAAACCACCAATCAAATCAATGCTCTGCTTCATTGACCCTACTCTCTAATAGATCATTATCAGAGTCTGCAAAAGCCTAGGACGGTATTGGTATTGGCATGAGGTAGAGTAATAGTAAGGGTTACTATTACTTCTGGAATTTGAATAGGTTGAATGGTAAACATTTTAGATCTTTGTGGGTCATTTGTCTACAATAGTTTTATACATCCCATAATAATGTGAACACTAAGTGCCAAAGCAAGGGAAGAATTAATAGGCAATGATCTTGAGTCTTCAGCAGTATATAAGGAAGGGATCATTTATTGTGGCTCATGGTTTAAGGTTATAATCCATCAAATCAGTCAGGAAAAGAAGGCATGGTGATAAGAGCTTGAGGCAGCTGGCCACATTGCATATACACAGTCAGACAGCAAAGAGACAGATACCAGTCCTCAGTTCACTTTCTCCCTTTTGTTTAGCCCAGGGCCATAGCCCAGGAGATGACTCCACCCACCTTTAGGGAGGATCTTCCCATGTCTGTTCACACAATTTAAAAACTCTCATACAGGTATCTACAAGGGCTTGTCTCCTAGGAGATTCTTAGATCCTGTCATTGTGTCAAGTCAGCCATCGGGATTAGCTTCCACAAACCCACTCCTTCTTAACTTTGCAAGCAAAGCTATAATTCTTTCCTCTGCCAACATAAAATTTTTATTAATTGTGAATTGTACATCATGTAACCCTGTCACACTCACTTTCCAGTCCTTCCAGGTCGACCACAGCCTTGTGACCTCAACACCTCCCGAGTAAAAGAAGAAAAAGAAAAGAGGAAAAATATACCAAGGCCAGTTTGTGTTGCCCATATGCTCACTGGCACACTCCCAGTGGCCAGTCCCTTAAAGAAAACTCATTCCCTTCCCATCCCCATCCTCACCAACATCAGAAGCAATCAACTGTGCAAAGTTACACTTCAGCAGCCCTATCACAATTTTTAAAATTGTAATACATTTATTTATTTTACATACCAACCGCAGTTTCCCCTCTCTCCTCTCCTCCCATATCCTCTCCCCACCTCTCTTCTATCCCTCCCTTCCTACCCACTCCTCTTCTGTCTCCATTCAGAAGGGGTAAGGCCTCCCATGGGAGTAAATGGAGCTTGGCATATCAAGTTGAGGTGAGATCAGGCTCCTCTCCCTGCAGCAAGGCCAGGTAAGGTATCCCACCCTAGGCAATAGGTTCCAGGGTACTCGGCTCGGTGACTATGCTGTTAAAAATTTAAGAGTTCTCTTTAATGGCTTCCTGCCAAGACTGCTTCTTTTTGGAAGGATGGGGATAGAGGTTGTCACAGGAGCCTTCTATGTCTCTGATTCTTAACTATAAGTCAGAAGGCATCAATATCACTGTAAAAGAAGCTTCCTTGAACTTTTACATCAGGGGCAGCATGGATCATGGACTTCCATGTGGTTTCTGGAGACAGTGGGGACCATTGACCTCAGCATGATCTCTAGTGGTAGTACCGAGCATAGACATCAACACAGCCCTCAGCAGTAGCACTGCCCAGAGGCATCCACATGGCTTCAGGTGACAACACAGACCACAGACAACCACATGGCCTCCTAAGGGAGCACAGACCACAGAATCAACATGACCCTCAACCACAATGAGAACCATGGACACCATCTTGGCCCTCAGTGTTGCATCACAGGCCATTGAAATTAAGTGGCCACCCACCCATCACCACAGATATCAGCAAGGTCTCAAGCTGCAGCACAGACCCCAGACAACAACAAGACCACTTTGGTGGGACGAGGACAGCACAGACTGTGCGAATCTTTTGAGGGGGTTCAATCCAGAAAATGAGTGAACTGCTCTCCATCTCTGACATCCAAGCTTTGCTCAGGGAAACATGTTTGGAGATAGAGCCTACATGAGCTCCCTACAGGCCCTGGTCAGCAACTGCGTGCTCCACCCCCATCCACTGCAGCTGTCTCCCACAATTGTCTCCATCATTGTGCCTCTAGTTCTGCCTTTCTTCACTGTGGGCATGCTGATCTTTTCATCCATCTTTCTCTCCTATTATCGCAGTTTAATAAGGATCAGGATAAACAGATAGGTGATGGGAGATGTTATTCTGTATATATGTTTCTCATATTGGTTAATAAAGCCCTGTGGCCAATAGAAAACTAGATAGGTGGGGCTAGGAGACAAGGAGGAGGAAAGAGGAAGTAGAAGGTGGAGTCAACATGTAGCACGGGGAAGAAGCAGGACGCTTGCCGCGGCTCCCCGATAAGACGACCACGTGGAAATACTTAGATAAGTAGAAATGGGTTAATAATTAAGACAGAGCTAGCCCATGAACAGTAATGGTAACTGGCCAACAGGATTGTATCAAATACAGAGTCTCTTGAGTGTTATTTGGGGCTGGTGCGGCTTTGGGCCCAGACTGGCGGGCTGGCGGAAGCATACACACTACAGATGGCGCCCAACGTGGCTATAAGAACTTTCACTTAAAACTAATAAGAGCATAAGAAAAGTTTTTAGAAACAAAGGAACAGAGACTAGCAAGACTTCTTAGTAGCAGCATTTTCTCGGTTGGATTTGTTTTGCTGTAGACAGAGATTTGCATGGCTCCTTTAAGGGAGGTTTCCAAAATTAGCATAAGCGGCAGAAAAACCGCCTTGCTTTTAAAGAGCTCTGCTAACAATTCATTGGTGTGTACAAGAGCTGCAATGAAAGTTTACACTGTATTTTAAAAAATACGCTGGCTTGGGAGAGAAAAAGAAACAAGGTACAATGGTTTAAAAAAGAAAAAAAAGGAATTAAATGGATGGCTATGGTGGCGCATGCCGTTAATCCCAGCACTTGTGAGACAGAGGCAAGCAGATCTCTGTGATTTCAAAGCAAATCCGGTATGCACTGAATTCCAGGACAGATAAAAGTTACACAGAGAAACCCTGTCTCAAAATATGTAAAAATAGAAGTAGAATAAATAGAATAATAAAAAAGCCACGTAAAGATGGAAAACACAGAGAAATTTTGGATACTATACGCGATTCTGTTGTCTTTAAATTATTTGCTTGCTGAGAAAATAACAACTATTGATAAAAGAAATGCTGCTAAATTAATTCAATTTATATATTTTAAAAATGCTTTGACTCAAAAATTTAAGCCTAAGGACAAGTTACTGGGGAAAAGGATTTCTATTTTTGTTTCCACAGAAAATTAAAAGCTATGGATTCTTTCCAGACTTATGTGGTTTGATCAAGCCAGACCCCCTGAAACAATGCCCCAGATGATCCAACATTCAAAGCAGTTGAGACAAATTCTTGCAGACTACTGCCAAGATTTCTGCGTCTTCTTTGGAACCCCATGACAGCACCCTCTACCAGCAGGAGGTAGTTTGGAAAGAACGACGCCCAAATTCCCAAATATGGTTTATAAATGTTTGTTTTCATTTAACTGGGCTTAGTTATAACTGGTTAATGACACAAGCAATCTTTTTAAAGGTAAAAAGGGAATTATGGTGTAGATATGAATACTTTGCTTTGGAATGGATTTTCTTTTATTGATACAATTTAAGGTCAATTTTGTAATATGTATATTTCTCCTCTTGTTTAGGTATTGTGTTTATATAGCTCATTTAGAAATGTAATGTATAATTTAGTACAGATTAGATGATAGTCAAGCTATGATAGTCAAGCTTGGAGTTACTTAGGATTTCTAGATATACAAAGATGTATTTGAGATGGATAGGCATTCTTCAAACCTTTCAAAGACCTACAGAATATGGCATTTAAAATGGTTTAGGGTTTTTCTTGACAGGGAGGCACAACTGCTCCTGGTAATACCACCTGCATCAAAAAGGAAGATGGACATTGAAGAAACTTGTTATGAAGTTTGCTTCTAATATGGCAAGACTAGCCATTTGGGCAAGGTACTGCTCTTCTGGACTGTTTGAGTTTATGTTGTAGAAACTGGACATGCAGGACCTACAAAAATGTGACTGCTGATTCAAGATGGACATTGCTACAGGATTCCTGCTTCATGGAAGAGGCTGCCAGACAGCCAGACAGTCTACAGGACACAGAGAAAAATGACTGACAAACTGCCATTACAGGTGGACAGTTTAAAGTTTCCTGCTTTGTTGAGGAGTCTGGACACACACTGGCCTATGGGCTGAAGATGAAACATTACAGAAGAACTTCGGGTGACTGACCAGACAATGAGTTGTCTCTGTCATTTCTAGAGTTTATATATTATCCTTCTGTGGTCTTTGAAGGAGTTGAAGACAGATAGTTTTGGTTATAGTTTTCCTTAGTTAGGATTAAAGATAAGTTACATATAGGACTTTAGACTCACAAAGATAGGATAGATGATATTTTCTTAAAGTCTTACAAAATGTTAATGGACTAAATATTGTTAACTGTGATTTTTATTTGATAACTGTTGAATGGTATATTTTGCTATGTTAAGGTTAAACCCCTTTTATTTTAGACAGAAAAGAGGAGATGATGGGAGATGTTATTCTGTATATATGTTTCTCATACTGGTTAATAAAGCCCTGTGGCCAATAGAAAACTAGATAGGCGGGGCTAGGAGACGAGGTGGAGGAAAGAGGAAGTAGAAGGCGGAGTCAAGATGTAGCCCCGGAAGAAGCAGGACGCCTGCCGCTGCTCCCCGATAAGACGACCACGTGGAAATAGTTAGGTAAGTAGAAATGGGTTAATAATTAAGGCAGAGCTAGCCCATAAACAATAATGGTAATTGGCCAACAGGATTATATCAAATACAGAGTCTCAGAGTGTTATTTGGGGATGGCGCGGCTATGGGCCCAGACTGGCGTGCTGGTGGAAACATACACGCTACAGATAGGCCAAATAGGTGTTTATTAAGGGAGAAATAACTTACAACCTAGACAGATGGACACCAGCAAGTTCCACCAGATGCTCTCTGTAGCGAGATATTCACCTTGTCTGTGCCTGTGGCTTAGGCCATGCCCATTGGGGCGGAGACAGGGCCGGATGGGAGCTGGGAGGAAAGGCTGGGAAAGGGTCGGGCCGCCCCTTTTGGTGGTGGACACTGGAAGGCTTAGGATCTGGTGGAAACCGCCCACCTCCAGCATAAATACCCTCTTGTGAATTGTTTAGTAAGAGTGAGATATTAGTATTTCAGCTTACATTGTTATATATTCTTATCCATAGTAACCTATGTACTGGAAGAATTGTGTATTATATTTTGTCATATTGTGTGAAATCTTTCCATTTATGTTTTATGCACATTATTCTCGCTATATTCTATGTATGTATATTTTGTTTGCGTTCAAGACATTTTGTATATTGTTACAATTTGGGATATTTATCTTGCTGCCTTCTTGTCTAGACATTTCTACTCTACCTCTACTTTAGGAATTTACATGTGCCTAATTATATTGTTTAGGTGTGTATCCTTGCTTTACTCAATGAAGTTTTAATCAGGTTTTTAGCTATGTTCCTGAGTATTACAGATTACCCTCACCCGTGTTTCCTTTGCCTATGAGATTAGTCAGAAATAGATACTTAATCTCCAATCACTACATAGACCTGCAGAACATGGCATTTAAATGTTTTAATATTAGTACTTCATTGACATGAGACACTGTTGCTCCTGACAGCACCATGCACTTTCCTGAAAGTATGTTGGACACTGTCGTTGCTCCTTCTGAAGTTCACCCTCACTTCGGCCATGGCCTCTTGGGCAAGGAACTGCCCCTACCTTGACAACTGATCGGGAGATGTGGTCCCATGTGCTTGCAGGAGACAAACAGAAGACTGCTGAACCTTGCCAAGTCAGGGTAAGACAGCCTTTCATCCTCCCTGCTTTTGTTGTGATCTGTCAGGTACTCTTGGCCTTAGCCAAAACTGGCTGTACCAATATTGCTCTGAGACCTTGGGTGACTGTCCAGGTAGCTTGCTGTTTCTGTCTTCGAGGCATCTTTTGGAAGTTGCCCATCCGCACTTCCTGTCTACCCTAGTATTGCTATTTTCCTTCTCAGGTCTTGATGAGGTTGTAGATTAAACTATCACAACTATTATTCTCTCTTCCTAGTTAGATAGATTAGGTACTAGGCTTAAGCTTTCTAGCTTAGAATAACTCTATTGTAAACTCTGTTATGTCTTCACCCTAGGACTAGATATGTAGGTCATTTTGTTCTCAATTTTCCTTTTCTTAGAGCACACTTGTTATTCACTGTTTTGTATATAGTTTTGTATCAAACCCAAATCTTTTCTTTAGACTAAAAGGGGAATTGTAGGAAGATATTCACCTTGTCTGCACCTGTGGCTTAGGCTATGTCCATTGGGGCAGAGACAGGGCCGGATGGGAGCTGGGAGAAAAGGCTGGGAAAGGGTCATGCCGCCCCTTTGTAGTGGTGGACGCTGGAAGGCTTAGGATCCGGTGGAACCCGCCGCGTACATCTGCCTATGTTGTGAGTTATTTCTCCCTTAATAAACTTCTGTTTGGCCTAATTGTTTATCCTGATCCTTATTAAATCGCAATCGCTCTCCTCTCTGTGTCCAGCCAGCAAGAGAGCATTCCCTGGCCCTTCCCCTGACCTAGTTCCAAGGGTCACTTATGCCCCAATGGGCGTGGTCAGTGCCACAGAGGGAGACAAAGTGAATATCCCACACTACATCCTCTCTGTCACATATCCATTGTCGTAGTGGCATTGCAAATTGCAGTGTGTTACACAGTAGTGTGTGTGTGTGTTCAAACAGTTTTGTAAGCAAATACTCATTTCAACAAGGCATTATCTGATCCAAGTTTTCCAGTTTCTGAAGCACCATGAATACTGGAGGGGCATTGTCAAGACTCCTCTCAGGCATCATACTGTTGTCCTGAATCAGAGTGACCATGTGGCTCAGCAGGGCATCCAGAGGCAGGATGGCATCACAAGGCAAGCTCAAGACTTCCTCTCATCTCCCTGACTTCAGCGCCAGCTGCTGCGAGGTCCAGACCATTGTACTGCAGCCTGTGGCAGTGCTCTGGCTCCTCCAGTCCTTCCTTCAGGATGATGGTACAGTATCGATGGCTCCGAGCTGGGGGACAGCTGCTGAGTGGTGCTTTTCAGTAATTTCATATTCTTTGTCTGCCAGGCCATGCTCCTGTATGGCTCCATATCCTCCCCGCCATGACTCTGGTTTCGCCATTCTCGGCTGTGCACACTGCTCTGCCATCTTTTTATTTTTTTCTAATTTCATGAGTTCACTTTATGAAAGCATCTTCCACAAGAACTTCCTTGTTTTAGTCATCATTCTGGAGATACTTCAGACTCTCCAGTTTCCCCTCAGAGCCTCCAGGGTCTCTCAGGATCCTCGAAGCTCCACCACAGCCCCACTGCCATCTAAAGGTGACTAGAAGGATATCATTCCGAAGCTTCACTTTTCCACTTCTTATACCCATGGTTATCACATAATGCAAATTGCACTCACCCAACCTGTAAATTCTCCATAGACTCTAACCATTCCAACAAACTGTTTACAAGTCTAAGCGCAGACTTTACTCTGAGGCTCAGACAATCCCTAATCTGCCATATAACCAAAAACTAAGTTACATACTTTGAACATATAATGACATATAGTAAACATTGCTATTCTAAAAGACAAGGAGGGGACTGAGTAAAGGATGACCAGACATAAAAGGCAAGACCAAGATCCAGCAGAGAAAGTAGCACATCTTGAAGTTCCATGATGGAGTCATCTGAACTCCTAGGGGAGAAGCCCCATTCTTCCAACTCTGCTGCTTAGAGTTCATATAGTTTCTCTCTTGGGCCAGCTGTCCTTTATCTTTGCAGCTTTTCTTAACAGACAGCTCATGGTCCTTGTTGTAATTTAAGAAAAGTGACATGCTAGAGAGAGACGCCATGTGACAGGGTTCAAGCAGAGGAGTTTTGTTTGTTTGTTTGTTTGTTTTGTTTTGTTAGGGTAAGGGATGATAAAGGAAAGGAACAATAAAGGGGGAAAGGGAAGGGAGAGACAGGAGCATCAGGAGAGAGGAAAGATGAAAAAAGGGAGGGAGGGAGGAAGAGAGAGAGACAGAGAGACAGAGAAAGAGACACAGAGAGAGACAGAGGCAGAGACAGAGGGAGAGACAGAGAGACAGAGAGAGGAACAGACAAAGAGAAGGAGGGAGAGAGAGATAAAGAGAGGGGAGAGAGGAAAAGACAGAGAGAGAGAGATATGGAGGGCAGCACCCTTTTAAAAGGGAACATAGTGAATAAGCACAGGTGGTGCTCTTAGTGGCTGCAAATGAGGATGTATCCTGTCAGAATCCCAAAGATAGAGGCAGTACAGATGCCCCAATAATAACAGTCCTAGCATCTCCATTTCCTTAGGTCTCCATGGGAATTTAGGCTTTACCTCTACAGCTCCACAAAGTGGTTTCTCAAGGCCTCATTGTGGGAGTTATGATAATAACACACATTGCTTATGCCCACTGGCTCTCTAGAATATTGATGCAAGACTTTGTGAATTCTTTAATCTTGTACTTTTAATGACTGAACAACCAGTACCATATGTACTATCCTATCAACTTCTACCAGCTCAAAATTGAGTATGGCCTCCTTGGATCATAGCTGCATTATCTTGCATGTGATGTTACTGAGGGAACATTTTCCTGAGCACTTTTCTTTTTGAGCAGGGAATACCTTTATTACATCTCTTATTCAGGCTTTTATCTTTCAGGTGGATGCACAAGTTGATAAGCTTTGAACTGGGTGGCAATAAGGGGGAACTGTAGAGACCCGCAAAGTGCCACGCCTTAAAGTTGGCACTGGCTTCTGCCTTCCACCTCCCTGAGGGTGAGGGCTCTCTGGCATAAACAAGCCCTTATTTGGTTAAGTCTGTTTAGCCTGTCTGCTTCCGCATTAGAGTAGCCTATCTGCAGGGTCCAAGTAGCTCACTGGGGTTGGTTAGCGCAAGGGTATTTAAGCCTGTGCAGGGGTCCCCGGGGTTCCCGTGGGTCAGAAGAAACATGTTTCAAGGATCCTGATTAAAACTGCATGAAGAAGATCTTCCCGGAGTCGCTTCTTTCTTACTGGCAGGGGTAGGCGCGTACATTTCATATCCATTTTCTATTGCTCATTGTAGACCCAAATAAGATAAGAAGTTTTATCACAGCCCAAATACCATCCTGTCTTGAAATTACTTCATCAAACAAGTTAATCTATTATTTTTCACTCAGCCTCACTCAAGGTCCCAGGATATGAGTAGTATGGTGCCAGGTTCTTTACTAGAATATAATGTGGATGACTTTTAGTTAAGCCTCCAATAGATTCCTTGTTTCCCTATAAAACCATCTACATTTTCCTTTGTATTACAGTTTTTCAAACTTCTGTTACAAGAGTCAGTTAAAATCTGTTTATAGCGTAGAATTCTAAGTCCACTTCTCTCTGTCAGCATTAGGACCCCTCCCTCTCTCTTTGACCCTGTGTGTGATGCCAGTCTCTTTGAATTCATATGTGTATCAGCCCTGCTATGTTTGGAAAACATTATTTCCTTGAATCATCCATCCCCTCTAGCTTCCTCTTCCTCATTTGGAAGAGGGTGTTCTCTCACTCTGCACAGTGTCTACCTGTGGGTCTCTTTACTAGTTCTCATCCACTGGAGAAGGAAACATCTGTGATGATGGCTGAGCAAGACTCTGATTCATGGCTGTAACAGAAAATCCTTAGAGTAATTTTATTGTTATATATATTTTTTATTTTTATTTTTTATTTTACATGTCGATCCCAGTTCCCTCTTCTTTCTTCCCTCCCTCTTACCCTCTCTCCCCCATCACATGCACCCTGACCACCCTCCCCTCCCAACCTCCTACCCCCATTCCACATGTAGGGATATGCCATCCAGGTGGAGTCATGTAAATCTGTCAAGTCATTTGAAGTAGGGACTAGGACTTCTCTCCTGTCTCTAGGTTAAGGGGAGTATCCCTCCATGGGGGATGTGTCCGCAAGGTCCTTCTGTGCACCAGGAATACATACTGGTTCTACTGTCTGAGGTCCCTTAGACTGGCTATTATGAATAGAGCAGTAATGAACATTGATGAACAAGTGTTTCTGTAGTAGGATGAACATCTTTTGAGTATATGCCAAAGAGTCGTATAACTGAATCTTGAGGTTGATCTACTTCCAACTTCCTGAAGAGACATCACACTGATATCCATAGTGGTTCTACAAGTTTTCAGTTTCACAATAAATCATTCTAAGGCTTTTAATGCTCCTAGTTGTAAACACTTCCCCATTCCTCCCACAAAGTCTTATTGAGATCTTCATGGCTTGGTTTATTATAGCAGTGGCTCCAATTCTCTGTATTATTTTTCTGTAATAATCACTTTTCTCATTGTAAAAAACAACACTTACAAAGGCAGTTCAAGGAAGAAAGGTTCTGAGTGTAAAGCTCATCATGACAAAAAAAAAATGTGGAGAAAGGAATGAGTTCTGGTGATCAGGTAGATTTCTTTCTATTCAGTTTAGGACCCTGTTCCATGCAATGTGCCATTCACATTTAAGTGGATCATCTACCCTCAACATTCTCTGTCTAAAAATTCCCTCTTAGATATGCCCAAAGAGGTGTATCTTAGGTGGTTCTAGATAATGCCAAGCTGAAGACTAGTACTACCACTCCCCCCCCCATACACACACACACACACTTCTTCATATCACCAATTCAGAAGTTGAGCAAATTTATTATTGAACTATCTTTGGTTGCATGCCCACACACATTCTTTAAGAGAGAGTTAAATTCATAGTGAAATTTATGTATATGTGAGGGTTGGGAGGAGAGAGTAATAAAGAGACAGAGAAATGGGCAGAGACAGAGAGAGGCAAGGGGCATGAAAGAAAGATGGGCAGACAGACAGACACAGAGAGAGTAAGAGCAATACAGAGAGTAGACACACTGTAAAAGAGGGGAAAACCTAAAATATTTTCTCACATGCAAAACAAACAGGTTGGATTAAATGATCATGAAATTGTTTTGACTTTTTAGATGTTGTGATTTTCAAGCAGTAATACCTAGATGCCTATGAATAATTATGCTTCTTTTCTTGTCATTGGAAAAAGATGGGAGGAATCAACACATATACCATCTGCTTTCTGAGCTTCTTGGGCCTGGCAAGTATTTTTATGCTTGCTGTCTTGATGGCAAATAGATTTCATCAAGCATACTAACTCCTATTGTTTGGTTTCATTTCCCCCAAATGCTTATGCAAAAATGTAACTCAAACAACAACCCTTGTTTATCAGGAAAGAGAGCTGGGAATTCTTTTTGAAAGCTTGAAATAAGTAGGTAGACCAAGGTAGATCTGTTCATAGACTATGTATCAAATACCCATAGTAAACCCTCAACTAGAAAGCACCTACACACAAGGACAGGCCTGGGGTGAGCTGCCTTGTGTGGCTAATTGTTGTGATTTGAGGAAATTCTAGACACCTATCATTAAAGACTTCCTCCTTAGCTCATGACTCTGTTGGGATATGGTAGACTCTTTACGAGACTGGGCCTAGAGTAAGGCAGCTAAACACCCTTCACTCCCTGCAGGATGTTTTACTTCACCTGAGGCTCCAAAGAAGAAAACCAATGCACCATGACTTAGATATCCAAAAGTTGTGAGCCCAAATAAACCTTTCATCTTGTCAAGTTCACTATCATACATTTTGTTATAGTGATAGAAAACTGATTAGTAAATCTCTCTACAAATTCTAGCCTAAACTCAGAAGCATTAAGGGGCCAAAATCTCTCATGAGCACCTTCTTCACCAAAGAAGAGGACCTTCTTCACAAAGAACTATAAGACTTGGAGTTTAGATCAAAAGTAGCTGGGGAAACCCCAGTTGAGATCTTGGGCCAAATGCTGAGCAGGACTGGTTGTTCTGTAGTAATTCAGCCAGAATGGAGACCAAGGACTTTAAGTCATCAGTCACCAGTATAGACTGTAAGTGGAGTTCTTAATTGGTCCAAGTAATAAAATCCTGGGGTCACATATAGAGGAAAATGCAGAGAGATCAAGAAAAGGGCAAGCCATGGTCACACCTTGCCTCCTTAGCATCTCAGCAGACCAGACAGTGAGTTACTGGTTCTCTCTGTTTGTATCCTGTTTCTGCCCAGTTATCTCACTTCCTGTCTGTCTGTACAGACCTCCAGACCTCTATGGTTAGCTAGTGGCAAGCTCCATTTTCTTACCTTCAGACAGGCTTTATGTGTAAAAGCAAGATATCATCATAGAAGACACTAATGCATACACCAATCTCATGGCTTTTAGTGACTCTAAAATATATTCTTGTACCTGGAAGCAACCTAAATGCCCCTCAACTGAAGAATAATGGATAAAATGTAGAGTACTACTCAATGGGAAAAAACAATGGGATCTTGAAATTTGCAGGCAAATGAATGGAACTAGAAAAAAAAAAACCATCCTGAGTGAGGTAACCCAGTCACAAAAAGACAGACACGAGCCTTCATCTAGTAGCTGTTGGGAGCAGAAGCAGACACCCACAGTTAAACACTGAGCTGAACACCTGGATTCCAGTTGCAGAGATGAGCAAAGGGGTCAAGACCAGACTGGAAAAAACCCACAAAAACAGCTGGCCTGAACAAGGGAGAGCTCATGTACCCCAGTCTGATAGCAGGGAAACCATCATGGGACTGACCCAGACCCCCTGAAGGTGGGTGTTAGTTAAAAGGACTGGGCAGTCTATGTGGCCGCTGGTAATGATGGATCAGTATATATCCCTAGTATACAAATGGACTTTGGGAGCCCATTCCAGACAGAGGGATATTCTCTCAGCCTAGATACATGGGAGAGGATTTAGTATGAAATGGTATGAAAGACAGACTTTGAAAACTCCCCATGGAAGGTCTCATTCTCCCTAGGGAGCAGAAAAGGGATGGGATGGAGGTTGGTGGGAGGGGGTTCAGGAGAGTGAGGGAACTGGGATTGACATGTAAAACAAACTTGTTTCAAATTTAAATAAAAATTATCAAAAAATAAAATAAAATACATTCTTGAAAACTGTGGTGTAACATATAAAGATAACTTTGCATCAATCTGGAAGGCTCTTTACTGAGAGCATAGTCCCTGAGGTTACATTTCCTTCAGATTCATATAGAGGAAATGAAGGGGTAGAGCCAAGGAAAAGAATGAAATATTTGGCCCATAAAAATCTGAAGGCTATATACAAATTTTCCCTCTTTTCCCATTGTTGAATTCTGTGTTTCCTTCCAATTCTTACGACTAATTTATGTCTGTGTTTGCCCTTCCAGACTAGCTAAATTTGGTTCACTGGAATTGTAGGCACACAGAATTGAATAGGACAACAATTTTCCTACATTAGGTGTACAGATTCTTACTGAGACTTATTCAAACACTCACTAGATTTGTGAACTCAGCTTATGATATTTGCTTGAAAATGTGAGGCTTTGTGCATAGAAAACAGAGGTTTTAAACCCTTACTTGACATGCCATCTGTTAATCAATTGTGAGCCATAAATATAACCTATATATTAAGATGACTTTTTAAAAATTAACATTAAGTAGACTAGCTGTGGCCAAATCAAGAGGAAGACAGGGAAATGAAATTGTGAAGGTTTAATTCTGTGGAAAATTTGGTTCCTAATGTTGTTTTTGAATAAAAAGATATACTTTAAAGATACTTTTACTATGAATAATTTCATACTCATACAAAGGATTGGGATAAAGGAAATGGTGTGCAAGTAATAAAAGATTGTTATGATACAGTCACAGCTAAGACACTGTATACTGGGACTGAAGAAATTTTAATTTTCATTCTGTTCATATTATCTAGAATCCATGAATTAAAATGCCAATTCAAGTGTATGAGATTCATGAAATACTTTCTTGCTATTTGGTTCACTTTTCCTTAGTGGGACTGAATGATTTATCTACTTATGAAAGTCATATTAGCCCTTCAACGATGATAGCTGTCTTCAATAAGGAGATATTGTGTGTATACTACCTTCAGTGAAGGACATTTAAGTGTTATGTAACTAAAGATAATTTTCCAAAAGCAGTAGCATTGGAATGGGGGTTGGGGTTGCAAGTTCTCAAGATGCTAACTTTAAAGAGAAAAATGACCTGATTGTGTCAAATCTTGAATTAGAAGAAACATTAATTATGTAATTTTATAGTCAGAACTTTCTTCAAATTGCTCTTGGAAGGATTTCCCAGGGGTTTCTATGGTAAGATCTGGAACTCTTGTTGCATGGACAGCAGTTTTTACATCAGCCTTATATTGCTACCCCTGTCATTCTCCTGATCATGTTCTGTTTCTTCCATAACTGAGATAATAGCTGCTTCATGAACTTCAACCATGAGGTGATCATGAGGTGGACATTAGACCTTACAAGGTTGGCAGTAATATCTCTTCTGTTTCTCTGCATTTTCATATAAGCACAAGTGAGTGTTGCAGATGGATAGCAACTGGTTTCGTGATATTATATATTTCCCACATGGTCATAGATTTGGGTGTGAGGAGAGCTGAGATTCTTACCCCTTGAGATTCTGAGGTCCTTACAAGATACATTAGCTTCTCTGAAAAGAGATCTTTTTCCCTTGAACATAGAAATTAACATAGATTTCTCTGAAATACAGAGAAGGCATCTAGAATAAGTTACTTGTCTTGAATTCCCCCAGTCCTTTGATGCCTGATAAATAGGATCTCAGTATAACTCACTCATTGGAGATGTATCACATGTCCACAGTAAGTTATCACCTTCACATGAAGTTTTCCTAACTTAATTTCCTTGGAAGTAGACAGTTTGGGTTCCTTTGCATTGATTGCTTGGTGACTTGTTGTATCCATCAGTTACAAATACAGATGTGCTGCAGAATATAAAGAGAGCATTTAAAAAATAGTTTTTCACTGGCATTGCTTCAGGGGGTCTTGTTTGATCAAACCACATTTGTCTGGAAGGAATCCACAGCTTTTCATTTTCTGTGGAAATAAAATTAGAAATCCTTTTCTCCAGTAACTTGTCCTTGAATTTAAATTTTGGAGTCAAAGCATTTTTTTATAATATAATTACATAATTTAAAAATTTTACATGTGGATCCCAGTTTCCTCTCCCTTCCTCCCTCCCTCCCTCCCTCCCTTCCCCTGCCTCCCTCCCTGTTACCATCTTTTCTCTGTGACATGCATCCTGGCTACCCTCCCATCCCATTCCCCCACCCCCATTCTACTTGTAGGGCTATGCTATCCAGGTTGGGGCGCAGATCACTACAGCCAGGATTTCTTTGTCTTCTTAGGATTCTTGCATGACAGCACCCCCTACCAGCAGGAAACAGTTTGGAAAGAATGATGCCAAAATTTCCAACTATTGTTAATAAATATTTGTTTTCATAAAAAAACAGAAAAAGAAAAAGAAAGAGCTAGCCAATAAGAAACTAGTAACTGGCCAACAGCATTATATCAAAAAAATAGTTTTTCACTTAAAAGTCATATAGGATGCATCTTTCCCACATCCCTGGGTCCTGGAGACATATGACTGTAATAATTTATACTACCATCAGCCAAGAGAACAGAGAAAGTCATCATCTATAAATTATGAAATCACAATTATGTACTCTATATAAGCCCTAGGTTTCCTTCCCTGAAAATTTAGAGTTTCTTCCATTAAATGAAAATATAATATGCATTCCAAAACTGCTGAGAAAAAAATTCTAACTGCAAACTAGATGGTGGGCTACAGCTGAGTGAACCTCAATCAAATTTGAATTCCAATTAACTCACAAATTTTATAATGCTAACTGTTCCGTGTCCACCACCTTAGAATTCTTAGCTTTCTGGTAGAAACTTGGGGAAATTTAAAGTTTTAATCCCATAAAATTAGCCCACATCTTAGTTTCAGATTTAAGTTGTGTTTTCAAGAAATGGCTTGGAAATGTCTCTGATTTGCAAACTTACCTAAGCCTTGCCTGTGGCTATTTTGTCTCAGCAAAGATTTTCTGTTAATTTCTACAACTTCAATCATTTTAATTAAATTTCTGCTATGAAATGTGATATTCTTCCATTTTTTTTCAAGTGGAAAAGTTTGGGATACTGAAACAAATTTTGGACTACTCTGTAGTGAAGAGATTGGCTATATGCAAACAATATGCAGAGGGACCTCCCTCTGTGAGATTAGCTGTGTTATGACTATAATGATATATAGCAAACTGCTGCAAACTTTTCCTTTGAAGCAATTTGTAACTAATATCTCACAATTGCAAAGGACATACACTGGGTCCTCTGCTGTGAGACTTACAAGGCTTAGATTTGTGCAGATTAACTTGTATACAGACTATAAGGATAAATTCACTTTTGACCTCATTCAAGATATTGGTTGAAAGTTTATTTTTATTTTAAAATGGGGACTTCTATTCCTTTATATTTTTAGCTTCAGGCCAGCATTGCATATATGGGCTATATTTCATCCCTGCTTTTTATTTAGCTACTTATAGCAATGTGTTTGTGTATATGTAATTCCATTAATGTTTTCATGTTTTACATGTGTATTCTCTTGTGTTTCTGTCTACTGAAAGTGGGGTAAAATACTCTGTGTTTATCATGCATGAGATGAGAGTGTCACTTAAATATTACTGTATAGTCTTATTTTAAGATTCATGACATTAATTATATCAGTAATAAGTCCAAATTCATGGGACTAGAATTAAAATTAAGCAATATCATGGATTCATTCATGAAGTGTAGAGCAAGTTACACAAACTGACATTGTGCTAAAATTAAGCAATCAAAGATAAGTAAGACAAATTATGGTAAGAAAAACATAAATGTTAGAGCAATCCATAAACTAAGATCTCTCCTCCTCCTCCTTCTCTTGTCCCCACTTGGTATGAACAGCTTTTTCATAGTTCCTGTCTCATTTTTTCTAACTTGTCAATTGACTTTTTATAAAAATTAATGTCTAGCATATCCTACATTCACATTACTTTTAATTTTTTTTCAAATATCTTTTATGTCTTACTTGAAGATAGACAGCTAGCTAAGTGTTTCCATCAAAGTGTAGGAGGAATATCTGCTCTCATAATGTTCACCTGTGTGGGGCAGGGAAGTCTTTGACTTCAGGAAGATCCAAATACACTAAGCCCTTCAGGCAAGCAGAGGAGTTTCAGTTGAAAGGGATTATCTATTGTTCAATCTGTATAAAACCGTATTATTTACTTTTCTTTGTAATAAAAGGGTTCATTGATGCACACATTACAAAGTACCAAATCTCACCAACATAAGTATGTCACATGTGATTCCAAATAAAATATTATAAAAGAAGTGATCTGACTATATTTGTTGCAATACTCATTAAAGAATTAACTGTCCACCTTGCTATCAGGATAGCAGCATTCTCATAAATGGTCTGTCATAGTTGTCTAATTCTAGATTTGGGCATTGTTGACAGAAGAGCCATGTCCTCCATGTTCTTTGAGGAACCTGGGTTGCTGTCCTGCCTCCTTACCTCTTGATTTTGCATTGTCTTATGTTTCTGGACCAGGACAAATTTTATCTTGGTTGTGTTGCACCTTAAGGTAAAAATAAATGCTATGTGTGTTGAATTTGACCTGTTCAGGAACAGTTCACTGGGCTGCCCAGTGGATAGACTATTGGAATCAAAACTTTCCTCAAACTTAGGAGTGCTTTTGACTTGTGATAAAATTCTTCCTTCTAAAACCAACATAGATAACGCACTTGTGACCCTTTTAGTAACATCTGGAAAAGGGTTAATGATCTAGGCACAGAGTTCACTCAGGAGCCACTGAGACTCAGTCATTAATCTGCTCAATGTCTTTTTCATCTTGAAGAAATTTCACATAGAATGAACGGCCCAGAGGAGCAGATTCTACTGTCATACTTCCAGAGAAGATGCCACAATTGTGGAATTTGTAACTGTACTTGTTAACAAACAAGACACTTTCTGTCTAGAGAGGATCCCATTGGGAAATATGGTGTGGTTTTGTTTCTTCAACTGTAATATGGCAGAATATGATATACAGTGTTAGGTTCAAAGATCCAGAAAAGATGGGGCATAGTCTGGGAATGGAAGGTGCTGTCTTCTGGCTATAGGATGTTCCAGAGAGGATATGAGATGTTCCAGAGAGGCGTCACAGTGGAAATTATTTCTGAACATCATGAATGAGACATATGGCAACAAGGACAAAAAGAGTAAGCATACAGAGGACTAGGTAAAGAAACAAAGTACAGAAAAGAGAGGTGTAGAGGAAGCATGGGTGGAATGTAATGAGAATTTAGAATGTGGGTTTTAGACAAACCCTGTCCTCCTTCTGTCTCATTTCCTCCTAAGCTTGAAGGCATCTTTACCAGGTCAAGAACTGAGGTCCTTGATTCTCAAGCTCTAGCACTATTCCATACTTCAGTTCTGCTAATTTTGTTGTTGTTTGTTTGATGGTTTGTTAGTTTGTTTGTCTTGAAATGTGGTCTCACTCTAAAAGAAGCTGACCTAGAACTTATTATATAGTCCATCCTGGGTCCAAACTCATCGTAATCTTCCTGCCTCAGCCTCCCTGTTGGTGAGATTTTTTGGTTTATGTAACACAATGTCTACTCTACATCCTTATTATGAAGGTCAGAAAATTAAAGTCTTTCATCTTCCCAAAGATTAGCTCACCTGTCATCTGTCAGCATGTAGAGTATTAAGGATAAAAGATGCTTAATGTGATTTTGCCTTTATGCTCATTTCTTTTAACTAGCCAAAACAGTTTTTATGTTCATGTGAGTCTGGTATCGATAAGTCAAACCAGATAATCAAAAGTCTTAACAGTAGTCAGGGGTCCATCTCTTCTTCAGGAGCATCTTGTCAGTCCAGGATAAATACCACCTCTTCCTGTCTTTGTCTTCCACTGACTTTGTCTTCCATTTCAGAAATGTTCATGACAGGGGTAAAATTTGTTGTTCATTCATTATATTTAAAGTCACTTAAGCACTGAAATCAGACCAGAGATACATGCACGATAAGCTCTATATCATGCTACCCAATACTAGAAAGGGGAAAAAATTCTGACCTTTAGTAGGAGAAAATGCAGTTATTGTGTTAAAGATACTGCATGTTTCTGAATATAGCAAGTAAAAAGTCGGGCAGGCTGGGAGCAAATGTTTTTTGATGTATCTAAACAATAATTACTAGGAAACTGTATTGTTGACATTGGTTAATAGCAAGAAATATCATAGAACTGTCTCAGGACTGCCTAAGTACAGAAGAGAGAGGGAACGTAAGGAAACTCCTTGCTATGGATTGATCTTGACTTAGGGCATCTATTGGTTCAGAGCCTCCTGAGGCTGGAGGACATAGTATGAGCTGAGCTGGGGCTTTTATATTTCATGACTGAGGACCTCTTTTACCTGATTTGCCAGGTACGATTGCAACATAATCTAGGTGTTATAAAGCACATGTATGGCCTACACATGCAAATGAGAAGAAGCTGCCTTCCTTTTAAGATACAGGCAAGTGCTGGGTACTTGATCTGTCAAAAAGCTGTGCTTTTGTCCCTACAACCCTCTCTGGCAGCCACACTTGCATCAAGGGTCAACTTTGACAGAGTGGGGATGCCTCAGACATGGAGCTGATGATAACTTCCTGTTTTCTGGATTTCTTATTTTTGCTCTTTTCCTGAACACAGAACAATTTGGAGACAGAGTTCCTTAGGACTTCTTGGAGTCACAGAAAGATGTAGGAAGCACTATGAACATGTGATGGAGACTTCTCTAAAATAAAATCTTATACTTCCATAAACTCTCCAGGGGTCTACATCCCCAAGAGCTTAAAGTTATGGCCTAAGAATCTGTTGTAGTTCAAATATTAAATCAATAAACATAAGGAAGCAGGAAAAAAAGCCTGACAAGGACTCGCTTTTTATTTCGCCTTAATTTACATGGCCCAATGAGCATGGCATAAATACGAACCACTTTGTGGACAGCCACCCATTCAAAGAAACTTGCTCTGCTTCACATAGCTTGTACTGTAACCCTTGTATACACTCATAAACAAGTTATTGAGGCAATAGATTCGAATGTCTTCCAAACACACAAATCTAAATGTGAGATGATGAATATATTAATTTGTTTGATGAATGTAACATTTCACTGTGCATGTACATGTCAGAGCACCATGTTATATGCTTTAAAAACTTATGGTCCAATGTAATTTTTAAGTTACAATGTCTCTCACCACCATGTGAGTATGTAATATGAAAGTGGCCAATAAGAAAGATTGTGCCAGGAAATAAATCCTGCCACAACTTTACTCTTGGATTTTCCATTCTTTAGAATTATGAGAAAATCAGTACTTTTAAAAGCCAAAAACAAAAACTTGGGATATATAATAAGTTCTGACCAACCTTTATTCCAAGATGACTTCCCCAACTGCAAAAGAAACACACAGGAAAATTGCTCTTTTGGCTTCAAGTCAGATAAGCAAGGAGAGTTTAATTGTAGGATAAAGTCTTAAAAATACACTGAATGAAGTAGTTATAGTGCTTTGGAAAATTTTGACAGATTAAGGATAGGGCTTGATGGACTTAGGGGCCATTTAAGAAAATTACTGAGAGAACTGAATGAGAAAATGTCTTTATGTGGACAATCAATACTTAAAACTCAAATTCCAAGCACACACACCCCCATACAGGGTGATTGAGAGGAATCAAGAGTGTATCCTCGCAGATATAGAACATTTAAGAAGACTTCTATGATATCAAAACCCTAACGATGGGAGCAGGTGTTTCCTAAATCTAAATCCTTGGAAGAGAATTATCACAGCATACATCAGTATATGTATATATGTTAATATATATCATATATTGCTATATATTGAACATCCTATATACTTCTTTTCTTTCATTTTAAGCAGAGATCCCATCATTTGTAGATGGGGATTGAAATACAATATGTATGGAGAAATGAAAATGAAACATTGGCTGATCTTCCTTTGGCTCTGACTACGGCTGCCCAAAGATCAGAAGTAATAATAACTATGATTTATGGGTTTCTTGCAAAGTTCCAGGCGTTGCACTAAATACTTTGGGTGAGTTATTTCATGTAATCTTCATAGAAGTTCTTTGAGAGTAGATGCTCATTAATATCCTCATTTTACATATGATAAAAAAATCCAGCTTGAAAGGTCAGATGTCCTATTCCAAGGGGATTTAAAAAAATATTCAGATAAAAGTAATGTTCCAGACCACTTTGCAGAAAGTATTTTAAATGAAAGTAATACATCATGTCCCATGATCTTTGGGAATGACCAAGAAGGAACCAAATGGTGCTGCCTGGGATGGCACAGAGTACACGGGTAGCTAAGGGAGGGAGTAGTGATAGATGAAATGTAACAGGTCATTTCCTCTGCAGTGACAGCTAGATAGAAGGTTGTGACATCTCAGTTGAAGGGTTCTTCTTTCTGCTTGGTGTACCTAGAGGGTGTCTCTTCTGTGTGTTCTTCATGGAAACATTCTGATTTATCCAAAGTGCACTGTGCTCAGAAGGTTTGGGAAGAAAAATGGAACAGGTCAATGAAGGAATGAGTGAATATAAGTTTAAGGAGTGTGTGTGGGGGGTGTTAGTACAACAAGACAGATGAGGCAGAGTTTTACAAACCGGGAGTCAGTGTGATTAACTTCCTCCCTGAGGAGGACCCCTGCAAAGAGTTAAGTGGGTGACTTGAGGTGCACTGTTCCACTTCCCTGTGTGGCTGCAGGTTGGTTTTAACATAAGGCCAGGAGCTGGGATTTCTTTAGGATACACACCCACCCCAGTGAACAAAGTCGTACCTGAGGCTTACCACATATGCTTACAACATATGTAATTATATTGTATGCATTATTTTAAGAACTCAGTAATGTTCATTGAATACTGAGCATTTTCATGGCATAAAGATAAATACAATAGTTCCCTTTTTATATAGTAAAATTGATTTGGCCTTACAGTATAGCAATTGACACAAAAACAATAATGGTCTCATCTCTTTGGGTGGTCCTTTTTTGTGATCTTTTTCGGTGTCATTTCTTTATAAGAGCCCTGCTTATATTGAAAACCTAAATTAAATCCTTTGTGTTAGTTTTGCTCAGGGACCACATTTTGTCTCTTATTGTGTATTCTAACATGTGTGGACTCATTTAAAGTGATGTGGACTCATTTAAAATAGGTTTCTGGTAGCAAAGGTTCCCCTAATTCATTACAGTACCTCCAACACTCAGTGCCCAGCACATAGAAGCTACTTAAGTAAATTTTATTGAATTAAAATATGAATGAAAGAGGAAACAACATTGCCATTTACAGTAAGATGTGAAAGCAATTGGGATGCTACTGACCTTCAACACACTCCCTTCAGATGTTGTTGTACAGGTTCTTTCTGAGAATGTGAGAATTCACACACACACGCACACACACACGCGCACACACACACACACGCTCACACTCACACTCACATATATACAAACCAACACACCTGCACACACACAGACATGTCTAATCTGGTTTTCTGAGATAGTCTAAGGCCAGTGCTAACAATTTCAAGTGCTAGAAGGCAAATATCTAACTGTAGAACACATTGTTTTCGGTAGTTAAATCTGCTTCAGGGGAGTGTGCAACAAGGCAGGTAGGTTTCAGGACTTTCTGGTACCAGCTGCTTTAAACTGGCTGGCCTCCTGAAGTGACCTTTGGCTACTATGACTCCAAAATTTTACTGGAAAACCCAATTGTAAAACCCATTATTTCCTAGAACTCCAGTCATCTGTTCCCTTCTGGAAAAAGAGCTGAGCAGAAATTCTAGCTTCTCTGTGTGAAGTGCATGTTCTTGTTTCCATTGCAACAATGATGCTTTATAAACTCATAACAAATGGGTTATGATTTAATAAACTCCACTCTTTCAAAAGGAACATGAGAAAACTGAGCAATTGGCCCAAACTGCATAACTGTTAGCCTTGATTTATTGGTAACAAAAGCAATTACATATTCATGGCGCTATAACCACTATCTAGACACAGCATTAATATTTATTAAAGCATTTTCCAGCAAGAAGTGAGCTATTTTTCTAGCAAATCAAAATCCTGCATCATTTTGATTAACAAATATTATTGTTATACAGACTACATGCGTATAACTCAGACATTTAATCTTTATCAAACTCCTTTAATCCTTGGTTGAATTGTTGTGAACTCACTTAGGTATGCATGCACCCCTGACCAATTGTTTTCTTTCATCATTGCTTGCTGTGTTTCAGGAATAGAATGACTGAATATGCTGGAAAATCTGACCTTGAAATGAATAGCAGTGTTTCACTGTTCTGTTCTACTTACATGTCATTTATATTATTTTCCTTCATCATCTTACTCTCCTATGGCCATCTTACCAAGTCCTATTTGGGATGAGAACAACCCAATATTTTCTCCACCTTATAGCATTTATATATGTTGGACTATATTCTGTCATACCTTATATTTACAAAGCACATTATTTTAACATCCACTACCCAGCAAAATCTATTCAACCCAAAGAAAAGATCACAGATCTACTGGATTTGGAAACACCGATATATCAACTCCACAGAGCATAGAAACACTCTGGTTCAGCAATGAAGCTCCCTTCTCGATTATCATTAATATTGCACAAGCTTTTGCCAGTTTTTCCTTAGTTCATTTTTCCTTTCTAACTTCTTTTACATCTTATTTCTTTCCCACAAATTACAGGCAAACTGGCTGCATTGAGGCTATCTTCAATATCAGTAAATCAAGTGTTCCATAAAACTGCACTCTTTCTTGCTGATGGCACTTGAATAAGAAAGTTATTAAATCATCACTCATTTAATATGAATTTTAGGATGCTCAATTACATCTTACTACATACTTTTCTACTCTGGTCATTATGCAGAACTTTAGATATTGTAAAGACCTAGGCTGGATGTTAATGACTTTCAAGGTGTAATTGTATGCTGTTGCTAATGATAAAATAGATGGGTAGATAACTTTCAGGCATGCCTATTTCCCTTAATTGCATGTTCCCAGGTTGGTGCCATGACATGAAGGAGAAATTTCTGCACTCAGCGAAGACAGCTACAGTGACCTCATTGGAAATCTCACAGAGTAGTACTTCTTTATTCGTCTTTTGATCCCCATAACTCACATTAAAGAGACATAAGCCTGCAATAAGATAATTAAGTCTAATTAGTTATGTCTATGTTTACTTATTGGAGAGGGGAGAAGAGACACACTATGTAAGTGAAGAAAGATAGCCTTTTTTTTCCAGGCAAATGGTCTGATCCCTTGCTTTCTTAGAGGTGACATGCTTGGAGTGGAGTTCCCTGTCGTAGGGTGTCCTAAGCTCTGAGACTAGAACATCTGTTTCTTTCCAAGGTTCATGACTTAATCCCTAAGAGCATAGGAATTGAGTAGATAAGACTTCAAAATTTTGTGGAAGGCAGAGGCAGGAGGATCTCTGTGAGTGTGAGGCCAGGCTGCTCTACACAGCAAACTCTAAGATAGCCAGTACTACAGAGGGAGGCCCTGTCAAAAAAGAAAGAAAGAAAGAAAGGAAAGAAGAAAGAAAGGAAGAAACAATGAAAGGAAGGAAGGAGACAGAAAGGAAGAAAACCTTCTAAGTTTTATTCACATTCCACATTTGAAAAACCTTAAAAGACAGAAGACCCTGGATTTTTTATATATAAATTTCAGCTCTATCAACATTGCAGGTGTACATTTCTTTTTGGATAGAAATCAAACCTCTTAGAAGCAAACTTTTGGTCCATTGTTTTCCAGAACTTCGTTCAGTAAATCACCATTTGCACTGAGCGATGACTTGCTGAATAGTATGTGTTGTGTAGGAAGTCCAAGGAAGTTTAAATTTTTCTCCACATCATTTCGTATGCTTACCATAAATATCTCCATAATTGTGATGTCAATTACAATGGCTTAAACACCACATACTACAATCTACACAAACTCCAGCTTATTGGAGGACTGCAAGCAAAATGTGCTGATCTTAAGTGAACTTACTTAGGGACTAGTAGCCAAAATTCTGCCATTAAAATCTGATTTTGCCTTAATTATTTTCTTTTTCCTCTAGTTCTTTTCTATAATTTTATGAATATAGACAGAGATATAAAATCATTAGCAAATGTGGATGAATTTATAAAAACAATAGAGAAAGGTGGGGAGATATGAAATTTAAAGAAGTGGTGGGGAAATATGAGATTTAAATAAATAACTTTTGTTTTTACCTTGGATGATTGAGTCACAGCTTGATGTTATATATTATTTGTGGTTTATTAAAGCTTGCCTGAGGATTCAAAAAGCAAAGTCAGCCACAAACCATAGAAGCCATGCACACACTTTTAATCCCAGCAGCCAGAAGCTAGGAGGTGGTGGTATAAACCTTTAATCCTAGGACTCAGGATTAAGAGGTAGATGGATTTCTGTGAGTCCAAGGCCACCCAGATCTGCACAAGATTGATCCATTATTAATGAGAAACAGCTGCCACACAAAGATGCTCTCAGCACCTGGGATCACAGGTCTTTGATCCCAGAATTAGGGGGGTGTATAAGATCGGTCTCAGTATAAAGCATTGATTTTCCAGCCATACTGAAAATAGGGGGGGTTCAGTCTTTAGCCACATTGAAGATAGGAAGACATTGATGTGTCAGGATTCTCCATTCTGAGAAGAGGTTACAGTCTGAGGTTTGATGGAGCCAGGATTTTCCCTTTCATCTGAGGTGATAGAAAGAACTAAGTGACTGGCTACTTTGCTTTTCTGATCTTCAGTTTGAAGTTTGAAAACCATTATCTGTCTCTGAGTCTTTTATTTATTCATGCTACAACCTGACTCCAAGGATTAATTTCACAACTTCTTGTTTTCAAGCAGAGTTCCCTACTTTATCATCTGCACGGAGAACACTTGGGTGTGTGTTGTAGGATGTTTAGCAGCATCACTGTCCTATACCAGAGAGAGCCAGACCCGCATAGGCTCCAGTTATGTTTTTCCAGACATTACCAAGGATTACCTGGTGGACAGAAGAATCACTCCTTATTGAGAACTCCTGGTGTAGTGTTCTTCACACTTCAGGTTAGAAGGCTGTATAATCGATTTGTCCTATAGATGGTGCTCTTGTTCAAGAACAAGCTTCTTCGAATGGATAAAGGCCCACACATCCAACTGAAAGGAATTACAGAATTAGTTCACCAGTCCCTAAATTAACTGCAAATTACCCCCTTGGTTCTGTTTCCTTCTGAATCATCAGGTGTTGAATAGTACTGGGTAGCTCTGCCTGCATCCTCTCTGGGCTGGCTAGGAAAGTTGATTCTGAATGTGGAATGTTCTGGCTTCCAGGACAGCTCTTACCCAGGAGAGTCTAGGTGAATGCCAAAGTTTGCAAAGCCTTGCCCCTGCAGCAGACCACTCACATGCTTACGATATTGCAGAACTCCTTGTTGCCCTCTACATTTTGTTTTTAAGTCGCTTTCATTGTTTTATGTGGTCTGTGGTACACACCTCATTTCTTCCTGCTTGTAGCCATAATATTGTCAGTGTTTACCTCATTTAACGGAAGTTCCTTCTACTCATTTTAGTTCAGGGAGTCAACATTAGAGTGGCAGGCTTCAACACATAGACTTCAAATAAGAAGTATATGTCTACTTCCAATAAAATTTCTTGTTGCTCAAAAGAAGACATATACCCAAAATACCCAAAATGTTCCTCAAATATCCCCATAGCATATCCCTCATTTTACAACTTGAAGTCAGGTTCTTGTATTGGAAAGTCAAAGTGGTTCTCTCAGGCTAGAGCATCCTATAGACATCATGCCCTTTCTCTTCATATATGAAGTGAGTGATTGACAGGTGCTGGAGAGAGTATACCAGGCAACATTTTCTCATTTCCTCACTATCAGCAGGAGTGAGATTCATCAGCACTGGGGATTGTCATCCCAGCCTGGTTATTATCCATAAACTCTCTCACAACTTTCGATAAGACTCGCGTTGCACAAGTAAACACCCCTGAGACCAGAGGTTCACATCCCGAGAGACCTTTCTGTAGACTCATGACTTCAGTAATACTCTTAAAAGATCTACTATTCGAATGTTGCTCCATTTTAGGCAAGGATATTACAAAATGCCATCTAAAACATGCGACCATTTGCAGGAAACCATCTGGTCAATTCTGCTTGTCAATGCCCCAGAGTCTCCCAGAGGACCACATTTTCCACTCACAACAGCAGCAGCAGCAGGACCCTGTGGTAGTATACAGCACCTCTACAGGGATATGAGGAGTTCAATAAAGCAAACCTATAAAGGACATCTATGGCCAACAGCAGACAGAAGTGTGAGTTTAGTGCAGTGAAATCAAGGGTGCTAACTGTTTTCTTACTTTTCTGTCTCTTTTAACCACTCTTTTGCATGTTCAGCCCACCTAAAACCACTGTTTTGGTGTAAAGATTCTCAATTCAGGCCATTCATTGTTGTCACTTCAGAGATCTTAAGAAAACTGCTGAGGGGGCTGTAGAGATGATTCAGCATTTAAAAGTCTTTGTTGCTATCGCAGAGATTTGACTCCCAGTACCCACCTGGCAGTCACAACCATTTACTACTCTAGTTCCAGGGGCCCCAATGCTCTCCCAAGCTTCACCAGCACCAGTCACACATATGGTGAGCAACATGTCCATTGACAGAGGAATGGATAGAAAATATGTGGTATGTAAACACAAACAGATATGTTTTCAGTGTTAAAAGGGTGAAGTTATGATATTTGTAGGAAAATGTACCTGGAGAAAACCATTTGAAGCTAATTAAGTCAGTTTCAAAATGGCAACTAGCACATTTTCTCCCTTTTATGCACCTCACATTTTATGTAGTTACATAGAATAATGTATGTACATATTGCATGGAAACAGAAGCAAAAAGCGGTCTAGGACAGCAAAGGGGGCTAATTGGTGAGATGTGAGAAAGGTAGATAGAGGGTTTGTGGAGTGAATATATTCAACAAACTTTATGTACTTGTATGGAAAATGTCCTTATGATACCCAGTGCTATGTACTAGGAATATACACCGGTTAAAATATAAAAATGATCTGGTTGCTATGCAGGTTTCCCAGCAGTCAGTTTGGAGTTCAAGTTAGCTGTTTCTGTGGGTTTTCCTAGGATGGTCTTGACCCCTTTGCTCATTTCTCTTCCCTCTCTACAACTAGATGCCAGAGTTTGAAGTTCGGCTCAGTACTTAGCTGTAAATCTCTGCTTCTGCTTCCATCAGATACTGGATGAAGGCTCTAGGATGGCATTTAAGGTAGTCATCAATCTCATTATATGGGAAGGATGTTTAAGGTAGCCTCTCCACTATTGCTTAGATTTAGTTGGGGTCATCCTTGTAGACTCCTGGGAATTTCCCTAGTGCCAGATTTCTTGTTAAGCCTTAACTGCTCCCTCCATCAAGGTATCTCTTGGGGCCACTGGCAGTGAAATCAGTATTTATCCCTAGTGCATGAACAGGCTTGTGGAGCCCATTCCTAAGGAGGGCTACTCTCTCAGCCTATATACATGGGGTAGGGCCTTGATCCTGCCCCAAATGATATGACAGACTTTGATGATTCCCTATGGGAGTCCTCACCCTCCCTGGGGAGTGGATGGGGGTTGGGATGAGGAGTTGGTGGGGAAATGGGAGGACAGGAGGAAGAAGGAACTGGGATTGATATGTAAAGTAAGATTGTTTTAACCCAGATACAAACAGACAAACTCTGCACAGTCTCACTCATATGTGGAATATAAAATAGTCAAGACCACAGAAACAGGATAGGATTATAGTTAGCTACATCTGAGGTGGGAGCATGAAGTTCAAGGAGTACCAAGTATCTGTAACACTAGCTGAAAAAAATCTGACTCTATTGTAGCTCAGATGTATACACACACACACACACACACACACACACACACACACACACACACACACACACACACACACACACTAAGGAAAGAAGAGAGACTGTTAGACATGCAGAATGATTGTTAGGTTAATTGACTTCACTGTGATTATTTTATAATGTATACATATTTTATATGATAAGTTGTACCTAACACACAATGGTGCTGGAGATGTAAGCGATTGACTTACTCATATTAGGCAAGCACTTAATACTAAATTATACTCCAATCCACAATTATAATGTGTTAATTATAACTTATTAAAGATTGGCAAGAACTGGTAATGGGAGCATCCAACTCTCTAAATTGCAGTTAAAGACATTGTAGTTCACACAAGGATGTCTGGGATCATCAAGCCATTTAGCTCTTACACCAGTTATAATCACTTCACTAATAAGTGAGAAGACATCCCCTGTGGAATAGTTTTAACTTTCTTGTTTTAGATAGATGAGCTCTTAGTCCCATAAATCCAAACATGAGGAATAATCAGGCCAGATTTATGGTATTAGGATTACTTTGGATGCTTAGATCACTACTGAGAGATAGGAGAATAGTTTCTCCCATCCTCCTCCCTTCCTTATTTCATACTTTGCAAGTGATGTGGTTTTGTATACAGAAGATTAATGTATGTGCACATATCATATATGTTTATGGGTCCACACAGCCATGCACTCAGCAGCCAGAGGAGGATGTTGGATATCTTGTTCTACCACTCTGTGCCCATTCCTTTGAGTCAGGGTCCCTTACTGGACCTGGGGCTTACCATTTTGGCTAGCTTGGATGACCAGCAATCAACCTGTCTGTCCCCCACTTGAGCCATCAGTACTGGACATTCAGGCTCACCCATGCCTGGCTTCTTTTAGAGATTATAACAGAGGTAAATATTTTCCCTCCCCCCTTTCTCACCTCAACCCTTGCCATGTAGGTCATTTGCTCTAAATGATTTCCTTTACCCAATTGTTTAAACACACACACACACACACACACACACACACACACACACACACACACACACACAGCTCAGTCTGTATAATGCTTCTCATACATAAGGCTGGCCATTGGTTGAATAACCAATTGGTATGCTCTTCCCTGGTTTTCTGTATTTGAGCTGGAGATTTTACCCAAGTGTTCTTATTCACTAAGCCATCTCCCCAGACCCAGACACACAAGAGATTTTAAGGAGAAAGTGGCACAAGAAAGCCAAGACAAATCAAATATAAAACAAAAATACAACAAAACTGGAATGAGCAGCAGGAAAAAAAAAAGATGCCTACAAAAAGACTGTCTGAGGCCTTAATATCCATAAAAGAGCAAGTATAGTGAGAGGTTGTATTTAATATATCTGTTATAACTTCAAAATCATACAGGGTTTCCTTAAGTTTGAGAGATGTATGCACATTCTGATTCTTTGGTCAAGTTACACTCCATTGAAGTCCTCAACGGCTTATGAAACAGAGTGCAGCTTAAATTATCCTATTTAAGAAAAAAAAATCACTTAGTAGCTCATTTTGTTTCATTTGTATTTTCTTTTTTTTCCTTTTTTCTTTTTCTTTTTCTTTTCTTTCTTCTTTCTTTCTTTCTTTCTTTCTTCCTTTCTTTCTTTTTTTTTTTTTTTGAGTCAGGGTTTCTCTGTGTAGCTTTGGAGCCTGTCCTGGAACTCTGTGATCAGGTTGGCCTTAGCCTTGAACTCATAGACACCTACCTGTCTCTGCCTCTCAAGTGCCAGGATTAAAGGTGTGTACCACCACTGCCTGGCTTGTATTTTCCTGTTTTTATGAATGCATTCAGTATCACCAAGTGGCAGTATTGTAGGTCTAATGCTGTAAGCTATTAGAAGAGGGGAGAACAGCCTGCCTTATCCTATAAAAATGCTCATCAATCATGCAACATTGTAGTCTTTCTTCTGTTGGTTCTTTTAGCTCATTTATAATTGTTTTTCAGCCATCCTGGATGCCATAATTCAATATAATTTAAATGCGCTCATTCCACCACTACCACCAAATAAATAAAATAAAATAAAATAAAATAAAAGACTCCTCTATTTAGAGGCTAGAGGAGCAATGAGAACCAAGGGAACATTTAAGAACAATTTAATTAAATATTGAATCAGTAACTGTGTAAAAAAAATTGTTCAACATCCCCGGCCATTGAGGAAATGAAAACTAAACCTACTTTGAGATTCTATCTCATGCCCTCAGAGTGGCTGTCATCAAAACAGAGGACAACAGATGTTGCTGAGATTACAGGAGAAGAGAAACCCACATTCACCACTGGTAGGAGTGCAAACTAGTATAGCCATTATGGAAATCAGTATTGAAGTTTCTCAGAAAATAACAAAAACAGAACTAGAGTGTGATCCATGCACACAACTTCTAGATGTGTTTCTGCACTGTTCCTGACACACTTGCACATTTGCTCACCGTTGCTGCCCTAGGAGCAGCCAGGACATGAAGCCAGTTCATACGTCCATCAATGAATAGACAGACCACGGCAGTGGTGTGTGCAAACACAATGGCATTTTACTCGGCTGTGAAGGAGGGTGAACTTATGAAACTGGCACCAGAAAAAAAAAAAGGAAAGTATTATATTTGGTGAGGTGACCCCAAATTAGGGCTCTTTTCTAATGTCCTAATTTTCTTTCTCACATTCAGAGTATAATTTGCAGTGTGTGTAAGGATGTATTCAAATGGGAGTAAATGTGGGTAAAGTCTCAGAAAAATAGAAAAGAGAACAAGGGATGGTAAAGGAGGATTGCCTCAGGGAAGCACAAAAGGACACATTTGACAAGGAGACTGGGGAGAGGATATAGGGTTGGGGGGGCATGAAACTGGGGCAGGGGAGAAGAAAATCAGCTGAAGCACATTTTACCTGAAGATGCCATAATTATTCTTAATACTTTGTATGCTAATATTTTAAAACAACTTTTTCTTTCTTTCTTTCTTTCTTTCTTTCCTTCTTTTTTTCGTTTTTTGTTTATTAGAAGAAAAGGGAATTGGGGAGGATTACAGTTATCCTTGAGATAAGCAAGGGAGAGATGTCCCGTGCAGGGCATCAGCATGAAATCAAGTTTCTGTAAAGCAGTGTTGGTCCCCTGGTCTCTCCCAGGCTACTCTGTTTGGAGATGAGTGGCTTTGTTTGCCACAGACCCACTATCTGCCATGTTATGGAGACCTCACAAGGAGGGCTTGAAGTTGTTTCTAAATTTTTTAATTAAGGCTCTTTTCTCTGTGAAGCTAGGCTGTCAGAGAGATTTCACTGTGGGAAAATAGACTAGTGCTCTGGTTGTCATAATGTTTCAGTGAGGTCTAAGTCAAGGAACGAATCCACTCCTAGCACAGCTGCCCCTCTATCACACCTTTTGTGTGCAGAATGTCACATGGGATCCACTGCAAGGATTACAATGTACTAGTGATTAACTCTTAGTTACCAAGAATGCATCAAGGAAAGAAATAAAAGCACTTTCCTTGCAATCATTTAACAGAGAGTGACGTCCAGGTATGAACTATCTACACTATGCTCCCTGTGTCTTTTGTACTCCGTCTACCCCATGAGTCTAAATGTATGCCTGCCTGAAGGCTGCCTTGTGAATCTATTGGTTACTGTCTCTTTGTGGGTCTCTATGTGTGTCTGTTGTATGAATTCTGTGTGGCTGGTACGTATATGTGATACATATATCTATGCATGCCAGTGCTGTCTGTCTTGTGACTGATTGCACCTATCTTCTCTAACAACGGGATTCACTCTATTTATTGAACAGAACAGAAAATATCAGGTAGGGAAAGAAGTCTTTAACACATTTTTCCCAGGGCTTAAGTCACTGCCTCCAACTGATCACAGCTGGCCCGGATAACAAACACCGCTATTCATCAAACAGTATCCATAAATGGTGGATTTCAACCTTTATGGTAGATTTTAGAAAGTTGCTTTCCACTTCTGTATTTACTACTTTCAGCAAACGATACTCATGCATTGTCTGCATCAGGAATGCCAAAGTGTACATAATTAAGACTGCAGTTATTCATTTGCTAAGGTTGTAAAAATTGATTTCCTGGGAAATCCAAGGCAAATAAGGTTGATTGTTACATTTCTTCCCTAAAGACTGATTGAATAGAGTATGAGTACACAGTAGGTTTTAGGTGACTTCAACATGAATTATTAACTCTGGCTGTGAGCTTCAGCAGAAGTTCCAAGCTCTTTGAATGCAAGATATTTTCATGATATTGTCTAACAACAATCCATTGCGTTTCTTTCGGAAAATCATTGGCCTTTGTAGATCAGTATATATTGTCCTCTCACTGGACCGTGACCTCTCCTCTGTTCCTCCTAGTTATTGCTCACTTCTCGGGACACTGGTTCTAGAGCTGGGAGAGAACACGCGCTCTTAGACTGCTCACAGTCACACATGCCTGGAGTCTATTCACTTTCTTGCCATTGGCATTGACTCCCAAGCAGGGCTGGATGGAAGCCGATCAGAGAGTGAAGCAAGAATGGGTTTAGAGGAGCTGCACTAAGTCTTTGGGAAGCACTTTCTCTGATTTTACTTATGGAACATAGACTCTCAGAGATTCATGAATGGAAATTCAACTTTGGAAGCCGGTAGCAGTGAACTGAGGAAAAAACCCCCATTTCTGCACTGCTCTGGTAGCCTTAGGATAACAGCCAGATTCTAATAGTGCTTCCTCCCAAATTCAGTGAATTTTAGTAAAGGTGATTAGGTGACCAGCCAAGCAAACCCCTCTTCCCTTTTTAGTACTGGCTGTTGAAGCAGCAAAAGGAAATGTTTGACTCTCTTTTGCAAAGAAAGTTTATGTTCCACATAAAAGAATAGTGATGTTTTTGAAATTGCTTGTATTTTGGCTGGCTACCTATGTTGTTTCCAATGCAGGATGATTATGGACAAGAAGGTGAATAGTAGGTCAGTGAGTGAGGCTAAATAGTACGATCTTTAGGCACTATTTGGGCTTTTAATTTTCTACTCCAAGGGATCTTATGAAAATACGTTTTGACAGCATCATGCTGGATGTACTTCTAAGATTTTTCTAGAAAGAGGAAAGCATGTTTTACAAAGAGCCAGTCACTGCACACATGCTACATCAATTAAAAGTTACATGGATGAACAATTACCCCATGCATCTTTAGCTTTTTATTTTAAAACAGAAACTTGGGCTGGCAAGATGGTTCAGCAGACAAAGGGGGTTGTTCCAAAGCCTGACGACCTGACTTAATTCCCAGGACCCTTGTGTTGAAAGGAGAGGACCAACTGCTGCAAGTTGTCCACTAACTTCAATTGTACCACGGTACACACACACACACACACACACACACACACACACACACACACACACACACACACACACATATTTTAGGGCTGGGCAGTGCTGGAACATGCCTTTAATCCCAGCACTTGGTAGGCAGAGGCAGGCAGATCTCGGTGAGTTCAAGGCCAGCCTGGTCTACAGAGCAAGTTCCAGGATAACCAGAGCTACACAGGGAGAATCTATCTCACAAAAACAATATATATGCTTCAGTTCTGTGTAATGTATAAACATAATGCAGAGACATAAGAGTGAACAAAAGGACAAAACAAAGATGAGATGAAAGCACAACAGATTTCTGTAAAATGGGAAACAGATTTCTATAGATCATGAGGCACACCAAGGGCAAAGCCGTGCTATTTCTCTGGCCTGAGCTGTGAATCAGTAGCAGCTTCTGTGGTATTAATTTGTTAGCATCTGTTCACACATTTTAACTTGACATACCCCTAAAGAAATGAGTTGTCACAGCAGCGCGCTGTGGGGCTTCTTTCATCTGTGCTCAGAGGATCCCCTAGGTATGCCTTGATCTTCCAGATTCAGGGTCAGTGATTCCATTGAGTTTCAGTTGTTTTCATATCCTCTCAGTCTGTGACTGTTCCCCACTGCCACCCCCATCTACCAGGAACTGACATTTGGAAGAACACTGGACAACTATTTTGAAGAATTTGCTGCAGTTTGGATTTCCCTAACGTTTTTTCACAGGTAGTCTTAACATTTGCACGGTTGGCATGGGCGTGACGCAGGTAAGTGTCATGGAAGTGACTCAGGAGGACCATCTTGTTGGGGTACCTTACACTGCTGACGTAACCTGCTCAGTTGGTAAGACTTGGTACATTGACCCCATAGAAAGAACTACAGAAATGCTGAGAGTGGGGGAAATATTCTTCTCCAAGGACAATCACAGCAACTGGTATCCAATACTCAATGATCAGGCCTGAAGACATAGAGAATTCACAGTATACAGGTTTAACACACTATATTTATGTAATTAGGAATATAGAGGCTATTGATATGACGGAAAGCAAGGTGTGGGGTATATGAAAAGACTTGGAGGGCGGGAAGAAAAAGTGGAAATTATATAATTATATTATAATCCCCCAAATCAAAGAAGTAATTTGAAAATCAGATTGCATCTCTCTGGTCTTTCCACTTAAAAGTTGCTGTTTTCTTTTTAATAGCCATTTTGAGGAAAATCTTTTCACATTGTGAATTTTGTGTTTCTCCTTCAAGTTTTATTTGTTTAAGTGATTCATTGGTAGATTTTGCCAGCAATAAATAGTGCTGTGATTTTCTAATGGTGAATTTATATTTCTATAGTCTTTCTTATGTTCATAAATTTAGCTTTGTTTTTAAATTATTTGTTTAAAATGTTTTTAAGATTATAACTTAATTATAGAATTCCCCATTCCTTGTATCTCTCCAAACCATCCTAAGTACCTTCTACTTTGATCATTTTCAAATTCATGACATTTTTGTAAAATATATACGGTGTGTGTGTGTGTGTGTGTGTGTGTGTGTGTGTGTGTGTGTGTGAATATGAACTTCTCAGGCTTCATGCTACTTGTAAGTCTTTTTTTCAGGGATAATAATTGATGTGAACAATTTCTCTGGGGAAGGCCCCTTCTTCTCTCAGCATTTACTATTTGACCCTGGTTTTTATGCAGGGCTGAGGTTTTCTGGGCTTTCCCTATTCATTTCCATTGGTGTCATCTTTATTCAGGTCATGTTTAAGTTTTCATGTTGGTTAGGCTTTATGGGTGTAGCTTTTGACGTTACAATCTTTCTGCCCTCTCTTCCCTAATGACCCATAAACCATAGATGCACGTTAATGAACCAAAACCTTGTTTTGTAGATGTATCCTTTGGGATTGGGATCCAAAAGTATGCATTTTTTTTAAAAAAACCAGTTATGGCTTTCTGAAATGGTATCCATAACTACATTCCAAGTATTTGTCCTTACATCCATATATAATTGTATTCTTCCCTTTCATTCGAGAAACTTCTATTTGCAATATTCATGAACTTTAAGAGCTACTCTCTCAGTGTTTTATCCATTTGACAATTTTTATGACATTTACTAGTGGATCTTACTTATATTTTACTGTTATTATCTACAACATAGTATCATGAACTTACTCATGGTTTTGATAATAGGAGGACTTTGACTTGTGAGCTTTGAAATGTTCTCACAGTTTTCCTCAACATAGTATTTTTATTGATTGTTTGGGGATTTCACATTATGTACACTGATCACACTCACTTCCCAATCTTTCCAGGTCCAGCCCTGACCCTTGTGGAGGCTGAGGAGGAGGAGAAGGAGAAGAAGGAAGACAAAACACTACCACCACCAAAAACAAGTCCAAGTTTTATTGCCCATATACTCACTGTAACATTCTTGAACTCCCAGTAGCTAGTCCCTTAGAGAGAAAGGAGTTCTTCCCTTTCCATACCCTTACCAGAAGCCATCAATTGTGGAGAGCTACAAACCTGACACCATGATGATGTCCATATTCCATGCTACCACAGAGGACCATATATGAGTCTGTGGTCCTACTACACCCAAAGCTGTGTTGATGTCTGTGGCCTATGTTACCACCTTACCACCAAAGGCATTGCAGATGACTATGGGCCTTGCTATTGCCTAGGGTAATGTCTCATTTTTTGTACTCCCCAATTTCTGAACTACTGGGTGCTCCAGGTTCATCACAGATTCCCTGTTCTTCCCCTCATACTGACTATTTCTATAATATAAAGTTTCATCATGAATTGTCTGTTGTCCTAATAGTGACAGTTTTTGTACTATTAACTTTATTTTCTCTTGTGTTGACTATTTCTGTAATACTATGTCTTTTCTTGGGAAGTGATATATATTGTTATGTTGGGTGCCATTTTGTTGCGAGCAGTTTCCTGCCAGCCTGGTCCCAGAGCCGTATCAGCCCCAAATAACACACAGAGACTCTGTATCAATTATGAAACTTTTGGCCAGTTACTAGCGTTTTTTATTGGCTAGCTCTGTCTTAAATTTTAACCCATTTCTATCAATCTAAGTATTTTCTTTTTATTTCTTTTTATTTTACATGTCGATCCCAGTTTCCTCTCCATCCCTCCCTTCCTCCTTCTTACCCTCTCTCCCCTCACATGCACCCTGACTACTCTCCCCTCCCATCCCCCCACTCCCATTCCACATGTAGGGGTATGCCATCAAGGTGGGGTCATGTAAATCTGTCAAGTCATTTGAAGTAGGGACTAGGACTTCTCTCCTGTCTCTAGGTTAAGGGAGTATTCCTCCATGGGGGATGTGTCCACAAGGTCCTTCTTTGCACCAGGAATACATTCTGGTTCCACTGTCTGGGGTCCCTTAGACTGCTCAGTTCTTCTAGCTGAGACATAATCAGGGGGTCTGAGTCAGTCCCATGCCAGATTCCCAGATATCAGTCTGGGGGAGCCCATTAGCTCCTCCTTGTTCAGGTCGGCTGTCTCTATGTGTTTCTGCAACCTGGTCTTGTCCTTTCTCTCTGCATCTGGATTCTAGTTCGACTCAGTGTTTAGTTATGGGTGTTTGCTTCTGTTTCCAACAGGTACTAGATGAGGGCTCCATGATGGTGGATAAGTTAGTTGTTGATCTCACTATCAGGGAAGGGCATTTATGGTAGCCTTTCCATGGTTGCTCAAAAAATTGTTAGTTGGAGTTAGTCTTGTAGGTCTCTAGACCTTTCTTTAGGTTCAATTTTCTCTTCAAGCCAGTAATGGCTCCCTATTTTATGTTCTCTCTCTCTCTCTCTCTCTCTCTCTCTCTCTCTCTCTCTCTCTCTCTCTCTCTCTCTCTCTCTGTCTCTCTCTCTCCTGTCTTCTATTCCTACCCTGACTCAATCTTGCTAGGTGCATGTGCTTTTCTCTCCTCCCCTTCTCTTTCTCCTAGTTCTTTCTCCATTCACTGCAACCCCACTTCCCATGTGCCCTGGGGGACTTGTCCCTTCCCCCTTTTGTGAGGGACCTTATATGAATCTCTTAGAATACATCTTGTATCCTAGTTCCTCTGGTGGTGATCCTTTGCTCTAGGTCTAAAATCCATATATGAGTGAGTACAGTCTAAGTATTTTCATGTGGTCTTGGCTTACTGGGAATGCCAGATATGCATCTCCTTTGCCTGCTACATCTCTGCAGAGAAGAGAGTGATTTCCTGTTTGTCCCTGCGTATATTCTGATTCTTACCATCTATGTCACTTCCTGCCTATCTGTACAGACCTCCAGACGTCTATGGTTATCTAGTGGCAGTATCTGCCATACTATGTCACTTCCTGCCTGGCCAAGCAGTGTTTTATTCATCAACCCATAAGACAAACATATACAGAAGAACATTACCCATCTAGATATCTATATATCCTTATATAGATATTTGAATATATATATATATATATATATTGATTCTGAACCCCATTGATATTTATACTTTAATCAATATCTTGCTTTCTTTATTAATTATCTTGAATTTCTATAGTATGAGAGTTCTAACTTGATTTTTATTTCAAATTTTGTTTGTCTTTTACTTTATGTTCTATTTGTTTTCATCTACATGGGTATCTGATGAGTGTTTCCTAGAGATTTCACTGAAGCTGTGAACTATCTTGATGTAAATCAACTTCAATAGTACAGAGCCTTCCAGACTCTCATTTTTCTTGTGTGGCCTTTTGCTCAGACAATTCACTGTTATTTGGCTCTTAAACACCCCTCAGAGTTTTATGTTAAATACTTATTTACCAACCTTGGTGGGGAGAACATAATTAGCTACTGTGGGTGAAAGAACATTTAGGTGGATAGGCCTGATGGAAGGGAGCCATGTCCCCGGGAGCATGCTCTTTAAGGGAATTAGGGGCCCAGGCTGTTACAGTGTCTTTTTGCCTCCCAGCTTGCCATGATGGAAACAGACTAGTTCTACCCTGCCTTCTTCTATATTGTTCTGCCCAGTCTTGGGTTCAGAGGTAAAGAGACAGGCAACTACAGACTGATACCACTGAAGGTATCAGCCAATTAACTGTGCTTCTTTCTAAATTGATTTACACAGGCATTTGTCACATTGACACAAACTGAACACACTCCTGATTTACTGAAAATCTTTTTTTTTTTTTTTTTTTTGGTAAGAGATTGGAGCCAGTTCTCTAAAATACTACTTAAATAATCTGATTTCAGAGCCTGATTTGTTAAATTGAAAAATGGACCCTAATGAGGTTCAATAACACAGTCCAATGAGTAAAGATGCTTGCTCCCAAGCATAACAACACAAGTATCCCTGCACACATGGAAGAAGAAGGGTCCCAATTCCTGTAAATTATTCTCTGACCCCATCCATGCTCTGTGGAATGTGCATTCTCCCCCAGTAAATAAAATGTAATTTAAAAAATAATAGATTGTAGATTATGCTACTTTTGGATGAACAGTATTTCACATAGTCCACTTTAATTTGATTTTTGTTTCTTGTCAACAGAAGATAGACTGAGTGAAAAAGAGAGAAGGAAAAATGTTCCATATGGTAGGAGAGCCATAAGAGAATGTGAGTCTTTGCATCTAATGCCTTTAACAGCACTCACTATGCCCAAACTGAGATACCAGCAACATACTCCAGTGTCCTAAAAAGTGTAACATTGTTATTTACAGAGATTATATGTATGCCCTTTGTATGGTTTCTTTCTTAATATGAATGCCCAAGACATTTTGATATTTTAGAGATGGATAAGACAGCAAATATGTGCAATCATTTTTCCCCAACATGAATTCATTATTTGTTGGAAATACCTTAGATTTCATTTATTGCAGGAGCTTAGAATAGTCATTCCCAGTACATCTATTGTGGCTTGGAAACCAAAGAAGATATGCATGTGGTCTTTTACAGCCCATTTAGTTTAGAAGATTTTCAAGAATTAATGTGTTCACTGACATTCTTTTTTCAACTTCATCCAATTCCACACAAGTTGCCCAGTTGGGAGAACATAATTAGGCCCCTGTTGTAGCTTAGAAATTCGTGATGCAAGGCAAGGATGGCTCAGAACAGTTTGAAGAGAAATCCCAGGAGAGGGCTCAACTGACCTATTTCACTTCTAGAAGTGTGCATTCCATCGGTGGCTTTGTGAACATTTTTCTGAGTAAGAAAACTGTACTGTGATGTGGTACACAATGTGCCCTGTGGTTTCAGCTGTTGGTTACCTTGGTATAGAAAGTAAAAAAAAAAAAAAAAAAAAAAGAAAAAGGATAGGATTATCTTTTGAAGGAAGATCACTAGAGGATAATTTACTATTGATTTTATTTTATAATAAAATGTGCTGAAATACACATAGTATAAAATTTACCCTCCTGGTCATCTTTAAGTGTGCAGTTCTGTAGCAGTAAGTGCATCCATATTCCTGTGAAATCCACATCACTATCCATCTGCAGAACTCATTTCATCTTGCAAAACTGAAATTCTATACCCATTAAACAGTAACTCTCCATTTTCCTCTCTTTCCAGACCCTGGAAGCCACTATTCCACTTTTTAGTTTTATGATTTTTGACTACTCTAAGTACCTCATATAAAAGAAATTACATAGTATTTGTCATTTTTGTAGCTGGCTTATTTCACATATCACAAGTTCCTTAAAGTTGTTTCATGTTATAGTACAGTTCAGCATTGTATCCTGTCATAAGGCAGAATAATATCCCATTGTAGGTATAGACTACATTTTGGTTATTCACCCACACATTGATGGATGTTTGGATTGCTTCCATGTTTTAGCTATTATGAACAATGCTGCTATAAACATGGGTGTGTACGGATCTCATTAAGATTCTGCTTTCAGTTGTGTGGTTATTTCCAACAGTGAAAATGTTGGATCATACATTAATTTCATTATAATCTTTTTGAAGCTCTGTCTTTCTGTTTTCCACAGCAGATATACCACTTACCATTCCCATTGGCAATATACAAGGTTCACGTTCCTTAAGAATACTCCAAGCACATTTGAGACTATGCATTCTGTTATTAGTGTAATGATACTCTGTTAGCTCTAGCTGGTTTACTGTGTCATTTGAACACTTCATTTCTTTCTCTCTCTTCTTCTGTCTGATTGTTTTGTAATTAACAGTCAGATGTTGACAACTCCAGCTGTTGCTATAGAATTATTTCTTTCTCTAATTTATTAATTTATGTTTAATACTTTTTGAAGGTCTGTTATCATGTACAGAAATGTGTTTATATCTTCTTGCTGTGTTGACATTTGTTAACACATAATTTTTGTATTCTGAAACATTTTATATTTTAATAACGATTTTTACCCTCTATTGTAATTTTAAAAAAGTGGTGCACGTGAGAAAGATGTCATGCAACAGGGTTCAATCAAAGAGGTTTTTATTAGGGAAAGGGATCATAAAAAGAGGAAAGGCAAGGTGGGGAGACAGGACTGTGGAGACAGGAGCAGTAGGAGAGAGGAGAAAGAAAAGAGGAGGAGAGAGAGAGTGTGTAGGGAACAGAGAGAGAGAAGGATAGAAATAGAGGAGGATGGGAGGTGGGCAGGACCCTTTTAAAAGGGAACAGTAGTGAATATGCACAGGTGGTGCTCTTAGTGGCTGCAGCTGAGGAGCGTATCCTGTCAGAACCCAAGGACAGGCCAGTACAGGTGCCTGGATACTAACACCCTCTTCTGTTTACTTATTTGCTCTAATATTGTATTTTCCTCTTCTTTTCAATTTTTATCTTTGTATTGGAAATGAATTTCATATATATGAAGCATATTTGGATCATTTTTAAAAGTCCATTCTACAGATCTCCATTTTTTTTTAGTCTCAAAGCTTAAACTATCCTGATGTAAGGCAGTCACTTTTAAAGAGGTACTTACTCATTTTGCCAGATACTCAGGGTATCATTCCATAGTGACATATTTCCTCCAACAAGGCCACACCTCCTAATAGTGCCCTTTCTATTTGCTAGGCATTCAAACATGTGGGTCTTTGGGGACCATTTCTATCCAAACGACCACAACTTGCAATATGGGACTATAAAGTAAGGGTGTCTAAAGCAAGCACATGAATACAAAAGTAACAGATACTGAGGCAGCATCTTCTACGTGCTGATCTATGAACAGTGAGCATTAAAATTGTCTCATGAAGCCTTCACCTGCCCATGCCAAAATAAGGAAAAGGAAAGGACCACAATGTAATATCATTAAATATGTGAGATTGGATTTATGCTGTGATAGATAACATTCTAATATTTGATGTTTACTCTTTTTAAATAATAAATACATGCACCCAGTTATCCATATACATCTGCAAAAAGAGAAACATGACAAAATGTTAAAATTGGTGGATCTTGATAAATTATATGTGGTAGTTATTTATTCCACTTTTGTAAATTTCTTGGAACTTGATTTCAAAACAAACAGCTAAAGGGCTAGAGAGACAGCTCAGTAGTTAGGACTATGTACTGCTCTTATAGAAAACTTGAGTTTAGCTCCTAGAACATAACTTGGGTGACTCAAAAATACTAGTATTTCCAGCTAGAGTGGGATCCAAATCCTTCAAGAACAACTATACTCACATAGGCACATACATACAAAGCCCCTACCTCGCACATAACTAAAAATCAATAACTATCAAACACAAAAAGTAAAAGCAAAACTTTTGCATTTTTTATTTATTTTTTTTTTCATTTTATATACCAACCCCAGTTCCCCTTTCCTCCCCCTCTCCACCTTCCCCCTTTCTCACCTCCCTTCTACTCCTCAGAGTGGGTAAGGCCTGCCTTGGGGAGTCCACAGTCAACAAAGTCTGGTTTACCAAGTTGAGGCAGGACCAAGCCCCTCCCCCTGTATCAAGGCTGAACAAACAAAACAAAACAAACAGACAAACAAACACAATAGCAACATGAAATTTGCAGGCAAAAGGGATGGAACTAGAGAACAAACAAATAAAAACAATAATACAAATCACAAAAACACATCCTCAGGTAACCCAGACCAAGAAAGACAGAACCTTTTAAAATGGGAACTCTGATAATGTAATTATTTTACTATGAATAAATGGGAAAATGTCATCTTTTGAGTTTGAAACTTTATATGAGCTCCCAAAAGATAACACAACAGTTTCTTTTTGATGCTATAATAAATTACTATGAAGTTATTAAAACGTACATTTTATCCTAGAATTTTAGAAGTCTAAAGTAGGTCTCAATGAATTAAAATAGAGCTGTGAACCTGACTTGTTTTCTTCTGACCACCCCCCCACAGGGAAGGAAGCCATGGCTCTGCCCATTTCAAGGATCTACTGAGGGATTTCTGTGGTAATTATGTAACTGGTAGGTGAGCACAGGATAGGCAGTTAGAAAGGGCATGTCACAAAGTGGCTGATGTCAGGCTGATATCCACAGATGGACAATCAAGGGGGATGATGTCAGGCAAAGAGGACAACTTTAGATTCTGCTGCTCTTTGGGGTCTCTGAGCTCATGGAAACCCCCATGCAAGAATTCCAGGTGATTAAGTCAGGCCTGCCTAACATTAGACTGTCTTTTAACTACCTTAAATCAGCTGATAAGGATTTTAGTTGCATCTGAAAAGTCCCTTTCAACAGAACTTCTTTGGCTAAACACTTGGGAGAACTGTGAGACCACCAGCTGCCTGCTTCTTTTCTCCTTCCTCTAACTCTCTTAGAAGAATTTCTCACCCAGACACATTACAGGGAGAGAATTCCAGACTCCATGCTTCAGCTTAGCCAAGTTAGTTGACACATCATAAAGCTATAGCAGGAAGGGAGGAGTGAAGGAAGCAGGGTATGAAGTTTCCTGGTTGGAGACGTTGAAATGAGCTCTGGGGATGAAGGCAAGCATGTGACACACAGAGCTGCACAGTGGAAGGACCTCCATTATATTGCTGTCGTGATCTAGCAGAGAAAGAACAGTGATTGGAGAGGTAAGAACATGAAAAGAACTACACATTCAATCAGCCTCCTTCTGGATATCTCCTCTGATTTAGTCTGTGGTGATTAGGCCACATGTCATGGGAGTATGACCACTAGGAACTGGTAGAGGACACCAAGGTTTGTAGATTTCTTTTTGGATTTTATTGCTTGGTAGTAACATTCACACCTCTTGGCTTCTCTGTAAAAATGGCATCTGCTCATCTCTCTTGGGGAGACACACAGGAAATTGATCATATGTGGAATAAAAAGGGGTTGGGTGGGGCAGTTTTAAAGCCACTGACTTGCTTCACTATAAGAGCCATTTATAGACCTTCTAAGGCAGCTGTGTTCCATGCTGTTCAGCGTTTACAGGTCATTGCTGGAAATTTTAAAAATATATCTACAGGGCATCTGTTGCTTCCTGGAATCTATAAAGTTTAACATCTTGCATTTAGAGGGAAACGTGACCCATGATGAGTTTTAATGCATTAACTCCAAGTTTTGTGGTTTCATGATTTGTATTTATTTGGGGCACAAGCCTGTATGTGTATGTGTATGCAGGTATGCTTAGACATATAGGTCTGTGTGAAGACCAGTGGTTGACATTGGAATGTCTATTTCCACTACTGCCCACTTTATATTTTGAGGCAAAGTCTCTCTGGCCAATCATGGAGCTTACCATTTTAGTTAGACTGGTTGGCCAGTGAACCCCAATATCTGCCTGTCTTTACTCTTTAGTACCAGGGTTATAATATAGTGCCTGAAATTTTACATGTAAACTCAAGTACTTGTGCTTATATATTGAGCCATTTTTTTCAGCTTTTACTTAGTGGTTGTTAAAATTATTATATTGAATGGGAAACTTAGGGGGAAAGCCCAAAGCCACCATATACTGAAAACGAATTGTATATTACTTTTATATTCATTTGTTTTCTCTACAGGAAGTCTAAGACAGGGACATTATTATCTATTCTTTACCAATAAGAACTTGCTAAGTTTGGTTTTTAGGAAATGAATAGCAGTCAGGTTTTGAATACATGTGTGACTAAGGTTAATGTTTTATTAGCCATGACACAAATAAGCATTTATTTGAAGTTTGATGGTTGTATTACAGTCAGGTAGTAACTATTCATTTCAATGATGTTTTCTTACAAATTGGTAGAAAAAAATCTAATCTTCAAGTGCTCCATTTCTGAAAATTGGCATTGAGAAAAAGAAAACCACAAACTCATAAGGAAAACATACATGGCTAGAACAGTAATGAAATTGAATGCCAAGCAATGTAAAGTTCATAACATCTGTTGTCTGATTGAATTAGACATCATGAGGTAGACACACATGATGATGAAAAGATAAATGTGATATAAATGAGTGTGGCAGTATTTATGACATAGATTATCATAATATTTGACAGTTTGACTAGGAGGGAACAGACAAAGTTTGGTAATTCAGGAAGCAGAAACTCAGAATTTGCAACAATTTCATCACATAGACACAATCACCTTCTATCTCCTACATTACAGAATTGCCAAATCTGAAAGTAGAGTTTACACAATTAAATGATTGCCATGCACTGGGTACCAGAGATACAGTAGACAAAAACTGGAGTATCAATAGTCACATCTCAAAGCAGGGTATAGTCTCAAGTGGATGCTTAACATTTTACTTTTAAAATGTCATTTAAAAAGAACACATAAGAGTTGCAAATGCTTCCCATACCCATCACCTCAAATATTATCATGTTCTTCTGATATGAACATTCAAATTATCTTTTAAAAATCTGTTTTGAAATATATAAACCATTGTCATTGACAATAGTCATGCTACTGTGCACTAGGACACCAAAATTTATGTTTTATATCTAAGTATACTAACCATTCAACCTGTCTCTAGTCTATTTCCCTCCTGACTTTCATAGTTTCTGGTAACCAGTATTCTACTATGAACCTCTATGAAATCAACATTTTTAGATGCTAATGTGGATTCGTGATGTATTTATTTTTCTGTGCCTGGATAATGTCACTTAAAATAGGTTGCTTGCTTACAGATTTTGTAAATCAGCTAATTCACAGTTTGGTTTGAAATTTTAAAATAACGTCCTGTTCTCTAACTTTGAATCAGCACTTAAATGCTTGTCCCTGCTACCTTTCTCTTTCCTAGAATAGAGACACAAGCAGAGGCAACACAATAGCTACAGTGATGGATGGAACTCACAGTAATGTATCCTGCAGATAGAAGAGGGTATCAACAGACAATAAATCAAAACAGAAAGATATACTGCTTTGCCTTCTAGGGGAAAGTTCAGATAGGGTACAATGCTGTGAATACCTCTCTTGAGAACAGTGTAGTGCTCCTTGACAAGCCCATGAGATGGTGATGATGATAGAGTGAAGGAAAAAGGGAGAGTGCATGTTCACAGACAGGGGATCAAGGAAAGCATTCTGCTGTGTACTGTGTTGGTGGTCAGGTAAAAGTTAATTACCAGGCACTTAACAACAACAAAAAAAAAATGAATTGCTATCAACATTGGAAGGCAGTGGTTGAACAAAAGCATAGGTTTTGAGGTTGACATGGTTCCCACAAACTTGTCATGAATTTCCCTGTTATGTTTTCACTTTGACAGCTAGTCACAAGTTTCTTTGCAAGATTGATTGACTAGTGTCTCCATTAATCAACTGACTTTTCACCTGTAACTTCACTTCTTAGCTTCTTTTATTGATCCATAACCTTATAGTTAAAATGTTTAACCTTCTGGTTGGGTCCTGACATATAAAGAATGTGACAAGTGAGCTAGACATTTCATTGCCTATCTCCATCTTGAGAAATATCCTTCCAACACAAATTGAAGCTGGACATAGTTGTTTCTATCTATAATTTCAGTTGTTGGAAGTAAACACAGAACTGTGAAGTTGGGGTCTGCCTGGCCTATGTAATGAGAAGCTTATTTTAAAAATTGCAAAAACAAAGTATTGTTTAGAAAAGCTTCTGATTAGCATTTTGGAAAATGATAACTTAATTATTGAAATCCTAGGTGATGGGTAAAGGGAGATCATCATTCATTAATTAATTTAATACTTATATAGAAAGCTCTAAAAATGTGCCAGGTAACCTCTGCTATGAAGACACAATTAGGATAAAGTAGACTCATCATATTATTCACTTTTAATCAGATCTGAGAATGTTTAAGGGGAAGTTGTAATAAATATGCCTGTAACTCATATTCTTCTAAAGTCGTGATGGAAAGATCGGGATGCACCTAAAAGAGTCCTGGCTCTTGTCCTTCATATTCCTAGTATTTACAGCCATTAGAAACATGAGGAAGCAGAATGATTGAGTCAAAGAAAGAATAGAGGAGAGCAAGAAAAGAGATAGCATAATAGAGGGAGCCATTATAGGTTTAAAGATAAATCCGACACGAGGGAAATGTCCAGAGATTCATAAGGATAACCCCAACTAACAAGTTAAGCAATAGTGGAGGGGCTAGTTTAAATGCCCTTCCCCCAAAATGAGATAGATGACTACCTTATGTGCCATCCTAGAGCCTTCATCTAGTAGCTGATGGAAGCAGAAGCAGACACCCACAGATAAACACTGAGCCCAACTCCTGGATTCCAGTTGCAGAGAAAGAGGAGTGATGAGCAAAGGGTTTCAAAACCAGGCTCAAGAAGCCCATTGAAACAGCTGACCTGAACAAGAGGGAGCTCATGGACCCCAGTCTGATAGCTTTAAAACCAGCATAGGACCCTCTAGAGTGATCTAGACCCTCTGAATGTGGGAGTTAGTTAGAACGACTGGACAGTCTATGGTGCCTCTAGTATTTATCCCTAGCATACAAATGGACTTTGGGAGCCCATTACACATAGAGGGATACTCTCTCAGTCTAGACACATGGGGGAGAGCCTAGGCCCTGCTCCAAATGATATGACAGACTTTGAAGACTCCCCATGGAAGGCCTCACCCTTCTTGGGGAACAGAAAGGGGATGGGATGGGGGTTGGGGTGGGAACAGGGGAGGACGCGAGGGAGAGAGATCTGGGATAGACATGTAACAAAACTTGTTTCAAATTCAAATTTAAAAAGGGGAAAAGAGAAAAGACAAATAATTAAAAACCAATGTTATAAGTAAGTGTGAACTACCAAGCATAAGAAAGGTTGAGAGGATAGGTCTCAGGTGATATATCATAGTGTAATTGGTCCATTCTAAACTGTGAACTGACCAGTCTCCCTCTCTGCTTTCTCCCTCTCTCTTATTCTCTCCCTTTTTCTCTTTCTTTACCCATCTTGGTATCTTTTTCTGAACCATCCGTCATTGTCGTCATTGTCATTGTCATGATCACCATCATCATCACGCTCTCTTCTCCATTCTATCTCCTCTTTCTCACTGTGTCTGTTTTCCTTGTGTTCTTGGGTAACTATCACACAAATGCTGATAGGGAAGGAGACAGGTAGGGTCACTTACACATTAAGTGAATGATCAGATAGAATATAATTTTGAAATGTCAAAAACATAATGTTCATGATTGGGCACATATGTTTTGTAAGATGGACCTTATCCTTGGGAGCAACTCTTGTGCAGTTATCCAAGTCCTGAACTGGATGTAAGGGAGAATTGTCTATATTTCTTCTATTTTCTTTTTGGTTTGGAACAAGAAATGTTATCCTTAACATTAGCCTACCCTTTCACTAGCTGATGAACAAATTATTTACGCCCAATGGCTTCCCTTTAAACTATCTTCTTCTGTATAAAGTGGGTGTCATCATCTTAATACACCTCTCCTTGTGAGGTTGTTTCCAAAGAAAAGTAAAACTATGAAAGTCCAGACAGTCCTGGACACATAATATCCTTCACATAAAAGTTCCTGCTTCTAACTGTTGGTATTATAAGTATGATTTTTGTTATTATTGGGTCATAAAACTCCTCAGTGAAACATGTGGACTCTTCTTTGATCTATCTCTCTGTGCATAACACAGGGACATCATTTTAAAATTGCTTCCAAGTTTTCTTCTTATAGTGTTTTATAAATCTAAATCATGATTGTTGTCAACATGTCTAAAATATTGCAATAATGAATAAAATACCTTGTTTCTCCATCTAGGAGATAAATATTACCAACATGTTTATGCATAATTTTCCATGTTTTACTGTGAATTTTATGTGGTGGTGTTGAAGTGGGTAACATACTGTATGTGCTTGATTTTTTAAATTAGGTTTTATTGCAACTTGAAATATACATGTTAAAAAATAAAAGTAAATAAAATTTGTAAGTTCATTATAGAAAAAGTAGAAAGATTTATACCATTAATCTCTAAGCATTAAGAATATACAGCTCCTAATTTGTATGGTTTTGTAAAACTTGTTTCCATGATTTTAAAGAAAAGTAGTTGAAAGGATACCATGTACAATAAATTAATCTTGACCAACAGAATAGATTTATCATCCTACACAAAAAATTAAGAAGAGTCATTTACTGAGATATAATATCAACCTATGTGTACATTTATTATCTTTTCTAGTTGATAAGCAATCATCTTAATATTACATTTTAAAAGACCAAAAACTGTCATTTAAATAACTTGAGATGCCATCTGACATTATACTGCTGATACTTCTTTGCTCCAGTAAATCAAAGAACAAATTTATAGTATTCTGCTGACTCTATCTCTTATGTACCCAAGAGATAGCCACACTTGGTATGTTAGTTACATTTCTTATTGGTGTGACAAGATACCTGATAATAATGAGCTTGAGGGAAGAAGCATTTATTTTTGCTCATGGTTTGAGTTGAATCATCAATCATAGCAGGGAAGGCACGACAGAAAGCACATGAGTCAGCTGGTTCCATTGTGTGTTGTAACAAGCAGAATGTGATGAATATACACTCTTTGATTTATACTTTCCCCCTTGTTTTATTTACTCTAGTATCCTAACCCATGGGATACTGTCATCCACATTCATTGTGGGTCTTCCTTCTTCAGCTAAGCCTCTCCTCTGTGGAAACATCTTCCCTAATATACCCCATAAATAAATCTCTTAGGTGATCCTTAATCAAGCCAATGAAGATTAACTATCAAAACCCCACTTCTTGCCAACCTCATATTTGCCAACTTGATTCTTGTACTTGCCACCCAAACACATTCCTTTTAATTCATAAAATTTCACCATGGCCTGTGTTTTACATTCATCTCACAATGCAAAATGACTTAACCATTTCTCCAGTTCTCCAAAGCTGTAACAGTTCTAACATTGTTCAGAAGTGAAGTCTATACTCAGAGGGTTTATTGAAAATCAGACAATAATGTTAACTATCACAGCAGGAACATCCCTAATCCAGAAGTGTGGGATGAGAGCACATACATTAATTTTCTTACTGCTAGGTTAAAATACCTAACAAAAACAACTTAGGAAAAGAAGATTTATTGTGGTCCATAGTTGGGAGCCACAGTCTATCTTAATGGGGAAGACATGGTGGCAGGAACATGTGGCTGATCTCATCACACACATAGTCAGGAAGCAGAAAAACCTGGATGCTTGTGGGTACCTTGTTTTTTCATTTTTATGAAGTCTGAGATACAGCCTGTGGAATGATGCTATCTGTATTCAGAGTGGGTTCTCCCACCTCGGTTAACCCATTCTAGAAACTCCTTCATAGATATGCCCAGAAGTTGGTTCCATGGGCGATTCTAGATCATTTCAAATTGATAACCAGTGTTAAATATCCTATCATGGAATGGAAATATCAATCGAAAGCAAGAGTGAAAGTCAACATGGTAAATACCAAAACCTGCAACTCCCCATATGAAACCTGGAGCTTATTATGAAGTACTCTGGCCTCAAATCACCTTACGTAGATTCATCCCTCTAGCTCTGACACCTAGAGTATATAAAGTCTCTGCATGAATGGGATCCACACTGTACTGGTAGCTTTACTTGGTGGATACACCCTAGCCCTGGCACCTCTAAATTCCTAGGTTTTCCATTATAACTAAGGGTTCACTCTCATGGCTTCACACATGACCTTTTGGTATTTCCTTAAAGAGAGTCTGAATGTGCCTTAACTTGCATGGTTTCAGAGGCTTTCTAGCTTGGTGTAAATCTCCATAACCCTGTAACTCCTGCATTTTTCATTACTGCAAAACCAGCATATGGATGATGCTTGTCCTTTACATGGACAGACGTACCCTAGTCTCCTAACACAGCTGCAGCAAATTCTGTGTGGCTTGGAGACTAACCCTGAGGAAACATTTCCCCAGACAGTTGTTTTAAAGTGGCCGTTCTCAATCTGCAGATCTCAACCCCTCCCAGGGTCAAATATCTAGTATTTTGCATATCAAATATGCACATTGTGTTTTATAACAGTAGCAAAATTGTAATTACAAAGTAGTAGTGAAAATAATTTTGTGGTTGGGGTCACCACTGCATTAAAGGGTCACAGCATAGGAAGGTTGAGAACCACAGTTTTAGAATAAGAGTCAGTTTTAGAGTAAGTAGAATTCTCAGTTCAGGGTCTCCTTTCAAATGATTTTGGTGCTTCAGAGAAATATATATTGTCCCAGTGCAGAGGAAGATTTATTCAAATTTTCTAATCTTTTTAACAACTGCAGCTGTTTCCTTTGCACTCACCTATAACTTTCAGCATTCCAATAGTACTTTGTTTGCCAAAACTCTAAATTTTTAAATGTATTTCTGTTCTCCCCCAGTCCCCTCAGTCTCATTGACTAACAGCAGTAACAAATAACCAGCTACAGTCTGAGTGTCCTCCTATCCTGAAATTTCCTATATGGAGAAACTTAGTAAAATTCTGTAGACTCTAAACTCAGTCAAGTTTTATGGAAGCAGGTCAGGTCAGCATATCTATCTATCTTTTTACCTGTCTGTCCATCTATTCATCCATCATCTACCTATTATCATCTATCTATCTATCTATCTATCTATCTATCTTATCTATCTATCTATCATATATCTCAAATGTAACCAATAGGACCTTTATCCCAGTTCTTGGTAGAGCATACTGTCCTCTTTTGAAGCCTCACGAATATCTTTACTATCTTAATTCTTGCCTTCTGGTCTCCCACACTCTGTTTATGGTACTCTTGCCTATTCTGTGTCATAGTTCCTAGCTCTTCTTCATTCCTCTGAAAAACCAGTTGCAAAAGCCTACAAATGACATGGTCAGATTTATCACATTAATTAATCTCACTCTTGGTATCTCTACCTTAATGTTTCTATCACTATGAACAAATGCCTGAAATTAAGCAGTGTAAAAAAAGAAAGTTTTATGTTAATTCACAATTTGAGAGTCACAGACTGTTGTGGGAGGGGAGACATGGTAACAGAGTTTTAAATACCAGATCAAATTGCCTTTACCATCTTTCCCAGTGGTCTGCAGAGGATGGGATAAAATAATGAGACATATAGGTATGCTGTGGCACATTATTGACAGCATTGTAGGTGAAATTTATGTTAGATGTAAAGTTTGACTAATCTCTCATCCAACTCAAGCTAACCCAATTACAAATATAATTATCCGAGCAGGTAGATTTTGCAGTCTTTTTCTTGAAAATTCAACCTTATAACCTACACATTTCTCTTTATGTGAAGCCAAGGCTCTCAGGTAATTGGAGTTACAGAGGAAGAAAATTATTAAGAGTTGCCAAGGCAAAATTTACTCAACCTGTCCTAGAAGCTTATAAATTTTTCTTTATCTTTGAAATTCAAAGCATCTGGCAAAGAATGGGTATATTTTGTCTTAATTTCCCACCCCCAGGATATAGTAACCTTTTTAGACTTTCACTATTACATTTTAAAAAATAATTTATTTAACTTTATTTTATGTGCATTGATGTGAATGTGTGGGATTTGGAGTTACAGACAGTTGTGAGCTGCCATGTGGGTACTGGGATTTGAACACAGGTTCTCTGGAAGTGCAGCCAGTGCTTTTAACCAGTGAGCCATCTCTCCAGTCCCTCACCATTACACTTTAAAACTCAAGTTTTTTGAAGTTTACCAACACAGAAATATATTTTTCAAACATAGCTTACTGGGAGAGTTCCTCCCAGGTTCTTATCTGCAACACTTCATCTTTTCACTGATCAATTTTGTCATTTATTTCCTCCAGCAAAAAAAATAGTTTACAGCTGATTATATTGCTAATCTCCTTGTGTTGATTACCTACTCCATTCATTAGCTATTCATGCTATTGTGTTCTGTTTTTTCTGCCTTCTCTATCCTTCTGTTTATATTGTATTTTCCATTAATATTATATTTTCTACAACTATAGTTATGATTAAATTTCTAAGAATCTTTATTATTCTTCTGAGACTTTCAGATATTGCTTAAATGTACTTAATCACAACTTAAATGGTTTTACATCATACCAGGCTGTTAGTGAAGGCCTTAATGGTTGTTTCTCTTTCTCTACCAGAAGTTCCCATGACTCCTTTAAGGCAAAAAAGTTGATTTTATAAGAATTAGTATTTTCCTACATGTATGTGTGTGTATACCTCATGTTTGTCTTGTGCTGGAAAAGCTCAGAAGAGGGAGTCAATCCCCTGTAACTAGAATTAGGGATGCTTGTGAGGCCTAACACGTGGGTACTAGGAACCAAACCTGTGTCCTCTGCAAGATCAACGAGTGCTCTTAACCACTAAGTCATCTCTATTTCCTAATGTTGATTTTAATTTTCATTTTTTTGACAAGGCCTCACTGTGTAACCCTGGATAGCCTTAACTCACTAATTAGATCAGAGTGGCCTAAAACTCACAAAGACTGCCTGTCTTTGCCTTCTAAGTGCTGAAATTAAAAGCATGTGCTGCTATGCCCACCCTCTTGGGACTGTTTTCCTCTTGGGTTTCCTTAGGTGAAGATCATAGAAATTTCTACTTGAAGAGTAGAGAGAAACTGAGAGCAGGGATACTGGGATACTGTTTCCTTTGGAGCCCGTCTTGGGTCTTCTGGTTCAAGTTCACAGTTTCTTTTAAATTCCTCCTCTATCCAACTCTACCTTAGAATCTGCTCACTGCTCTCTTACCCCTTCTTACCTCCAATGCTGGGAACATTCTCCTGTTCCATACTTGTGCAAATAGTCAATTATTAATCCTTCGATAATGGCAAATGTGTCAAAGTAGCTAAGTATAATGTCCATTCTTTTGGTCAAACACTAGTCTAGATGTACTATAGCATTGAGGACATTATGAATGTCATTACCATTTATAGTTCATTGTTTTTATATAAGCCAGAGAGCTTTCTGTAATATGGGTTAGACTTATCCAATAAGTTGAACATATTAAGTGGAAAACCTGAGATTTCCCAAAAGAAATAATTCTATTATATTAGGCCCATTTCTTAATCAATCTGTATTGCTCTTACTCTACTACTGAATAATGCCTGGTTGTTATAACATCTTTGATCACTACAGATAGGTAAGGAATGTTTACAAGGACACACACAAGCATTGCTTACCCAAATTTCTGCTTCTTTATTACTTCTTTCATCAACTTATTTTGTGTTTCTCTGTGTTCATTATTACTCCAAAAATTGAGAACCACAAAGTTGATGGAAATTGTACTTAATGTATAGGTATTGTCAAACTCCTGGGAACCTTGGAAATGCAATGTAATGAAATGTAGTAAGGACAACAGGTGTGCTAAGGAAAATGTCATGTGATCTTTTCTCTGTCTTTCATATTCAGAGTTCCACAGTAGAATGATAAGCATGCTATATTACTTACATAGCTGGGAGGAACTTCTGGACAATAGAGCTGCTTGTGTGGATCTGCCAGTGCTTTCCAGAGAGATTGAATCACTAGGTGTCTTAGTTAAATTTCAATACCTGTGATAAAGTACTATGACCCAAAGGACCTTGGGGAAAAAATGATTTATTTTGTCTTACTGTCTTGATCATAGTTTATCATTGAGGGATGAATGACAGGGACTCAAACAGACAAGGAAGCTGGAGACATTGTTTAGTGCTTCTTACTGGCTTTCTCCTCATGGTTGCTTAGACTGCTTTCTTATATACCCCAGGATCACCTGGGTAGGGTGATCCCTTATGAGATGTTCTGTCTTAGGGTTCCCATTACCATGAAGAAACAGCATGGCCACCACAACTCTTATAAGGTAAACATTTAATTGGGGTGACCTTGTTATATTTTCAGAAGTTCAGTCCATTATCAGCATGCCAGAGGGAGGGAATGGCAACGTGCAAGCACACAGTGCAGGCAACATCTTAATAAGGAGGAAATATGAATTGGACTTGGCACTGGGCATGGCTTGGACATATATGAAATCTCAAAGCCCATTCCCCACAAGTGGCATGTCAAGAACTCTGTGTTCATTGACAGAGATGATGTCTTATCTTAAGATGATGCCAACCCACGCTAACAAATTTTTAGCTTTACTCACTCCACTGATCAAATGCTAAAATGTTTCTACAGACCCACCCAGAAATAATGCCTTGCTAGTGATCTGAACATCTTATAAATCAGTCCAGGTGACATATAATATTAAACATCACTTAATGCAAAATAGATCCAATGACTCTAAGCTTATACCAATCTGTCCTTTGCTTCAGTCTTTATAGTATATTCTTCAACATGTCCTCTCAGTGTATTAAAATATTCTGAAAATAGTAAGTTTTCAGTATCTAATGAATTTAAGTGTGGATATGCTACCAAATCTCCAAATCACATTCAGTAGCTCAGGTGTCATCTCCGTGCAAAAAAGAAATGCCAGATCAATATTCTGATTGATCTTTACCTCCCTTTTCTTGGCCACAAGTGGACATGATAACTATTTCCTGAAATTTTATACATTATTTAATTCTTCCTCAAATTATAGAAATATTTTAAATAAGTTCTTATTTTCACAAATACTATGGTCTTTGTGATTTGCTCACTTAATTTCATCAATACTTAACAAGAATTTTACCAAAATTGAAACAAATTCTGGGGACTCTTAAAGAGAGGTTGTCTGGTAGCTGCTAACCCGATGCCATTTGAAAACCAGAAGTCTGAGCCCATCATTGTTGATAAGGGGATGATTCAGCTCCATTCTTGTAACTTATGTCTGTCTATGAAAGCAGACATTTGATTGAATCAAAGGAGGCTTTTCTTGGATACTCTGGTAATTGTTTCAATTCTCCGGCTAGCTCCCAGATATTGCAAAAATGGTGTTTGAGGGAGTGGAGGATGGTAGGTCTAATTGGAGAGTCTGGTTTTATAAGTAGGCTGCTTTCATCTACCTCTTCTTTGGAAATAATGAGGTTTGTAAAAATCACTGTAAATATATGTCTGAATATGTAACCCTCCTCACTCTCCTGCATGATTTCATAAGCAGCTGGTGTTGCCATAGCAGTCGAACAGAATAAACTTGCTCATTTTAGGACATCTGTATTCAATACAGACTATCTGCCATGTGTCTGTCCCTCCTCTCTGTGTAACATGATGGAAAGCAGGCTCAGAGATTTGAGTGCCTGCCTCATGCACTTCTCCATATCATGGACAGCCACTTCCTTTCCAACTCTCATAAATGCTACAAGGATTTTCATTTTCCATTAAGAGGACAAGCTTTTCTTTTTTTCTGTGATCTCAGAATTCCTTGCAGCTGGTACTTTGAGGAAAGTGAAGAAAAGGCCACTAGGAACGTGACCCATCCATCTGCTCTACAACCTCATGATTCCACAAACAGTCTTAGCTTTTCATTTTGGTTTTGTAAATAGAGACAATAGATATGAAACAAACCATAATTAATACCAAAAGTTGAAGGCCAAGACTGAGTGGTACCTGCTTCTGGAGACTAAATTCAGCTCCATATCCTCTTTTGCTCTAAATACTTTTCTGTTCTTCTGAGTTTCCTAACCAATGAGATCACATGCAATACCAGTCTTTAAAAGTACATTATTATTTTGCTTAAAAATTATGATAAGTGATTTGAAGTATATCACAAACACATTTATTTAGTTTAACATGATCTTGTCCAATTTGACAGAAAAAAGAATTTGCTTTATCAAAATAATTTTTTTAAGCAAAGTAGCCTGTAACAGTGATTCTCAGTGTGTGGTCTTCAAGTAATATCAACATTCTCCCAAAATTAATGGGGATGGGAATTCTTTGGACAAATAAAAAAAACTAATGATCTAGGATTTGGACCCATCCATGCATCTATTAGCAAGAGTTCCAGGTGACTTTGCAAAAATTCAAGAACATCTGTTCCCTAAAAGAAAACTAGTGGCTTAGAATCAGAAACAAAATCAATGTCTTTATAGAAGGCTTTCTCAGACCTTGACACAGAAACTTTGGAGATGACATACATTCTGCGAGCATTCTCTTGAGTTAACTGGCTTCCCTGCCTTCAAATAATAAATTATTGCAACCCATGTGTTAAGTACTGTCATTCTTATTTGCAAAATGAGCTAGCTAGGGCTGAGGACATTCCTAACATCACACAGCTTAATCAGGTGAGTGCAGTCCAGCTCAGTGCAACACAGCTAGGCGTTCTGGGACTTCTTACCTGGATATGCAGGGACCTTGGAAGGAACTGGACATTTTTCACATGAAACCCAGGGATGCTCTAGAAGGAGGATATAGGACCAGGTCCATTCCAAATGTATGAGATAAGGAAGTGCCTCAAGAGAAAAGTTAATATATATTTGGCAAAGAATGTGTGTTGTGGGTGTACTTGTGTGATAGTTGAACATTACATCTGAGCACAGATTTCTGCTAGTACTTCTTTCTCATTTTTTTAATTTCCAGTAAAATATTTTTCATAAGCATAAATTTCTCAGCTAGTCCTTGATATTTAGATAGTTCTGTATCTATTTCAAGCATTTTTGGGGTGTTCAGAATTGTTCAGGTATGGACACTTTTACTAGAGTTTGTCTTGTTTTATATTTAGAATGTAACAGGACTCTAGACCTCAGCACAGTGGACAATATGTTAGAGGCCCCATTCTGATCTCAAAACCTAGGATTCAGGCTGGACACCAGTCAAATATGAGAAGGATGACTCAAACCATCAAAGACCTAGTCCATAGTTTCAGGGAAGTCCCTAAATGTACTGATTTTTTTTTTTTTTTGGCATTTGTTGTTCTGTTTCTTGGTGACAACAAAGATATGTTTTGTATATAAAGGACAGGAGCCTGTAAGTTGTGGAGCTGCATAATTTGAACAAGTTCTCCAGGCAACCTCCAGCTGGCAATAAAGAATTTCATTTGGACTTTAAGAGTGACCACATGGTGGTTTTTGGTGGGTTTATCTTGGAACAAGAACAAGTGATAGACACCTGTAAAAGATAACAAATGTTTATTAGTCTTGAATGAAAGTAGATATGAAATTCAAAATCTGAATGAAAGTAGATATGAAATTCAAAATCACCTCCGAGATGGCAGTAGAAGGAAGCACAGTATCGTGCATAGCGGAGAACATGAGCAAAAATATTACTTTTGACTTGAGAACAATTTTAGGAAAGGGTCAATGGGGCAAAGGGTGGAGTTGTGGTCTAAGGAAAGTCAAGTCTTCCATCTACAAGTTTGACTCTCTAGTTCTCTAGTTAGGACAGTTCCTTTGTGGTCACTAAATTGGCAAGATAATAGCAAATGATGGCTTGCTCACCCTCGCTAGAGCAAGACCTCAGGACTCAGGTGCCTGGGCTTGTCTTTTATTCCAGAATCCCTCATCTCTTCCACAAGCCACAGTCATATTTTGGACTCTTTTTTTCTTAGACTAGTGTGGTCTACCTTCTTCACCAACTCAATATTGCAGAATTTGCTCAAACTCTCAGTACTGCTAAGTCTTAAGTGAGGGCACTACTGCACTGGTCAATGAATACAACCAGAGCCATGTGAAGTTATCACACTTTCTGTCAGAGTTGAAGAGGCCTCTCGCTCATCACCAAGTCACTGCCTTCTCCCCATACAGAGCAACTCTTTTTGGTGCCTTTATTGTCCACGTTGTTCATTTATTCAGGGATGAGAATAAGACACTCCACACTACCTTCATAGTCTCTTCAAACAGGTAGTGTTCTTTTCTTCCCTCTGATTCCATTCAGAAGCCAGGTTCCTTAGGTCAGAGCATGACATACTACCAGCAAGAAGAGGTGAGGAGAACAAATGTAAAACAATTTAGTACTGTTTAGAAGCAAATTTCAAAAACGTTAATGGAATGTTTTCAAAATTAAATTAAACCTGGATAATTGATTAATCTAAATTCAACAGCAAGGCTCATCCCAGAACCACAAGCACAGTATTACAATGACACTTAATATGTATATTGCTATTTAGAGAGACAAAATTTTGATAGCTTTAGAGTAAAGAGGGTAGTGGAAAGCCATCCTACAAAGTTTGCTGGTATACTTGTTTATTTTTCCCTTGAAGACTGTCCCAGAAGTCCAAAATAGTTATTGGGTAATCTTCATGAGGTAGTCTATATTGAGCTAAGGAGCTATATTTTGTGGATGAAGATCTTACATGCACCAAAAGCATGACTATAGCAGTAAAGCAGATGTAATACTATCCTACAACACTCTAATGGAAACCTGATATCTTCTGAGTGAAAGTTAGAAAGTTTTAGTCTGTACATGTTATCAGGTTATATATACAATGATGATGTATGATTAAGTAGCTAGGATACAATAGAAATAAAAAAAAATGGATAGGGTTTTTCTGGAGATAACCATGACAGCTGAATCAACATACCATGGGAACAGTTGCAAGAGTCTTTGGTTTGCAGTATATAAACTTTAGAGGAAGTACCAGTACCTAGTTCATTATTTTATCATAATTGAGATTTACAAAACACTTTCTTTTATCATCTCTCACATCTCACCTTGAGGAAGGAATCTGGGTCAAGCTCCCACAAGCAAGGAATAAGGAAGCAAAGGCAAAAACATGGTTTTGCTCTTCTCCTAGGTTCATTGGCCAAGACCATAGCAAATTAACAAGGAAAGTCCAAACAGAAGTCTATCAGCATGCTCATGCTACGTGCCCATTGGAGCATTCCAAGAGGAACAAGAAGTGACCAGAATTTGAAACCTGTACACTTTGGGGGAAAAAGAGAGGAGAGTCGTGTTGTTAATGTTTTGCTCTTTTGGCTTTTTGAGGGGTCTACCATCCAACTCCCAAGTAAATCACACACAGATGCTTATTTTCAGTTATAATTGCCAGGTCTTAGCTTGGCTTGTGTCTAACCAGCTTTTCCTATCTATCTATCTATCTATCTATCTATCTATCTATCTATCTATCTTACATATTGATCCCAGTTCCATTTCCCTCCCTCCCTCTCTCTCATGCCCCAGACCACCTTCCCATCCCGCACTTCCACAGGGAGGTGGTGCCTTCCAGGAGGAATCAACAAAATCTTTCAAGTCATTTGGAGTAGGAACTAGGCCCTCCCTCCTGCCTTTAGGTTAAGGAAGCATCAGTAAAGAAGATGTGGCACATTTACGCAATGGAATACTACTCTGTGGGGAAAAAATGGAATCTTGAAATTCGTAGGCAAATGGATGGAACTTGAAGAAACCATCCTGAATGAGGTAACCCAGTCACAAAAGGAGGAACATGGTATGTACTCACTTATATATGGATTTTAGACATACAGCAAAGGATCACCAGTGTATAATTCACATCACTAGAGAAACTAGGATACAAAAAGGAAGCTAAGGGATTTATACAAGTTCCCTCACAGAAGGGGAAAGGAACAAGATCTCTTGGGCATATTGAGGGGGAGGAACAGTAAATGGAGGGGGAGCTAGGAGAAAGAGAAGGGGAGGAGATGAAAGCATATGGGAACTAGAAAGATTGAGTTAGGGGAGGAATAGATGAGAGAAGAGAGAATGAGAGAGAGACAAGAGAGAGAGAGAGAGAGAGAGAGAGAGAGAGAGAGAGAGAGAGAGAGAGAGACCATAAAAAAGGAACCATTATAGGTTTGAAGAGAAAACTGACTCTAGAGAAATGTCAAGAGACCCAAGTAACAATTTGAGCAACAATGGAAAGTCTACCATAGATGCCCTTCCATGATAATGAGATTGATGACTAACTTACCCACCATCATAGAGCTCTCATCTAGTAGCTGATGGAAACAGAAGCAGATACCCACAGCTAAACACTGAGCAGGACTGGAATCCAGATGCAGAGTGGGAAGACAAGACCAGGCTGCAGAAACTCACAGAGACAGCTGACCTGAACAAGGAGGAGCTAATGGGCCCCCAGACTGATAGCTGGGAATCCAGCATGGGACTGACTCAGACCCCATGAACATGGGTCTCAGTTAGAAGGTCTAACCTGATTTTCTTATCTTAAATTAGCCAGCCCATCTACCTTTTCCCTTTTGTCTTTTATCTTCCTTAATTCTGTTTCTCTTACTTTCCTTTACTCTGAAGCTGTCTGGGTGTCTGTCTGGGTGTCTGGGTGTCTGGGTGACTGGGTGTCTGGGTGTCTGGGTGTCTGGGTGTCTGTCTGGGTGTCTGGGTGTCTGGGTGTCTGGGTGTCTGGGTGTCTGTCTGCGTGCCTGGGTGTCTGGTTGTCGTCTGGCCCCTGACATCTTTCTCCCCTTGTTTTCTTGCTCTTTTCCTCTTGGTTTTCTCTTGTTTATACTCTGTGCCTACCACCCGGACCTATCCTCACTCCTGCCTTGCTATTGGCCGTTCAGTGTTTTACTAGGACCACCTGGTGTTAGACAGACACAGTAACACAGCTTTATGGAGTTAAACAAATGAAGCAGCAATAAAAGTCACACATCTGAAAATAATATTCCACCACAGAGGCAGGCCTATGGATTTTGAAAAAGGTAAAAAAGGCCTTGCTAGAGTAGGTGGGAGATATGATTGCACTAGACAGTTTCAGCCTGAGTGCGGTATCAGTTTTCTTCCACACAAAAGGTGAGTAGGAGCCAAGGAAAGGGATGTGAAACAGCTCAGCTGTTTGAGGAGTCTTTACTTTTAGAGAGCAGAAATTTATGAACCTTACATGTCATGAGTATAGACTCTCTTCATGTGTGGGATGGCATATCGGGGGTCATCTTACAGCAACTGGGAATAGAGAAAGAGAACTGCTTAGGGGTGGGGGTTGGATAACTGAGAAGGCATAGAGTTGGTACTTTGGTTTCCAAGCCTATCTGTATTCTCAGGGTAGCTGTCGTGTCAGAAGGCAGGAGGCATTACACTCTGACCACTGTTTCTTTTTTCCAATAAAGTGAGAAAGTTAGCAGTTGCTGAGAGAAGCTAGTCCTGGCATAACCACCAGAGATAACAAGTGAAGAACCCCTGCCAGACACTATGCATCTTCCTTATTCTCCAGTGGAAAAACAGCAGCCAGTGTTTCCACTGGCTAGTTCTTCATTCATGACAAATGACAGAGACATCAGAGTCATCAAACCGCCAATGTCTTTCTGGCACTTGTGCATGTGAGGTAGCATCCTCCATTGGATGGCTTCAACTGATGAGATTGAAAGAGAAACATGTTTATCAGAACTTACCAGCATGGAAATATTTGAAACATCTCTGTGTCTATGCTGCTATGCAGTAGATAAAAGAAGCTAAGTGTCATCAGCACTTCCAGCCCTGGGCACATGGATATTTACATCTGCTTTATTAACAGGAAACAATCACTGGAGTCTTAAAAAGAAAACAATAATAGGATAAGAGGAAATACTTGTGTGTCTCTAACTTATCTATAGGCAACAACCCTTTCCTGGTTGTAAACCTCTTCCCATCTCTTCCTGCTCTTCTCTCTCTTCCTCAGCTGCCTCCACTTTGTGAAATTACAGTATCAGAACAGTTGCTGGTAAGGTAACTCAGCCATAATTTTAGCAAGTATGCATCATATTGAAAACTTACTGGGCCAGGAATAACTCCTGTCTCCTTTGGGAAGCAAGAAAGACATGCCAATCAATTTCTATGCAGGGACCAACATGTTTCTTTGTCCTCTGCTACTCCCAACTATATGTGTAGGCATGGGAAAGTAATTTCTCACATACAGACATTTAAAATGATTTTTAAAAGATGACTAGAACATGACAATTAGTTCTTTAGGTGAACCCTGGTGCTTTACAACCATGCAGAAAAATAAGACCCTTGTGTCTCATAAGCACGTCCCCCATTTCATGACCCAAACCAGTGAAGTTTCAGGGGACTGAGTTGTTAATAAGCTGATCATGATATTGACACTGTTATGTTTTGCATATTGTTTCCACAAAAATTTTTACTGGGCTTCAGCTGTGCATGTATGTAACAGGGCAGAAGCATTTAAAACTCAATTATATATTTAAGAAAGATCAATGATAGATTTGATGTTTTCACATTGACACTGTGGATTAGTTACTGCAATTGCAGGTTGGATTTCTAAAGCACATCTTTAAAATTCCTTGGCGCCCCTTATTTCTGCTTTCACCACATGATCTCTTCCTGGCATGCTGTTTTTCCTCTGCTTTCTGTCAGGAGGCCTCAACAAGGACCAAACAGACAGCAATGACATGTTTCTGGGCTTTGGAAGCAGGAACCAAACCATCCTTTTTGTTTATAAGTAATCAGTTTTTTTCTGGTGCAGTCGAAAGTAGTAGACAAAGACAGTTCTGGAATTTGAATTGCGATGTCGCTGATATCTGGATATATGATGTGAGTACAGTCTAAGTGTTCACATCCTCCTCCCCTGAACAACAACCAGGAAAAGAAGAATTGGCTTCTTCCAGGGATAACTTTTGTTACTGGTTGTCCAATTTAGAATGTTTATCCCTTAAACAATATGCATAAAAGCAACAAAAGACAGACTCAGGAGGTCTTCAATTCTTCTCTCTCTCTCTCTCTCTCTCTCTCTCTCTCTCTCTCTCTCTCTCTGTCTGTCTGTCTTCTTTTCTCTCTCTCTCTCTCCTATGTATCTGTGTGCAAATTTGCAGCAATGATGGAGACCATTCTCATAAACAGCATTGAATAGAGACATTAATAAACAACAGCCATGATCAGTACATTTTCAGAGGAGGACCAAATATAAACCATTTTTTTTGGTGGATTTGAGGTTTTCAGAAATTACATGGGGGGAAAAATCAGTGTTCTTGGGATACCAGAGGGATCAGCTAAGAATTAGTAATCTTCAGCAGTTCACTGATGATGAGGAGGATAGAGAAGAAGGGCAGATCTAAAGTGGCACATTTCTCAGCACTTCTCTGCATGCCAAGATACCTTTGTGCATCAGACCATATCATTCATGTTAGAGTTAGGAGTCATTTTCTTTTGGGTAAAGCTCTCATAATATACCATTTATTAGAATATAAATTTTGCCTACAAAAGGGTTGGACACAGTATATGACTTTTAACAATGAAAAACAAAAAGCTGGTAATCACACAAAAATTTTTTGGAAGGAATAGATATTACCTGGAAAGAGCTAAAAATGATGGCTTAGCCTATAACGTTTTTATTTCCTAGAAACAAAGAGAGACAAAGAAACACATTGAGATATGCCATTTTCCCCAGACTGTTAAAGAAAGCAGGCAAACTTGTCGGCAGAGTAAATCTTTTTCCTGGAACTAAACCCAAGGAGAAATTTATTGTGTGAGGCATTTTGCAGAAACTTAAGTGAATTAAGAATGTCAGATGTTGAACAAGGGATAACAGATCATAAAATATACAATGTCTTCAAATAGATTTAATGAAAGCAATTATTTATAATGAAAACTGCCTTATAGCTAGCTTTAGTCTTATAAAAGAAAAACTTGGTGTAATTCTTATCCTTGGGGAAATAAAATCTTTACAAAACTCTCTCATTGTCATAACCGTGGTGACAGTGAATGGGAGAAATGAACTTTAAGATACTGAGGAAGCTATGTAGTGCAATAAAACCCATTAATGATTTTTTTCTTTTTGCACATGAAATCTCCTGTCTAGTGAAGATCCTTTTCTAGGACAGAGTAACTGTTTTTATGATTTTTTTTTATTTTTGTTTTCAGAGAAACTGGAAACGTCTCTCTGTATTTTCATCTTCCATCTTCTTCCTTCTCCCTTGCTTTCTCTACTTTCCTTTTTTTTTTCTGATTTTCTCTTGGCCTCCAAGAGAGATATATCAGCATCGACCTAATGATATAACTGAACAACAAACAATTGTGTAATTTTCAAGCATGACGTGTCATGTGTTGAATGTACCTGGTCTCCATTGTAGCTACCAAAGCCCATCGTTTCTTGGACTTCACATCTTCCTTGTATCTTCCATGCATATGCTGTGACCAGTAGGACACAGTCTAAGAAACAGAATAGTAGTCTAAAACAAGCTCATTTGAAGACACATGGCATCTTGCTTGCTTCATCTGCCCTCTTTCTTGAATCACTAATCTCATAGAAAACCAGATGTTGTGTCCTGAGTTGCCATGGAAGGATGCAACTTGCCATTAACAAAGGCCTGGAGCCAGCAGCCACTGAATGAGGAAGGAATTGGGATTTTCAGCCCACAAAATCCAGCCAATGAAAAGGGCGAAGACAACTGTCTTGACTAGCCATAATTTCCTGACCATGGAAACTGCATGGTAAATGCTGTTGTAATTAACATCATTTGGAGGTAATGAGGAACCTTTGCTGAGCTTTGGGTTGGCACAAAGCAAACATTCTCTCCCTTCCTGCAATGTTTCTTCTCAGAGAAGATTTTCCAACCTTTCCATGAACAACATAGGCATGTAGCCTCACCATAAACTAGTCTATTCTCCGTGTAGAATTCATCACTAATTATTTCATTCATTTGTTCACTGTTTCTTTTTGGCAAATAAAATTTCACAGAGATTAGGTGTTGTATCCTCTGTTTATATTTGAGAATCAAAGAGAATATTTTGTTGTAGTTGGTCTTAATAAACCTTAGTTAAAATAGATAAAGAATTAAATAAGTCCTCAATGAAGGTTGGCTTACCACAAATGAATCCTAGGGTAAAGAGAACAACCAAAAGATGGCAGAGGGGTCTGAGGAATGTAGATGTAGGCAGGATCCAGGAGGAAATATGTTTTTTTTGGGTGGGGGGAGGTTGTTTGGCAGGTTGGTTTCCAGAAACTGCCTTGTAATGAGAATGATATAACACTTCATTTGGTTTAAAAATCAAGCTGTGATCTTACCTTTGAGACCCTGATTCCCTTTTCTTTCCTCCACATGCTCATTTCCTTCTCCCCCTTCCTCAAGCCTCCTGCCTGTCTCCATTCTTAAAGAACAGCCTTTGCCCTGTGTGCAGTTCTGGAACCCAGAATCATCTTTCTAAGGTGACCAACTGGCCTGCTTCCTCACACTTTTCATATTTTCTCTCCTTGTTAATTCTCAGTAAATACGTATTAAACTATCAATGAAATGAAACACTACAAAACTAACTTCTCTGCAGCCTTCTTTCTGCTATATGTTCTGCCTTTAATAATAAAAAGAATGTTTCTTGAATTTAAATCTGAGAATTCTGTTAAAATGGCAGGAGGTGAGTCTTTCTCCTGTGTCTCTGTGTGCTGGCTCAGGTGCTGGGAATAAAACTTGGGACTCCAATCACTTGTAAGTAATCTACTACTGAGTAGTGAGCAGCACCCAAATATAGCAATAACTTGCCATGGGTGATTGTTCAAAACTAATTAAAATGAAATTGAGTATAGGGTTCAGTTCAATGATACTGTGATCACAGTTTAGCTACTGACTAGCTTGGTTTTACCATCAACTATATTATGAGACAGTGCAGACATAGAATGATTGTACCTCAGGCTTTTCAACATTTGAATTAATTTTTTATACTAAATCTAAAGCCTGGCATGGTGGCACATGCCTTTTATCTTGGGAGTCAGGAGACAGAGGCAAGTAGGTTTCTGTGAAGTTATGCCATCCTGGTATACAGCTGAAGTTTCAGACCAGCCAAGACTACATAGTGAGACCCTGTTGCTAAACAAACAAACAAACAAATAAATAAATAGAATGGACTACACTTGGTGGTGCACACCTTTAATCCAAGCACACTGAAAATAGAGGCAGGGGGATTTCTATGTGTTCAAGGAAGAGTTCTAGGCCAGTCAGAGCTACACTGAGACCCTGGCTTTAATAAAATTAGAAAATTCATCTGTCAGGTTGTGATGACTTGTGACTATAAATTGTTTGAGGGCAAGGGATCTGTCTGTCTTTTTCCTATTCTTTCTCTAGAGCCTCATAAAGTGACATCCTTTAATGGGCATCAAAAACCTCCCCTTTTCATTAAAATTTTTATCTTAATAATTTATATGGCAGTACATTTCTTTTTTCATACTTTCATACAATATATTTAGACTCCATCCATCCCCCACTATCCATAAAAATTTCTCTTTCTTCCTTTTCTTGTTCTTACTGTTATTACTGTTCTTACTTCTCAGGTGGGGACCTCAAGACTAGGAGTCCCTTCCTAGTCCATGCTGAAGTGTTGACTGAGCTGACCTCATACAGATCTTTTGATGGCAAAGGACTCCTGTTAGTTCATGAGTGCAGTTGTCCTTTCATGTCTGGAAGACACCTTCCCTGTCTTCTGACCCTGATGATCTTTCTAATTCTTTAATGTTACCTGAGTTTTTGGAAAGTTCTGAGATAGATGTTCCATTTAGGACTAAGAAACACTTTTTTATTTTAGTCACAATGCCTCTTGATGTTGTTCTGAAAGACAAAAAGTAAAGTCCAGTTAAGGAAACCCCCCCTCCCCACTTAAAATGAAGGGCAGTCTGACCTGGAAAGCTAACCCAGGCCACTATCAGTTCCCTGGAATTTGCTAACCACCTGCAACTTTCCCTCACAAGGCCCTAAGATAGCTGGATACCAAGAATTCAAACTGCTCCTCTGGGTCAGTGTGTCACCAGGTGGTAAATAGGGTCCTTAAGAAACAAAGAGTTAGCTGCAACTCCAGTTTGCTTAGACAAGATTAATTAGCACACCCTGAGGCCCTGAGGTCTGCTGACCTGAAACCATCCAGCCTCAAAAAAAGAACCTAGGACTCTGGTCATTACTCAACGGACAGAGGGTCACACCCAACCCTGAGCTTGTGGGGTTTTCCTTTAAAAATACCCGTGCCCAGAGAATGTTGCTTCTCTCTAGCCTGTGTGCTGAGGGGGCCCGTTTGTGCAAGCATTTCCCATTTATTAAAGCCTCTTGCGTGTTGCATCAACTGGACTGAACATTGAGTTCTTGGGGGTACCAACCGAAACGGGGAGACTCCTCATTCTGAGGGTCTTACATTTCTTTCATTGATAAGTGATGGATAACTTGAAGGCAACAATTATGTGTGCTTGTGACAAAAACAACCAATGGAGTTATACTCAATTAAATGTCCAGAAAATTGCCAACTTTATAGGCCCCTAAAGGACCTCTGTGTTTTAAGAGCATGTGTAAGCTTAAAATCTGGCAGGTATGTTGAGCTCTTTTTCAACTGAGTCTCTCATTTTCCTTTTAGTTAGACATGACAGGCTTAGGGGTTGCTAGATTTTAGACTCTAAGCAAAAAAGAAAATTGTTCAGGTAATCTGTGGAGACACAGCTTTATGTTACTTCACTTTCTACCATCTCTAATCTGAACAAACTACTCATGGACAATCTCTTCCCCATTTGAATACTATTTCACAGTACCTGAAAATATTAGCTATGAAATAGTAACAATATAGGATGAAGTGATACCTTCATATCTTTAGAGTGTTTTTGTACCTCTAACCCTTTCATTATGTCTTTCCACAGCCAGATCAAACTGTTCTACAAAACAGAAAATACTAAGAGGCTTCACATCAAAAGTTTGTTTGTGTTCTTTGGAGATTAGTTTCCTGGGATGCTGGCTACTTCTGGTTATCAACAGTATGCATTCTGCTATAGTTTTTGGCTAGTGGATTTGAAAAGCCAGCACAAAGCACACATTTCAATATGACCACACTGGCAGTGAGTACCAAACCAACATTGTGTTTGGCAAGGGGGGATCTTTTAAATGCCATCAATAAGTACACTCATCCTCACTAACAGTAACTAGAACTGAGAAAAATATCCAGGCTATGAAGCCCTGTCTACATCCTTTTCAGATCATTATTTATTCTTTTGGCTCTTTCTTATGGCAGCTCAATTTTATTGGCTGAGTCAAATGCCTTTTTTTGTCTTCATTCCAGCATCAGTAGGATATCTTATTCTTGTATTCTTTCTAACCAAACACAGTGACAAGTACTAGAATGGTGCTGATAAAATCTGAGTGGCAGATACAATGCTCAATACTTTTTTACAAGTGTGGTTCAATTTTTGTATTGTTTTGTGTCTTGAAATGATCTTTGTTTCCTGCAGCTAAAAGAAACAATCAAGAAGCAAAAATGTCAAGAACACCAGTTTCATTATGATTCTATCAATGCTAGGCACTTTTCAGTCAAATTCCTCCCTCTCTCTCTCCTCTCTTTCTCACTCTTTCTTTCTCCCTCTTTATGTGGTGTGTTTATGCACAGGCTCCTAAGCTGCTATTGTTCTTACTTCCAATAATTCAGAAAAATACCCAAGCATTGACAAAAAATCAATGGCAGAACCTGGAAGCAACTTCTTCTAGACTGTTCTTCCCTAATGTAATGATTAATAAACATCACCAGACCTTATCTTGTTATGGAAAGTCAAAGCAAGCCTTACTTTATAAACCTATAAAGTGTTCCAGGACTGTCTTTCCATGTTTGTTCTTCCAGGGCATGTGATTACTTAGGGTGGAGATTTTTCTTGGTTCCAACTACTATGAGGGCCTTCCACCATGGATTCCTCATGTCAAGAGGAATGCTGACAGGAGTCACTAAGCTATTACTTTAGAATTTACCTTTGGAAACGTCTCAAGTGCTGAACCATGGTTAAGTTAGGGGCATTTGGAAACTGTTAATAAAACCACTGAGAAGAGATCAACTCCATTCATTCTGATATACAATACTCTCTACTTTCAATTGGAGTTTTGGAGCATGTTAAGGAAGGATGAAGAAAGGCCCACAAAACAGTTCCAGATCAACTTAGACAAAAAGATGGCAGCTGAAAATGTTTTTCTGTACTATTACATGTTTACATGTGCAAAGTCCTACTAAATTAAGCTGCTTGATCATGACTTGAAGTAGACAAAGATCCACTTGAGTGTTAGCTGTATTTTGACACAAAACAGGCAATGTCTACAGCTCTTTTAGAACATGATTCACATATGCTGCAAAGTTCAAAACATAGATGAAGAGGAAGCAGAAGCAGTAGATAGTCCAATGGCACAGGTGAACTGAAGTGCAGTTATAATCCCTCCAATCAGAACTAGTCCCTTTACAAAATGATACTCACTGTTTTAACCAATGGTTCTCAACCTGTGGGTTATGACCCCTTTAGGAAACTTCCTGTACAATATGATTCATAACGGTGGGAAAATTACAGTTATACAGTTATGGTTGGGGTTACTACAACATGAACTCTATTAAAGGGTCACAGCATTAGGGAGGTTGAGAACAATTGTTTATACTTCCAGTCCATTGGTAGATATGTGAGAAAAATATTTTGAGGCACTAAAAGCAGTATACCTACAAGGTTCTTGATACTATATTTTTCAAGTAACAAATGTTGCAAAGAGCTTTGATACTGCTATAAATGATTTGTTATGAATTGTTGGACCATATCTATCAAAAGGCTGTTTGTAGCTCAATAACTGCTTCCAAAGACAGATCGACAGTTGTCATGCTGGTTAGTTTTAAATGTCAACTTGCTCCAACCTAGAATCACCTTGTAAGAGAGTTTCAGTTGGAAAATTTCCATTTCCTAGCTTGTGGGTATGTCTCTGGGGGGGTGGGTGGTCATCTTCATTGTTTCCTGATGTAGGAAGGCCAAACCCATGCTCGGCAGTACCATCCCCTAGGCAAGCTGAGAAGCTGAGATGAATGCTATCATTGAGCTAGCTAAGCACAAGCCTACCAGCCAGCAAGCAGTCTCTGTGGTTCCAACCATGTTTGCTCAGATGTGAGGTGAGTTCCTGGGTTGGAGGTGATGCTGACAACAAGCAGTCCTGCCTTCTAGGGTTTGCCTTGACTTCTCAGTGATGAACTGTGGAGTGGAATTATAAGCTAAATAACCCTTGATTCTCACAGCAGCAAAATGTAATACTCTAAAATCAATATAAAGAGCAGAAGTGAAGAGGAAATCGTGACCAGTGAGTAAGCATCTTCGAATATTATGAATACTTTTTGGTAAAACAAACCAACCAAATGTCATCAGATTTTTGCTCCCTAGTTCTTAGTATGGGGTAATTAAGGGATTTGTGTGTGTGTGTGTGTGTGTGTGTGTGTGTGTGTACACATTTTGGGATTCACCTGCTAGACATGGAGTAGAATTCCCCTGTGACTTTTTAGATTTTTTTTTTTAACTTTCCAGGGTCATCTCAAAAAAAATATATTGTGCATCTAACCAGAAAGATACTATGTCATGCAAACAGTATTTTATATTGGACCCTGAGTAACTCTTGCTTACAAAAGTTGATCAAGGAGCTATTTGAAATGACCACAAACTCCCATGAATTGTATTTGCTACATTTGTTTTCACTGTGGTCAACATGTCTAACAAATACAACTCAAAGGAGGATTTTGCTGTGTTTCAGGTTGTCAGAGATATTCCAGTTTAACATAGCCCATGCTTTGCATGGCATGGTAACAGAACTAAGAAGCAGAAAACTCAGGCTAGAACCAGGATAGATAAAGTTTAATCTCCAGTTACCTACATCCACTTAAAACTACCTAAATAGATGTTAATAAAATATTACAAAAATACTGTGATTTGAAGAGGATGGACTGACCTGCTCCTAAGAAGCCCAGTTGAACCTCTCTTAGCCCAGCTCCACTCAGTGCCTGATGCTTATATGGGTTGCTGTTGGCTTCTCTGGGCTCCATCTTCATAGCAGCGTGAGCTGTTTACTCAGGAGTTGCTTGCAGAGACTTTAAACCTGCTACACAAATTCCTGATCTCACAGATTTGTTTTGTTTTGTGGTACATTGGGAGTCCATCCATGATCCTATAACTCTTGTGTGCTGGAGGCCTGCAAATCCATGTTCTACACCCAACAGGAGATGCAGTCAAACACCTTTGAACCAGATCAGTAGTGTTCTGTTCATGGCTTAATGGTTGAGTCCAACATCTACTTAGAGGCCTCTATTCTAGAAGTTTCTCAGATTCATGTTCTCAGTCTCACCAGCATCCCTCCACACATACCCACCATTCACACCTGATTTATTTTATTTATTTTTTGATATTATCCTACTTGGTCATTGGCTTACCTGGAACTTACTATGTAGCTCAGTTTGAGCTCAAATCTTTCCAAACATCCACCTCATTCCTCTGAGAGTTGCAATTACAAATGAGCACCCCTACGTTTGATTTCCCTTTTACAGTTTTTAAAGTAATTGTTTTCTAAATGAGTTTACATTTGTACATCTTAGCATCTTCCTTTTAGAGGGGGTCTCACCCTCAGGATATTTTTCCTATTGTGAAGTACTCAATTTCTCATTAATGGTGTCAGTTCTTTAGCATGAAGATCCTATATGTCCACTCTGCTTTGTCCAGTTCCAAACTGCACATTTTTCATCTTTCTATTATTTACTTTCCTCCCTTTTTGATTTTCAGCATAAAGCTGGCTAAAGGCTGCAAGGACTCACAGATTGGTATCCTGACTGTTATGTCTTTAAGTTTTCTCCATTATAATTTATTGTATTTTAAACTTTCAGAAGACATGGATAAAAGGGAAACAAAACATTATTTTTTTCTGAAAATGACACGCAACAAATATGCAAGTGACTAATTCCAGCTAGCAAAACGAATGGCCTTTCTCAAGATTATAAAAGGGACCAAAATGAATATAGCCACTTCTACAAAAAGTTTAAGATCCAGAAACTTCAGATCCAAATATGAATTTGTATGTCCTTGCTGTGGCAATAAACCTGATAAAGCACTACAGAAATGGAAACAGGTTCCTTTAAAAGTATTTTAAAAGTAGCACTTATGATTCATTTAACAATGACTAACTCTCTTTTTCAGCTGAAAGACGTTCTTAGCCCTATTTGTTAAGCCTTGCTTGAGACTCTACTACTTTTGAAAGCCTTTCTTCAGACTCTAAAAGGGGAGCAGGGTTTAATATAGGCTTCAGTCCATGTGGAGAGGAAGATTAGAAACTCCTGATAGTGTAATTTTGTACCATTCAGAACATCTGTTAGGAAAGGCTAATTTTCTCCTTGTCCAGAACACGTCAGTGACTGTGAAGAGTTTTACCTCAGAGACCAGAAGGTCTATACACTAAATCTGAGTAAAGTTGAAGAACCAAAACTTCTTAGTACCTACAAAGGTGCAGCCATGATGTATCATGATCACCTATAAGGTCATCTCGAAACTTGTATAGATGTTAAAAAGGAAGGCGCCAATGCTCTCTCACATCCATGTGTGCTTTCCTATGTGTGCTGTTTCAAAGAGAAACATCACACACATATGCCTAGGAGCCTCAGGGCAATGGTACTTGCAAAGCTCTTCCAGCTTGGAAATCTAGAAGGAGACTGGTTTTAATTATATGAGTGAGAGCTTACTATTTGAGTATCTCTCCATTTCTCTAAATCCACAGCCTCTTGATCTCTAGGTCTGCAGCACATCAGTGGTCATTCATTATTTTTTGAGTGTTCTAAAATTATAAACACAGGGGAGAGCCAACTGGAGTCCCAGTGACCCAGCAAGCTCATGGGAAGATTGTGCTACACAGCTTCCATTCATATGGATCAATCATAAATCACATGTTTAACCACATGCTTGCAAAGATTAGGGGAGGAGAGGTCAGAACTCTCTCACTCTTCTACGATCAGCATTTGTTGGGCCAAATGGTCTCTTCTGCCACTTTACCAAGTGGTAGTAGTATATGGAAACTCAATATATCTTGACTATCTGAGAAACTAACACACTGTATGGTTGAAATTAAGGACATTTGTTAATTATTTTCAGAGTGAAAAATACAAAATTGTGAAGAGTAATTCATTACATCAGCTTTAGACTTCATATCATAAAACAAAGCAAAATGAAACAGAACCCACCACAGATAATAGTAGAGGAAGCTGTTTGTCAGTTCTAGTCCTTTATCTACTTCCTCATAAATAAAAAAGGCCCTGGTAATTTTGTTTAAAGTCTAAATGTAAATACCATGAAAACACATGCTGTGAAATCTAACACTTTTTTTGTTTGTTTTTAATGTTATTGATAGAGTGTGTCTGTGTGTACTTTAGTGTCTGAAAGAATAATGGAAGTAAATGAATTATCAATTATGGTTAATCTTGGTAACTAGAATTCCTCTTTCCTATATCTTTTGCATGACTATCTAGGAATGGGATTAATCAGGGACTGGGAGACACTCAGAGCTCTGTGAAACCATGGCAACCATCATTCTGCCTAGAGACAAGATTCAAAAGCCATTTTGGTGCTTTTGCACTTGTAGCAGCTTTCACTGTTTAGTTCATTATTACTCTGAACAAATAAATCAGCATTTGCCATCCTAATGATGCCATGTGCCTAATGGCATATGCGATTTCCAAGAACTCATCCTTAATGACATTATAGGCAATGTAAAATGCTGTTTATTAGCCTTTCTTAGGCCACCCACTATTTTTAAGATTACAGACATAGTTCATTTGCCAGTGAAGGGACATGGTAAACTGAAATAAGAGACCTCATGACAGGTATTTGCAACTGGAGTAATACCAACAGAAAACCCTGTTGCTTAATACTTCAAGGAAAATTAAGAGAGGAAACAGATAGCTTCTTGGAAATACTGATTGCAGGTTTATTGGCATATGGGCCACCCATGCTTATACCATTATTACATACTCTGCTTGAAGGGGCATGTAACCTCTCGGTATCTTAGCTTCTCCAAGAAATTATGTTTTGACAGAAGGCTGATCTCCAAAATATACAAAGAACTCAAGAAACTAGTCACCAAAACACCAAATAACCCTATTAAAACATGGGGTACAGAACAGAAGAGAAAATTCTCAATAGAAGAAATCAAAAAGTCTGAAAGACACTTAGAAGATGCTCAACATCCTTAGCTATCAGGAAAATGCAAATCAAAATGACTCTGAGATACCATCTTACTTATGCTAGAATGGCTAAAATTAGGAAACCAGTGACAGTTTATGTTAGAGAGGATGTTGAGAAAGGGGAACACTCCTACACTGCTGGTGGGAGTGCAAATTTGTACAGCCGGTGGGAGATCAGTATGGCGGTTCCTCAGGAAAATGGGAATCAGTCTACCACAGGATCCAGCAATCCCAGTCTTAGGCATACACACAAATTATCCACAGACATGCCACAAACACATCTGCTCAAATCTTTTTGTCACAGCATTATTTGTAATAGCAAGAACCTGGAAGCAACTTAGATGCCCCTCAACTGAAGAATGGATGGAGAAGATATGGTACATTTACACAATGGAATACTACTTTGTGGAAAAAAAATAAAATCTTGAAATTTGCAGGCAAATGGATGGAAATTGAAGAAACCATCCTGAAGAGGTAACCCAGTCACAAAAGAGGAACATGATTTGTACTCACTCATATATGGATTTTAGACATAGAGCAAAGGATCACCAGCATATAATACACACTGGCAGAAGAACTAGGATACAGAGAGGATTCTAAGAGATTCATGTAGCATGTATGTTTCCGTCAGCCCGCCAGCCTGCCAGTCTGGGCCCACAGCCACACCAGCCCCAAATAACACTCAGAGACTCTGTATTTGATACAATCCTGTTGGCCAGTTACCATTATTGTTTATGGGCTAGCTCTGTCTTAATTATTAACCCATTTCTACTTATCTAAGTATTTCCATGTGGTCGTCTTATCGGGGAGCCGAAGCAGGCGTCCTGCTTCTTCCCTGGGCTACATCTCGACTCCTCCCTACTACTTCCTCTTTCCTCCTTGTCTCCTAGCCCCGCCTATCTTGCTATCTCATTGGCCACAGAGCTTTATTAACCAGTATGAGAAACATGTATACAGAATAACATCTCCCATCATCTCCTCTTTTCTGTCTAAAGTAAAAGGGGTTTAACCTTAACATAGCAAAATGTACCGTACAACAGTTATCAAATAAGAATCACAGTAAACAATATTTAGTCCATTAACATTTTGTAAGACTTTAAGAAAATATCATCTATCCTATCTTTGTGAGTCTAAAGTCCTATATGTAACTTATCTTTAATCCTAACTAAGGAAAACTATAACCATAATTATCTGTCTTCAACTCCTTCAAAGACCACAGAAGGATAATATATAAACTCTAGAAATGACAGAGACAACTCATTGCCTGGTCAGTCACCCGAAGTTCTTTTGTAATGTTCCATCTTCAGCCCATAGGCCATAGTGTGTGTCCAGACTCCTCAACAAGGCAGGAAACTTTAAACTGTCTACCTGTAATGGCAATTGTCAGTTACTTTTCTCTGTGTCCTGTAGATTGTCTGGCAGTCTGGCAGCCTCTTCCATGAAGCAGGAATCCTGTAGCAATGTCCATCTTGCATCAGCAGTTATCTCTTTGTGGGTCCTGCATGTCCAGTTCCTACAACATAAAGTCAAACAGTCCAGAAGAGCAGTACCTTGCCCAAATGGCTAGTCTTGCCATATTAGAAGCAAACTCCATAATGTGTTTCTTTGATGTCCATCTTCCTTTCTTCTGTAGGTGGTGTTACCAGGAGCAGTTGTGCCTCACTGTCAAGAAAAACCCTAAACCATTTTAAATGCCATATTCTGTAGGTCTTTGAAAGGTTTGAAGAATGCCTATTCATCTCAAATACATCTCTGCATATCTAGAAATCCTAATTAACTTAACTCCAAGTTTTGACTATCATAGGTAACTCTCAATAATCTGTATTAAATTATACATTACATTTTCCAATGTAATGGAACACAATACCTAAACATTATATAAACACAATATATAAACACAATACCTAAACAAGAGGAGAAATATACATATTACAAAATTGACCTTAAATTGTATCAATAAAAGAAAATCCATTTCAAAGCAAAGTATTCATATCTATACCATAATTCCCTTTTTACCTTTAAAAAGATTGTTTGTGGTTATAGCCATTTATAACCAAGTCCATTTAAATGAAAACAAACATTTATAAACAATATTTGGGAATTTGGGTGTCGTTCTTTCCAAACTACTTCCTGCTGGTAGAGGGCGCTGTCATGGGGTTCCTAAGAAGACTCAGAAATCTTGGCAGTAGTCTGCAAGGCTTTGTCTCAACTGCTTTGAATGTTGGATCACCTGGGGCATTGTTTCAGGGGGTCTGGCTTGATCAAACCACATAAGTCTGTAAGAAATCCATAGCTTTTCATTTTCTGTGGAAACAAAAATAGAAATCCTTATCCCCAGTAACTTGTCCTTAGGCTTAAATTTTGGAGTCAAAGCATTTTTAAAATATATAAATTGAATTAATCCAGTAGCATTTCTTTTATCAGTTGTTATTTTCTCAGCAATCAAATAATTTAAAGACAACAGAAGCGCATATAGTATCCAAAATTTCTCTGTGTTTTCCATCTTTACGTGGCTTCATTATTCTATTCTACTTCTATTTTTACATATTTTGAGACAGGGTTTCTCTGTGTAACTTTTATCTGTCCTGGAATTCACTGCATACCAGGTTTACTTTGAAATCACAGAGATCTGCTTGCCTCTGTCTGCCCAGTGCTGGGATTAATGGTGTGTGCCACCATATCCATCCATTTTACTTTCCTTTTTCTTTTTAAACCATTGTTTCCTGTTTCTTTTTCTCTCCTAAGCCAGCGTATATTTTTAAAACACAGTGTAAACCTTCATTGCAGCTCTCACACACACCAATGAATTGTTAGTAGAGCTCTTTAAAAGCAAGGTGGTTTTTCGCCGCTTATGCTAATTTTGGAAACCTCCCTTAAAGGAGCAGCACAAATCTGTCTACAGCAAAACAAATCCAACCGAGAAAATGCTGCTACCAAGAAGTCTGTTCCTTTGTTTCTAAAATCCCTTTTTAAGCTTTTATTGGTTTTAAGTGAAAGTTCTTATAGCCATATTGGGTGCCATCTGTATCGTGAATGTTTATGCCAGCCCGCCAGCCCTCCAGTCTGGGCCCATAGCCTCGCAGGAGAAGAAAAGCTATGGATACCGTCTAAGTTGATCAAGATCCGAGTTGAACAAGAGAAACATCTTAATGAAGAGGAATGACAAGTCATTCAACAAATTGGGTCCCACAAAATGTGTGGAGACCTCTCAAAGGTAGGGGAAGTGTTCTTTTCTTGTCTTTACAGTAAAACAGAGAACACCTATCTTCAAACAACCAAGAGACAAGGAACATGTAGGTACCTACAGAAGACAGCTCTCCAGAAAGAATCATTTAATGAAGAGTAATCTGACTTATGGTAAAAATATTAAAGTCTAATAAAATGTTTCTATATGGAAATCTATTTCTCTTTACTTTTTGGTATTCCTGTAGTCCTGATTCATATAAATCAATGCTGGCTTTGGAGTTGGATTTGGCTTTCCTTCTCTAAATTCAAGCATGTTGTTAAGATTGAATTCACAGTTTCTGCTTTATATCAAGAAGCCAATTGATGTAAGGCAGAAGAAAACAAAATCTAAGGACTCATATGTTTATATGCACTTTTCTCTCTGAAATCCTCATTTTCTCTTATACATGTTAATGCTTATTGTTGCCTTTCCCCTAATGCATACCGTAAAACTTGAAAAATTTACTTTGATATTGATATTTAATTTTTCCACAAGGAATAATAACAGTTCCCAACAGCAATCCTTGAACACTCTGGAAGGAAGATGGGGCCCCAAATGGACATTTCCATTCTACTCACCCTGATGCATCTGAACTGCAAACTTCACCCTTTAACTGGTTTGGGACTGCTTTGCTCAAGACAACTCCTGACTAGCTAGCTGTAATGGTGCACCTTCTTATTACAACCTGGCCAGAGTTCCAAATAGAACTCCAGTCATGCATTTTCGGCCACACTATGAATACCTACATATGTCACAGCCAATTCTGTTGAAAAATTTGGTTGCTAAACATTTTCTTCCTACAGGATCCCATGGAGCAATCATCGTCCCATTTCAGCAGGAAGTAATCTTAAGATAATGACGCCCCTCTCCCCACTCTTGGAATTTAGGGATAATATTCATCTTCATAGGGTTGGTTGTAGTTACTTGGGGTTGGGTATGGAAGGTGATATTTAGACTTGGTTATCTCTTTTAGATAGGAATAGGGTATGGTTGGGAAAGATATGGTTCAGAATGATATAGGTAGATTGGCCTACCTTCTTGTGAATTGTTTAGTAAGAATGAGATATTAGTATTTCAGCTTACACTGTTATACATTCTTATCTGTGGTAATCTATGTACTGGAAGAATTGTATATTATATTTTGTCATATTGTGTGAAATCTTTCCATTTATGTTTTATGCACATTATTCTCGCTATATTCTATGTATGTATACTTTGTTTGCGTTCAAGACATTTTGTATATTGATACAGTTTAGGATATTTATCTTGCTGCCCTCTTGTCTAGACATTTCTACTCTACCTCTACTTTAGGAATTTACATGTGCCTAATTATATTGTTTAGGTGTGTATCCTTGCTTTACTCAATGAAGTTTTAATCAGGTTTTTAGCTAAGTTCCTGAGTATTACAGATCATCCTCACCCGTGTTTCCTTTGCCTATGAGATTAGTCAGAAACAGATGCTTAATCTCCAATCACTTCACAGACCTGCAGAACACGGCATTTAAATGTTTTAATATTAGTACTCCGTTGACATGAGACACTGTTGCTCCTAACAGCACCATGCACTTTCCAGAAAGTATGTTGGACACTGTCATTGCTCCTTCTGGAGTTCACCCTCACTTCGGCCATGGCCTCTTGGGCAAGGAACTGCCCCTACCTTGACAACTGATCTGGACATGCGGTCCTATGTGCTTGCAGGAGACAAACAGAAGACTGCTGAACCTTGCCAAGTCAGGGTAAGACAGCCTTTCTTCCTCCCTGCTTTTGTTGTGATCTGTCAGGTACTCTTGGCCTTAGCCAAAACTGGCTGTACCAACATTGCTATGAAACCTTGGGTGACTGTCCAGGTAGCTTGCTGTTTCTGTCTTCGAGGCATCTTTTGGAAGTTGCCCATCTGCACTTCCTGTCTACCCTAGTATTGCTATTTTCCTTCTCAGGTCTTGATGAGGTTGTAGATTAAACCATCACAACTATTATTCTCTCTTCCTAGTTATATAGATTAGGTACTAGGCTTAAGCTTTCTAGCTTAGGATAACTCTATTGTAAACTCTGTTATGTCTTCATCCTAGGACTAGATATGTAGGTCGTTTTGTTCTCAATTTTCCTTTTCTTAGAGCACACTTGTTATTCACTGTTTTGTATATAGTTTTGCATCAAACTCAAATCTTTTCTTTAGACTAAAAGTGGAATTGTAGCGAGATATTCACCTTGTCTGCACCTGTGGCTTAGGCCATGCCCATTGGGGCGGAGACAGGGCCGGATGGGAGCGGGGAGAAAATGTTGGGAGAGGGTCGGGCTGCCCCTTTTGGTGGTGGACGCTGGAAGGCTCAGGATCTGCTGGAACCCGCCGCATACATCTGCCTATGTTGTCAGTTATTTCTCCCTTAATAAACTTCTGTTCGGCCTAATTGTTTATCCTGATCCTTATTAAATTGCAATAGATTCATACAAAGTCCATCACAGAAGGGAAAGGAACAAGAGCTCCTGAGCATGGTGGAAGTGGGGGTCAGTGGGTGGAGAAGGAGCTAGATGAAAGTGAAGGGGAAGAGAGGAAAGCATTTAGGACTAGGAAGATTGAGTCAGGGGAGGAATAGACGAGAGAAGAGAGAAAGAGAGAGAGAAAAAGAGAGAGAGAGGGAGAAGGAGAGAAAGAGAAACTATGAAAGAGGGAGCCATTATAGGTTTCAAGAGAAAACTGACTCTAAAGAAATGTCCAGAGACCCACAAGACTGATCCCAACTAACAATTTGAGTAACAGTGGAAAGGCTACCATAAATGCCTTTCCCTAATAATGAGATTGACAACTAACTTATCCATTATGGAGCCCTCAACTAGTACATGGTGGAAACAGAAGCAGACACCACAGCTAAACACTGAGCCAAACTGGAGTTCAGATGCAGAGAGGGAGGACAAGACCCACAGAGACAACTGACCTCAACAAGGAGGAGCTAATAGGCCCCCAGACTGATAGCTGGGAAACCAGCATTGGACCCACTCAGACCTCCTGAACATGGGTCTCAGTTAGGAGGCCTGGGCAGTCTAAGGGACCTCTGACAGTGTAACCAGGATGTGTCCCTGGTTCACAAAAGGACTTTGGGAGTACATTCTCCATGGAGGGATACTCCCTTAACCTAGTGGCAGGAGGGAAGGCCTAGTCCCTACTCCAAATGACTTGACAGATTTTGATGACTCCTCCTTAAGGGCATCTCTGTCCCTGTGGAGTGGGGGAGGGATGGAGGAGAGGCAACTGGGATCGATATGTAAAATAAGAAAAATAAAATAAAAAAAATATGTTTTAGGGCCTTTTCCTCCCATCTACCACCACCACCACTACCACCACCACCACCACCACCAACACACACACACACACACACACACACACACACACACACACACACATCACAGGGGTAGGATGGTACACAATAGAAAAAAGGAGCCATCAGGAGTGAGAGACTGACCAAAGAATTTAATGGAGGTATAAACATCACAATATATCATGCGCATGGAAGTAACTGGCAAAAATTTTATAATATTTAAAAAAATTGGTCAGAGAATTAAATGGAAGATCATGACAACATTCATTCATTAATCCAAAAAAAATTAACAGTTTATTGGGAGATGCTTATGTCCCACCATTGAGTCTGTCCTGGTACAATTTATTAAAATACTGTTATAAGAGGCAAGTGATTATTAGGCATCTCTTAGAGAAGTAGACCCTTCAAGCTGGCTTCTCATTCTGACAAGGCTGGCATTGAGAAGTAACAGAATACTATTGAATGTCCAAAATAGCATTTGTTGAGAACTCTCGAAGGATAATATTTGCTAGCATTAATTTATCTCTGTGACACATTAAAATGTGATTGAGTCAGGGTAGGAGTAGAAGACAGAAGAGAGAGAGAGAGAGAGAGAGAGAGAGAGAGAGAGAGAGAGAGAGAGAGAGAGAGAGAGAGAGAGAGAGAGAGAGAGAGGGAGGGAGGGAGAGAGAGAGGGAGAGAGAGAGAGGGAGAGAGAATATAAAAGAGGGAGCCATTGTTGATTTGAAGAGAAAACTGAACCTAAAGAAAGGTCTAGAGACCTACAAGACTGACTCTAACTAACAATTTGAGCAACTGTGGAAAGGCTACCATAAATGTCCTTCCCTGATAGTGAGATCATCAACTAAATTATCCACCATCATGAAGCCCTCATCTAGTACCTGTTGGAAACAGAAGCAAACATCTATAACTAAACACTGAGTCGAACTAGAATCCAGATGCAGAGAGAGAGAGAGGACAAGATCAGGTTGCAGAAACACATAGAAACAGCTGACCTAAACAAGGAGGAGCTAATGGGCCTCCCAGATTGATAGCTGGGAATCTAGCATAGGACTGACTCAGACACCCTGAATATGGGTCTCAGCTAGAAGGACTGAACAGTCTAAGGGACCTCAGACAGTAGAACCAGGATGTATTCCTGGTGTACAAAAGGACCTTGCGGACACATTCCCCATGGAGGGATACTCCCTTAACCTAGAGATAGAAGTCCTAGTCCCTACTTCAAATGCCTTGACAGATTTACATGGCCCCACCTGGATAGCATAGCCCCACATGTGGAATGGCGATGGGGGATGGGAGGGGAGGGTGGTCAGGGTGCATGTGAGGGGAGAAAGAGGGTAAGAGGGAGGGAGAGGAAACTGGAATTGACATGTAAAATTTTTAAATTATATTATTAATAAAAAATGCATGGGGAGGCATACCCACACATAGACCTTCTGCAGGTAGCCATAGCTTTTGTGTATTCATGATTTCAAAGGCCATGCCATATCCAGGAAACAGTGTTTCCTACTCCTCCTCTCCATCTGCTGTCTCCTTTGATGTGCTGATCCCTGAGTCTTAGACAGGCTAATGCAGACATGTTAGCACTATCATAATTCCTCTCTGCACTAACCATTATCCTCTGCAAAAAGTTTTTCTGACCCCAGGTGAGTCATGTTTGTTTATGTTTATTAATGTATGTGTATAGCAGGCAGTTTGGCTACAGTAGTGTGTTTTTCCTTAGAGTTGGTAATTCCCTCCTCCCTTTCCCGGCTATAGATTTTTTTTGACCAAACTTACAGTACTAGCTGTTCCCTCCTGTGTACTCATTCATCCACAGATTGAAATAGTGTTTGACATATTGTAGATGGCCATTAAATGGTTACTTTTTTTTTTTTACCATGATCACTTTTAAGTTTATGAGAAAATATTATGGAATTCTCCAGTGTCTATTAATGTATTAATTACCATATAATATACGACAGAATCCAGATGTACCAGTTTCACCAGTGTAAAGGCAGGGGCTGAGAAGCTGCAAAGGCAAACATTTCACAACACAGAAAGTTACTAGTAGACAGCATAATCCTGCACAACTGTCCTCACACACCTGAATGGCTTGCACTGCTAAACCCTTGAATAGCATTCAAAGCAGAAAGGTAGGTTTTTTAAATAGTCAATAAGATTGGTATCTGAGACATGGGTATCTGCTGAACTTTTGAGGCAGATAGCACATCTGTTTTGTGGGAAGGTAGGTCTATATCCTGTACAACTTCTGAGTCCAGGTGTTATTTGTTAGATTGCAACCTGATCTGCTACCTGGGAATGGGAAAGGGGGGCACCATGAGATGAACTCATAGCCTAAGAAATAATTTTGCACTGGAAGGAAAAAAGGAGTTCATGTACCCAGGTTATTCTGGGGGTTATCTTAGGGAACTGAACCCAATTTGCTCATTAGGGAACTTAGCTGTGTTTAGGTGAGACTTAGTGATAACACCAGCATATATTTTAAACAAGTGATGCATGCTCACTGCTGATGCTATTTTTCCCTACAGAAAAGCAATTTCCTAAATATATATCAAACTCCAAAATATAATGGACTAATATATCCAAATGGAAAATACTGCATAATTTTAATGTATTTTTACTGCAATATTTACCTAACCTTTCAGTATTTTTTCTCTACCTAGTATATAATTACCTTTACAAATATTATCTGAAGGATCATGATGACCAAGTAGTGAGACATTTGGTACCTTCTCCTTGATGATGTTGGCATGGTAAGCTGTGCCATTGTCCTACTTTTTCTCTTAAACGACTCAATCTTTTAACTTGAAATTGAATTCTCTTGAAAGTCAAGTATCTGGAAGGCACTGTCTAATTGTGAGCAAATGCTGAAACTTTAAGAAGTCAATGAGTCTCAAAGTGAATAGGTTTTACTCACTAATAGCCTTATTCTCAGGTCTCGACAAAAAGTGAGCCACCTGAAATTCACTCTCCAGGGCAATTAACAGTTCTGTTGGGTTAAGTGACAGCTGTCAAAGCAATAAAGATTGAAAAGTTGTCTGAGGACAAACACATTTACAACTGATAAGTTGCTGTTCCTTAAAGTCTCTGTGGATGCTAAGGGTTAATCTCTCCAATGGCTTTCTTCCTCCATAGTAGTTTAATTTAATTCTAAAGGTTCAGGCAAAGTGGGTACAATTTGACATTTTACTTCTTTTAACTGAGTGATACTATTTTCTTCTCCATCAGGTTGGCATAACTTCTCCCATATTTTAATACTCTGAGACACTAATGGATGGTAAAACATTGAAGATCTTCTCAACTATTTGTAATTAGAGTCAGGGTGTACTCAAACTTATGAATATCTATCTATAATTCTGAAATCCATACATTTCTAAAATATAAAATATTTTAATTATTTACTATGGAAATTGTCATGTTAACATCTGATCTGGATTAATACAAGGCTATCTATGATATTTAATAATTTTAATTGCATTGTACCATATTCACTGGTACAGAATGCTAACATATTTAATTAAGGATACTGTCCCAGATTCTCTGTGGTATTAAAATGCAGTTATGAATTCAATAATCTTGTGAAAGAGTTTGGACAAGGGACTAAGTCTTTGGTCAACCTCTAATGTTTTTATCACTTACCTGCCGATTTAAATCCAAAGTCCAAAGGTTAATGGGGACAACAGAACCTTAGGTCTCACTTGAAAGGGTCAATAGCAGCAGTGAGCTGCTTGTTCTGACTTCAACAGGCAGGATTTATTTATTTATTGCTTGCTTTCTTGCTTGCTTCCAAGTGTCCCTATCCAATCAGCACCCTTCTCAAGCAAGCTTATTAAAAATGGAACTGAGTCTGATTGCCAACATATTGCTTTATTTCTTGGTGGAAGTAAATTAAGGCTTTCTAGAATCATACAGCACGCAGTGATTCGAACATTAGAGTTAAAGAGAAACAAACAAACAAACAACAACAAATGAGCGTTCAATTTAGCAGAGCCAGGAAGGAAGCACGTTTTAAAACAGATACATTTCTTAATGAGGCCTCTTGCTTGGCCTCAAAAATCTACTGAGCTGTGTTCCCAGTGACCTGTCACAGGTTCATACCCCTACTCTGATGGAGAGCAGAATGGGTGAAGAGGATGGGAAAGAGAAAGACTGGGAAGGACACATGTACTGGGCAGCCAGCAAGTGTGAAACATCCACTGGGTCTCCCATGAAAGTTAGTGGCGTAGAGTTACTAAAGTGGCTTAGGGAACCACTTTCGATTCCCCTGCTGATTCTGGGGAGTAGTAAACCAACTCCTTCGGGATGTTCCTGTACTGGGGGTTATAGATAACCCATTGTGACTCTCCAATCCACAAGTTTTAGGTATAGCCACAAGTCAAAGAGCAGAGGGTTGCTACGTTCAATTGCTTTTATGATTCTTAATGCAGTGGCTGTCACTAGATCCTGTCCCTAGTCAAAACTTTTACTTTCCCTTATGACATAATCTTGTTCACCTGTCCATACTGAGGAAGGTTTGAGCTGAGCAGAAGCTGGGATTCACAGGATGAATGACAGTAACCTCCTGAGAGTTGCCAGCTTATCACTTAACTCCTTCCCAACACAAGACAATAGTACACACGGGAGCCTACAGTGGGAGTGCAGTTGTCGAGCAGTGTATAAGCTTGGTCTGTAACAAATGTAGCATGCTTGGCTTGGAGAAGCAGAGGCTCTGGGATTGGAGGATAAACACTCTGAAAAGAAGATGGCTAAACTGTTTCAACAGTGGTGAGGAATTAACGGGGCCAGAGGATAAATTGGGGAAAGTCCTGGGTTCATTAATAAAAAACAACTGGAATTCATAAAAACCAGTGGCAGAATTCCTTCTGGCTATCTATCTGATTCTTTAAAAATGAGACCTGAAACCAGTAAATTGCTTTGTATTCAGAAGGGGCCATTTAAAAGTCCATCAACTTAAAATTCAAATTTTGCAATGATTTTAATGTTCTGTCCCAATACCTTGGTGGGCAGAGCAGCATCTGTCTTATCAGTGTGTTCCCTCTTCTGTGAGACTGGTACTTTTGAGTGAACAATATTGAAACACCTGAAAGTCTGTTTTACATTCTTTAGTGGAAAGCAGGCAGCCAGCAGGCAAGGTGGTGTCTGTACAATTAGACACTTATAAACTTAAGCCCAGTAGGCTTCATGTGATGGAGAAATAAATAGATGAGAGAAGTTAAAATGAAATGTGAATGACAAAGGACTAAGGCATCTGTCCCCACTGGCTGCAGGACATATGTGCTTGAAGCATAGCATATGTGCACCACTGAGAAGGGTTAAAAAAAAAAAACCTTTAAGAATGTGGGTTCCCTTGGACCACACTTGTTAATTAAAAATTATAAGTGTCTCTACTTGGATTTGAAAGTGCTCAGTAGATGCAAGCTGACAGGGAGATACAGGCTTCATGTCATGGTGCACTCGCCTGCCTGAGCTGGATGTGCTGGTGGTGGTGGGGGGTGTACATGTGCACAAGCCTAGCCTACCAGAGTTGTGTTGGTGCTTAGGACCCGGGCAGGGTCCTATGTGCACTTATGGTGACCCCACAGAACCTCCCCAAAGTACAGCTCAATTACACAACCATTTCTCTCAGAAGTGCTGTCCGGGTGTTTTATACAAAGCTCTGCTTATCAGCCTCACTATTCTCTCAGTTCTAAAATGGGCATGAGGCTCACTCCCCCACCTCTAGCCTCTGGTGCTGGGAAGCTGGAGCCCAGAAAGATGAGGTGTTTTGACCAGGATCACACAACAAGGATAGAAAATATGATTTGCCATAATTCCTTAGCATGGGGAAGATCTCTGCACACATAAAGTGTTAACATGACTTTAACCCCAATTTGCTTGTTGTGGGATTTAGGAGTGGGGCTTATGTCAGCAAGTAGTTTAACAACAGCTTTAGAGGGTCTCATTCTGACAGTTAATGCTGCAGCTGTGGCAGGATTAGAAGATGAGGGTGTGGAACTTTGGGATACACCTTGCGGCCGAGCAGGGGAAAGGAGGATAGGGTAAGGTGCATTTCTGAAGACACAGTGACCAGCCTGCTGAGGAGCACCCTTTGTAAGAGCCTATGTCTACAAATGAACCGACCAGAACCAGTTACCGCGGTAGAAATTTGGTTTACCTCCTTCACTTTCGTAACCTCATTTGCTCATGAGAAATAAAACTAAAAGCCAGACTCCAAAGAACATTCCCAGAAGAAACAGGGACTATGAGCTATGAGTGGGTGTGGGTGCTTACATGGGCTGCTTTTACAAAACACTGTTTGGTTCATGTTGCTGTGAAAACAGGGCCGATGGAAGCCGCCCCTTCAGAAGAAAGCAGGGTTGGTATGCTCAATGACGCAGCGCTTGCAATGGCGCTTCACAAACCGCAGGGCCTCCACTGAAACTTCGCAGTCCTGGACGTTCAGCATCTGCAGGTCAAAGCAGTTGGCAGCCACGATCTGCAGGCCTTGGCCGGTGATGCTCTCGCAGGACTTGAGGCTTAACCTCTTGAGATTGAAACAGTTCAGGGCCAGGGATTCCAGGCCCGTGTCAGAGACCAGAGGACATTTGCCAATGTCCAGAGACTTAAGTTTTGTGCAGTTCTTGGCAAGGTACTCCACGCCGTGGTCCGTGATGCCCTCGCAGCCCCTCGCATTGAGGTAGCGTAATTTGCTGCAGTACTTAGCCACATAACGAATGCCCACGTCCGTGATGCGGCCGCAGTGGGCGATGCTGAGGTACCGCAAGCGGGACTCCAGTTTTGCAATCTCCCGCAGGCCAAAGTCGCTGACAAAGCGGCAGTCACTGACACTAAGCTCCTTGATGGATGTGCAGTAGATCACCAGGTAACGGAGGCCCTCATCTGTGAGGCGGACACAACGGCGCAGATAGAGGTGTGTGAGCTGTGTGCAGTGAGCTGCGATGGTGTGCAAACCTTCGTCCTCCAGCACGAAGCAGTCCGTCATATCAAGGTATCGGATGGAAATCTGTTTGCCATGCAAGGGGGACAGTTTAATGGAGGCCTCCCGGGTCAAGCTGATGCAAGTAACTTTGGAGCACCCTGCATAAAGACACAGAACACACGCTCAGATCAACTTGCTAGAGTGGGAACTTGGTTCCAGGGAGCCATAGCTGATTCCTAATCCCCTTTCTAGCCTAATCCAGGGGTTAATGCTGATGGTCTTGACCTCTACAGAGAAAGGGTTTAGGAATGATTTCCTCTTTGTTGGGTCATTTGGTAATTTATTAAATTTTGGGCTTAAGTGGATTTGCAGATTTTAGAAATGGAAATACCAAAATTAGAATTGGAAATACCAACATGTCTTAGGACAAATCACACTGTAATTTCTTTGTCAAAAAATGGGCACAGGCCTTACCTGCAGGAAAGCTGTAATGGAGTGAGACCGTATGTCAAAATATCTTGCTATGACCCTATGAGGTTCAGGGAGTTCCTAAAGGTCTGGCAGTGATCTAGTCGCTTCTTGATTCAAAGAAATGAAATGAGAGAAGGGGAGTAGTGAGAGAGAACACTGGAACTTGTTTGGACAAACCCTTCTGGGTTCCCTGGGCTGAGAGTGCACAGTTAGGTTAGGACCATTTTCCAGGGATTCAGTCATGAGGTTACATGGTCTGCATCTCAGTGGTATAGATGAGCATCTGGCAATCCTATACTTCAGGAAAAGAATGAAATGCAGTGAACCCACAGATCAGAAAATACTTGGAGAATGATGGGATATTTGTGTCATTACTACTATACCAAATTAGTGTCTGGGATTTGATCCAATAGGTAGAAGACAGATGACAACAGTATCCTCAAAACTGCTGCCCTAACCTTTCTACCTGGCCCCTTCCTTGCTTGCCCTTATCCCCTTTACTATTTCTACACAGCTGTAATTAGATGCCTAGAAATGGCACTCAAACCATCTTGGCTCAGAGTCTTTATATGACCCATTTCATGCCTAGTCTTAATAGATCAAGCTTCCCTGTGCTTATACCACTGACCCTACTGTGACCTTGCCATTTCCCAGACATCATCTCTACCCCTGCCTTGTAGCCTTTGTGCCTGTATTGTGGAAGGATATTCTTCAAAGAGCTCTAGGAGCCACCTTCAACTTTCTTGTTTTCTTGGACGGCCATGCATAAACTAGTATCCCTGACTATCCCCTTTATTTTAAGCACATTTATCAGTTAATAACATTGAATGTTGATCTCCTTAGTTATTTATTTGCTGTCTGCTTACTCTGGAATGCGAGGTCTTGAAGGAAAGGACTCAGGCAAGTTAATCACCATCCCTCTTATATTCAGTTTATAGCTGGCATTAAATAAGTGCCAGGGGTGATTGATTGATTGATTGATTGATTGATTGAATGAATGAATGAGGAAGGGAAGAAATAATTTACAGAGGAACATCTCCATAATACATCTGATGGGAGAATTGAACTTCCAACATTTACATATCTTCAGACTTTGGCCTTAACTCGAGAATATCTGCATTAAAAAATAGTCGCTTATTTATAGTTAGTACAAATGCTTTTTATTTGTGTTGAATTATGAAGTTCACAAAGTACTGTGGTGAACTTCACATTTTAATCTGATTCTTAATACTTTCAAAGACTAGGATTGTAATGCCCAAGAAGATATTTTTGGATAATGCCTATACATCATTCTCAATAAATTATATATATTTGCATTGCACAGCTTAATTATAGTGATATAGTTATTGCATATACTAACGAAATACTCATTAAATATTACTTTACAAAAGCATATGTAGCCAACTTCTATTATATAGTCAATACCCATTAATATAAACTATAGAAATATGTATTTAGAACTCATCCCATTCTATTACATACCTTTGCTTCTCATTTTTTCCATACTCTTCTCAGATCCCTGTTGCAAGTGTACAACCAGACATGCCACTTCAGACGCCCCCAGCCTGGGGCTACTCAAGGCAATATTTAAGGCTTGTGAGCTGCACAGTAACAATAATATTGGGGACTTTTCTACCTCCTGGCAGGCTGCCCACGAAACTCTGAGAAAGCATTGGTCCTCAGAATAATGGGTTTCAAATGTCAGGTAACCCCAGGGAAGAATTTTAAGATATGAAGCGCCAACCATGGAAAACAGACTGGACTCTTCTCTGTGGGGGCAACGTGGGTTTCTGGGAGGTGGTTAACTTTAAGATATTCCCATTCCTATTTTTTGTTTGTTTGTTTCCTGGACTATAATCCAACATATCTCAATTTTTTTCCTCTCTGTGTAGGTAATCTTGTTTTCTTCTGTTATATAAGATATTTTATTCCTCTATTTTGGTTCTAGTTTCCTTTCTATATTTTTAATATCTAGCAAAATCTATTGTACAGCAGGAAAGACACAATATTTAGGCAAATATTTATATATATATATGTATGTATACATATATATATATATATGTATACACACATACATACATATTAAAAAGAGGAGTTTCAAATTTAAGAAAATATTACTTTAGTATAGTTGCAGTAAATTACTTTAATATGCATGTATGACTTTCTATCAATAATTTTTAACATTATGGCTACCTCTAATTCTTATGGAGTTGTTGAGTTTGTATTGAAAGGAAATAAATTTTTTCATGGTTCAGTAATACTAATGGATACTTCATGCATTCATATTTTACAGACATGAAGGGGCCCTTAGAAATCATTCATTTAAACAATTATAAAAGATGTGGCTTGTACCTCAGTATGCCTTCTACACACAGACTAGAGCAAGCTTCAGATTTGTTCAAGGCTTCACTGATGATAGGGAAGTAATGAATGTCTATGATGTGGCAGAACTGTGGGCTACACAGGGATTTGCAGTAGATGTGTCATCAAAGGGCAACCCTACAGACACGTGTGAATGTGTGTTTTGAAGTGGCTGTATTTAAGGAGATAGTCAAAGAGAAACAACTTGGATTCATAGAAGTACCAATATTGAAACACAAAGCCAAACTTGAGAGACAAGAAACCACTCAGTATTTGGAAGAGTGAGGGGATGATCATAAGGTGGATCTCTGGTCTCTGGAAAGATTTAACAGAAAATAAGGAATGGTTTGTTGCCTTAAAGTCTAAGAGTGTGAGGTACTCCAACAAGTTAGGTCATGTGCCAGGTTTGTATCATGGTCCTATTGCCAGGGGCCTCTCAGATAGTCCAAGCTTCACAACTGTCTCCCACATATAGAGGGCTTAGTTTGTTCCCTTGGAGTCTCCACAGGTGTCACTCTAGATTTAATGAGATTCCAAAAGCTTGGTTCAGCTATGTCTGTAGATTTCTCCATCATGATCTTGACCTCTTTTGCTCATATATTCCCTCCTCCCTCTCTTCGACGGGATTCCCAGAGCTCCATTCCCTATGGTGGGATGTCATGCTCAGCCTTAATTCATAGGAGGGGGACTTGGCCCTGTTCCTATTTATTGTGCCAAACTTTGTTGACTTCTCATAGGAGCCGTTACCTGTGAGGAGGAGTGGACTGAGTGTGAACTGAGGTGAGGGGAGGTGGGGAGAGGTGGGATGGGGGAGGAGGATTGGGGGGTAGGCTGTGAGGGAGCTGGTGGAGAGAACTGTGGTTAGAATGTAAAATGAAATTTAAAAGCATGGATAAATATTTAAAAAGGGGGTGTGCGGTGAACATTATTCCACCAAGATGAACAACAATGGTTAAACAAGCATTAACTCCAGTTCTCACAAATTTTCCATGCATCATGATTCACTCTCATCTGTGGTGAAGACGATTGCCACTTTCTCTAGAATGCAAGGTAGTCCAACCAGTGAAGATCAATGGTTAACTTCTAAGAGTGTTGACTAAAAATATGAAAATAAAACAGCAATTGTTTCTCTTTATCCACTGCATGCAATAACTTAACATCATGAACCCAGTGAAGCCTCAGTTATCCCAATTTTAGTTATGAGGAGATTTTCACAGCTTCAATAATGCTGCTTGGTATACTAACCAATGGAAACTTGATAATTTCAAGGTTTGGCACTTCTATTTCCAATACATTACAAGATCCCAAAATACAAAATAAAAATTCTATGTTTCTGCTTATAAAAAGCTAATGCCTTTGGAGAAAGGGACCTGAAAACATGCAAGCACCAGAAAGTAAATTCAATGACATTTTAGTTGCCTCTGTTCAAAATGCAGAGGACAGGAAAGTCCCGGCACACCAGACTTAAGGTGTGGAAGGCTGTGTTCATGTGAGATTCCCGCCTGCAAAATGGCAAATCTATTAAGAGAATTGCTGGGAAGGTTTGGGATCGTAGCAGAAAAGGAACTACCTATGTGGAACCCATAGAAGTAGACACCCATCATTGTATGCACAGGTATTTTGTGTCTGGAGATCTGCAGAGTTGCAGAAGAATGGGGATCTGAATCTTGGAAGGACAACTCATTTGTCCTTACATGAGCTATGGAGAAACATGAATCTTTGGTGTAAGTCTTAGGTGGAGAAAATTGGAGAATTTATGTACAAAAGTAAAGGTTTACAACTTGAAAAAATTTCCTACCAAAGTTGAATATGTGGAATATGGATGGAAGTGTAAAATAAAGCAGTTGATGAAGTGTTCCTGTAGGCAGACAGGTAGAGGAGAGGGGATGGACTCCAGGGACTGCTGGGAAATTAGGACAGTCTGGAGAGGATGCTGCTGATGAGAAAGAAAAGATTAGGGAGAAAAAAAATGGGTGGTTCTCAGGTGTCCTGTTGGAGAGAGCCCCTTTGCAGTGACTTCATTTGCAACAATTACACTTTAATTTTCAAAGTTAGTTGGTTTTAATATATCCCAATTATGTTAAAATACTAATAAAGGTAATTTATATATGCTAGGATACTACATCTAGCTGTGGTAATCACTAGCAATTTGGAAATGTAATATCAAACATTAGCCTTTTCTCTCTTGGTAAATATGGGACAGGTAATCTAATGCCATCTAGAGCAGTAATTGTCAACCTTCCTAATGCTGTGATCCCTTCATACAGTTTCTCATGTTGTGGTGACCCCCACCCCTTACCCCCATAACATTATTTTGTTACCATTTCATAATTTTAATTTTGCTCTTATTATGAATTGTAATGTAAATATCTGATATGCAATCCCTGTGGGGTGGCAACCCATAGATTGAGAAATTCTGTCCTACAGGAATTCTAGACCAGAAAGTGAGCCTTCCATACCCAAGTTTTCTGTCATTGGAAAGTTAGCCACTATCTGAAGCCAGCTTAAAACCAAGGGAGTTGGGTATGAGTAATGAAAGCAACTTTGGTAGCCTTCTGGCCTCTCTGTTTTGGCACAAGCATTTCCAAATCCCCCAAGAAATGGAAGAGACTTTTCGTAAGTGCTGAGGGCAAACCCATCCTTTAGTCCAACCTGCTAAACCTTTCAAGTCCATCTCTGCCCACCCATATGTGAAATTCCATCCTAAGTTGTTGAGGTACAGACTCCTCTTATTATGCCTAGATGTACAGATCTGTAGTGTTATTGGCAAATGGCAATCTGCCAGGAAGCTATATAAATATTTATATGCATGAAAATGACATTGAAGTAGAGGACAGCTAGCAAGAGTTAGTAACACTTAGTCAAGCTGTACAGCAAGCAGCTTACTCGCGCCAGAAAGCTTAATCCCATTCTCAGTCAGCCAAAGTGGCTTCAGACATTTCAGAATTTCAAAAGGATCTCAAACAAGACAACACAATTAACTTGCATTCTATATGAAGAACACCTGGGGACACACTCTGACAAACTTGGGGATTCTAAACATCTCATTTTCTAATCAGAGAAAATACAAAAAGTGTTTGTAAAATGTTCAGGTGGAAAGAATAGTGAGGAGTTTGTCATTTTTATTTCTTAGCTCAAGAGAAAACACATCAAGTTGTAGCTCTAAGTGCTAAGTGAATTGCTCCAAATCTCCATGCTCCATGTTTTCCAAAGTTCCTTGGAGCAAGAACTTAAGGAGGCCTCCTTGCTTCCCTCTTCTGTATGCCAATGGTGGCTCATGACTAATCTAACATACAGTAATGATGGCTTTGTCCTGAAGCCAGCTCAAGCGGGGAGTAGTAAGCAGCTTTCCAGCCAGGGAAAGAATCTGCAAAAATAATGGGCTGTCAGCGGAAATATTTTCAGATGTCGGCTTCTGAAAGACAGAACAAGCTGGAAGCTGTTTTACCTCCAACTTTTTTTTTTTTTTTTTGAAGGGCTTCATTTACCTCAGATTCTTGTAAATCCCAAATTCTATATATTTGCCTGACACAGTGGGTTTCACCTTTTGACCTTTCCCCAACCATTCCTGAGGCCATAGTTCATGACTCTCATTTAAAAAACAAAAAAAAACAAAAAAAAAAAAACCTTACACGTTTCAGCCTCAGAAATGTTTATCTTTTGATTATAAAGCAGATGAGAAAAAATAAAAAAAGTGGGGGGTAAGGGGGAGGACAGTGTTATTCAGGCTAGGTCCCTGTCTAGTGCCAAAGTTTGACCCTGGGCCTTAATTCTTCCTGCCTAAGAGAGACTTTTTAAGCAAAGCAATTATATTGGGGTTTCCTTTAATTTTCAAGAGATTCAGTGGACCCTGCCCTTGTACTATGTAACTGAGGAATGTTTTTAAAAGAGCTGTAAAATTAACCCAGAAGAATGGGGTTAATTTTTTTAACCACCTGACTATGGCAGACTTCCCCAGTGTTAAGAGAAAGAAAAGCCATTGTGAGCACAGCTCCCAGGCCAGAGTTTGAATCCCCATGGAGGACTGTCAGGTCAGGATGTGGCCATGCACGGGCATCGCTGTGCCTTTACCATGGCACACAGGCTCTACTAACTCATATAACAAACCCAAAAGACTAGGTTCTGAATGGCCTGTTTAATTAGGTATTTCTATTTGTCTTAGATTTTTTTTGTTTACATTATGCATAGTTGTTCTGGAGTATGACGTCACATTTAAGTTAGATTGATCCAACCAATCAGGATCAAGGTGCCTACAGTTCCTTCAAGAGGCACATGGTGAATGCAGGGGCTACTCTGGCTTTCTGAGTTACAATTCCATAGTGAGACATTTTCTGATCAGTTAGCGTCCCTAATACACACTGTTTATGTCTCGTAGCTAGCAAGAAGGAGACACTGGAGAACGGAGAGATGACTCAGTGGTTAAGAGCACACACTGCTCTTCCAGAGGACTTGAGTTTAGCTTCCAGTACCCATGATGGGCAGTCCTAGACTGCCTTTAACTCCAACTCCCGCAGATATAATGCCCTCTTGTGGACTCCGTGGGCACCTGGACTGATATGCACACATACTCAGATATGCAAATACACATAATTTCAAAAGCCTAAAAAACAAATATTAATTAAAAAAAAGGGACCCTGTACAGGTAGCAATGTCTCTACTATTCTGTGATGGTACATTAAAAACACTCAGGTTTTGAGTTCAGTTTCCATTTACCTGACACATCCAGATGTTCCAGGTTGGGGCAGAGAGACACCACATCAAAGACAGCTTCGTTGGAGATATTATAACATCCCGAGACTTCCAGGCGCCTCAGTTCTGGGCAGCACTGTGCAATGGTGTAGAGTCCTCGGTCTGTGAGCCTCCGGCAGCCACTGACAATGACAGTCTCTAGCATGAGACACACATTGGGTGTGTCCTGGCAAAGCCTACGGGTCAGCACTTTCAGGGCACGGTCCACATTGATGGTCTCGCCAGTGAGGCGGATAGTCCTCCAGAGGCGAGGGTCCCAGGCCAGGTTGTACCAGCGGCGGCACACACGTGCACAGCGGCACAGCTGGTTGGTGGGCAGGAAGGAGAAGATCTGCACCATGGAGTGGTCTGGGAGCCGGTCTATGCTGGCTTGCTCTTTCTGGGGTCTGGAGGCCAGCCGGATGAGTGGGTGAGTGAGGCGTGTAGGGGGTGGGGAGTGAACCATTGCCACTGTCTCCCCGGTGATGGAGGATGAAGAAGTGGAGGAGCCCCTTCCATTCTGAAATCCTGGCAAAGTCGGTGGACATATCAAGGCTGGGCTGGGCGTGCTCAATGTACGCATGCTCAAGTCAGAATCTGGCAAAGGATAGAGAACAACGTGTTAGAAATGAGGGCCTTTTATTGAACCATGAGCTGAAAGGAAAAGACACACATGGGGCAATGGTTACACGTCCCCATGACCTTCACTTCTGGCTTCTTCAGAGGCACAGGCAGCAATCCCCACCCTTCTCTAAAACCTACCTCTCATGCTCCACAACAGGGTAAGCAAACTGTAACACTTATTGGTTAGGCCTGGACTTTTCATTATAGTGGCTTTACCCTGTTAAGGCCATACAAAAAACTGTCATAAGTAATAGAGAGGGAAACAGACATGACTGACACAGCCTTGGCTCACATAAACAGACCAGCTGGAGAGGCCCCTGTGCAGATCAGGGGCAAAACCCCTCATTTCCCTATTCTCCCATTTTCCTTGGTGCTGATCAAGTGAACAGCTCAACCCCACAGATGCACTGTTTCCATCTGGGGAGAAACATATCCGTATTAGTAATAGATCTGATTTGCTTTCCTAATAGATTTTGAAGAGCTTGTTGATTGTGCTGTGTTTTACAGGTGTGAATGTAGGGGTGTGTGTTTCAAAAGAGAGAGTATTGTAGTGAGATACTCACTTTGTCCACTTTGTCTGCACCTGTGACACTGACCACATCCATTGGGGGAACTAGGTCTGCAGAAGGGGCCCCTGAGCACTCTCTTGCTAGCAGGACCAGGTCAGAGAGCGTCCAGAGGCATCCTTGGGACCAGGAACTGCTTTTGTTCATCTGTCTCTGTTGTAAGTTATTTCTCCCTGAATAAACATCTATTTAGCCTATGTGTTTATCCTGATCCTTATTAAACCATGATAGAGTAGAGCTTCTTGGGGTGTACAAAGTGTCTATTTCTTTGCAGTCATTTGCCTTGGCATGCACTTGGACTTTGAGGACAGTTTGCCAGAACAGGGGAGCCACCAGACTTGCTGTGTTAGGCCAGGTTCCAGTCTCTGTAAGTTCATTTTTCCTTCTAACAAACTGTACTTATTGAGCATTCCAAAGCCCCATTCTGTTCCTAGAGAGGTCACATGATGAGGATACACCAGTTTCTAAGTTGTTGAGGGATTGAGAATCCTCCAGGGGACTAGAGAAAGAGCTCATCAATTAAGAACATGCATTGCTCATTTAGAGGACCTGAGCTTGGTCCCCAGCACTGATTTTAGGTGGCTCACAATAGTGTGTAACCCTGACTCCAGAGGGATCTGTTACTTCTGTGGGTACCAGAACTCATGTGCACAAACCCATACCCAGAAACATACACATACTTAAAAACAAATCTAAAGGGTAAGAATTCTTCACTCTATCCAAAGAGAATGCTCAGTTCATTTCCCTTTCTCTATGTACAAGAATTTAGTCTCTTTCCAAACACAGATAGTATATATTATATATATATTATTTAAGAAATAATGCACTCAATATAGTTTATGTAAATATGCATTTACAAATTCATACCCATGTGTGTTTATGTGTGTACTGGTAGAGGCAGAGGGACACAGAGAATATTTCTAAAATACAATTTTCCTAAATGATTTGGCTAAATTATGGCTTAGACATTTCTACCTGTCACTATAGTTCTAAACACTTAAGTCCTTTGCATACTCAGGGACAAGAAACAGTAAGTCTGTACGGAAAACTTTTAAGTACAAAGTCAATTATGGATCTCAAAACTGCCTCCAACTTGCCACATTACCAGCTCACACCATCACATGTCCTCAGAAAATTAGCTCTGATGCCAGTATTTTTCTTACAGAAGCAAACAGCTTCTTTGGAACAGGAAGGAGGGACAATTTTAGGCTCATAAATCTGATGGTTAAGAAGCCATGAAGGCTCTGTAGTCTCTATCTTGCCTGCATAGGTAACATTCATTTTGAAGATGTTTAAGGGTAGCATGTGCAGTAGGGCCCGGAAGTGTACACTGTGTTCACCCTTCCTTTAGTGGAGGGGAATGGATGACTTTACAATGGGAGTCTTTACCTGCTTCACTTTTCTTCAATCTCCTATCTCAGCCCTGAGGAGGCAATGTGAATACATCCAGATTCTTTAGCGCAGATGTGGTTCTAATGATGATTTTAGTCATTTTCATTGCCTGAGTGCTATAGAAATTTATACCCAGAAAGAGATGGAAACTTCCCAATACTTTGAGGAGTGTCTGGACTGTGAAAATTGGGGCAGCTCTTTGATAGCTTCCTTTGCCATCCTACCTAGAGTTTACCAGGAATACCAGAAGGAAGTACTCAGTTCTTCATTGTTCACAAATCAAGTGTGTGTGTGTGTGTGTGTGTGTGTGTGTGTGTGTGTGGTGTGTGTGTGACTTATTCCAAGAAAGCTGATATATATATATTTTGCCATGAACACATAATACCAAGTCCTTCAGACTGACTTTAAAATGGCTGAATAATCCTCCCAGAACTTTTGAAAGTATATAACCATAATGGAATACATAGCATCTAATAATTACAAAAATATTTACAAAAATAAAACAATAAAATGGTGGTCTATGTTTGAGATATACATACCTAGAAGTTGCAATAAAATGTTTTTCTTGATATTGTCCCATAGGAAATTCTCACATTAAACTTAAAAAGTGAATATTCATATGTGGTTGTGTATTGAAACCGAAAAAAATTTGATTATAAATAAATATGCTTGTTGGACAATGTGTCAAAGAATCATTTACTATACTAGACATGGTTTATAGAAACTGATGACTTTCAGAGCTCTCAAGATACCACTGTGTTGGCACACTGGAAAAAGAGAACACGGCTTCCAATTCAAACAGGAACCACATTTGTCTCAGGTAGCAGCTATAATTTGCCCCAGAGAATGCAGAACCACCAACTACTCCATTCTTTATACACACTTTTCCTCCCTTTGGATCCTTTCAGCTTAATGGCACTAGTATTAGCTGTTAACTGTTTCAAGCCAGCTTACAAACAAGGAACTCAATGCCAAGCAACCAAACACACTTAGAAGAGTGAGGTAGAGAAGCAGCTGCATGAAGGGGACAACTGTGGAAGAAAGCTACCACTCTCCTCCTCCTGATCTTCTAACATAGTGATAACAAAGTAGAAAGACAGCCAAGGATGCTTGAACTCAGTGTTTGCAGATGTGAACTTATTTTCAGTGCAAAATTCTACCTATTTTCCACCTTGAAGCAGAAGCCTGATATAGTGGCATCTTGGGACTTGGAATGGTGGCCATGCCTTAGGGTGTGGTTTCAAGTGTGGGGATGTGATCCCTTATAAAGAAGAGGAGGGACTGGCTCATTCTCTCTTGGGTTGTGGTTGGGGACAGAAGGACATCTCTCATCAGTACACAGTTTATTTTAGCAGGAAAGTGGTATGTATTGGACTAAAGGACAGTTTAACCACAGCTTGGAGAAGATATTAATGGTCATTTCAATGCTGGATAGGCTTTTGCACATACTTATATAAAAATTGCTTATCATACTTTATCTTTCTTTGCCCCTCCCCTGATGCAAGATGAGGATATTTGTGATCAGTACAAGGGGGTAACTATACACTGACAGTGTATAGTTATGCAAAGGGAAAATGGGATTTGTAAGTATCAAACCAAATATAAGGGACCCAATGCATCTAAAAAGAATCCAACCAATCACTATCAGCACTAGTTGTTTGTAAGTTCCCATGTGAGGCTGGAGAGACAGCTCAGTGCTTAAGAGGACTTGTTGCTCTTTCACAGGATCTGGGTTTAATTCCTACCACCCACATGGTGGCTCACAAAATCTGTAACTCTAGGGGATCTGATGTGTCTTCTGGCCTTGGCAGGCACCCAACATGCACATAGCACTCAGACATACATGTAGGCAGAATACCTCCACACACAAAATTCTGTTATAAGCAAAAAATTCTCAATCATTATTTGAAGAAAGGATGCCAGTAAAGGAAACATAGAAACTCTTAATTGAGGAGTACAGTTTTTACAACACATTTAAAGTATATTTCAGGTTTATATAAAGGCTTGTGGCTTTTGAAAATTCACCAAGGCTACTGCTCTATCAGTAGGCATTCTTTGAATATATTTTGTTTGTACATAAGTGTATAAATTGGTAGTAGAATCAATTAAAGACAAATTAACTGTACCAAATACTGACATTTGGGTCAAATATGTATGGCATATATGATGGTGGCCACATCACATTATGTTGGTCTATTTACTGCAACTATCTTAGTTTGCATGACTTCTCTATGCTGTTCTCACAGTGGTGAAAGTGTCGAACGATGCTCTCCTCAGAATGCATATCTACTGTTGAGTTGTGCATGACTGACCTTTGCAGTAAGGTAGGTAGATAGAGAAATCTTTCAGAGTATAGCTGGCAATGTCTGCAAATCAGACATTACTGAACTGGAAACAGTGGGCTGAGAGAAAGCACAGTGAATAAAGGCACTTGTAGGGTCAGCATGATGACCGGGGTTTTGGATTCCAAGAAAACATATGAAGCTGAGCACAGAAGCACACATCTGTAATTGCAGCACTCCTGTGGTGAGATGGGAGGGAGAGATAGGAAAATTCTTGGAAGCCTGCCAGTCAGACAAACTGGTGTACACCATGATAACAAGAGACACTATTCCCAACATGGGAAGAGAAATATTAAAACTAACACCTATGCTTTTCTTCTGCCTTTTACACATGCATAACAGTACAAGCATGACTGCACTCACATACACAAACATGCATACACATGCATATTCATATATCATAAACGCGCACCCATTAAAAAAAGAGTCAGAGAATATATTGCCAATTATAAATATATAAGACCAGAGGAAAGATAGAAATGAGAATAACTCAAGTATCATGAACACTGAACAGGAGATGAAAGTGAAAAATGACATATTCTTGCAATAAAATGTGGATTTTTGTATCCAGGCTCCTAATGATACTGGAAGGTAGATATAGCCAAATGATGGTGAAAACTTGTATCTTCAAGAAGATATACAGAATGGATCACAAGGAATATTCTAGCTAGGGAGGACAGGACAGAGGAAGGCATTTTAGTTTTATACAATTCAATGAAATAAACTGTTCTGTTGCAGGCTCTTGGATTATATGGGTATGGGAAGAAGGAGTGTTCATTCATTCAGTGAATGATTTAACACACACTATTCCTCATGCAAGGGAGGCCCAGCAAGGGAGAGCCTGCATGTGACTAGATTATAAAGCAAATGTTCCTAGCCTGCCTGCTGTCTTTCCCTCAGTCCTACTAGAGCTTCTCCACAGCACACACTCAGGTGTCTGCAATTTTTGTAATTCTCTGGTGAGAGACAGACAGAAAAAAAGACTATATTGAAGCTATTCCCAAATCCCATAAACACAATAAAGGATAGAGAAGTTTGTTTAAGTCTTGAAAATAATGGAGCAGGAGTCCAACATAAAAAAGATAAAGGTAGAATCTACTAGCAGTAAAAAAAATTATGTTAAACATTAATTTAATAAGCTTTTGTGTTTGTCGAAAACAAAGGCATATTTTGACACAATGGTGATGCTTGAATATAGACATAGATTTTTGTGGACTAAAATAAGAGACTGTAGATTCTTCTAAGAAATCCTGATTTTATTGATTATTTAAATTATTTTCAAGTATATAGCTGGTATAGGAAAATACCTTTTAATGAAATCTTTTAGTTATTTTGAATATGTAAAGAATATGAAAAAGAATTGCATTATTTCTGGGGAGAAAGCCTTCTGAATTTTTTTCTTCATAGTTCCAAGTTTCTGGAAATTTTACATCCTTAGTAATCACAGCACAGTATCAAAATATTCAAGGCATCCCTTAAACACATGCTTTTTAGTTACATATTCTTCTAACTAGCTAGCTGCCTATTTTTGTAGTCTTTATTTTCAAACCACTGCTGTTTACACTTTAGGAATTTTATTTACATGACTCTAGGCTTTCAAAGTCAAAGTTTACAAGCCCACCCTCATGTTTTTTCCCCTCTGATGACCAAGGCTTTGGTGTAAGAGGTTTTCCATCACAACTCAGCTTTCTCCTCAAGAACTATTGCCATAAAAAGCAAGGGTTTCTTTCTTATCTTAAACCAGAGCTTTAAGAAAATAGATCTATAAAACAGAGATAATGGGAAAGAAATATGCTCCGAGCGTATCATATTTTCCTTTAATGTGGTTCAGATCATATAAACAATCTAGAACCCAGTTAAGGCACTGATTGCTATAAAGAAGAAATTTATACATATGGAGGGAGCTAGGTTCAGGATTTAAGAGGTCTTGATGGGATTGCAGAAAGCATCGCCTACAGAATAAAGTAAATACCTGTCCAGAAGAAAGTATCTGCATTGCCAATCACCTGGGCCAGCCTCATATGGGTATCTCCATGGTATAGCTTGTGGACTTTCAATGAAAATAATGGGACTTTACTTATGCTAGTGTGTGTAAAGTCTATTCTCATATACAGCTCTTTGCAAATGTTGGCACTTTGTTTTCTCAACACTATGCAGCATCTGACTCATTCTAAAAGGGAATAGTCACAATGCTGTGGAAGCATGTGTCATAGGCACTGCTCTGTGAACCATAAATAAAACCAGTGACGTGTATAGACTCACATCTTTAGAACTTGCACGCAATGCAAGTACCCCAAAAGGACCAATTAGGAATGTGATACCCACAAAAAGATCTGAAAGCCTAAGAAACCAAGTCTGATAATAATTCACAGATTCCTTTTGGCTTGATTTTATGCTCAAATGGTGACTTCTAGCATCTGCTTTCTTCCCCCTTGTTTGTTTAGCAGCCAAGTAGGATGATTTTAAAATATCCCTTTAATGGGAAGAAGGCATCCATCATTCCTGAGATAGTACTTCTGCTATTAGAGGCTTCCCTTGTCATAAGACTTGCTGTGATTGAACTGACAAGGAACAACCTCAGGGAGGAAGCGTTCACCGTGGCTTATGGATAGAGGGGATACAGTCCATCATGGGTGTGAAGGCATGGATGCAGGTCGCTACATGGTGGCAGGATTGGGCAGTGTGACCAGCAAATGGCGTTGGGTGTAACACTTCAGTGTGCACCCCTAGTGACTGATTTCCTTAGAGCTTCCACCTTCTTCTGCTTCTACTTTTCAAAGCATCACCATCAGCTAGAACTCAAGTATTCAAATTCATACTGTTCATGAAACAGGAGGCGGCCTGTTTCATTCAAACCACAAGGCACACACATAATCTATAATAATCACAAAATCTCTCGAGACTGCCTTTCATAGGCAGAATATTTAGTTAGGTTTTATAAAAAATATCCAATAAATTTTCTTTTGTTGTAGTTTGCTATACAGCTTTGTCCTCCAGGGAACTCAGAATAATTGTGATCATGTATATGAGACCCTTACAAGATCAGGCCCCTAACGATCCTCCATCAAGGGTGGGCACATGAGGGACAAAAGTTTCATAAACACAAAGGGTTTATGAGGCCACATACATCCCTGATGACACAGTTATGCTCCTGCAAACAATCAAACACAATGTGCTCCTGTAAAAACCCTGTTAAACTTAAGAGCTTCACAAGCCAGGCTTCAGTGGAATCCTCTCTTCTGTCTTTTGGGCCCCATCAGAGGTGAAAATACATTTGTTCACATCTATGGGATAAAAGTAAAGCAGTTGTTCTATTCATTAGAATTCATTTTTATTTTAAATAATTATCACCTGTTTATGAAAAATTATTTAGTTTTCATATAAGATAATGCAATCCCACATTACTTTAAAATAATGAATTAATTTTATATTAAATCATTAACCTAATAATGCTAGAAGATATCACAATAATTCTTACTGCAGAATGTAAATGTCTTAACTTTAGGGAATGGTTTTTGGAGTGAAAAGATAGTTAAATCGAATTCTTACTTATTTTCTACCACATGGAGTTTGGATGATCAGGGTAAACTCACTGAAACTTCATGATCCATACATTGTTCTTTTGGAAGCTAGAAACAATTCCCCCCACTTCTCCTCTTAGCAAAGCAACTTTTCTGAGAGTAATATCATTGTTAGTAGAGCCACTACAAGTTCCAGAGCTCCACTGGTGTTATCATGGAAAAGCAGTTCTGGGCCCTCCCACTATGGGTTTGTTTTGGGGGACATGCTAGTCTGGATTCCATGGAAAGTTCTTTGGAAATTCCCCACTCTTTCTGCCATAAGCTTTTGCAAGGTCTTTCATGTGTGGAGGTGAAAGGAGTTAAAACCACAGCCTCTGTTGGAGCCCAGCAGCCTTTCTCTTAGTTAACGAAATATGGTTATTTGTATCTGGTAAGCTCTTTTCCATAGTTTATTCAGTAAGGCTTGTTTTTCTGTGATACGGTAGATGCTTTTTCAAAAAAAAATATTCCCATGTTTGTGTAACATTATTCTAGTTTGCACTTCTCCTTAATTCTCAGCAACTGTTTCCTGGCCTGCTTCTGTGGTGGACAATTTAAATGCTGATTCCCCTAAGAGTTGTCCTGTTGTCAGTGGCTGTTCTGCCTCTCCGTAGTTTCTACTCCAGCCCATAAGCACTGGCACTCAGTGTCTAGTTGATATTTCCTCTGTTTCAGTGTCTATTTAAAAAGTTAAGCTCATGTGCCCAAGCACCTGCTTAAGCAGCAGTAGCTAATGTGAGAGTCACCAGGCACTTGTAGCTATTAAAAATTGAATATATTATGTTTAACTGAAAACTCAGTTTTGTGAACACAACAGCCACATTTCATGAGTTCAGTAGTCACATACTAGTTTTCTCATATTTTAAAACTTCTCCTTGAGAGAGTTGCATGAACAATGCTGTCCTCATTCTTTGGTCTTGTGTGCACAGGATATTTGATCTATTTACAGTATAACGCGGACAGGGTCAAACTCAACAGTATCATCTACCTATGCCTACATTCTGTAGTGTTACTTACGGTATCATGGCTCATCTGCTTTCCAAACTAAAACCTGGAAATCCCCCTGAATTCTCTTACTCTCTTCCACTAGTATCAGATCGGATGCCAAGTCTTTATGTTTGAATATCTATGGATTTCAGATCTCCTTTAATTCTTGCTACCATTCTATGTTGGTTCAAGTTTTCCTTAATCACAACTTCAATACCTTGCTAAGTGACACTCCTGATTCTTGTCTTTCCTCCAACATTTCTCCAATAGAGCCCCCACTCTACATTTATTGTTCACTTTCTAAAACACAGTCATATTTTCCAGTGCTTCAATTTCAAATGAATCATTCTTTTTGTGATACGTTAAATGGTATTTCCTTAACATAGTTAAGACATGTTTAAGTCATAACCCTGGTGTTGGTGAGTGAGATCTTATGAGCCACAGGAAGCACATACAGCTTTTTCTGCACTGCTCTTATTGAATTCCCACACAATGTAGGCATTCACTAATACTAGGCCCTACTCAAGGAGGACAGTCAAGTTTTTGATGTGTGTACGGAGTTCTTCCACAAAGTTCCCCTCTAAGTACATGCTGGTTCTCCAAACCAAGGCCTATTTCTCCAAATTAACTGATAAGTTCTCAGCTACAACTTAGGTCTCTAATATTATACTATGTCAGGTATTCTGTTAAACTTTCTAAGTTGAATGACTTAGCTATATTTAATGTTTCTGTTGAGCTCGAACACATGTATATTCTATCCTGCCCCTCTTCACATAGTGCCTCTCCTGTGAGGTACAAGGACTATCTATGAGCTGGAGTTGTCTTTTTCATCTCTAAGCCATTCACTTTTATGTGGATTCAATCACCCAGAAGTGGTTCAACTAAGACATTAAAGAAAATGTGCTTCACTTGATCTAAAACAAATTCCTTATGGTTTCCTACTGTTTGCAGTTGGAAATATTGACAGGGACTAACAGCAGGAACTAGATGCTCTAGATCAGAGAAGTTGACACATCTCTAGGATTTGTTAAGATTTCTGTGGACCTTTTGTCTTTGTCTCTCCACTTCATTTAGGCCGAGGTAGCATGCCCACTCCATTTAATAACATTAGTATGCTTGGAAGCTATTTTAAAAGATACAAGCACACAAAGATGATCTCTCTCACGACTCCTCACACAGAGTATCAAAGTCGAAACACTCATTGACTCTTTGTCTTACCATATTAACATTACTTCTCACAATAAATAAATAAATAATAAATAAAACCAAAAAACCAATGACCCAAAACTCACAAAAATTAAAAACAGCGTGACACTGTCATTGGCTCAGAGCTTTAAGGTATATTTTCTAGCTTTTCAGTTACCTAAGATGGAATGGGAACTTCTGTTTTCTTTTTCAAACTGATTCATGTATCAAGAGGTAATAGAAGGGACTTTTCCTTGATAGTAGGAGGGACAGTATTTGCTTATGTCCAATCCTCCAGAGCTTACAGATAGCTGTGCAAAGCTCACTAAAGGAGGCAGCACTTGTCTAGATAAGAGGAGCAGACAAAGACTCAGGCCAAGGCTTAGAATTCTAATTTTCAATCTTAAAGTTGTACTCTACTCTATAAGTCAGTCTCATTTTCCATCCTCAATTTCCAGGCAATGTTTTGTTCTCACTTCTCTTATGAAGAGCTGCAGACACCCCATGATCATGTCCTTTAAAGTACAATGGCTGGTCTGTATTGAATTTGCATGGTAAAAGATGCTTCAAAACTTTCCAGTTCCCAACAGAAGATAAAAGCACCTTCGGGAATAAGAGTAATGTACACATTTAATTTTCCAGAAAGAAAAAGATAATGTGCCACTCAATTTACGATCAAGTAAAAAAAAAATCAATAATTCATGAGAAAATGTCCAAATATCAGGAAATTCCTTTCTTTTCTTAGTCATCTGGAAATGTGTTCTCTTGAGTACAATAAGAGTGCTGTTGGTTACATCAAGGTGTATATACCACTACTAAAGTCATTGATCTTTGAGGGGAACATACAACCACAACTTTACTATACCAGCATAATCCCTAACTTTATCTTCTAAATATTTGTTCTTATACCCATTGATAAGTGTAGTCTTCACTCCTCATCTAAGAAACTTCTCTTTGTGACAGAGACCATTACAGAAAGCCACAATCAATGTTGAATTACCAAGTCTAGTCACAACTGATACATCTACAATACAATTCCTGAACCCAAAGGGAACGTTGATGAAGAGAAAGTAGAAAGAGCTTAAGCGACAGAGGAACAGAACATTTGCTGTGAGGCTGTGTCTCCTAGAAATGTCACAAGCTAAACCTATGAAAGCTTACCAACATGTCTGTCTAAGCATGACCTGAACAAGGATGACACAACAAACATGCTAACACTGTTGGAGAAAAAGCTCACAAGGCTTCAAGCCTAGATAGAGAACCACAGGCAAATAAGGAAAGGCAAGAGCAGGAGAAACAGTCTCCCCCAGGGAAGAACAATGTGTGTGAGAAAAAACCAGATCAGGTATCCAGGAAGGGGATGAGAGTGACTTCCCTTCACTTTCTCTATCACCGGGCTTTTTTCGTGGAGACATCCTCCTGCATTCTCAGGTTCAAAGAAAGCCACAGCAGGATCCAGAAAAGGACTACAAAGTGACAGCCACTGATTTTAAGGTATCAGCAACCGTTCTTTTGTGAGATTGCCTCTAGCAGTGTTTGTCTTTGTATTTTGAGAAAAATGAAGAACTGAAACAGGTCAGGCAAAGAACCTGAGACCATGTGATAGGTCAGAGTGAGCATGCCCACAGGGCTGGACCACAAGATAGGTCAGAGTGAGAATGACCACAGGGCTGGGCTATGACATAGGTCAGAGTGAGCATGCCCACAGGGCTGGGCCATGACATAAATCAGAGTGAGCATGTCACTTGGTCCTGGGACCCAGAGAAACTTTCTGAATGACTCTAATGGAACACTCTCTGACATATTCTTAAGCATGTATCTATGAGTAAGCATTAAAAGTTAGTTCCTTGATCATTACTATTAGCATTCTTCAACAAGCCTCTTTGGAGTATTTTCCCTTCTTTGTTATATTTGCAGGGAGACCCTCACCCGTGCTGGTCATTTTTCTCTGCATGGAAGATTTCTCTTGTGAGTTTTTGTTGTTCAACTTTGAGCATGTCTCTGAAAAGATCTTGATTGGGCCTGTCTGCCTAGTCTTAACCTTTTGAGTTTCTTATACTTAGTTGTTCACCATGTCCTAAAAACTGTGGGGAAAATCCTTCTTTTCTTGGTGGTGGGAGATTATTATTTTAATGATTCTTAAACTTATTTTCTCAAGTATTCAGACCAGAAGTAAGGCCTATGGAAATCTGTCCTTTCAAACCCATTTATCCCATTGACAAACCCTCCTACACATCAATGATCTCACATGTCATGATCCAATCAGCAGAATCCATGAAGCAGAACAATGTCTTACAATACTGAAGAATCAAAAATAGTGTGATGGTTGATAGCATGTGTGTGCAGATATAATGGTCAACTCTCTATATTCAGGAGTTAATTAAAAAATATGATGATTGAGATTATTAAAAAGTATATTGAATATGTACAGACTTTTTCTTGCCATTATTTCCTGAATAATACAGGATGACAATTACTTACATAGAATCCATGTTTTATTACATATTATAAGTAATATGAACATGATTGAAAGGGTACAGGAACACATGTGCAGGTTTTATGTAAATGTAAACATGTATACAGTACTTGCTTGAGTTTAAAATCCACAAGGAATCATAGATTCACATACTGTGGACAACTGATGTAAATATGGTATACAAATTCAAGTTACATTGTATTTATATATACATGGCTCATATATTCTCAATTTTCTGTGTGTTCATCAATGAATTAATTATTTGGTCTTCCTTATAAAGGAAAGAAAAACATCCCATGAGAGATAGAAACTGCTGGGGAAAGTACAAATATCTTGCAGAAGATGAGCAGGTATAACAAAGTGACTTTCCAGCTGAAAGGGAAAATCAAGTGGGAAACAACACTGAAAATCCATGTGATTTGGAATGGTGCAGATATTAGCTGTGAATTGCAGTTTTCCATGGATTTTAGACACAGAGTTATATACTCTGATACACATTCTTGGTTTGAGACTACAGTATACATTGAACTATAAGAATAACCTTTATATGCTTAGCCTAAGGACTACTTTGTTGGAATTAATGCACAGATGTCCTTTGAGAAAGAATGCTAATGTCAAACTTCATGTCTCTTACACTGATAGGTATTATCTTTTTATCTGTCCCTCATTCTCTCTCATCTATCTATCTATCTAATCTATCTTTCTATTATCTATCTATGTCTATATATCTATGGATATAGCTATAGGTACAGATATTATGGGACTCAATCAATCGAGCTTCTGGCTGGCATTGCATTCCCACTAGATATCATTGTCAATATTATACATTAATTGTATATTCTTCTCCAAGAAGAATCATTCTTGCTCCACCAGAAATGAGCCATAGATGAGTAGCTGGCTGCAACCTGAATAGATGTTAGAGCTTTTGAACTTTCTAGTTGGTGCTGAATTTATGTGACTGAAGGGTTACACAGTTCATGTGAATGGAGGTGTAAAATTCTAGTGAGACCATCATTAGATTCATTTTATGCCAAGTGTATTACATTTCCATGCTGACTTTGCAATGTGTCTTGCTACTATTTGTGTAAATACACAATCACAATAGGAAAGGTACTGGGCTGAGAGAGGTGTGTAGTGCAGTTGTAGTGCTTGCCCATTCTCAATATGAGAGAAAGGTACTGATGGGCTATGATGGAATATCAATGAGTTCTACATCCTGTGCTTTCTCTTCTAAGCTTAATCCACCTCATTGGATCTGTCTTCTCAAAACACACCAGCCCTTTACTTAACCTCTTCCATGGACCCCTAAACAGATGTCTATTGCTTGCCAAAAAAAAATACATTTCTTTCTTCTATACATTAAGCTGGTTTTGCCAAGTCTTTGGTGTGAATTTTCAACCTCTTCTTCCAGTGGCTTAACCTTGCAGGGCAACTGGGAGTCAACTTCTGCTCTCCTACTGCTAAGATGCCACACACAAACTCCTCTTTTCCTTCTCAGCTTCTTTGAGAATGTACATTGTTATGAAAACTTTTCATGGCTGACTCAAATGTTCTATTCTCTGTAATTTTTTTCAGACTCTTTTAACATACATGTGTGCCTCATTTAAATCACTTTGTATTATAATCCAAATATGCACTTATCCTATTCCTCAGTAGATTTTAAACTCCACGACAATATGTGCCCTGATTATGTTGTTGAAAACTATTTTCCAGCATCTAGAAAAGTGCTATACACTTCACAGGCCAATACAGAGTATGGATAAAGCAATATAAAGGATATAAACTTAACTTTGTGATGTTTCTCATTTTAGGGTTGGTGTGATGGCTCAGCAAGCAAAGATGCTTGTTGTCAAGTCAGGTGACCAGAGTTCCATCACTAATACATTGTGGAAGAAAAGGACCAACTCTTTCACATTGTACTCTACTTCCACAAATACTCTGACATGTGCACACAGACAGACAGTGGCACACACACAAATACATGTAAACTTTAAAAGTTTTCTTTTGTTTCCTGTGGTATAAAGCCTAGTCACTACATAGATCAGATATTTATTAAATATAGAAGACCCCACAGAGCATTTTTTGTTTGTTTATTTAGGAAAATTCATACCTATCAATCAAGTTCACTGCAGCCTGCTTCTGATCATATAATATGCATTCTGAACTTCATGTGCTTTTATGCCACATGTATACATGCTGCCTTAAATACCTCAGCTTGGACTTGAGTCTGTTGTGCATACAAAATACTGTGTTTTTACTGCATATTTAATTCTCTGCCTTCATAGAGACATCAAAGGTTAATAATGGAAAGCAAAACTTTTAATCTTGCCTCACCTTTGTTCCTTACTATATACGAAACTACCAAAATTCAGTTTTCAAAAATGCTGAATTCCTCTAAAATAAATAAATAAATAAATAAATAAATAAATAAATAAATGAACAACAACAACACAAACAATTTTAGGCTAGGATTCCTAACTCTTTCAGAATTAGCCCAAATGTATTTCTGCCATTTAGCATTATGTATTTGTGTGAAGTAGCATTCTTATCATTATTAATAAATCAAAATGTCGATCAACTCTGAAAAAAATGCCACTACTCTATGTCCAGCTTTAGCCATGATTTAATGCTTTATGTAAAATAAACAACACATCTATTAGTGTGCAAATTTACTTTCAGATTTTAATAGTAGGCAAATTTGTATGCATGCAAAAGAATTATTTTTAAACCATGTTATTTACTATAAATAAATATTGGACTTATATATCTGCACACTCTTGAATTTCTTGGAAAAGAGTGAAAAAACTTTAAGACGTCCTCTCTAGGCACAGATATTTAAGAAATCAGACACATACAAGTCATGATCTTTTTCAAACAAAGCATTCACTACATGCAAGACTCCAGCCTATAGTGACGTCTCTCTTCATTGCATTTTAATTTTTACATGTTTTCCAAGAAAATTTAGAGGATTTTCAGTTATGTTTAAGATTCCATGAAGAAATCCTATAGTTATACCTTATCCCATAAGTTTTAGTCTATGCATGATACTTGTTTCTCTTGTCATCGAAATTAACTATATTTTAAAATTCTGAAATAGCTTATAGGATGTCAATTACATAAATAATGCATGCCTACTGCTAACATTAAAATATAGATGATCATGATAATAAGGATAATCATATATAATCTCTTCAATCACTTAAGTGTATAGATAGGCATCTTCATTAGTATGGGTAGGGGGATGGGAGATCCATAAACAGCACACATAGGACAAACTGACAGTGACATGTTGATAATTTTGTGCTGTTTCAGAAACATAGATATTTTGACTTGCAGTTTGATCCTCTATTTTATAAAAAGGAGTATCTCATCATCTCCAAAACTGTATGATTTATCTTTGGACTCTTTTAAAGGCTTATTTTATCTTATTTTATGAAATAGCTTGCATAAACCTTAAAAAATTAACATACAACCTAGAAAATGCAATTAAAAAGTCCCTAAGTGATATCTCATTAGCCTGATTGCATTAGTATACAGTTGGCATATAGTTGTTTAGCAGAGTTCATAATTCTTTCTTAAATCTATCTATGGGCAGGATACTGCTCTTGTCTAGACTGTTTGACTTTATGCTGTATAAACTAGACATGCAGGACCCACAGAAAAATGACTGCTAAGACAAGATGGACAGTGCTTCAGTGAAAGATTCTTCCAGACAAACTATGGCCTATGGGATGAAGATGGATCATAACAGAAGAACTTCGGGTGGCTGACCAGGCAGTGAGTCTCTGTCATTTCTAGAGTTTATATATTATCCTTCTGTGGTCTTTGAAGGAGTTGAAGACAAATAGTTATGGTTTTCCTTAGTTAGGATTAAAGATAAGTCACATATAGGACTTTAGACTCACAAAGATAGGATAGATGATATTTTCTTTAAATCTTACAAAATGTTAATGGACTAAATATTGTTAACTGTGATTCTTAATTGATAACTTGTGTGGCATATTTTGCTATGTTAAGGTTAAAACCCTTTTATTTTAAACAGAAAAGAGGAGATGATGGGAGATGTTATTCTGTAAATATGTTTCTCATACTGGTTAATGAATAAAGCACTGCGGCCACTGGGAAAGCAAGATAAGTGGGGCTAGGAGACAAGGAGGAAAGAGGAAGTAGGAAGGAGGAGTCAAAATGTAGAGCATAGAGAAAGCAAGATGCAGGCCCGCCACTCTGATAAGATGACCACGTGGAAATACTTAGATAAGTAGAAATGGGTTAATCATTAAGACAGAGCTAGCAGATAAGGAATTAGGAACTGGCCAAGAGGATTGTATCAAATACAGAGTCTTGGCGTGTTATTGGGGGCTGGCGAGACAATGGGACAAAACGTGCTTGTAACATTTATCTTTTCATAAGAGTTAATAACAAGAAAGGCTCTACTTGTAAGGACTTAAAATATGACATGCTCTTTGCATGTCCACTGGGCACATGGTAGAATCTTTTTGTTGAAATGAATCATACAGTTAATTCCCATAGACCTCGGATGGGACTTTACACTGTAAACACAAAACACTATAGAAACTATATTATACATGTGAAGAAATGTTTCCTCACTGTCATTCAACAACCTCCCCTCAGTTCTGATAGTCTTCATGGCTTCTGAGAGGGATGTTTTCTGTCTGAGGTCACCATCAATGGGCAGACAGACAAGTCTTGTATTTTAACATTCTCTAGAATAAAAATGTTATTTTGTTATAAGAACATTCTCCGTGAGATATCTCTATGTGACAACAACCAACCAAAATTCCTAAAGGTCTTTTGACATATCTGTTACTATGACTGTTACCCTATGAGCCCCATTTGCCATGCTTTGTTAAAAATAGGTTTATGGCTTTAGCTGATGGAATAGACTATTGCTCAATTGAGAATTTGTTCATGGTTCAATGTGGCTCTTCTTTTGGATGCTTTAGTTGAGCCTGAGTTTGCTTCCATACTCCTTAATACTAGGCATAACAAAGAGACATAGTTCAACCTATTCTATACCACTATATACTCAAATATAATTTGTGCTATGAGATATTTGACTTACATCCACCCAAACAAGCTGAGCAATTTGGGCTAATGTTGAATTAGAAATGTACAAAGAATACCCTATATCATTACTTTTCAAGTGGATCCTGTAGACAATAGCCCATCTAGAATAAAACTGAAAAATCATTATAATTGGGTATTGTAATAAGTTCACTCAAACTGAATAGGTACTTAACTCACTACAGTCATCTTTATGATTTATGCTGATTCTGCTATTAAAATGAATTGAGTTGGTAAGTTTGTAGGTCCCACAGTGCTGGTTTTGTGCTTATAAAATCAGTACTGATTTGGAGCACATTAAAGCATAATATTCATTTCTTACTATTGAAATGGATACAAATTAACTTTGATCACTTCTTTTTGATATAATTTTCTACTACTTTTGAAAGAAATGCTGGAAGAGAGCTCATCAGATGTTACAAAATAAGCAATATCTTTGCATTTTTTCCTACTGGGGTCATTGTGGTTAGTGCAAGAGCACAGAGTTTTGAATTTTAATTGATTTCCACCCCACCTGCTTCCAACAGAGTGAGTAACCAATATAAATTCTCCAAGACTTGATTTCTCAATCTGTAAAATGAGATAGCTACCTGAATACTATATAGTATCTTCTTGAAGTATCATTACAATAAACAAAGTGGAAAAATGATTTCAGATTAAATACTGAAGAAGAATTTGTCATATAATAGTTAATAAATACCTTCATCTTCCTTGTTTGTAGTTGTTTGTCAAATGACTCAACTGAGTAGTAAAACCATGATAGATTTTCAGATATAATACAATTACAAGGCCAAGAGAACAGTAGACTCAGTTTCCACAAAAGATTTATAATCCATGGGCTCACCTTTTTAAAAGCACTCTAGCTCAAATATGAAATTCTGATATCATCTCAGGGCTACCAGAGCAATCCATCTCCATTCTAGCTTCTCCAAGACATCCTTCATCCTTACAATGTAGCAGTCACCTTCATCCCCTGCTACTAACTCTCTTCATCTTTGTTTTGTGTGTGTGTGTGTGTGTGTGTGTTTCCAGTATCTAGCTTTGATAAAATATGTGATAAATATTTGTTAAGTAGCTATAATATAAAAGACAGGAAATTCTACTGGGGATATTTCCTTACAAAATTTTAAATGGCAAAGTTTTTACCTTAACATATACAGAATCTGTGCAGATTGAAGTTGAAGGAGGGGATGGAAATGAGACTGACATGGTATCAAATAACTAAGTTCCTAGGTGGCCAAAAGTACTTGGAGCAGGACTGAGACACAAGGCAGAAAACAGGAAGCAAAGCACCCCAGAGACGTTAACCATTTTAAAATATATATGTATTTTTAAATTTATTCTTTGAGAGTTTCATACACATATACATTTTAAAACATAGGGGTTTCTTCTATTCCACTGGCAATAGAAATATACTTAAAATGATTTCAAAGATACACAAAGCAAACTCTTAGTATTCAGGTATCTGTACTGGCCTGACCTTGGGGTTGACAGCATATGTCCTCAGCTGCAGCCACTAAGATCACCACCTCTATTCACTATGTTCTCTTTTAAAAGTGCCCTGCCTACCTCCCATCCTTCTTTCTCTCTCTCTCTGCCTCTCTCTTTCTCTTTCTCTCTCTCTGCCTCTCTCTTTCTCTTTCTCTCTCTCTCTCTCTCTCTCTCTCTCTCTCTCTCTCTCTCTCTGTGTGTGTGTGTGTGTGAGAATGTGTCTCCCTCATCTGTCTGTCTGTCTGTCTGTCTGTCTGTCTGTCTGTCTGTCTGTCTGTGTCCCTCTTCCCTTTCTCCTACTGCTCCTGTCACCAGAGGCCAGTCTCCCTATCCCTTCCCCTTTTTATAATCCCTTTCCCTAATAAACCCCCCTGTCGCATGGCATCTTTTTCTTGCATGCTACTTTTCTTAAATTACAACACAAACCTTCTTGAGTTTACCAAAATAGCCACATGGGGATACTTGTTAGACTCCCCACAAGAGTTATTCATCTGTGACTACTCAAAGATCACAGACAACCATCATGGGTGGTAGAGCGAGTACTGGAAGAAGTGTGTTTACTAAGTTGCTTATCAGCTTGCTATCACCAGGAGCATCCTTTAACAAAGCCTGGAAATGCACACAGTCAATATTTACGCATGTGAGACACATGGAGATGGTGTGGAGCCACGTCTAACGACAGCTGTGCAAATGGTTCATGCTATGGTACTTTCCAGACTTAAATATCCACTTGGCAATTCCTAGTTATGTGCAAACACTGGAAATATGTTCGTGTTTGATATGTGGCAGAACCCAATTTGGGATTTAGAATTTAACCCAAGAGGGATCATCTATTCTTCATGTTCTCTCTCCATCTCTTCCTCTCTCTTGTTTTTAGTGACAGCCCACACAGCCACGGCTTCTCCCTAGAGAAGTTCCCAGAGCTCTTTTGTGCTATCGTAAACATGGGAGTGAAACATTGGTTGGAAATGTAAACTTGGATCAAGCTTCCAAAACACAAGGGAACAATTGGTGGTCTTGTCAAGTCCAGCCTTTCATTGGACAAAACCATAGGCTTGTCTAGGCGCCATTGTTTATAAGGTCCATCCCCATGTATAAACTATTTTTTTAAATTATGGGAGCCCCACATTTAAAAGTGCAACGAGTCTTTGTTTAGAAAAAGCAATTTATCTGTCTCTTGAATTGGTAAAGCCCTTTCTCTTTCCTCTTACAGCCCAAAGCAAAGCAAAAGCAAAGTGCTTTTTGGCCTTTTAATTGCATCTGAGTCACAGTGAACTTGCTGAACGTAAAGAAATCTTCACAGCACTTTAAGTCACATTTTGGGATCATGTAGTTCTGCATTCAGCAATGTTGCTCTGTGAGCGGCTACACACAGAAAACATGTGCTCTTGAGGTTAGGCACACACATGTAAACACATATGCAATTCCCAAGGTTTTCGTCAGATTTTATTAGAAAAGGATTTTCTCCTTGGCTCTGTGTCCACTGTTTGTAGCCATGCTAATTAAACAAAGTGGAATACCCTTTCTTTATGGGGTGAAAAGCTCCTGTTGGCAGGATGGTCATCTATAAACCAGAATAATGAAGGGACAAAGTAGGGGTCACTGAAATTAGTCCCTAATTGAAGATAAAATGTAACTTTGAAGATGTACCAAGTAACCTACTGGGGTTGCTGCTTATACAAAAGGAAGTAATGTACTTATAAGAAAGGAATTGGCCTTTTGGAGACAGGAATAAGCAAGGCCTCTCAAGCTTTAAAAGTCCCTGTGCCCTGTTTTATGGCCATAGTGAGAAAGAACCAAGGTAAATATACAAGGCCACCCACAGGGACATGGATCCACTGCCTTGTGTGTGTTATCACTGTAAAAATACACATGACCACACACACACACACACACACACACACACACACACACACACACACACACACACACACGCCCATAGTTATGTCTTGGAAATTATTTCAACAGGCTTACAGAAACTGAAACTAGTACACAATATATCTAGGCTATATTTAGCAGAGTATATTCTAGCAGTTCAATTTGATGCCCTTTTACCTTCTTGGTCTTCTTTGGTAATTTACTCTCACACAAATATCAAGTGAGAAAATGCCAGTTTGAAAAATATGATGCTATAAATTTTAATGTATCCTGTATGATTTCATATATTATATATCATCATAGAACCAGAGTGAGGTATCAGAACAACGTTATATAAACACACACAAACACATATACTATTAGTATCATTCTGGCGAAACTGAGGCGAGTGACTTAAACATTAAATTAGCTTCCATTTCACCTTGCATTTTGTGGCCATATCCCTTGAGTATGAACTGTACGTAGTGATATCCTGAAAACTAAAATTTGGAAAGGTTGTCAAGATGCTGAGGTCCTGAGTCCAAGGTTATTTCATAAAGTGTCGTATCTTTTATTTCCTCATTATTTTTTTCTCTTTATCACTCTCTCACTTGGTAAAAAAAGATATCATGCTGGGAAGTACCCTCAAGGAGATGTCCATGTAGCAAGAAACCTAATGAGGCCAATGGCTAGTAGTTCATGAGGAAATGAAGATTCCAGGCAACTAACCAGTGAGGAACTACATCCTACATTCTCAAAAGTGAAGCTAGAATGGATCCTTCCTATAATGAGCCTTAAATCTAAACCATTGCCTTGGTCCATACTCATGGCTTGAGAGTGCTACTGTTAAGCGTGTTAATTACTGGCACTAAGAAACTGTGTTAGTTAACACGTGTGTGTGTGTGTGTGTGTGTGTGTGTGTGTGTGTTGTTGTTGTTGTTGTATGTGTGCATGTACATGCACTTTATACACATGTGTTTGTGCAGGGTATGTTTTCATGCCTTCCTGTGTATTCCTGGATGGCACTGTGTGGGGATGCTCTAGTACATAGGGGCTGCATTATCACTGTCCCTTGAGACAGGTTCCTCATTGACTTGGAGCTAAGCTAGTAGCCAGCAATACTCAGCAATTCTCCCCCTGATCCATCCTGGAGTTGTAGGAGCTGTTCAGTCATACCAGCTTTCTACGTGGATGATATGAATTTGAAATCTGGTCTTCATTCTTGTATAGCAAGTATTCTTATACACTAGGAAGTCTTCTCTCCAGTCCCAGTCCTATCATTTAAAGCTACAGACGTGGGTGCCACTTGTTATGTAGCAATTAGTAGCTAGTACACATGAACTAGAAACACTCTCTGTCATTTATTGGCAGACTTTAAATTAAGAAAAGACAAACTGTACATATACAAAATTTAAATTCAGTACATTTTATTCTCACTTTCCTTTCTCTTTCAGATGTTTTATTTTAGGGCCAGTTATTCTTTCCCATCTAAAACAATCTGTTAATGTAACTGATCCAAGTGGTAAAATTTTCTCACTTGCTGACTGAATTCATTTCTCAGAAAACTGTATTTTATCCACTTACATTAGGGATTTGCTACAATTTAATTTTTGAGTTTGAGAATTTCATGCATGCATATAAAATGATCTGATGAATTAACCTCATTCTATCCCTTTCGATTACTTCCCTACTGTCATCAGCACTTTCTCTCCCACCCTCGCACACCTCTTTTAAACCCAGTGAGTCCACTTCACACTACATCTATGAGCACGTGTTTACACCTTCCGTCAGAACATCGGCAGCCTGTCAGTGTGCATGCCTGATGAAAACTGACTTTCCCTCCTGCAGCAGTCATCCTGCTCCTCCTCAGATAGGGATGGGATTTCATGATCCCCTCTCTTCCATTCTGAGATTTTGGCTGGCATGATCTGGTTCAGACCTTGTTGCATGAAGCCATAGCTGATGTGAGTTGATGTGTGCAATAGCCCTGTAACATTTGTAACTGTATTTGACAAATACAGTTTGGCTGCAGATGACCACAATCTCTAGCTCTTACAGTCTTCATTCTTTCTCTTACTCTGAGCCATGGGCAGAAGTTGGTGGACATAGATTTTGTATTCCACACTCTTACTCTCTGCACATTGACTAGCTGTGGGTCATCTCTCTATTAATTACCATCTATTGCAAAAAAAAGCTTATTTAATGGAGGTTGAGAGATGCACTATTCTACAGTTATAAACAATAGAGACTTAGAGGGAAATTTATTATTATGTCAGTTTTAGAGACCAATAGTATTCTGTTTGTCCCTAAGGCCTGTGATTAGCCAGTCACCATTTTGCAGGGGAGGCAGTTAACAGTACCAGACATGAGTTCTGTCTTGGGGAGCAAGATTTAAAAATAACAGAAAGTGTTTGTTTATTCCTATAACATCCCTGCCATTATTTCCAGGCAGGTTGTTAATATAGCTCCCAAAGTTTATAGCTAGATAAGAATATGATGACTTTTCTCCCTAGTAGCATGAATAGATTGATCTTCTTTCTACATGAAAGTTAACCAACTTGACCTTCCCATGTCCTGTGACTCAGGTATGTGATATCCTCAGCAAGAGCTAACAATGCACAATAACAAGAGTTGGTAGTGTTTTAGGGGGGCCTACGGGACCCCACTGACCAACCACTGACACTGGGCTTTTGTGTGATAACCTTTGGTGTCTGGGAGAGTTATTTTCCTCCTATTATAGGCTAATTGCATTTAAACTCCTTTTATATGTCTACATGACTGTATTTTAGGAAGCTTCTAGAGTAAGAGGTTTCCATTTTAAAGCAGTCTTCACTGAAGCATTATCAATTCACAGACTGTGGGACTCAGGAATTGTCATAGCTTTAGCACTAGCACTCTAGTACTGGATGTGTGGAAAGGCCATGACCAAGGTGACATCTAGAGTTCTGTTGTACATAAATTGCATTTTTATGTACTGTATATAATTTTCTTGTACATATGCGAAAACTCCCATAGCCTCCACAATGTAATATTTGGAGAGTATGTCTCTTATAACTTAGGGACACAACTAAAGTTGAATTAAGTCATCAGGATGGGGGCTTTTATACAATTAGACTAGTGTTTTATAGGAAGAGAAATCAGAAAACTCTGTATCGTGAGGGTGTAAGGGAAGATGGCACCCACCTACAAGCCAGGAGGTTATGCTGTGAATGAAAGATACCTTGACAGAACCCAGATCCTGGACATTTCAGCATCAGGAGCTATGAGCAATACATTTCTGTCCTTTAAATCACCCAACCAGCATTTTACTATGGCTGCTTTAGCTGACTAATATTTACTCACATCCTTTAATAACAAAAGGATTGTCAAGAATAAATATATTTAGTTGAAGGAAGGTCTCTTTTGTTACATAAAAGGAATGATTATTTTATTATACAAGCTGGGGGCAGCTTGATGTTTATAAACAGTCTGTTTCTACTTGGAATATCCTTTCAAACATAAAAAAGCTTTAGGAATTATTTAGTTTAAAAGCTCTAGCCTCATACTCTTGTCCTATTTCATTCACTGGAAAAAAAAAATTTTTTTTCAGGGTTTCAACATAGTCAATCAACAATTTTGGCAAATAGAAGTGGCAATTTGGCCAGAAGTATGACTACCTTATGGACCTGTTCTTTAAGTTTTTTCAGTAAAAATATCTGTCTCAGATTTTGATGATCCCTCCTGGAAGGCATCACCCTCCTTGTGGAGTGGAGGGGGGGATGGAAGGGAGGGAGAGAGAACTGAGATTGACATATAAAATAAGAAAAAATGATAAGTATAAAAAAATCTGCCTCATCCATTTGCAGAGAGTGGCAAATGACTTTATGAAATGTAACCAAAATTAATTATAATAAAATTGAAGTAAAAAATGCAAATGTACATATAAATCGAGGTTACACAGCACAGCCCACACTAGGCAACTATCTTCAGACTGTGGCATACTTATGCCTTTTCCTACAAGGGAAACTTCAAGCTTTCTGCAAAAGTAGCCCATAGACTGGACCACTCAGATACAAGCAAACTTGGAAGGCATGAGAAGAAGTGGGAAATCCAGCCTTCTATTAGCATAGGCAAAAGTAGAAGACCATAGAAGCATCCCTGGCTACATGTTCCTTCAGTATCCTGTCAATCTGTAGTCTACTGCTCTTCAGTAGAATACTCTCTGGTTTTATATTCTTCCAGTGACTTAGCACTAGATGTCTTTCATGATAGATGCCATTTAAAAAATTGGTTTTAATTAAATTAACTACTAGATTTGTGTTCTTTGAAACTGAGAGACATGCCTGATATTTTCATGGACTTAAAATCATAGAGATTGCTTATGTTACCATGAGGCATCTCATCACACCTGGTCATTTTATGGATGCTTACAGTTCTTTATACATCTGTACATAAACTTATTGAATAGCTCTAGGTATGGATTACTTTCTGTTCTCCATACCTGTGATACACCTGAAGACATGATTCACTGTAGCTCAAAAATCAAGCTGAAAATCACTGACTATTTTATATTCTGCCTGAAAGCTTAAGTGACATGGGCTAATAGGAAAGCCATCTGTCATAATTATGGAGGAAATTGGTTTCCTAGGTTTCCCTTTTTGTGCTAGGTAGATTTACAAGGGAAAGCCACTCTTTTTTTTTGATATTAAGTAAAGATTTCATTCTCCACAGCTGATTACTCATGTAGGAGACTGTTCAAGCTCAAGTCTCCTATCATTTAATGGGTGACAGTGGCAATTTTCTGCTCAACTGCCTCTCTAACCTCCATGGAGGATAAGAGTGGTGTCAGCAGGGCTTGAGCTACACATTCCAGGACTGGTCAACGATAATCAGGAGCATAGGGCCACTGTTTTAATGTTGCCTTGGGTTTAGAAAAGAGACAATTAGGGCTGAGGATTCCTATTCCCTGCCAATTTTGGAGAACCAGTTTACTGTCCTGAGAAAGCTCTTCTGGCCATTATGAGCTGTGAGTGTGATGCCTGATATGCTCACACACTTGCATAAGTTCTGCAGAGTGGAACAGATAAGAATGGAATGGACTACTGGAAATAACAGCACCAAGTCAGGTGTGTGGCTGTGTAGTTTTGATTGGATGAAGATAATCACTGCAAGGGATAGCAAGTGAAACTGTTAGCCAAGAGTGTCAAAGGTGACTTATGTCAGGCCGTATTTCCAAAGAAGGTGAGTGAACTGGTGTAGGTGAAGTTAGGGCATTAACCATTTAAAGGCAATCCGGGTGACCTGAAGGTAATGTCATAGTCAAGATCCATGCTCTTCTTTCTGGTGGTTCCCCTAGGTTATGTATTCTTCTTGGAGCAGATGTGGCACCAAGTTCAGGGTAGCTGGTGGAGGCTTGAAAAAGAAGTGGGCTAGAAAGATCATTGGTTAAGAATAGACAGGAAAGTAGGAGGTCCTGTTTATTTCCTCCAAAACAGAAACAGAAATACTTAGCCAGTGTTGCTCATCTTTATTTTGTCCCTTTCTTTCAGTTGATTTTGAGAATTGTGGTAGTTGTGAACAAAAGACAAAGTAGTATAATATAAAGAACCCTAAAAGGAAAGAGTTAAGGTTTCCTCCAGGAAATAAGTAGGGTGAAAATGACAGGGAACCCCCAAAGACTTGGTGATGTGTAAACCAGACAGTGGTGATCCGAGAATGGATTGTAAATCATCAACAAATCATTTGTCCTCGGTGGGAATTAAACCTTGAGCCTGAAGTTATTGGATTTTCCATCTCCAGGTGAGGTTTCTGGTGAATTTGAAGAGGTAGATGGTAGAAAAAGGAAGTCAATGGGCATTTTAGAAAATACTCAAATCTGCACTGTTTGAGAAACATTATATTAAGAAACATATGTGCAAATAGATTATTAATAGCAATAATGACATCTATCCACTATCATCTATCTAATCATCTATCTATCTATCTATCTATCTATCTATCTATCTATCTACCTATCCATCAATCATGTATCTATCATCTATCTGCCTAAGTGTGCATCTTTCTATCTACCATCAACTACAAGTGTGTGATAAACATGAGACAAATACCCTGGAGTATCTACAGTGTTTTTTAATCCAAACATATGTAGCTGACCTTGAGGGTAGGAGATCTGTGAAGGATTTCCTTTTGCACTGTTGTCATCCTCTAGGTCAGATACTTTTGGGAGGATGTTAGCCTGTGAGACAGTCTGCAGCTACTGTGGTTCTGATATGGCCTAATTATATCCAAGAATGGTTCATTTGACGGAAGATTTTATCCTTAGTGGGGAGAATATTGAAAGGAGTTGAGGAATGTGAAGAGATGAGGCATTACAGGAAAGGCTTAATCACTGATAGTATGAGGAGAGGACTCATGAGTTTGGCCTCACCCAACTCTGTGTGATCCATGACTTGTGATGTGACCACCAATCCCACATGTGCTACTAACATGTCCATCCAGTACATCTACTTAACTGGAATTAAGCTTATGCAAGTACCATGGTTTTTAAGCACCCCCCCCGGACAAATTGTGGACTGAATGTGACTCTTTTAACCCATGTCAGATATTCCTTTACACTAGAGAATCTCTTATTAGCACAGTAGCTATGGTTACAAGCAACATGCCCATTAGGCTGATGCTCATGAGCTCTGTAAAGAAGAGATCTGAGAGTCAAGGAGGGCTACAGATCATCAAAGAGAGTGTATGCAGTTCTATGCAATAGGGTGAACCTTGAAAGACAAGCACATACAAGTGTGGAAGACTGACATTCTTTGAGAAAAAAGACAGTCATAACCTCCACCTTCTTTGTGGAAATACTAACAAACAGTCATAACTCCTTTAGCAACTCAATGATCACAGCAGTGACAATTAGAAAGCATGACAAGTTATTTTAAAGAGAGTTAGCCCTAGAGGTAGGCTTGTCAATGCAAACATGAGAGGGTATCAGGTAAATTAATGTTATTACTAATTTTGTTGATTTGGTTTGTTAATTTCCTGCTTGATAGGATCTGTCTCTTTCTACATACTGAGGAATGGCTACAGATATTAGTTTTAAATTATTTAATTACTCAGTGTTATTTACTTTGCTATTGCACAGTTCTGAACAACAAAGAATTAGTATGACACGAATGGATAGCTTGTGTTTTCCTAATTGCATCTCTTTAATCTTCAAGGAGTTGGAATATGATTAAGTGGAACTTCCACATAAATTAACAGGCACCATAAATGGAATTACTGTCTCTGTCACTATTCACACTAGCCTAACTTTTATTTGGATATTGCATTATAAAAGTCAACAGGGAATATGCAAAGTGATTAAGTAAAAGTCTTCCACTCAAATTGTCAAACATGCTTCAATCTCTTTCCATAACAAAAAATATAATCACTGAATGGTTATAAAAAAAAGATATATATATTCCTAAAGAGGAACCTACCACGAACCTTACAGTTGCTGTCATACTATTCAAATGGCAAGTATTTACTAACAGGGATGCAAGAAGCTGAAGATACAGTTTGGTTTGCTACTAACTAGTTGCATTATCTAAAACCAGTACTTCTGACCTTCCTGAGTGGGTAAAGGGTGATTGAAAATGCAGTTACCTAAAAAGCTCAACTGATCTCCATAGAAGCAAATGCACAGATACTTCAAATGAAGTCCTCCCTTTGATACATAAAAGTTTATAAAAATTGTTCTAGGAGTTGAATACCCTTTAAATTTTTTATTCATCAATTCATACAATACTATCTCCTATGAATAGTACTTTCATGCCCATTTTAGTAAATTTTTTGCATCGTGAAAAATGCTATGCATCACATCAGAAAAGTATTTTTTTCATAAAGAACTGCCCATGTTTAATTTTCTAATTGTTATATTAAAGATATAGAAAAAGAAGCCCCTATTTGTTTATCAAAATAAAATGACATTTAGATAGCACCTAATTACAAAGAATTAAGAGCTGACAAAGTTAGCATAACGGTTTATGTCAGAAGTGCGGTCAGTTTCTCATCTCCTATATTAGTTAAATTAAAGGTTGCTGGAACAAATACCTGAAAGAAACTAACTTAAGGAAGGGTTTATTTTATTTTGACTTTTGTTTGAAGGTTCAGTCCATCATGGTGGGGAAGTCATGGTAGGTGGTCACATTAGATCTCCAGCTAGATGAGAGTGAATGTTAGCAATCAAATCATTTTCTCCATGTTATTTAGTCCAGTGACACATCCCACAGTTAAGGTGGTTATTCCCACTTCAACTAACCAAACCTAGAGAAAGGTCCACAGATATGCTCAGAGGCTAACCTACTGTACATAATCTCTCACCATCATACCCACAGACCTGTCTCATACACACCTGTCTCATACATGAGTCTAGATCTTCTCAAATTTACAATCAAAATTAACCATTATGCCTCCAGGTTCATGGCCAGAGATGGGATGAGTATCTAAATCTAAGGGGCTTAAATACAGACATTAAGAGCAACAGACTTACTGAGTTTAAAAAATCAACATAATAAACCCAATAAACATAATTAGCCTAATAAAATGACACCATTCACAAACTAATTTCAATGCAATATAGTATTAATGTAGTTTGAACTATCAGAATGCAGAGGTATCAAATCCAGTCCCTATCGTAACATCTACACAAACAACTCCATCATCTAAGGCTCAGGGAACACTGAGGAAGTGGGAGCAGAGACAGTAAGAGCCAGAGGACCAGGGGTATGCTGTGAGATGGAGTCTCCTTGCTATGCTGGAAGCTACAATCACAAAGTCTTACTAACATAACTGTCCAAACATGAGGTTCACGAGGAAAACAACACTAGACAAGCCAAAGTTACTGCAAAAAGGCAAGTGAGTGAACCCTACACAAAGAACTATAATCAACTAGGAAGTGCTCAGAGTGGGAGATTAACAAACCAAAAAGGAAGGTAGGAAAATGGCAGTTTTTTTGGGGGGGGGTAGGCTCTGTGGGGGTCTGTGTGTCTGGATAGTAGAAAAATGTTGTTTAAATGTGATAATGCTATAGTGTAACTCTATACATTATTTTATTTTAGATTGCTATAATAGTTTCAAAATGAATGAAAATAAACATTGAAATAAAAAATTAAATGAAAAAAATCATATTAAAATCATTCTTATATTCTTAAATTATTTCTTTTAGTTTTGAGTTATAATTACATCATACATACATACATACATACACACACACATGTCAAATCAACATCTGTAAACTGTGAATTTAACTGAAATTCACTAGGACAAAGTCTGTGAACTGAAAAGGCCCCACATAGTCTTGGGCATGTGCTGTTGTAGACACCTTCTCATAGATCGTTCAGTCTATGCTGGTTGCTTCCTGCTACTCATACCTTTGTATATAATGCCCCCTTAAAAACAGGCAGACTGAATGACTTCCCTGTAATGAAGAAAATCCAGGGGGAGTGTGAAGATTTTATTCTGAAACTTGACTGCCAAAACCTGTGACTCTTGTCTGGTTAACACTTTCTCATATTTATAGGCTTTTAACATTGGTGAAATGCCCATGCGGTCTGAAACTGAGTTCAGCTTACAGGCAACAATGAGTGAAAACCTCTAGGTCCAACAGCACACAATGAAAAGTCACTCTAGTGTAGTGGGAAGCATATACTTCATCTGAGCTTAGACACATAACCACAGCCAACTAGCTGTCCTGGACTTGGATTCCTGACCACAAAAGTAGTAAAATGAATGAATATTGTTTGAGTTGCTAAGCTTTGAAATAAGTTATTATCCAGCAGTAGATAACCAATATATATGATCACTCCAGTGGAAAATGCTACAGTGAAAAACACAAGTAATTTTAAATGAAGTGCCTAAAAAGGCCTCATTAGGACGGCTCCACTGACTAGAAATTTAACAGAGGGCTCGAGCATGAGTGGAAGATACCTGTAAAGAGGATCCTCATTGTCTTACATGGTAGATAAGTAACCCTAACATGTAACAAGTGTCCTGTGCCAACTATTACCGGAATGATTTTCTCATGATACAAGAACAAATGCCTAAACAGATCTCAGACTGCATCTCTTAATAGTCCAACACAATCAAGTTCACCTCTTCCAAATCACATTACCAAGAGAGGCTGTTTATTGTTTTTCTATTCACCACAGCCATGTAATGTTGCCTGCACATACAGCAACCAGTAGATGAATGGGCAATGGACCTTTGGCACACAGACACAATAGGATTTTAATCAGCCACAGAGAAAGATGATATTTGCAAGAAAAAACATTTCTATAGGGATGAAATTCCTTCTGAGGTTCTGGGCAAGCCATTGCCCTTGGTAGTTGAGGCTTTAGAAGATTCTTTGCAGCTGTAGACTTCAATTTGCAGGTCATAGATCCCTGTCACTTTGGTGGATGGATGCTAGTGAATGGCTGTTAACGAGTTTTAAATAAAAGTCACATTCTATGGCATGGTGTCTCCTTACTCTACATTTAAAACCACCCATAACTGGTCAAGACACTCCTATGATTCCAGGTTCTTCTGCCTCATCTTTGATGATGCCTTTTGGTTTCCTTCTGTTCGTGAACTCCAGTATTAGATGCGGCAAACTTGGACAATCCTGGCTAACCCCTTGAAGTCAATTTTCATAACCATCATTTCACCCATAAAGTAGGCTTTTGCCATATTATTTTACCTGGGCCTAAATCCTAGAGACTTTGAGGACTATTATTGTGCATTCCACAGTATAGCACTTTGTAAAAACAGCTTCAGAAATACTGATAGAGGTGAGTCTCTGATCAACTAAAAAGTTAACTAATTGCTGTCATGACTGATATATGTCTTAGATGCTACCACTGGGGAGAAATATCCTCTGAGATTGTCAACTGTCATTCAAGGTTTCTGTAGGCAGCAGGCTTGAAGTGAGTCTTGATTAAGCAGGAGAAGTAGAGAGCTTATGGGCAACATTTTCAGAGCTTGAAAGCCCTGAGGAAAATCACAGAGTGGCCCCACATCATGCTTTGTTTAAAGCACTGTGTTCTATTAACTCACTCACACCACATGCTTTAGGGAAGCAATGGGTGTGCATAACTGCAGGTCAGTTAGCTTAGGGATAGGATTTTATCCACATGGCCTTTTGTTTGAAAACTTTTCTAAGAACATTTAAAGTATCATGATTTACTCACACATGGAAAATATATGCTTCTTTATGGATTAACACACTCCATATTTATTGCCTACTATAATGTAGCTTTCTAACTTTTCTATGTTTGTGGTTATGATGAACAAAAATCAGATGATTAAAGCCCATTCTGTGTAAGAGATGGCCACAATCACAGGTACAATCCATATAAAATCCATAGGAACTGTTGTAGTTAGGGTTACTGTTGTGATGAAAAACCATGACCACAATCAAATTGGAGAGGAAAGGGTTTCTTACACTCACAGTTCCATTCATCAAAGGCAGTGAGGACAGGGACTCAAGCATGGCAGGAACATGGAGCCAGGAGCTGATGCAGAGGCCATGGATGAGTACTGCCTACTGGGCATGCTCCCCATGGCTTGCTCAGCCTGCTTTCTTATAGAACCTAGGACAATCTGCCCACAGTGGGCTGGACCCTCTCACATCAGGAACTAATTAAGAAAATGCCTCATAGGCTTACCCACAGCCCAATCTTAAGGAGATATTTTCTCAATTAAGGCTCCTTCTTCTCTGATTACTCTAGTTTGTGACAAGTAGCCAGTACAGGAACAATTCCTCATAAGAAGTATCTGGAGTCATTTGATTGCATATGCCTATGTATAAACATGCCTGTTTACTCTTCTGTTTGGAACCAGGGAGTTTTTGGTGGTTTTCATTCATAGGCTTTACCAAGAAAACTCACTTGCCCAGTAATTACTCATCTTATAGCTCACTGTTCTGCCTACATTTGCAAGGCCTTACAGTCAAGCTCTGCTTAGTCAAAAGCCAAATGAACATCTGTCACATCTGTATACAATTTCTTGGGAAGGAATATTTCCTTCACTGTCTCATTTACTCTTATAGATTTTGTCCTAGGAAGAAAAATTCACACCATTGTTTATATGAATTGTTTGGCTATGGTAGGCCTTCAGGGCTGGGCAGCTCCATTTTGGCATCTTTGAAGATAATAAGAATGGATAAGAGATCTATTCTTCAGGAAAAACTTGACAATTAGATATTCTGTGTCAGGAAGGGAGCAGTTACTTTATGTAGGTATTTTCCCCTGCAGCTTGAATTTAGGGAATTGTTTTCCATGACCTTTGAAACAATTTTAATTTCCTCTGCATAGAAAAGCCATTATTTAATCTCTGCAACAATTATGATCAAAACAGCTCTAAGTGCGAATAAATGGAAAGGAACTGTCCTCACCAAGTGGTACTATTGAATATTGTTTTCAGAGTCCTATTTTTACAAAAAGAGAGTGGAGTAAGGAAAGAGGAGATGAGGAAGGGGTAAGGGAGACACAGAGGAGGTGAGGAGAAGAAAGGGTGGTAATGGGAGAACTCAGGGTAAGAAAACAGACAGAGTAACAGGGAACAGAGACAAAGAAAGGAAAATTATGAAAGGAGAGGAAGTTAGAGGGAAGCAGATGCTGACTGAGATTCCCAGCTTCCTGAATGTCTTTGTGAGGTGCAAAAATCAGTTTGTGATGTGCAAGGGGAAGTCAAAGTCAGAGTTGCACCTCTGCTTTGAATCTTTAATAAAAACAATCCTCAATTCAGACTTTCTCCTTTGGTTCTTGGAGAATGACACATCCCCAGAAATGCAGTCTGTCTTCCTACATCTAGCTGAGCTTCAACTAGCTCAATAAACTGTCATGGAAGCAGGCTCTCACGAAATTCCAAAATCTTCTCTGCTTTTTTGGAGACTTTCCTCTGAGACCTGCTGTGTCTTCAAGGATGTGGTTGCAGGTGGGTGTCTCTGCTTCCATGCCATCACATAAACTGTACAAATGATGCACATCTTCCCATTGTAGGCCTACTGTATAGGCCTACTAGGAGCAGCTTGTATTTCTGAAGCCAGAGATGGCTTGTCTACTTGCAATATTTTGAATTTGAATCCAGCAATTTTAAAACGTAAGACTTTCGATAACATAAGAGAATTCTTCATTTAATGGAGGTGGTGGAATCCAGGTGTAAGTCCTAGAGGATGATTCTGTTCTCAGACTGTACATAGAACAGTTGATCCCAGACATTCTGAAGCATGAAAACACTGTAACTTGTTTAGTTGCACTGACCAATGGGTCCGCATTCGGTCTTGAGGATGATTTCAGACGGCCTTTTACTCCTTGTATTTTTTTTACATAATACAGTATATCATTAATATTTTCTTAAGATGACAGCAACCAGAACATACTGAAACCCACACCATAAGCTTTGGCTGAGTTTAAGCATTAACAAATCTGCACTACACTTCTGGCTTCTTCCATTACTCTCTCCATCCTTCTCTGTGACACTTAGATTAAATTATTTCTGCCAAGATCTATTCTTTTCTCTAGGAAACTCAAAGAAATACCCCATTTCATCTATTTTCTGTGCCCTTCTTTCCTCAATAACCATCTAGTAGAAGATCAGTGAAAGGTAACAGGGTTCTCCCTTTCTTGTTCTGAAAATGAAATATCTGAGGTAGGCTACTTTATAAAGGAAAAAAAGTTTGTCTTGATACTGGTGGCAAGATGGCAATGCCCGCCTTGCTGGCAGACCATCACAGGACAGGAGATAGAGGGCATGCATGTTGTCTCTTCTGGTCTCTTTGTCTTAATGAATTACTAGGATTCAATCATTGCGACTTTATGAACTAACCCAAAGGCCTATTTCTAAGCATCATACTCATATTATTCTATATTTTACATCTGTGTGTTATGCATATTGGTGTATCTGATGTGTGTGTTTATACATGTTGGTCCGTCTAACTGTGTGTGTGTGTGTGTGTGTGTGTGTGTGTGTGTGTGTCTGCGTATGTCACAAGTATTTGAGATGTTACTCTGGAACTGGAGTTACAGGTAATTATAAACTCCCTGATGTTGGTACTAGGAACTTTGAATAAGCAGAAAATGCTTTAAACCACTAAGCTCCAGCCTTGATTTTCATCTTTTATAACACTTCACAATGGAGTGACATTTGTACATATGAAGCTACAGAGGACAAATAAAAATCATATCTAAGCAATATAAGGGCATCTCCAATAGCTTTAGCTTTGGAATATCAATGGCAAAGTTGCAAGACTTTTCAACAACAGCACAGAAACAGGGCACAAAAACATTTTATCATCAAAATGAAGTCACACTGACCGTTCTGCAAGGACCCTCATGAAGCTATTTAGTCTACATGGCTCAAATTAGCTTTGCAACTTTCAAAACTTCTGCCTTAATTGTGTGAAAAGGACTTTATATTCTAGTAGAAAGATAGTCATCAGAATTCCTTACCTAAGAAAACTGAGCTCTTGAAAAAAAATGATGACCATAAAGTAGAACACTTGGATGAAAATGATGGATATTGGAAATATCTAATCATTGGGGAATTTTCTCAGCCCCTTTATAGCTTTGAATTGTGTTTTTCCAGTCCTGGGCTTTCATTATTACTACCACCCAGGTCCCATAACAAATGAAATAGACCTAATTTAGAGGAGACAGTCAACAACCTGACAATACCTTGTAGAACAAGTCATGTTTAAAGGTCTCCTGTATATTAAAATCATATGTGAGGACTTTAACCATGTCCTCCCTATGAAGAAGTCTTGAATCTAGACTCAAGAGTGCACACAGTACCACACCTGAGCTCTGCAGAGATTCTCTCTCTCTCTTTCTTTCTCTCTCTCCCTCCCTCCCTCTCCATTCCTCCCATCCTTTCTTCCCCCCTCCTCTCTTTGATTTTCCCAAAAAGCTTTCACTGTTCAGCTCTGGTTGTCCCGGAACTTGCTGTGTTGACCAACTGGCTTCAAACTCACAGAGATTCACCTGTCTCTGTCTCCCAAGTACTTAGATTTGGTATTACCTTTTAGTTACAACATTTCTCCCTTTAACTCATTCCAAACCCACCAATGTACCCCATTTTTTTCTCAAATTCATGGCCTCCTTTTTCATTAAATGTAATTGCCTTCATATACATGCTTGTGTGTGTGTGTGTGTGTGTGTGTGTGTACCAACTATTAAAAAAAGAATAGAAAGCAGAGAATATAGAGATAATATTTATTGAACACTTACAAAAAAGACAGTTTGTATGTAGTTCTGCATTAAGTATTTATAGAACATCTTTTATGTAATTATGTCAGATTTCAAATTGAGAAATGTGTATATATACATACACACACACATATATGTATTTCTAAATATAACCTGTTGTGTCTATATAATATTACTTGTATGTCTTAAAGAGAGTCAATATTAAGCAAATCTGTAAGTTCATATTTACCATACTATGCCAATGCTTGTTCCCGTAATACATGCCCCACAGGTATGTTAATTAATAACTAAATGAAGTCCCACTGACTGTATGCTATCAATTTGTTTTGGTAGAAGATGAATGTGCCTGGGTGTTCACACACAGAGCATTAAAATAAAATACTATGACAAAGTGAGCATGTGTCATATTTCTCAGATGTGTATTTCAACCACATGTCACAAAGCAGAGGCATGTGTTTTTCTGATGTCAGCAATCAATTCCTGGGCACTAATAGCATGGCTGTTCATAGACCTGTGACTGTGTGTTAACAAAGTCTATCTCTATGTATCTCTATGTATGATTAGCTTGAAACAAGAAGTTGTAAGGCTCAGGGAGGAGGCTCCCTTCCATCCCATCTTCCTTACTTTATGGTTCTGAGAATCATAGCTGCTTAAGCACGTTTCTATGGAGTCAAGGTACTGTGTAATGTGTACATGTCACTGTCTCGTTTTGATACACTCTTCTAACCCTCTCTTTTGTAAGTGATGGAACAAAATGAGCCTTTGGTTCTTCAAAAGACTTAAGGAATTTTCATATTATCTTACAGTTTTGGTGGCTGCATTTCTCATTTAATGGTCAAAGGTAACGGGACAATGGAAATGTGAGTCACCATGACAAAATTTGTGAATATACAATATGAGGCAATGTCTATGCTATCATCCCTTGTGTATGAATTAAAAGAAAGCCCTAATGCATTGACACTACTAGGTCAAACACTTGAGCAGTCACTATGGATCACAGTACCATGTCATACACATGCCTAGGCAACTGGATGTTTCCTTAGGAAGGTTGTAAAGATGTGAGACATACATAATAGGATATACTAGAGACAAATATACCAATCTGGAATTGACAACACATATCAAGTATAGTTCATTACAACTTAGCAAATATTGTCTCCACTACTAGAAGAATTTTTGTACAAAAAGTAGAGCAGAGAAACCTAGTAACGAAATCCACAGATGAGAACTGTGGGCTCCGCATGACAGCTAGCTGTCTATTGGAACTTTTCCTTCATCCAGTGAATAACAAAATAATTTTTTCCTGTAATAAAAAGCAAACAAAACAAAATAAACAAAACAAAACAAACAAAAAACTTGCTGAATGGTTTAATGTAGAATAACCCTTTATCACAACTATAGATGATGACATGTCCTTTATGGTATTTGTCATAAGATGAATTTTTTGACATCTGACACATATGAGATGCTTTATATGTACATATTTTATATATGTATCTATTAATTCTCCATTTTTCCTGCTCCTTAATAGCTGCAAAAACGAAATGCAATCTATTTCTCTTAGAGTGTCTCAGAATTTTAATATGAAAAAAGGAAATGGGATCAGCTTGGAATACTGCACAATAAACTTGGAAAGAATCCCATTGCTATAATGATGAGAAAGAACTGTATAGTCTTGAGCCACTGTGCCAGCTTGGAAAAATTGTTGGACTTGTCTGTTTCTATTTCCTCTATTTATAGCTGTAAGTCCTTGAACCAGAGACATTTCGAACAGACATGCTAAATAATTATACATACACTTACACACATATATCAGAAGCTGTATGTTTAAGACTGAAAGTCATTCCTTACAAATCATGTTTGTTCTTGTCTGTTTGCAATGATAAGATTCACAATCTCATTGCAAGAGAAAGGAAATCATTTTTTTTCTGCATGATTAAGAGAAGTTTAAATGTGTTTCTGATCCCAGGCCAATGGTATTGATTTCTCACTTTTCCCAAGACCACAAGAAAACATTTGGTTCTTTTGACAAGGCACTCCCTTGTAAATAACCTTAAGTGTTTCTGTATATAAAGAACACTGTGTGTTTTTCATACTGTATTCTTAAAAATCCCTAGGTTTCTGCAGACCTACATGAGAAACAGTCTAACACATATAGGGTGGTCATATGGATGAATTTAAGGGATTTACTCTACTCTCAACCCATTTTAAGCACATATGAAATTCAGTCTACACAGCATATCCAAGTGGAATATGGATATTCTGGAGAATTTCATTTCAAGGAAGGCTTTACAACTAGAATCCAAAAGTTATTGTGAGTTTCCCAAGTATAGTGGAAAGGGGGGATTTATTTTGTATGTATGAGTATTTAGCTGTGCACTACCACATGCATGCAATGCTGAGAGATGCCAGAAGACTGAATTGGATTTCTTGGAACTTGAGTTATAGGTGATTACAGGTGGGTACTGGGAACTGAACTTGGGTACTTTGGAAGAGCAAACAGTGTTCTCAATCTATGAGCCTTGTCTCTAACCCCCAAAAGGAACACTCTTTAATAAAATTTTCTTTGGCTTTGGGCTATTCTTGGGGCCTTGCTTTGAGGAGATGGGGCAGGAAAAGGGGAAGGAAAGAAAAAAAACATCAGAGTTGTAAAGAACTTATAAGATGGTGAAAAGAAGAGGGTGGTAGAGGAGGGTGAGTAGAAGAGGGTGGGTAGGGAAGGGTGAGTGTAGATGTGTCTAATTGTGGCATATCGTCATGGAAATGTCATAACTCCAACTTTAACTTAAAAGGTTAAAGCTTTAAGCATCATGATGAAATTAAATAATTGATTCAGATCAGTTTTCAAGGCATTTAAGTGGTACTATTTCTAGTATGAAGAGAGGAGGGTGAGTAGAAGAGGGCGAACACTTCTTTACAGGGTTCTGTACAGAACAAAGGCAAATGAAGGCTGGTGGAGAACCCCTGGCTGAATTTCTCAAAGCATCAGGACAGTAGAAGTGATAGGACATGGGGTATTCAAGACAAATGGCCCCTAGGAAACAAAACAAAGGAGGCAGTTGCCAAAATTTACAGCATTGCAAAGGCAAAGGAAAGAGCATGAGGGCAGTGGTGATAGCAGACGGAACTAAGGTCCACAGGGGGGCAGTTTCTGCTCACAATGTGTGTCAAATTTCTCAGAGACCCACTGCCTCCAAGAAAATATGAAAGAATGAGATCCCATAGCAACATGGGTGCAACTGTGGAGCAAACATTGAGACAGCCATCCATTGGTGTATAGCGTCTCAACTCATAGAGGTGTAAACAGACCAGTAATATTTCCTAGTAACTGCCATTGACTATACATTTTTTTTTTAATGAATCACTGATGTCTCACATTTCTATAGCCTTCACTGACAAATTTATTCAGTTTAGTTTATGTCACCATATCATAGTAAATGTAAAGTTCCTCCTATCTTCTAGATTTATAGCTTGGAGAAAACAGTGGCCTATGGTCTACAGACTCGCCAATAAACTTCAACTATATCTTATTGGTTAGAAACAGCACATTATCTAACATATTCTCAAAAGAAGTTAAGAAAGTGACTTCCTTGTTTGAGTTTGTGCTAATAGGAGCACAGTTTATGTTATGTTAATGAACAGGGCAGGCATGTCCTAAGTGCCATAGGAAGTAGTATTTGATGTTTTAGTCTCCTTGCTTGCTTCTAAATCTACAATTTCTTCAATTTTTTTTCTCTTGCTTTATCCTCCCCCTCCCTGAAAATCCTTTATTCAGCTCTTTCTTCATCTTTGATTGTATTTATGGATCTCTTACATTCATGAAATTTTTGTGAATGCTGTTTGGAGCTGTGCTTGGAAAACCTCTTAGGGGCAGCTTGCTTTTTAGAAAATAAGAGTAAATTAACAAGAAAGTGTGGGGTTATATTGCCAGATTCTAATGGGTGAATAATGTCTTACTAGATATGATGCCTGGATGAAGTCAATTGGTCTTCTTCCTTGACTCAGTTTCCACATTTGCACTATAATGAAGAAGTTATGTAAACCACAGAATTTTGAGGAGTAAATAAGTTTACAATTGCATAGATCAGTAGCTGGAGTTTTGAAGTGTTAATGATAATGATAGTCATTATTGTTGCTGGTTGCATATTTAATAATAATATTGCTAAGCTAAGAAAAGCATTACATTTTTAGTATTGGTGTTACAGAAGGATGAACGATCTCTGTTCCTGTTGAATTTATGGTTTATTTGTTGCATCTGGAGAGGGGGAAGGCAATCCTATACAGTGTACAAGCTGGCCAGTTAGAATGTCTTTTGAATATACTGTGCTAATGTTTTCTGTCTCAGAAACTTCTAGCTTTACATAAGATAAATACAGTAGACACTATACTAACTCTATATTAAAATATTGTTTGTGATGACATGAACCACATATATTTTAGGATTAAGATTTTTATAAACTCTATGTTAACTTCAACCACTTTGAAGGAACTTGGTACAGACTGAAGTAGACAGCCAGCAGGGATGAATATGGCATAATTGAAAAACTGGGTTTGTATCAGGATCCATTAAAGACATAAACAAGAAAAAAAGCATGGGAAGTGAAGGAAACGCTAACATGTGGATCTTTGTACATGTGTATACACCCAATACCCATTGCATACATATATACACAGGTATATGTGTGTATGTACATATAGGCGCAAATGCATTTGTATGATATACATATATTGGGCAGGTACTTAACAGTTATTCTATGGGTGGAACTTTTTAAATGTCTGTCATACATTTCTTTAGTCTCTAAGCATATTAATAGGAGTAAACTTTACTTTGGTAGTCAGGATAACAAATTTATTTTAAAATTGTTCTTTAGAGCAATAACCATAGACGAGCACAGGGTCAATTGTCTTTGTGGCTTTTTCCTCAGTGTGACTGTAGGCAAAATACTGGATCCCTGATACCAATTCCCTTAGCTCTACAGTGGTGCCCCCGAGCTCTCTCACAGCAAGAACTGACTTGTAAAACTAAGCACACTGTAGAACCCCAGGAACCACACAGTCATCTCCCTTCATTTTCACAGCAAGCCAAATTTCTTAAAAGAAGGAAAGAAAGAAATAGATTTCATGACAAATATTTTTAATTTTGCTCCATGAGTGAGGTAAATTTCACAAATGTAGCTGTATCCACTTTCATGGGATCATTATTATTTCTAGAGCAAGCAGGAAACTTCCCAAGGAATGAGGTTATATAGGAATGCATACTAGGTTATTAGTCCAGAGTATATATCCTACAAATAGCCCTTGTATCTCTGCCCATTTGCATTCAGCAAAGCATGATAAAAGTGGAAAAGTTGCTGCCTGATAAAAATTTTCATGTGTAGGAAAACAGCAGGAAGGATATGTTCCCCTCAGCATTAATAATGACTGTCTTTAATATGCAAAAGTATACACACACACACACATTTATTTAGTTTATGATCTGGTCTACATTTTGTACATTAAAAATAGAATTTATTTTGAAATAAAATGTGTAGTAAATATTGTACAATTTTAATTATTTACATTTGAAATACATAGAATTAAGTGTTGAAAGATAAAATACGGTCTTTGAAAATCACACTTTTGGTGGGGGGGGCAAAATTACCAGCATGAATTTGTAGCTATGTGTTTTCCTAAACTTGGATGAGGTCAGCTGAACTCTGCAAAGGAAGTGAGAACAATGGATTTGGGCTTGTTTCTAACAGTAGGAAATACACTGTTCTTATCATCACATCAATGGATTTCAGTACCCTGGCTTCATTGTAAACAATTCAATGAGACATTAGTCAAACAGTTGATGGATATTATTTTGGGACTAGCATGTGCTCTCTGCAGTTGGTCTGAATCTGTCATGATGGAGTCTTTTTTTTATTAGTCACTTATGAGCAGGGGAAAACCTTCACAATGCCTGATTCAAATAGGACTTAACTTGAAGAATTAATAATTTGGGTAAGTTAATGCAATGAGAAGAAATTGATATCAGACGTAGGGGCTGTTTGTGGCTAGTTTCAGAGAGAATGATCTACTCCAAGGTGAAGCATAAATCTGTAATAGGTAGGCAACATTTGGGAAAACATGGAGTCTAACATTCTTCACATGTTCAGAATTGAAGAGGACTAAGAGTTCTCACCATTTCTTTCTTTCTTTTGTAGAAAATCATTTAATTTAAACTTGAGTCACTCCTAGGACCCAGAGGCTATTTCCTCAAGTGTCTTCCTTCTTTCCACGAAGGCATGCTAATGTAATCAACTGTCAAGTAAGGTCATGGGCACATATGCCAAGGTTTAGACAGATATCAAAAGTTTTAAATAATAAGGTATTTGGAATTTGATTTATTTTAACTTTAGGTGGCCTATTAACAATAAATGACTATTATATGCAAAATTTTGTGGTAAAAAACACTTGTTAGTGTTGCATGTCCAGAAGAACCCACAAGCCTAGGCCTTGGATAAATATTTGCCGCATGAATTATTAACAGATGCTTATTTATGATATGGAGACCACGACTCTTTTGCCTCTTATATCTGCTGCATATTCTGGTGCCAGATTTATCTCTAGAGACAGAGATGAAATCAGAGTAAAGAAACTCCCAAGTGGTTCACTTTATTTTACTGAATATTTGATCCAATGACTTGGCAGAGAGAAGCTTTGCAAATGTTGATGAAAACAATCTGCTATGTCTTGGTGTCTGTTCCTTGGGAGACTTGCAGAGACCTAACATCCACATGTCATTCAAGAAGACAGCCAAAATAATAAATGGGAATTTAGGGATTCTGCACATAAGAAATCAAAGATCCATGGAGCTTTTGCATTGATTTCCTGAAGCCAGTGTCTACAAGGAACATGGACTCTAAGAATAAAACTATTGTGATTGTATCCCTGCCTATGACCCTGACTTTACAACCTCCTTCCTATCATTTACTTAAGTAACCCGGTTCTAGGAACTTCTGGTTTTATCAAATCAGTGTATATTTCTACCTTAATGATCAGGCTTGACGACCTGAGTTGAGGAAGAGCAATGTGATACAATCTACACAAGATCTCTATGTTCCTCTTAGGGTCCTCCTTATTTCCTAGCTTCTCTGGTGGTGTGAATTGTAGGCTGGTGATCCTTTGATCTATGTCTAAAATTCATACATGAGTGAGCACATACTGTGTTTGTCTTTTTGTGCCTGGGTTACCTCACTCAGGATGGTTTCTTCTAGTTCCATCCATTTGCCTGCGAATTTCAAGATTCCATTGTTTTTTTTTTTTTTTTTTTTTCTGCTGAGTAGTATTCCATTGGGTATATGTACCACATTGTCTTTATCCATTCCTCAGTTGAGGGGCATCTAGGTTGCTTCCAGATTCTGGTTACTACAAGTAATACTGCTATGCATATAGTTGAACAGATGTCTTTGTTGTATGAATGTACATCTCTTGGGCATATGCCTAAGAGTGACATTTCTAGATCTTGTGGTAGACAGTTCCCATTTTCCTGAAGAACCCCCATACTGATTTCCACAGTGGCTGAATGAGTTTGCTTTCCCACCAGCAATGGAGGAGTGTTTTCCTTTTTCCATATACTCTTCAGCATAAACTGTCATTGGTGTTTTTTATTTGAGCCATTCTGACAAGAGTAAAATGGTAACTAAGAGTTGTTTTTGTTTGCATTTCCCTGATGGATATGGATATTGAGCACTTTCTTAAGTGTCTTTCAGTCATTTTGTATTCCTCTATTGAAAATATCTATTTAATTCTGTACCTCACTGAAGGGGAAAGGGACAAGATCTCCTGAGCAAATTGGGAGAGAGGAGGGGAGAAGGAATTATGAGAAAGAGAAGGGGAGAAGAGGAGGGGAAAGGAGAACATGAGTAGGAAGATTGAGTCGGGGAAGAACAGAGGAGAGAAAGAAAAGATATACCACAATAGAGGGAGCCATTAAAGGTTTAAAGAGAAATCTGGCACTAGGGAAATGTCCAGAAACCTACAAAGATGGCCCCAACTAACAATCTAAGCAATAGTGGAATGGCTACCTTAAATGCCATTTCCTGATACTGAGATTTATGACACTTTATATGCCATACTAGAGCCTTCATCCAGTAGCTGATAGAAAAAGAAGCTGATACCCACAGCTAAGCACTGAGCCAAACTCCTGGAATCCAGTTGCAGAGAGGGAGAAGTGATGAGCAAAGGGGTCAAGACCAGGCTGGAGAAACCCATAGAAACTGATGACGTGAACAAGGGGGAGCTAATAGACCCCAGTCTGACAGCTAGGAAACCACCATAAAATCGACCCAGATCCCCAGAAAGTGGGTCTCAGTTAGAAGGCCTGGGTAGTCTATGGGACCTCTGACAGTGGAACCAGGATGTATCCCTGGTGCACAAAAGGGCTTCAGAAGAACATTCCCCAGGGAGGGATACTCCCTTAGCCTAGAGGCAGTGGGGAGGGCCTAGGCTCTACCTCAAATGACTTGACAGACTTTGATGATTCCTCCTGGAAGGCCTCACCCTCCCGGGGAATTAGTAGGGGATGGTATGGGGGGTCTGTGAGGGAATAGGAAGATGGGAAGGAGAGAGAACTTGAATCGATATGTAAAATAAGAAAAAATATTATAAATAAATAAATAAATAAATAAATAAATAAATAAATAAATAAAAAAAAAGTTTCCTATGTTCAAGTTACCCAACATTAACTATGTTCTTTAGCCAGGGTTATCTCCTCACTCAGGTTCCAGGGACAGAAGCTTCTCAGAATCCTCTCCACTGTGCTGTAGACACCATTTCTTGACTTGAAGCACTGCCTGAGCTTTGTACCCTCCTTATTAGGCTCTTCATGTCTCCTTTTTTCAACTCTGCCCTATAAGATGTTGCTTGTTTGAAAGCATAGCTGGAGTGCACTCATGAGCCCCCAAATGGCTGCTATACATACACAGAGGGCTGTGTTTAAACACTGTCTTCTGTCGCTGGAGTTTTCTAGTCCTGCCACAGCCCACCACCCTTCTCAGCCCCAAATAAACACAGAGATGCTATATTAATTATGAAAGTGTTGGCTGATGGCTACAGCATCTTACTGGTTAGCTCTCTCTTAATTATTAGCTCATCACTACTAATCCATGTACATGGCCTTATCTTACAGAACTCCTGGTGTCTCCTATTTTGGCAGTCTCTACATGGTGTCTTCCCAAGGTCTCTCTCTCTGGCACAATTCTCCTCACCTCCTAGTCCCACCTATCTTCCAGCCTCTTTTGTCCAAACAGTGTTTTATTCACCAACCAATAAGAGAAACACATTTACAAGAGGACATCCACACCAGTCTTCAGAGGTAGTAAGTGAAGATACCTTCTACCTAACCAAGCCTGATCTGAGTTCCACCCAGTGAATTCAAATGATATAAGAAGAGAACCAACTTCTGCAAATTGTTGTTAAGCTCACACTGTGACCCACATGCATACATACATACATACATACATACATACATACATACACACACACACACACAAAGTAAATTTTTTAAAAAAAATGCAAAAATTTCATGAACAATAGTAACACCCCTCACCCCTATACACACTTTGTCATCAGTGTCTTATCATGGCATACTGGTTCTGCAGAAGTCACCCAAGTACCAGATTCCAAATCCCAGGGCTTTACTTATCAACAAGCTTTGCCTCTGTTTCCTCCACTGTAAAACAAACATAAAGATGCTATGTCACAGAGTAAGATTGAATAACAAATATATTTAGTTTTCACAATAGTGAGTTTTGATGAGACTGAGCCAGCTTCCTTATATTCATTTGTAATCCTCCACATCTAAACTTATTTTTCCCTAGAAAAGACAGATCTTTCAGTCCTGACACAGGGCCTGAGATGCAGTGTGTTCCATTTACACAGTGAAAATATGAAACAGTTAAAATATGAATAACTTCTGAACAACAAAATAAGCCTAGAACCGGAAGTGTCTAAATACCAATGTTAGTTCCTAGTTCATAAAACAAGGAAGCATTTATGTGGGCAGGGAGCACCACTTTTTCCAGGGAAGAAATGATTATCCGTGCAGACTGTACCCTCATAGCAAACACAGACTCTTCCAAATGCACAGCCATGGCAGTGGGCCTGACCAATACCCAGACACACTGCATGTCTGTGAAGGGTGTTCTCTTATTGTTTCCAACAGGAAGTGTGAATTACAGGATGCCTGATAAATCCATCCAGAAGTGCTAAGAAAAGCAGATGCTGATTTCCAAGCCTTATCAAATGATTCTCCCTCTCTTCACTCACTTGGGCAGTTTGGAGGCAAACAGGATGGAAAAGTAATTTGCCTGCTCTGATCACTTATGCGCCCTGGGGGTGGGAGCTGGGAGCAAGTCAGAAATATTAATTTCCCACACCCCACTATCCATCTCTGGGTAGTTAAAATAAAATAAAGTATTTGATTTCCCCCAATCTTACTATTGATGAAAGACGACAGGTCCAATAGGCAAGCTCATGGAAATGATTATTTCCTGTACGTAAAAGTTTTCTGTTTCCCCGGCAACCAATTCTGTGCCAGAGACAGGTTCCAAAATCTACAAGGAGAGTGCCAGGTGAGTTACCATCTCTTCTGGACTGGCTGGCTTCCTCTCTGAAGGAGCACAGGTCTAGCCAGCTTTGACCTTACTGCCTGCAGAGGTGAATGGGTTCTTCCTGTTTGCTGGGTTTAATCCTAAAGAGACAGCCATATTAAAATGTTTAAATTCTTCCCTAAATAAAAAAAGGCAACTAGTCAAATATACTTTCAGGAATAAAGAACTTGTTCTAGGAGGAAGCCACTGGGTACTTGCGGATAGCTTCTAACATTTTTTTTAAAATGTATCGTAGTTTGCCATTTTGTTATGGATACAGGCTAAGGTTTATTCTTATATATCTGTGGCCTTTAAAAATACATTAACTGCATATCAGAAAGAATAATAAGGAAATTAGAAATTATAAAGCAAGATACAGGGAAACTGTTCAGGCCAGATGAACTCAGCTTTTACAATTACTGTATACTAGAGACTCGGGGTAGCCCTCACTTGTAAAACAGAGCATGGACTGCTTCTCGTGCAGCAGACCATATTTTTTTTAAATGAGCAGAATGCTGCATTAATTCACTGATGCACGTAGCTCTCTGTTATTGAGAATATGAGATCTAGACTGCAGTAGGACAGGGAAAGAAAGACAAAGCCTTGAATAAACAGCATCCTTGTTCCCTGTTGTGATGTTCTGAAGTAGCAGCCATAGCCTGAGTGATTCTGCTGTTAACCAGGATTCTGTTTGCAAACAGGCCAGAGCTAGAAGAGAGGCCATTTAAGCATCAAGTGGAAAGATCTTGGTAGGACAAAGACTTCTCTGAACTGTGGTGAGACTCTCCTAATGGACACAGGGAAGCCAAACAAAGGGAATGACTGTGAACCGCCTGGAGAGTAGCAGTTCTCCATGAAATGGCCCGGGTGTGTGCATCCTTGCTGATTACACATAGAATAGCTCCACACGAGGTGTGCTGTATCAAGAAAGGCTGCTTCAGAGCTGTGTTTCCAAAAGGAGAAGCCATAGCACCCTAAAAGACCCCTTCTGCAAAGAGGCAGAGTGGTGTCAGAGAGGAGGGCTGAGGAAGGAGTCCCCAAGGCTGAGGACAGGAAAAGAGAAGGAAAGATGAGCAGAGAACACAGCACACATCCCAAAGAAAAGTCCAAGCTGGCTCTTAAGCCACAAGATTTCTAAAGTAGATCATGGGAAAATCAAATGAAAAAAGCACAGCTGTTTGTGGAAAAAGGCCACCTCCTTTTTTTTTTGTTTTTTTGTTTTAACCAGCATTCCTCAAAGGAATGTACAGTGTGAGTACAGCTATAAAGGGAAGTACCTAGCAATGTACTTCCTGCAAGGAGGATGAACCAATGATAACTTCAGTGATGCTGGAGAAATTGGAATGCTACAGGTCCAAACCCTAAATCACAATACATCCCAGGCTATTTGTACCACCTCCTCTCCCACCCACACCCACATAGCCATTCTTCCCCCACCTCTGTGACTAATAGGTAAAACCTTTCTGGATTGCATGAAGGGCTGAGAATGTCCCCAGAGGACATGATTTCTCTGCTTTGCTTTAATCTAATATTCCTACCCGTGTTTTTAAAGTGCCTTAATTTACCAAGTTCCATTAATAACCACTGTTGTGTTACTATAAAATTTCATCAAATGCTTATCATATTGGAATATGGGGGCAACTTAGACCTGTGTTTCGGAGTCATTGTCACTCTTTTTTTTTTTTTTTGATTGTTTTCAATTAAACTACCTCTTATCCTGCTTGTGATGAGAATGGTGCTTGGTGCTTTGGAGGCAACAGTAGATAGCTGCAGAGAACTGGGCTACTTTTATTCATGAGACAAGCTTTAGACTCTCAGGCACAGCAGAGCATTGTTGAAAAGACGGGCATTCGTTTTCCCTTTAGGTAAATGATTCCATCGAGGCACAAGTGAAGGCACACATGAAACCATGTGTGTTCAGTGTTGTGTATCATGATACACATTATCTTAAGTTCAATGTTGTTCACAGAAACTAAATTTTCTGTAAGAAAGGGAAGAATGAGTTCATTGAGGAAGTACTGTTAAGATACAGAGACACACAAGCCATCCATATTTTCACTGTAATGTCAGATTAGGGCCAGAGCAGTATCTCAGCAGGTAAAGCCATGGCAGTTGCCAAGTTCTGAATTTGATTCCTGGGAACTATATGTTGAAAGGAAAAGAAGCAGCTCCTGCAAGCTTTCCTCTTTCTGTCCACATATATATTGTAGAAGGTTCTACACACTAAATAAGAGACCAATGAAAATTAAAGAATTACTTTTTAAAACTTAGAAAAAGGCCCTCATTCTTGGCCCTGCTGGGAACATGGCTCGGGGTGAGTGTTAACTACACTCACAAAGACATAGGCAATAGATAATTCCACTTCATCAGAACCCTGTGGAGTGGGTGGGGAATGGGATGGGAGGGAGGTGTCTGGGAGCATGGGAGGATGGGACTGAGGGGGAACTGGGATCAATATGTAAAATATGATAAAGTAATAATAAAACTTTTTAAAATCTTACAAAAAGTAATAAAATACCAGACTATTGTATATATACTTTAAGAATTTTAAGACATAATTGCATATGTGACACACTACATGTATCAGACTTTTATTTGATATATTTCTCAAGTGCATTTGCTAGGTGTATTCGTCACTAGTTATTGTGTGACTCATGATAACAGATAATGCATTTAAACATCATCATTGAATATATCACAGTTTTTGTGGATAGCTATTTTATCCTTATCCTCAGGACTGGGAGTTACAAAGTTTCAGTCAAAATATTACAGCGATAGCTTTCATTTTGGAGGTTGAGTCCTCTTTTAAACATCTGTCATTGACAGGGAAATTAGACCTTATGTCAGTAGAGGTAAGATTCTTTTTTTACAGGCACCACCAGTGACTCAGCTCTTTGAGTTCCCGTTGACCTTTTCTCCATGGTCCATCCCTCCTTAGTCTTTCCCACAGTGCACAGTTCATTTCTTTAAGTGTATCAGGGAATCTTTCTCTTCATGAGTTCTATGTCTTTGTTCCTAGAGATTTCCTCTGATCCATGGGCAAAACCTAGGGCAATTCACTTTCAAAGTAAGTAAAAGCCAACTGAGGTGGACCCTAAGTGCAAGCACAAACTCCCTGCATCTTTGCTATGAAATGGCCAATCAAGAGAGTGATATACAGGGCTAGAGAAATGGCTCAGTTTGTCACATGCTTAGCATGCAAGAGTGAGGACCTGATTTCCACAGCACCAAGGTAAAAAGCTATAGGTGATGGTACACCCTGGTAACCCCAGGGCAGAAAAGGGAAGGATGCAGGGATAAGCATCCCTGGACAGAAAGCCTGAAATAGATTGTGAACTTTTGCTCTCATTTTGCACACACACACACAAACGCCACACACACACACACACACACACACACACACACACACACACACACACACACACCGGAACACATATACTAACAGAAAAAAGAACAGGGAAATCATATAACACACAGAGGTCTTGTTCATCCTAAAATGAGTGATCCTTACAGAGGATGCTTACAGAAGATGATAATGCTGGGGACAGCCTCAGAATTCTGCCTATCACATTCACTGAGGAGAAGCACAAAGTGTGAATGTTGGCCAACTAGTCCTTCAAGTTCAGCACTGTGTACGCATAAGTTATTTACCCATGTTTATCCTACTTTTTTTTCTAATCAGAGAGACTGTGGTTGGTACAGTGGTAGGAAGGGCTGCCTTCCAATCTGCTAAGACACTTTATTGTAGTTTACACCTACTCAGGGATATAGAAATGTACCCTCATCTCATGTGCTCATAGATGTTCTCAACATGACCCTTTTCTACTCTTTTCCTGAATTCCTTTCTCATGAGAGTCAAATTGATTATTATTTCTTAAATTTACTCATGTAGGTTGTTTGCAGAACTAGTGGCCAAACATTTTATAGGTTTTTGTTGTTGTTGGTAGTGGTGTGAGTATGTATGTATGTATGTATGTGTGTGTTTGTAAAGGAATTCCTTCTGTTTTCCCTCTATCATTTACTTATTCACTTGCTTGTCCTTGATGTGTTGAAGTGAATTAAAATAGTGAGCTGGCCTAAATTCACCCTGGACAGACAGCACCAATCAGACCACGTGACTTCATCCTTGTTTGATCTAGAAATTAAACAAAACTTGAGCTTTTTCTTGAAAATGCTTATTTTTAAAAAAGAACTTAAGATCAACCAGTGTGAAGCAGCCAATACGTTTATAATCATATGACCAAGGCTTTACAAGAGGAGAGATCAAATAAGGACCCATCCTGTCTGCAACCACTTGGACATTGCTTTGCTTTATTGCTGTGTCCCTCTGTGGAGCTCCTGGACAATTCTGGGTTTCATTTCCTGAAGTAACACATTCTACAGGCTTATATTCTTCTATCTTTAGGAGTAAAAAGATTATTTTTAAAATGAATATATAATAGTGGAAATTTAAATCAATTAAGTGCCTACTTCTTTACTGAATAAATAAAAATACATTTACATGAAGTGGGAAAATGAGGTAGGCTTATAAGGTATCTACATGGAGAGACTATGCATATTTAAATGCATAATTAAATATTTAAATGTACAATTAAAAGTGCATATTTAAGTGTACATTCATAGAAAGATGCTATAATGATATGCCTAAAATAGGCTCATGTACTATCTGATACACACTTAGAATTGGATCATAGGGCCAAAAAGATGGATCAGTGGTTAAGAGCACTGGCTACCCTTCCAGAGAACCTAAGTGTAATTTCCAGCAACAACACAGTCTATAATCCTAGCAACAGATGATCTGACACTCTCTTTGAGATTCTCCAAGAACCAGGAATGTATATGGTGCACAGATACATATGTAGAAAAATGGCCATACACATAAAGTAAAATGAATAATAAAAATAAAACAATGGATTGGCACCAGGCTTCAGCTTTAAGCACCCTATAACCTCTCACTTAATTTAGAAATAAGTAATTTTTGACTTTATAGTTGAAAGGAAGGTGAGTTAGGACACAATGATGTTACACCCAATTTCAATAGAAAAAAAAAACGGTATTTTACTGTGTCTTATTTAACTGAATATACCTTCATGTTTTATACTGGAGGGGCATTCTTTTGGTGATATGAGCACCTAATTCTTTATGCTGTTGGTTTATTCCCATTTCTCCCATTTTTTCAAAGGAAACACTTGGGCCTTGGTGAGTCTGCCACTTGGCTTGAGGGCAAAAGCTTAATTAGAAGGGAGAGGGTGCTATAACCTGGATGTTCAAACTCCCAGTAGAATATCCACTTTACACCCACAAATGGTAACTTATTGTGGGTCCTTGTAGACCTGGGCAGGCGTGTGCAAAAAATACTAATTAGAAGTACTTGGTCATATGATTGCATCAGTGAAGCCTACAGCAATGCTGCTAACAGCAAAAAGGAACTCTGTGAAATATGATTCCCCTTATGTTGAAAGAAACTTGTTTCTCAGAAGGTACAGCTTCCGCACAGCAGTAAATCGGAGGGATCAACACAGTACAATACTGAACTCTGCAGTACACAAGACAAAGCAGGAAGCAGTCTCCACCTGCAGGCTGGCTGTGCATCTGGGAACATGATAGGGAAGTCAGATGGCAAAGCTGAAGGCTCGGCTGTGTCCTCAGTTAAAGGAGAGTGCTTCTGATGTGAAGATGGCTTCAAGCATGGCGCTTTCTGCTTGTCTTAGTCAAGGGGTTTTTCATGCCAAGATCCAGTTATTTCTGGTCTTTTAAAAAGAGTGACTGTGATTTATCCTTTGTATAGGAGTGTTTCCATTCCCTTTGCAGAAGTACTAGCCCCAGTACATCTGCTAAGACTTCTTTCCCCTGAGTGAGTCATGTGTGCCTAATGAGACTCCCGGTTCATAGCATTGGGTGTTTTCTTACCCTAACCAGCCTTCTCCCTCAGAGGCTTTAAAAAGATACTGTTTGCAGGGCTAGAGACAATGAAGGCAGGGAGTAGCCACTTTCCTTCCTGGGTTCTCTGATCATTTCCCCCCCCAGCTCTGCTTTACCAAGAATGAGAGAGGGGTGGGACAACCTGCTGATTTTCTCTCCTTGCTCTGTGGCTGTGGAAAGAAACTTTGGAAGCTGCCTTCACAGTGCCAAGGGCTGCCACACAAACAGCACAGAGTAGGCATCAGAATGTTACAGCTGCCTATTTAGAATCATTTAATGCCACGTCCTGACACAGGGGCATTTTCAGGGTGATGGCGCTGGAGAGAGAGGGTAGAATGCCCTATAAGTTAAGTGGAAACAGACTGCAGGGTGAGTAATGATGGCAATACTTCGTTTTTCCTAGCACTTGAACAGGAAGTACTGAGGCAAAACAAAAGGCCAATCTGTATGCAATTAAGAGTTTCTCTGGGTAATTGCTTTTTCTCCCTCCGTTAAGGCAACAGAAATCCAAACTTTTCATTTACTGAGCTTGTTCCACTTCGAGTGTTAAGTTGCCACCATTGGGTACAGTGTCTCAGGCAGTTACTGCAAAAGTCAATCCATCAAAGGAATACAAGGTTTCATTTTAGTTTTGAATGTTTAAACTACACATGGCCTCTCTCTAGGGCAGTGTTTTGATCTCAACATTTGAAAATACATATATTTTTTCTTGTTTTGTGTATAAATCATTGAAGCTCATTCGTCTGATGTCTTCTTGAGATTTTAGGTAGTTTTTTAATTTTAAAAATAATTTATTAACTGTAAGATTTTGAAACTCAACCCACAATGAAAATGTTAATTATTCAATAATTTATAATGCTTCTTGAACTCCTGAAAACTATAGAATTTTACAATTCAATTTTCCTTTATTCCCTACATGCAGCAATTTGAGACAAGCACATTATGAATAGTGATTATCCCCTGCACACTACTTTCTTCGCATTCTTAGGGACATTTATGCATATTTTTAACTATATCATCCCCAATCAATCACATTCAAGAATTTGTTGAATTCATATTATGTAGAGAAGAACAGCAGGAAACAGATGAGGCTGTATTTAATATATAGAATTTTCATTTGCACAGAAAAAATACATATATATATATATATATATATACATACATACACACACACATATATATGTATACACACACACACATATATATATATACACACACACATATATATATATACACACACATATATATATATATAGTACCTACATCCAAGTTTGGCCTCAAATGTGCTAAGTAGCCCAGGCTGAATTTTAACTCAAGAATCCTACTGTGTTAGCTACCTTCTCCAGGGCTGGGATTACAGGAGGAGGCCAGCATGCCTGCTTATTTAATGTTTATTTTTAATCAAAATAGGACCATATATTATTCATTGTTTTATGATAGAAAACATATATGTAGGAAACTTGAGGAAGTCATCGAGGGAGATCCTATAAAAATGTAGCTCATATTAGATTCTTCCCTATTTGTAGACATGTTCAGTATTTGTGTGTGAATTTCTATCTATAGCAAAAAATAGAAGTTGCTTATCTCCAGTAGTAAAATAAAACACAACTTAAATAAGCTACTAGTTCTAAAGAAAATGACTTGTTCATGAGATAACCTTAAATTTGTTTGTTTGTTTGTTTGACAAATGTATTCATGTATTGAATGCATGTACACCTGTGTACTCACGTGTATATTTGCATGTGCATATCCTGACAGTCAGGATCTTATTTGACTGTGTTTCACACCATGTACTGAGTCAGGGTCTCTCACTGGACTCAGATCCTGATATTGCATCTAGTCTTGTGAGCCAACAGCTCCAAGGAATTTCTTACTCCAGTTTTCAGGCTGTGGACAACAGGAAGTCCTCCATGTTGACACCGCTTTTATGTATTTCTGGAGATCTAAACTCTGTCCTCACACTTGCACATCAACAGTGGGCACTGAGCTATCTGCGCAGCCCTCAAAAGATTTGATTTTAAAACAGATACATTCACAATTAGACATGAGAACATGAGCATATAATATATTCTGTAATAGCCTTCTTATTGAGAAAGTGGTGGGCTAGAAGAAATATCAATGTTGATTTCTTTTTTCAAAGTATTTCTACACTTTAAAACATAGAACTTCATCTTACAATAATTTATAAAAAATGTGGAAGGTTTTTAAAAAGAGAAAATTGTAGGGGAAATGATGTAATTATCTCAAAAATAAAAATAATATTTTATAGGTTTTAAAAAACAAAAACACCCATAATTAGATCGCCTGAAGTTGGAAGAAAAATATAGGGTGTAAGGAGGAATTGGAGGTAAGGAAATTAGGAGAGCTGACCAAAACACATACTATGCATGCAATAATTTCTCAAACAATAAAAATTTAAGTGCTTAAGTATCTATTTATGAAGGATACATATAGATGCACAAAATACTCTATAGATATTTTGTTCTCACTGAATGAAACTGCCTCTATGTACCCAAAAATTTAAAATAAGGATGCAAATTAAATGACAGTATGTCACAGGACAACAGGCAAATCATATCTCCTTTTTGGAAGCAGTTATCCTTTAGTGTGAAACATTTTAAAATTCTTTTTCCAAATGTATGCAGCCTGATCTACTTTTATGGTCTTAGTCATGGGAGCATAAAATAGTTCAGAAACCAAGGAAAATGGAAGGGTTTGTGGTTTTATCAATGAAGAAAAATACACAGTGACATAAACACAGTAAGCACTGAAGAGTCTTAAGAGCTACCTACCATGTACTTGTCTAGCTCTCACTCAGAATTCCATTAATACAAATGGGCCTTTAGGTGGAGATTAGGCCACAAAGATGGGCTTCTTCAACCATTCCACTCAGAATGGAATTGTGAGGATGGTTGTCCATGTAGAATTGTGAACCCCAGAGAGTGATCAGCCTGCACTCTGGTCTAGGACTTCCAATCTCCGGAAGTTTTGTTGCTGATAAACCACACAGTATACAGTAGATGACCACAGTAGTCTGAATTAAGACAGGGGACTGAGTTGACTTGGAATTTCTGGAGTTATACCAATCATCTCTTACTTTGACCTCTAATACAGTGATGCCCACCAATGACATCATGCTAGGCACTGTTCTCCTGAAATATAGTCCAATAACACAGTTCCGTCAGACACAGCTTAGAATTTTCAAGAAAAATAAGTATATTTGATTTGTTCCAGAAGTAAGACATGTGTTTACTTACACAGTTTTGATTTGGGCTGGATGATTCAGTTTCAACATTTTCCTTAAGAAAAATGCTACTGTCAGTTTCCAAGGAGCATAAGAAACCACCTAAAACCAAGTTTGTGTCCTGACAAATCTCAGGTTCCTTACTGCTATCAAGTTAACGTTAATGGCTATACATTGTCTTCTGGGTCTTTGATGAAAAGCATCTAGCCATCCTTGGCTCTCATAATATTTTAACAGTGAAAATAATTACAATAAGAACAAAACTACAAAGTGATTAGATAACAGATGATCTGTTTAGAATTTAATTCAATTTTCCTTTGACAGATTCAACCTAAACATGTTGGCTTAATTGTCGATTGTAACCAAACATAAATGTCTTTTAAAAGCACGTTTATCTAAAGTAAACTCCTGTCTCTGATGAGCTCTGTAACTGTAAGCATACTTGTAACTGCTTTTCTTCTTGATAGTATGTCAGTTCTAAAGAGGATAATTGTGCCTCAGATACTTTAAGTTGCCCCAGAATCTCTTCTGTGAATGGGAAAGAAGCAGTTCATGCTTGCTTTTATCTGACATGTACAATCAAAGAAAAAATTTAAAATTTACTAGCTTTACAAGTGAGCTTCTAAATTCCTAATATGAAACAATTATCTCACTTCGTAAGAGACCATCATTTACAATGCTTGGGTTTATGCTGGGGTTTTGCATGTGATGTTTCTACCTTTAGTACAGACTGGGCAAATATATCTGGCTTGCCAACAATGCACAAAGGTTCTTGCTACTGAATCGCCAGTGACATGTTTTGGCCCTAGGCATTTTAAGCCTGGAAAATTCTGGGTAGTTGTCTATTGGATAAAGGGATGGATTTAAATGCAAAAGGTCCACATACTTCTGTTGTTTCTCATAAAAGAAGTAGAAGAAGATTCCACAATCTCACAAGTGGGGCTACGCCTTAGACAAAGTGTGAAGGTAAAATTGATAGTTCATTTGCTTTATGTCTCCTAGGAAGAGGCCTGTCATTAAGTACTCTCAAAATGTAGGGCAGGGATGGCTAGGGCATTGCTCAGCAGGCACTCTAAAACTTTCATGGCTTCCTGAACAAAATGGGACATCACAGGGCCTTGTCTCTCATGACCTCAGGACTTGGTTTGAGTTAGAGTTCTACATGTCTACTCTAAATGTGGAATCCCCCATTTAGAAGGCTGGTAGGATCTCTTACTTCTGCGTAAAGCAGTGGTTATCAACCTGTTGGTTGTCACCACTTTGGCAAACCTCTGTCTCCAAAAATATTTACATTATGACTCATATCAGTAGCAAAATTACATCAAGGTAGCAATGAAAATAATTTTATGGTTGGTGTCACCACATGAGGAACTGTATTAAAGAGTCACTGCATTAAGAAGATTGAGAACTACTGGTCTAGAATGTCCTTATCAGAAATATCTACATGGCACATATTGAGGCAGAATATGTGTGAGGCTCTGGACTCTATTCCAAGCACCATAAACAAAACAAGATAAAACTCACCACTCACCTTGTACAAACCTTTACTTAAATATCAACTTACCCCAGTTCATATTCAAACCCATTTCCCTGCCACTTTGACCTCTCCAATCTCTTAGCATGACCTTTTCATTTTCTCTTTGTCACATTTTTTTCTTAACTTTTATTCATTTTCTGGAATATATGGGCCAAGAGCAGGGAATCCTATTTTCCCTATTGGTATAGCTGAAAGTTCTGAAAGCAATTCCTAGAATAGAATAATTCTAGAACCAATATTGGTGAGTGAATGAATGACCTATTCAGAGAACTATATAATCATAAGAAACAAAGACCACAAAAGACAGAGACCATATGGACTTGGTCTACCATGATGTGTAAGTCACTGCTCACAAAACCAATTTGTGGGATAAGTAAATGAGTAAGTGAACAGAACTGGAGAGAGATGTCTCATAATCTACATAAGTACATCCCCCTCCCACAGGCTGTGGCTTCATCTTCTGAAATTTCTGTTGTCCATTGTTCCCCATTGTCCACTACTATCTAATAGTTTGAAGTGGAAAATTCCAAAAATGAACAATTCATAAATTCAAAACTACATGTTATGGTTAGAACACAGTATATTACTAAAAGTATTCTTTCTTTTCTTTATTTTTCATTGTGTGTAATTTACAATCAACATGTGCTGTACAGATGCATAACAGTATATTGGGGTGTTAGTTAAACCGTTGTATTTAGACATTCACTGGGTGTCTTGGGATGACACTCACCATAGATAAAAACGGGTTACTATATCAATAAAATGCAAGTTACTTTGACAAGATTTTGGTAAGTCAACACCATCAATACCTTCAGTTCTTCAGCTGCCTTTAGATGATAAAATCACCCATGGTGCACCACACCAAGAAAGATCACTCTTTTAGTGACAGGAGATCTCCAAATATCTGTGACTTAAAGGCAAATCCTGACAAAGGTGCAATGTCTTATACACAAAGTAAATAATATATGAAAATAGTGTATCTAATGACAGAAACATACAGGACAGAACAAACATGTTATATGTGTATGCTCATTTCTATTTTCCTATGTCCAAATTGGAGTAGATGGCACTAAATCATATCTCAGGCTTTGTGACTCAGAAAACCACCACTGTAAGGCCCTAGTTTTCATACTTACAATAATACACACCCTTCCAAGTTTCTGTGAAGCTAAAAATGATGTGTCAGCAATATATTTAGCAGACAGAAAGTAAAACCTCACTAAGCTGTTTGTATTCATTCGTCCACTATTTCTACTCTCATACCAATTCTATTCATTGTGCTGCATACCGCAATTAAATACAAATACACAATTGTCTAAATGACATTCATGTTTTCTGATCCAAGATCTATTGAATTATTTCCCATCTGTAGTGTCTTCTTGAATTTTACAATGCTACTGTAGAGTAGAAAATGTTACAGGAAATTTGGAATTAATGTACTGGCCATTTTACTTTCTCTGTAGTGCTAATTTGGCTACTAATGGGCATAAGTGGTTATTAATACAGAGATCTTTAAAAGTTATAGCATGCATGAGAATATTTACTAAAGGGGGTAGAGTAAGGATTCATAAATCACTCACTATTTACATTTGGGGGATGCTAATAGTGTGTATTTATCCCTAGTAATTCATGACATTATTAGCAAGCAGCAGAAGTAATAATTAAAATACAAAATCTACCATTTATAATGAAGAGCAAAGCATACTTATATGGAAGTAAAATTTAGTTTCTGAAGTTAAAGAGTAAGCAAATCTATAACCACAGGATTTGTTTTCCTTTTCCCCCGTTGTCTGTCTAGGTCTTCAAAATATAAATATAAGGGAGAAGCATGTAGTCTGCACACTTAGAAATTACCCTTCACTTTCAAGCCTGCAAAGCATGCACACTGTTGAGAGAGGTGAAAATGAGCACACTGAAGTTCTGATAACATTCTCAGAGCATTCTCAGATCCACAGTGCTTTTCCATGCCCCAGCTGTCACCTGAACTCCCCCAGGGAGTGGGTTAAGGAAATGAATTTATGTATTTATACTTTAAGATCTGTTTCACTTGTAATTATGTTTATTATGTACACATAGAGGCCTGTCACGTGTGTGCAGTGTGAACCCCAGAGGAGGTCAAAAGAAAGTGTGGCATCACGGGCATTTTAAACCATTGTAAAAGAGTACTGGGAATAAAATCCAGGTCCTCTCAAATAGCTTAAGATGCTCTTATCCACCAAGACATTTGCCAATCCCTAAGGACAAGGAGGTCACAAATTTTTAGATTGTATGCAATGCTTCCTCTCTATCCTTTCAGGCCACTACCATCTCCATCTGCTTTATATGTATGTCTTCTGTGTGGAAGACAATGATGCAGTTAAAAACAGCTCAACTACGGCTCAAGCCAAAGTATAATTAAAAAAAAAAAACCTTAAGAGTGTGATCATAAATACAGAACGGGTATATGTAAGAATCACCTGCAATGAGAGGAAAATGAGACTGCCTTATAGATGGTGAAGAAAGAATTTTGGAACAAGGTTTCTGGACCAGCTACAAAAACCTCAGTCAATGTCCCAATAGGAAGGTAATCTTTTTAGATTTAGTTCTTCATGTTAGCATGCAGCATCACAGAACTAGGCTTTGAGTCAATAGTACTTGGTGAGTCCAAGCTGCATTTCCCACATAACTACACAATTCTTGGGTGGTCTTGTTAACCAGTGACATGAAATAATATATTCTCTTGCTTTGCCTCAAATTTTTGATAACTTGAATCCTAGTAAGAGTCTTATTGGAAACTGAAAATAGATTAAAATTATTCAGAACCCTTACTTTTGAATATATAGCTTTACCTGGAGGCATGGCAAAGTGATATTTATTAAGAAACAAGTAACTGCATTGCTTGGTTTATTCCATAGTAAGAATGATTTCTGGGTTTGCACAGGCAAGTATTAAGCAGAGGTAATATGATGATGTTTCATGATATTACAAGGCTGCTATTCTCAGTGGTTACTTCCTTTTATTATGTTTTTCTCCACTGTTGAAGCAGCATAGACAGTCTCCTCTACGCACTGCCCTTAGGGAAAGAGTGATACATGGAGAGTTTCAAAATGGGCTTTTGAAATTCATAGCAGAGAAAACAGCCTTCAAAGACAGACTAATGTAAATTCATAGGAAATACTTGAGATTTCCCAGGAAGAAAAAATGATATGTCTTTTCCATTAACCACAGCCTGGAGTATCAATAGATGTCCACTGTAAATCTTGGACCAGGAGGGTACTTTCAAATTACAGTGCCTTTCCCTGCTGAAGACCCAAGGTTTAGGTAAAAAGCAGATAAGCAGGTGCTGAAGGATTGCCTATCCTGCCAGGGACACATAACCCGGCAGAATGGAGGTCACTGGTCTCAGGAGACTGACAAAGTTAGGTTACTTTGCATGCAGATGTTGTCTGTTTACTCCATTCCTAATTTAAAGGTTTTCTAGTCTTCATGCCTACTGCCCTATCACCCCCCCTTCCTCTTCCCACTACCCCACTTCTGAAAAGGGGGATGTTGCTCATGTCTTTCTGACCAGTTCCCATCATGCCACCTTCCTCTTCCTACTACATCACTTCTACAAGGGGGGGGGCTTCTTTTCTTCCTTCATGTGAGTGTCCTATATGGTGGTTAGAACAATATTTCCCAGAATAAATGAAAAAGAATAATGTGGTCTTCGAAAGTAGCCTTCTGGCCTGACTGCACATCTGCACATTTTCCTACTAAATCCTTTTGAAAATTCTTATTTAAAGATTTTTGTAATATAATATATTTTGATCACATTCTTTCCTCTCCCACAATTCCTCCCACATCTTCCTCAGCTTCTTACCCACCTAACTTCATGTTCTCTCTTTTTCTCAATCAAATAAGAAAATAACATAATAAAAATTAAAGAAGAAAAAAGGAAAATCAGTAAGACAAAAGGATATCAAAGCAAAATTAAAAGTACACACGCACACTACATGGAGTCCTTGCTGTATTGGCTAACTACTCCTGGGGCACAGGAAATGGCCATGGAGTGTGGTTGATGCACCCAGTGACAGTCCTCTGGAGAAAACTGACTTCCTCTTTGACAGAAGATAGCTTTTTGGTTAGGAGTGCTCCTCCTTAGTTTTGTAATTTTTGTCAGTGTTAGACCTGTGCAGGTCTTATATGTCCTGTCATAGTCTCAATACACTCATAAATATTATAAGTCCTGTTGTATGCAGAAAATACTGTTTCCTTAAGTCATCCATACCTCAGGCTCATACAATCTTTCCACACCTCTTCTTTATAGATCCCTGAGCCTTGATGAGAGGAATCTGAAGACATCCAGTTTAGCACTAAGTATTCCAAAATCTCTCACTCTCTCCACATTGCCCCTTCATTGGTCTTTGATGAATGTTAAATGATGCTTTACCTATGGGTACGGCAGCATGCCATTAGTACTCATTTTATTTTGAAGAATTCCATGTTTAACAGGAGAATTCTCTGGTCTTACATCTCTTTGCAGGGAAACCAACTGACATCCTGTGAGGCTTGAATAGCACATTAGGAGCCATTGGCCAGATGCTTTGCATTGTGGGTGTGTCCCCTATCCTAGGTCTTCAAAAGGAAGATTCAAAGCAAGTACAAGGGGTATAATGACATGTAGCAAGGGAACCTGTCCTCAAATGGGCAAGAGGTAGTGGAAGAGGCCACGTGTTTGACCTACCTACTTCTGATGATTGAGCAGTTTCATTCCATCTTTCACACCATCAAACAAGAGGCAAGGTTACTGAGTATTTTCAAGGAACAAGTGGACAAAAACATTATACTTGTGAGGTACAATGATAGTATCAGAAACAGGTGACTATTGGCAGTTCACTCCTTACTTGCAACATTTTTCTTAAAATATGTAGAGTAGAGAAGCTATCATTTGCTTATCACTTTGTCCTCAGATTGTGAGAAGGAATCAGATTTGTGGGTGTACTGGGTCCCTGCCGCTGGTGTCTCTTGAAGTACAATAGTGTGGATGACAGTGGTCTTTAAAAGGTGGTGAATACTGAGAGATGAAATAGTAGTTACAAGCACATGCTGTACTTGCAGAGGACCATGGTTCCCGGAAACCAGATGGTGACTCAGAACCATCAGCTATCTGCAGGCACCATGCACTCATGAAGTACAGAGACATATATGCAAGAAAACACACACATAAAAATATTTTTAAGGAGTAAAGGGTGACTGGATAGAGAGAGAGAATAGGAGGCATTTATTCCTTGGGATCTTTGAAGGGTTGGGTATTGAGAGGCAAGTTCTTGCTCACCCAACCACTTTTCCTTGTGTTAAAGTATTAGGGAACTAGATTGGCTCCAAGACCAACATGGAACTAATAAATGCAATATAGAAAAGATGGTCAACTACAGTAGTTATAGAGGCTGTATTAGCAAGACAATAATATATGCTGTGGCATGGAAGTTACCTCAATTAGGTGTCCACTGATATCTGAGAATCCTCGCTAAAGATGGAGTAGATGAGGATTATGGTCTAAACTGATTATGGTAAAGTATTTGAGTCTTGAACACTTTCAAAAACATAGTTTAGATTTCTCCCTAGACCCGGAAGGACCCCAACTAATGAAGGTCCTGATGGGTTACAGTTATTGGCTTTAAGATAAGTGTAGTGCTAATGCTAGAGTCATTAACAGAGGGTGTGGCTACAAACATGTTAAACACGCCTTTGCTCACTTATTTTCCTAGCCTACAATTTAATGGCCATGTGTTATATGTAAATGATACAGAAAAAAAGCCCAAGGGCAATCACTTTCAGGTATTTTTCATAAGAAAATACTCAAGTGGCATGTTATTATTTTGATAAAAATATGATAATGTTTCAAAAATATGAGGAAGATATAGTCCTGTTCAGAATAAGAACAATAATATTCTTTCAAACTGAGTGAAGACAGATAAACTTCCCTGCTAACTGGGGAATGTTAGTGAAAAATACACAACAATAAAATGAACAGAGCTGCATATATAAGATATCAAACCTTAAATTATTACAATATACCTGGGTGACTCACCCTGTTAGAAAGAAAATAAGAATGGAAAATAATTGTGATTCGTTTTCAATCATTTATTTTCTGAGACGGTGTTGAAACACAACTTTAAGTGCACACAAAGAATAGGTGCTGTGTTCCATAATATACAACACATTCTTTTTTTAAAAAAAAATCCACAAGATTCAGTCATTTGAACATTTTGTTTGTCCCGGGAGGACTGATTTAGAAGACAAGGATAAAAACGTATTTCAACAGTGAGCCGCAGTGAAACACCAAGAGATGACAAGAGAAATATTAAAGGCTAAAGAGGGGGCTGATGCAGGGAGGGCAAGTTTAGATCACTGTTACATAGAGGTATGGATGCCAACTTGTTGGCAGGGTACTTGTTGGGAAAGCCAGCTGTGACTCAGCCCTAATATCTAGGCTGGTGGCATGGCTAAGGGTTTATGACTAGTAACAGTATATTTTTTTTGCTCCAATTCAGGTATTTAATTTAAAATGTTCATAAATCAAAGGCCTGAATATTAATCAGAATTAGCTATGTCCTAAAGCTGAATAAAAATCCCAGGTGCCCAAAATATATCTTTATAACTCTTCCAGTAAGTACCATTCTTTTGTTCAGGTGTTAAATGGGAAATATAGAAGAATGAAGGCAAGTATTTTGAAGGCAAAAAAAAAAAAAAGCCCAAACAAACCAACCAACCAACCAAACAAAAACCATTGTCTTAGAAAGTTGTGTCTTAAACCTGTTAAAACTTAGAGAAGGACAGGAGCAAAAATTTTCACTCTATGGAAAAAAATTCTGAGTCCCTAGGTCATTGGGACAAGTGCTTGATCAAGGATCTTAACATTTTTGGCGTGACAGGTTGTTTTATAAATTTAGTATGGAAAATACTTACCACAGGTGTTACTAACTGACTCAAAGAATATTGGATTTTATGTAATGAAATCCCGAGTGAGCCTTCCAAGACAAATTGGCTACAGTGCATGCCATGTAGTAGGTGTTGTGGATTGATGGTTTGATCCTTACAGACCACATGTTAAAATTTGATTGGCACTGTAATAATATTAAAAGGATGGGGGTTCATAGAATTGATATGGACTGTGTGAGTTTAAGCTTCATGAAAAGGTTCATATGGCTATTACAGGAATGAGATTGCTATCAAACTATGAGCTCACACCCTTGCCCAGTGGATTATTCCCTGTCACCTTCTTGTCTACCACCAAGTACAACACCACAGAAGGACCTTACCAGATGCTCACACATTGGTTTTGAACTTTCTAGCCTCTAAAACTTTTCGCTATTCATTATCCAGTCTTGGGGATTATGTCATAGAAAGAAAAAAGATTAGGCAATGGCTAAATGTCTTGCCTTGCTTTTTGCCATCAACTTTGAATGGCTTTGAATGACTACCAATAATTATCTGAATGAAGATTTTAACTTGTCCATAATTTCTATTAATGTGTGTATGTGTTAGATATAGGAAATATGATAGGAAAATCCAAATAGGAAAGTAATTCAAATGCAATACAGGGTTATTAGGATAGAAATAGGCAAGATGAATAAAAAAAATGTAGAGAAAAGCGGGGCTCTCTACACCAGCATTAGAGGGCCCCCAAGAAAGTGTCTGAAGGAGATGGCAGCTGAACTGAACCATAGGGAAACTCGTGTGCTCAGCAGGCAGGGCTTGCTCTTAAGATTAAGTGGGCAATGATAGAGAGGACTTTGGCTCTGGTCATTTTAAGGCAGGTTAATTTGGTATCCCACTAACATATACCTACTGTAAGAAAAAGAACCTGTGTGCCCAGCTCCAATATTAAATTATAGTACTGCAATATTAAAAGAGTCACTGGTAAGACATGGTTTTCCTTTGTTATTTCAGGACTTACCTCTCTTTAATATTATTACTCTTGATACTCACACAGCATAAGCACATGATAAAGTCTCACTGTATATGATGGATGAAGTAAAGGGAAGTCCATGGATGACATTAGAGGCACTCTTAACCCAAAGGCAGTCTGATAGTCACAATTTCAAAAACTAATAAAAATTTTTTCAAGAGAACATTAACCTTAGATATTTAGTATTGGATAAGCAGGAATTAAAATATTTAAAAATATATAATCTCCCTATAATATTAATTGCTACAGATGGAAAGGATAGAAAGACTTTGCCTTATGTTGGTGCTAATGCTGGTCAAACATTCCCCTAAAGACCACAAGAACATTGATTACAAGAGAAGCCTCCTTCTAAGCCTGGTGCCTCTACATGTAGCCCACATCTTCACGATCCTGACTTTTAATTACAAGTTCACCAAATGCTCCACAAGCAGGCTTAGATGATGAACTGTAGAGGCTGTGAGGCTGTCTTGCTCACAGAGAGCAGTAGGGAAAGCAGGAATGCCAAGCAGTCAGGCTTGTCTCTTCAACAGAAAGGATTTACAACTGTTTCCACCCGGAGAGCTGGGAATGGGTATAGTTAACAGTCTGGTGATCTTTGTTGTCTGTATGGCCAGGGCTCAGCAAATCCTCCAGACTATTATGTCTACATATCTCAGACATTTCCCAGACTCCTGATCATGGTTTCTTGGTCAACGGGACCCATTCTATTGAGAGAGACTATAGGTACTTTGCAATAGAATTTACTATTATGCTTGTCCCAGAGACATCTTCTCCCTAAACCTTTATCCTAATCTTTGTGTTTCAAGTCAGTAGAATCCATTCCTATGGAAGAGGTTTCAGGTCCTTTGTAAAAGACAAGTACTTTGCAAAAGAGTCATGTACTTTGCATGTAGTCATGCCTTACACTTTATTGTAATAACTGTCACAAGGAAACCTTTTCCAAAAGTTGTACTGTACTGCCAGGGGTCAGATTCTAGAAGCATGAACCAAACTGGCTAACTAAGTCATGGTCTATCAATTTCCTTCTTACCTCACACAGATTGTTATCCTGCTGGTCACAGCATCTCCAGGGACACCCACAATGAATTTCATGTACTGGGCAGCAAGTACTAGTCCAGGAATCAGCAGTAGCCATGCACATACTTGGTCTTGCTTCCAACTTGGACAATCACTAGCTGTGGAGCCTCTCCCCCAGGTCTTTTGCAAGAGGAAGCGATAAAAGGCAAGGGCAGCTCTCATAAATTCTAATCCTGTAGTGTAAGTTGTTAGATGGAACGTCTTTTAGATGTTTGCATGTCACATCTTTAATAGTTTAGGTAAAAGATCTAAGAGACCTGAGAAGAAAAGGAGCATGTGGATACAAACATCCCACATGAAACTGGGCACATGCAGGTCCAGAAACTGCATCATCTTCAATAAAATTTCATAGCATCAAATTCTACAACAGGAACTGGAAACCTTCACACTTCTACATGATCCTGGCCAGTCTTCTTTGCAGAGAGGCACATGGCCTCCGTCTGTTGGCAAGAAGCCAGTGGCAGCTTCAGACAACCCTAAATAAATAAACTGCAAAGTTGCTCAAGTGATGAATTATAGGATCTGTTTGGTATTTAAAACAAAATAGGTGGTGGGTTTTATGAGTAAAGACTTTATATCTCCTATAAAGTCTTTTTTTAAACTAATAAACATGACTTTGCTGGGCTAAATTCAAGAAATATATTTATGGATGAATTCCGATCTTTCTTTGGTTTCTAGTACTCTTACAGGAATAAGAGTGACTACAATAGCCCTATAAATACACTTACTTGGTCAGAAGCTGCATTCACAAGCATAACAGGAAAATAAACATTGAAAATTGGACTTTTAAGTCACCCGACATAGCTTATGGATTTTATTAAATAAATGCCAAGATAATTAAATTACTCTAAAAAGTTAACTGAATGTTTATTATTTATTTTAGACTAAAATTTAAAAAAACCTAGAAAGTTTATAATATCTCATGTTTCCCAAATTAATATATTTGATTTACTAACATAAAAACATGTAATAATAAATTAAGTTCCCATCTAAACTTCACAGATGGGCTTGGAAACTATTTTAGCTTCTCAAAACTTTGGTGTCTAGTTCATGAAAAGACTGTTTTAGTAAATTTTAAAGCGTTGTTAAGTTTATGACTCAAGAACAATTCTCCACAAAGAACAGGAGAAAACCTAGACATTATTCAATATTATACCCTGCTTTAAAAAAATGTACCCCACCCTTTTTTTTTTCTATTAGTCAGTAGGTAAGTCTGGGTAACCAAGGCCATATAGCACTGCTTAAACAGTCTGAGGGTCTTTATTTCCACAGACTGCTCTCCTTTGAGCTTTTAAATAACTTATCTCAGTCACAGAAAATATTTTATCTTTTTACAGAAAACAATACCTCAAGTTTTCCATCTTGAGTTCTCTGTGAAAAATGCACATGCAATAAGAAGTCTGGGAACAGCAGAGGGCACCAAAATCACAAGCAAACAAACAAAAGCAAACCTTGACATCCAACACATGGCCAGACAGTCCCTGGGAAAGCATCCCAGAGAAGGAGCAGCAGTAGGGTAAGAACTGCATATTTGCAAAATGCATTTGGGAAACAGCCAATGAAAATGGTTTATGCTCATGCTCAGTGTCTGCTTTTACATAGAGGTCCGGCAGCCTCATCATTTGGCATTTATTGGAATATTTCATTCACCTGGAGATTCTATGAGAGGGGAGACTGCTGGCCTGGAAGATTTTCAGAACAGGTGGTTTGGGAGAAGGAAGCTGTTTTTATGTAATAGGAATCACTGATGACAAATGGTAGGATATCAAATTTCCGGGTGTGGCTGAGTTTGTACACTTTGCAATGGTCCCCAGCAAGACACAAAACAAACCTCTATGTTACCAGAGAGCGCAGGATTTCCACAGAGGGAGCTCACAGAAAGGAAAGGGGGGGCAATTGTATGAAAGATCTTTAAAGTCAGCAGAGCTGCCCTCAAACACATCAGATAACTGGGGAAGTCAAGTGGTGGCATCTGAACTTCATTAATATGAGGGTCACAAGTCCAGTGAAAAAATGGAGACAATGACTAAGAACTCCCAATTCCAGTGCATTAATTACACCTGTCATTATGTCAAATTGCAACAATTACTCTTCTCCTACTAGGAAATAAATATGAGATTACACTACATGCTTTTGAAACACAGGCCCTCTGTTTTCAAATGAAAGGTTGCAGAGACCATGATGAGCTCGGAGATCTGTTATTGAAACTAATGAGCATAATGGTACAAATAAGTACAAGAATGATGAAAGAATTTGCTAATGAGTATTTCCTGTAGACACATAGTGCACTCAGTGGAGTGTGGAGTCACAACATATTATATTCATCTGTACATGGACAAAGACACCCACTGATATGCACACACACACACACACACACACACACACACACACACACATACACACACACAAAGTAGCAAATGGCTTATGTGGAAACCAACATTCCTGTGAATACATTCAGACTTCTCTAGTTATTACACAAAGCAAGGGAAAGGCTTGAGCCTGGATACCCTATCTGATGATAGCCTCTCATTTACCAGCTTTGCGTTCCTGGGCAACTTTCTCATCACACCCCCCAGGTGGTCCCTCCCAGCATCAACATCAGCAGGAAATTGACAAATTCTCTCAGCACCATCTTCCTGATGGTGGAACCTAAAGTTGATGTTAACAATCTACTGCATTGATTATGCATGAAGATTTGGGAGGCCCTATTCCTTCTCTATGTTCAAACTCATCCACAACTACCAGAGCATGGCACCTGCCATGCAATGTGCTACGTGGTCTGATATTTCTATATAAACAACAAGGTATAGGAAGGAAAAGAGTACTATTAACTAGAATAAGCAAGTTCTTTATTAACAGTAAAAAATGAAACACTTCTTTTGCTATGTTCAATAATTAAAATACCAAATCCCACTGGAGAATGTGATGGAAAGATTGGAAAGTTCTCTGGGCTTCTGAAGCCAGAACTTAGAGGAGTTCCTAGTGAGGAAAGTCCAGCCAAGCTGCCTACACAAAGCAACCTTATCATCCTCACTGCCTGGGCCAATGCTCCACCTTCTAGGGTGCATTGTTTGATTAAAGGCTGGCTCATCACAAACTCCACATGGGGAAATTGTAACTGCAGAAGAAAATAGGATAAGGCATTTGGAATACAATGCTAACCCCTCCTTACTGCCTTCAGGGTAGGAGTTAGTTGGGCTGGCTGAAACTGAGAAATCAGAGAGGGGTGACTTCAGACATCAAGAGGCAAGCAGGGGAAGAGTGTTCATCAGCAATGTAATTAACCCCCCCGAATGGTCTTGCAAAGTCACTCCTGCCTTCTCTTTTGAGAGGTGACAGAACCTGGTGGATATAAAAATGGCTGTGAGGATTTTTGCTCAACTCAGACTCCAGAAAGTCTTCAATAGTAATCTTCTAAATTCATAAAACAGGCAAGAGGAGGTGATGATGTAGATACTCCCCCACAAAGATGTGAGGCTCAGAGAAGGGGAAAGGAGGTCGTGGCAGTCACTTAACAAGTGCCCAGTTGCTGCTGAGTTTCAAAACATTTTCTTTATGTGCATGGCTTGTTTTGCCTGCATATACTCCTTGTCACAATATGTGTGCAGTGCCCATGAAGGCCAGAGGAGGGTGTCAGATACCCGAGACAGTTGTGAACCTCCCCATGGGGGCTGGGAATTAAGTACAAGTCCTCAAGAAGAGCAACAAGTGCTCATAAACAATGAGCCATTTCACCAGTCTCTACTGCTGGGTAAACTGTTAGAGTTAAATAAACTGTCTTGAGGAATTAAATCAACCACCCACATATGTCAGTATTGAATGGTAGAGAAGGATACAGCCTGAAAGGTCTGGCTATGCAATGAATGCTCTCCTGCCTGCAGTATATTTTCTGTGTCTCGGTAGGTGAGTGGGTGGGTGCTGCACACATGTGTGCATAGATTTGGAGGCCAGAGGACATTATTATTTCAGGTCCTAAGAACATATAAGCCTGGAGTTCTGTTAGTAGGCTAGACTGGCTGGTCAGTGAACCACAGGACCCACTTCTCTCTGTCTCCCAAACATTGGTATTTTAATGTCCATCATTCCGGGCATTTTTTTTTCATATGGGCCCTGGAAATAAAACCCAGATCCTGATGCTTGCTTGTCAGGTAAGCAATTCAGAGAGTAAGCCCTCTCCCCGGCTTCCACAATGTTTTGTTAAGAGCTGTCTTGTTAGACCAGCTTGAGATTAGTGTTTCTTAGGAACTATACAGGATGTAGTTCATACACAATTAGGAATTTAATATGAAATCTTCACAACAGAAAGATGAAATACCAACAATCAGCCAAATACTTTAGGGAAAGCTGTTTCTAGTCGGCAATGCCAGGAAAGTTAATAACCTCATTAATGAAATTAGCAATGATTTCTTCCCTTGGAAATTTATTCACAATGACGATACTGAATCATGAAAGCATTTAGTGAAGACCTACTATACGTTGTTTGGCCTTATTCAGTGGATGGACACGTTGAAGATGAGGCGCAGTTCTCTTCTGGGAGATGATATTCCAGTAGAACAGCTGCTCAATCTACTCTATAACTATTAGAGTATCAGATGGCAGTATGACTGGGAAAGCATTATTATTTTCCTAAACTTTCTTAGGTGGAGCCATGATAAGGAAAGAAAGCTGACTTTTCCCTATTTAAGTCCTGGATCCACTCCCTCTTTATGGGCCTGTGCAATCATTTTAAGAGGGTATGCAATATTAAGAAACAAATTGTAGCAGAAATGCTATTCCCTCCATCAGCTTTTGTTTTACAATACTTGATTCAAAATGTGAAGAGGAAAAATGTACTATTTTGCTTTTGTTTCCAGCCCTTTAAACAAGCTGAGATCACTCTTGGAATGAAGTACACAAATACTTAGTGGTAATCATAATGATAACGTAATAGGTGTTTTTCACTTGTTAGCTTAGACTTCCAAGCATCCAGATGTTTGGCCTTTGCTGAGAATATCCAAATGAGTGATTGCATTTGTGCAGTGTTCATACAGCTATGGGACCCTCTGGAGCCACAACCTCCTTTTGTTGTAGCAGTGTAATTAGAAATCAAAATTATCCTATCACAGATGACCCAGGGAGCAAGCTAAGGTTTGTAGGCCCTTTCCAGTCCTGGCTAGTTCATGGCTGTTCTTATATTCCCAGACAGACATGAGTAACTGTGAGGAAGACCCATGCTCTGTATTGCTGAAAATGTGTGTCATCTGCTGCTCTACAGAAAAATCTAGCTCTTTTTGAGGTACAGCATCTCCTCCCCTTAGCTGATTGACTTCTCTCAGATTATCTTTCAGGGGTTCATTATATAAATTAATGATAAAGTTTCATAGCTTCTACCAAGGACTGTTGTTGCTATTCAAATGAGATCTTCCTGTTTTGGAGATTGTTGGGTTAACTGTCTATTCCCATGCCTTAGTTAGGGTTTCTATTGCTGTGAAGAGACACCATGACCATGACAACTCTTATATAGGAAAACATTTAATGACAGTAGTGACTTACAGTTTCAGAGGTTTAGTCGATTATTATCATCATGTCAGGGAGCATGGTGGCTGGGAGTATAGCAATGTTTAGGCAGACAGACATAGTCCTGGAGGAGGAGCTAAGAATTCTACATCTTGATCCAAACACAGCAGGAAGTGAACTGAGATACTAGGCATAGCATATATGGGACCTCAAAATTCACCTCCACAGTGACACATTTTCACCAACTAGGCTATCTACTCCAACAAAGCCACACCTCCCAATAGTGTCATTCCCTATTTGGTTACAGAGAACCAATTATATTTAAACTTCCTCAGGATGAAAATCATTATATATTTGGCAGATAATTTTATGTGAATTCATAAGTAGCTTATTTACCTGTTCTTGAAGTATTCATGTATATATTAATGTCCCAGAGACTTTTAAATGATACAGACACGCATAATGATAAGAAATGATAGAACATTCAAATATAAAATCCTTAGTGAATAAAGTTATGAGAGATCTCTACCATATTATTTGTCTTTTAAAGACTTACCTTTATGCAACTTGGAGCATAACCATCTACCATCAGCAATGTCTCAAATACTTCCTTCCATCATAATTGTCATAAAGGATGCATTGTTAAACTGAGAAAAATGAGTACCTATTGCAGCCAGCAACCTGCTTATAAATTTATAGCACAGAAAAAAAAAACCTGGGTGTTCTGCTTGCTGTTTCAGGTCCAAAGAGCTTAGGCATCTCCCTTTTGATCACAGGCATTGTATGGGCTAAGGATCAGTAACACCTTTCCCAGACATTTGGTAGGCACCTCCCTTTTAATCACATACATTGGGCTAAGGACTAATGACACCTTTTCCATACACTAGGGTATATTTTAATTTTTGACTAAGGATTAATTACTTAGTAGCTACACTTTTCTTTCTGATGAAATTCTTAATATGATTATCCTACTATAAGTTTTTATAGAGAATATATCAACTTTAGTGCCTTTACATAAAAAACATGAACAGCCTAACTACAAAAATACTAAATCAACTACAAGATTAAACACATAAAATGTGTCAGTAACTTGCATCAGTATTATAAGCAATCAAGTGATTTAAAAAAATGCTTAGGTGTATGCCAATACAAAAGCAATAGAGAAACTGAAAAATAAATGAGAAACATATGTCCCGGAAAGGACCACAACCTCTCATCACCAATTAGCATCAAATGCAACAGTTTATTGTTAGATCATCCTACATCAGTGTTTGCCACACAAAGATATAACTCTCAAATTAGCTGAGTGTTCACTGGACTTGAAAACTCAAGGTTTTTAATGGGGGTGGGTATTTCTCCTACACCCAAAGACAGAACAGAATAGTTAGATGAGTTACAAAGAAAATGTTTTAGGTCATTCATTCCCACCAATTAAATTTTGAGTGCTTTCCAAAATAGAGATAAAATATAAGGAATTTATTTTCTATTACAATAATATATTTGAAGACCCAAACATTGCTCAGTACCCAGACTCATTTTAATTGTGCTTTCTATCAAAGCCTTGGCATAGATACAGAAAATTTGCATCTCACTAGTGAGAATCCAACAGTACTTTTCACATGTAAATATGTATTTATAGCATTCTCCAGACAGTTCAAAATGAAACATATATTACACTTTAATCTAAAATAAATTACATTTTCTCAAATGCAGCCATTGGCTGTCACCTTACTAAAAACAAACTTCAGCCAAAACTCAATAACTAGCCATTTGATTTAGTGCAGCCAACCGAGGCTTAATGAAAGCAAGAAAGTGTGAAAACTTAAACCCCTTAAAGCAAATGTAGAACACTTTATAGGTGCTAAAATCATTACTCATAAATCCTATATTTTTTTTCAATTTCTCACAAAATTACCCTGTCCTAAATGGTCAAGTATGTAAATTGAGGTAAATGGAGAATGCTCCAAAATAATTTATTAAATCAACATTTCTCATCAATGGTAGATGACTCTCATCACCTTCCAGTATGCTCCATTAAAAGAGGATTAATTCTCAAGGCCTCCACTCTGCTAAGAACCCACTATAAATATGCAGGAGTAGAGAGAATGAGGATAACATCATTATTAAAGCACTAATGTCTCTAAGTACTTAGCAAGTTTGCCTCTATAATGAGTTCAGTGAAGAATTCTGTTTCCATGGAGGCTGGCAAATATTCTGTGCTGGAATTCTGTTCAAAATTGTACATCTATGTTTCTCTGAATCCAAAAGGCATCTCATTGCAATCCCTCTTCTCCTTATTCTTTTCAATGAAATAATCAGCTGCAAAAATACTGTGATCAAATGTCATTCATAACAGAAGGACTAGAGCAGCACCTCCAAAACTGGAAAAGTTGGAGAAATTAGTGCCAATAGGTTGGTACAATATAAAGGAGAAATTTAATTAAGTTATGAAATATCTCAATTATAATTAAGAGTGCATTTTGGAGATGTCATGGAGTTAGAAATGGTTGCCTATTAGAGACAGGATGCACCAACAGGACAATGGGGGTTTCTTAGGTCTAGGCAGAGGCTAGGCAGCAGCCCTTCAATCTGAATATTCCTTCCTTCCTTCCTTCCTTCCTTCCTTCCTTCCTTCCTTCCTTCCTTTCCTCCCTTCCTTCCTCCCTTCATTCATCCCTCCTTCCTTCCCTACCTCCCTCCCTTCTTCCTTTTTTTCAGTCAGGATTCTGTTACTTTATCTTAGAGATTTTTTTTTTTAATTTGGTTTTTTGAGGCAGGGCTTCTCTGTGGCTTTGGAGACTATCCTGGAACTAGCTCTGTAGACCAGGGTGGCCTCGAACTCACAGAGATCCTCCTGCCACTGCCTCCAGGTGCTGGGATTAAAGGCATGCACCACCAATGCCCATCGAGATTTTTTTTAAAGACTTATTTGTTTTTTAAAGTGTGTGTGCGTGCGTGCGGCGTGCGTGCGTGCGTGCGTGCGTGCGTGCGTGCGTGTGTGTGTGTGTGTGTGTGCTCATGAGTACATGTGCCCTTTGAGGCCAGAAAAGTTGGTGCTGGGGTTACAGACAGTTATGACTGTCATATGCATACTGGGAACTGAATCATGGTCTTTACATGAACTTCAAGCACTCTTATCAAGTAAGTCATCACCCTGCCCTCTATTAAAGATTACTAATGCACAGGTTGAATTATACCTTTCACCCCAAATTCAAATGCTAAAGTCCTAATCCCAGTTCCTCAGAAAACAGCTGTGTGTTAAGATGGAGTTTTTCAAGTGGTGATTAAGTTGATGAAAATCTAACACAAAGCAGCTCACGTTTTTAAAAGAAGTAGAGATTGGCCAATAGTTGTAAAGAGAGACCACAAAAGATACAGGGAGAAGATGACTACCAGCTAGTGAGAATAGCCCCAGAAGAAGCCAATCCTGTCTTGAGACTGAATATTGAGTTCTCAGAAGATGGGAAATTTGCTTCTGTAGTTTAAGCTCCTCATAGTAGTACTTTGAATGCTAATGCTGGGAGATATCTCTAAGGCTTTTGTGATTTTCCTCCATCCCCCCCCCATTTTATTAGGAAACACACAAAGGATAAAAATGCACAAAACAATTTGCACACTTCTATTACATTTGATTATTTCAAGGAGGCTTAAAACTACTCGGTCCCAAGATATGTGTTCAATAATGAAAACATAATAAACATGATAGATTTCCCTCCTATTTTTGGTTTGTGTAAAAGAGAGAAAATATTAAACAAACTCTGTTATACTATTTTATTTAAGTTTCATAGCTGTGATAGAAGAAAATACAGAGACAGCTAAACTTATTGTAATTTACTATATGGCTACTTTCACTGAACAAAGTCAAGGTAAATAAAATAATACACTTGAGGTTTTCCATAATTGAGCAGAAATTGGCATGTCTATATTCCATGTTTATATTTTTACTGTTACACAAAGTTTGCAGGTGATCATTCAGTGGTTTTGATTTATTGTCCTTCATTTAAAAAACATAATTTATTTAATATGGGTGGGTGATTTTATCTCTGTGTACCACTTGAATGCTGGATGCCTGCAGAGGCCAGAAGAGGGCATTGCTTCTCCTGGAACTGGAGTTACAGAGGGTTATGAGTAGCCATATGGCTGCTGGGAATTGAATCTGGGTTCTGTAGAGAAGTCAGTGCTGTTATCCACTAGGTCATCCCTCCAGCCCCTTTCCTATCCCTGTTAATGAACTGTTGATGAGCCATGTAGAAATAGTGAGAAATAAGAATATCCTTTACCCCTAAATAGTTTCCTCACAAAACGTCAAAGTCCATGATGGACATGTCTTTAAATGTTTAATACCATGACAAAATACTAAAGAGTTCTATTTTCTAAACTGTTCATTTACTAAACAAAATATTTTTCAACCCCAAAGAAATTCTGGGAATTTAGACGCATGTGTGTATTTAATACATGAAAATGGCATCTCTCCTTAACCTGAAGAAGGGAGATAGTAGAATTCCACTGTCGGCTGACAAGATATCTGAACCATACATTCATTTCCAAGGAGCATTTAGATTTACTAAACACTGAGTGTGGTGGTTTGAAAAAAAATGGTTCCCAAAGGGAGAGGCACTATTAGAAGGTATGGCATTGTTGGAGTAGGTGTGGCCTAATTGCAGGAAATGTGTCCTGCTCGGACAGGCTGAGAGATCTCCTAGGCTCAAGATATCTCTCAATATTTCAGGCCATTTCCTGTTACCTTTGAGTCATTACATAGGACTCTCAGCTATTTCTCCAACACCATACCTGCCTGCACCCTGCCAGGTTGTACCATGATGATAATGGGCTAAATCTCTGAAAATGTAACCCAATTAAATGGTTTTCCTTTACAGGAGTTGCTATGGTCATGGTGACTCTTCACAGCAATGGAAAACCTAACCAAGAAAATGAAAGTTATTTTCAAGTCATTTTCCTCATCTACCCCCTTCTCTCTTGTTTACTGTTTTAAGTTAACTCCATTCTCTCTTTCCATATAATCTGGCACTTCTGGCAAAATGTCTAAAGCTATTTTTTCTTTAAAATGACTTATGCCTCCTAGAATATAAAGCACTGGTCTGGAAGAATGATTATAAAATTGATGAATATTTGTTTGAAATAGCAGTAATTCTAATGGCTGAAAATGTATTGAATGGCCACTCTGTATTAGGCAGTGCACTTCAATAATTATATTCACTATTGAATTTAATTGATATGACAGTCCTAGGGCGTTAATTCTATTATTGGGCACTTAGTTATGACTTTTCATCTTTTTGTGAGGGGAAATACATTTTGAGAGGGTAAGCATTGGATTCCAATCCAGATACAGAGTCATGGACTCTGTATTTTTAACTAACACGATTGAAGCCAGTGGGAGAG